>CM052666.1:39044985-39089909 GCA_028533165.1 Leontopithecus rosalia
AAAAAAAAAAAAAAAAAGCATCTGCATAATGCTTTCTATTTTCTCTTCTATTTTCATAGAAGTGTAGGCCTCAGGAGGCAGTAGATTATATTTTTAAAATGACATTTCTGACATTGGAAGCTACTGGCCCTTGAGAGTGTGGCTCAAAAAATAAGCAAATTGGCCGGGCACAGTGGCTCACGTCTGTAATCCCAGCACTTTGGGAGGCCAAGGTGAGTGAATCATCTGAGGTCAGGAGTTCAAGACAAGCCTAACTAACGTGAAACCCTATCTCTACTAATAATACAAAAATTAGCTGTGCGTGGTGGTGGTTGCCTGTAATCCCAGCTACCCAGAAGGCTGAGGCAGAAGAATCGTTTGAACCCAGGTGGCAGAGTTTGCAGCCAGCTGAGACCGTGCCATTGCACTCCAGCGGGGCAACAAGAGCAAAACTCCATCTCAAATAAATAAATAAGTAAGCAAATCATATAATGCCTCACGTTGTAAAGCACTTTGCAATCTTCTACACATGCATTATCTTATTTCTGCCTCACAGCAGCATGAAAGAAAAATTGTCATCAATTCATAAATGAGAGTACGGAGGCTGAGTTTGGATGAGTTCCCCCGCTTGGAAGGACAACAGGAAACCTGCCCTGTGTCGTCTGAACCTAAGTTTCATGTTGCAAACGTATCGCTGCATCAGGGGTGAGTAATACCTGAAAACTAGCTTTGGATCTGCAGTTCAGGTTGGCTTGCAGAACCTTGTATGGCTGCCGCCATGCCTTTTAGACTCAGCAGGTCAGTTTCCACTCTGAAGCATAACCCCCTTCTGAGAGGCTGCATTGCAACCGTGCAAGCTGTTCTAAATGTCTGAATTCTTCTCTTTTGGAAGCTGAGTTCCCATGAATTATTTAACAGATTTTTCTGTTGAAAATTTTTCCTCAATACAGTCTTTGTGACCATGGCAAATACTGTAACTGGAAGTTCTGATTAGAAAAATTTCTAATTACAGGTCTATAACCAAAATATAAGAATACCCATCAGGCACCTAAACTCCAGATTTCTCTTTATTTTTCTTCCCACTCCACTCCCTCCATCAATGTTCCTATTGCCTCAGATTCAGGGTGAGCTCCGCTATACTTTGTTTTCAACACAACTCATGAGGATCAGCTATGACTGTGCGTATAAGGGTTCAATGAACTTTTTGAAAAATATATACCATATTCAAATGATCTTTCTGGAAAACAAGCCTGGCGACAGGAAATGTCAATATCATTAATCATATATTAAGTTTCATTAAAATCAAAACTTTGAAATAATTAGCTTCTGCTGCTTCCAGAGTGGTAATTATAGCCCGTCAGGGAGTGTGACGCTTTCTCGAATTTCCTCCTTTAAATATTAAATGCTAATGATGAAACATCATTTTTAACATAATCTGTTAAATTTTAGCTGTGGAATATAAACAATACTTTCTGGGTACTGGGCTAATCAAGTCTCATAGTTCAGGAAATCTGAATTTTACTGGACTCAATGGTGAAATGAAAATATCAATACATACCATCTCACAGGAGTAGAGTTCAGAAGCATAAACATATCTGTATTTAAAGCTGTTTGGAGACTTCTTCCCTTCACTTAAAATCAAGCTATCTTCCATTTCCAGTTATTATTAAAAGTTATTTTTTATTCAATGCTAGTTAGAGAAAAAGTACAGTGGCAGACTATTCTATTTCACTTTAACAAGTCCCCTGCAAGTTTCTTTTTCTAACTCATGTCTACATGATAGTCTTTAGATATGACATCTATAAACTATTTTATCTTCTCTCATAATTCTCAGTTTGATCTAAGGCAAATTCTACTACAGAGGAATAATAAAGTAATAATAAATATGATCTCAATGAACACTATTATTTCTGTAATTTATACTTATATTTGCCTGGAAACTATTGCCCACTAAGGGTGGCTGCTCAGCCTGGTGTGAGAGACTGCATAGGCACAAAGAGACAGACAGATGGGTTCCGTGTTCTCAGGGAGCTTTTGATCTATTCAGGGAAAAAGAAAAAAACAAAATGCTGATAACTCCATTAAAAAGCCAAAGCTCCCATTACAGAAATTGACTTTTATTTGGAGAAAGGGGGCAAAAAAGTGAATAGTCAAAGTGGTTGAGGTTCTTCAGCTCAGGACTCTGGGAAAATGCAGATGACCTTTGAAGGCACAGAGGCTCAAAAGGGAAAGCAACATGTCCTGTTCATTTTTCCTCACTACAAAGCTTTCCCACTCCTCTGCCAACCCTGGAGTCTCTGCCAAAATGCAAGCGATGGTGACTGAGTCTCTTGCTATAGCAAGCTCAGAATAAATAACCTTTGCTTTTCTCATGGGGTTGGCCTTCATTTATTTCCACAGGATTCAGTGCGTTGACAAAGGGGCTAGTTTTAGAAAAGGAAAGGGACATCTCTTCCTCTGAGATAAAAACGGAAGGACAGAAGGATGAATGAAGTCACTTGGGCGATTCTGAGTTGGAAGGAAAGCTGAAGGAGTTACATCAGATGGACGCCATGGTCTCAACCAAAGCAATCTCTAAACAGAGACCCAGGGAAGGGAAGGGTAGGGCTGCAGGAAAGTGGAAGGGATTTATCACTGGGAAAGAGAGGGAGCCAGTAAGAAATGGATCAAATGACTCACTTATGTTTAACATGGTGAATTAAACATAAATGCTCATCTCTTCTCTTTCTTAGATCTGAGAAAATTCTGGAAGAAATAAATACTGGCACTACTAAAAGAGAAAATACTTCAGAATATTATGTAAGTCACAGGTTCACTGTCAGCTTAAATGGAGAAACTGGGAGAGGATATTAAATAAAAGGTTCTAGACACAGTTTTAGTTTTTACTCTACTTTTCATTGCTATTTTTCCTTTAGTGCATTGGAAATTCATTTGTAGTATCAGGGGCTCTAGGATTTTACATTCTTTGGAGTTCCTCTGGGGTAGCAAAAATAAGACTACTTTCTTTTTCTTTTTCAGGCAGTCAGAAAAGTGCTCAGATATCAAATAAGAGCCAGAACCAAATGGGGTCTTCGAAATTTGGGAGCAATGTTGTAATTTGAAAACATATTGGGGTTTGTCAATATAAAGCAAAATTGATGAAAGTTAATATAGATAAAGGGAAAAAGTCATAGTTTAAGAAAAAGGTGAAAAATTATAAGTTCTTCCCCATTTTGGAGCAAAGTAAGATGAAACTTAAAGGAAACTGAAAACACCTGCAATAAACTTCTGTCCCTTAATAAAATGAATGATAGTGAATATTTATTGAACATTTATTATATGACAGATGCTATTGCATGAAAGGTGCTTACATTAACACATTTAGTCTTTACAGAAGACTTTCACACAAGACACAATAATTGTCTGCATTATACAGATGAAAAGAAAATGGGGCACAGTAAAATCAAGAAACTTGGCCAAGATTGCAAAGCTCCTAGGTGGGATAGCCAGATTCAACCCCAGGTAACCTGGCCCCATAGTCCATATGCTTATGTCTGGAATATGCAGAAATGAAGGGAGAGGAGGAGGGAAGGAGAGAGGGAAGGAGGAAGGGAGAAGTACTGTTCAGTCAGTGCTGAACAGTTCTTTAGTACTGTACAATTGTTCATTACTGCAGTTTGAGAACGTTTCCTGTGGTATCATTGCGTCTACCGTCAATACCCTTGGATGACAATATAAGGACACCCATAGAACTTAGATTCTGGTCTTTAATAGAAGTCTTCATGAAAAGGAACCAGAGCTCATTTGAAAGTAGATCATACCACGTCTCAAAGCAAGAGAATTTAAATTAGCACTAGAAAAGCTTGCTGTTCCCCAAAAGCAAGGCTGCTCTAAGGATACCTGGAATAGCACCAAAAAAGTACAAAAGGGGGCTCTTGCTGGCCAGGTAGTGACAATTTGGGCATTAAAAGGGAAAACAGCCAGGCACGGTGGCTCAAGCCTGTAATCCCAGCACTTGGGAGGCCGAGGCGGGCGGATCACAAGGTCAAGAAATCAAGACCATCCTGGCCAACATGGTGAAACCCCTTCTCTACTAAAAATACAAAAATTAGCTGGGCATGGTGGCACACACCTGTAGTCCCGGCTACTCAGGAGACTGAGGCAGGAGAATTGCTTGAACCCGGGAGGCAGAGGTTGCAGTGAGCCGAGATCATGCCACTGCACTCCAGCCTGGCGACAGAGTGAGACTCTGTCTCAAAAAAAACAAAAGGGCAAACAATGATTAAAGTCCACTGGAGCAAGTTGAGTCTGTTAAGACCACTCCAAGGTCATGGATTTAAACAGAAAAGTCACAAAATACTAGGACGTAACTGTCAACACATAAATTGGTTTCTCAATACTGTCTTCTAGGAATGTCATATTATTGATGACCCAAATTATGTGTGTACTATGCTGAAGCTGCAGCTGAGTTACTGATATTAATCTACACATCTGTAGGTTTTTTTATTTTAAGAAAGAAATGTTAGGTCAGAGGCAGAGATTTAGCAAATAAAGTATGTGAAAAATGTAAAGTAGAGAAGTCAGCTTTTTAATAGAGAAACTCGAAGATTTAGAAAGGATGTATAAAAAGTCTATGTGTGAAGGGGCGTTATATTACAAAGTGAGTTTGGTCCTTGCCATACTTTCTGTGACCAAACTTTGGTGATCTAGGACACTCCTTACTGGAGAACTGCTATGGAAAACTTACACATTGGTGACTCCACCTATAATAATTCACGGGATCCCTTCTGTGCAGACCCAAATCTATTCATTTCAGGATGAAAGAAAATTCCTGGATTCAGGAATAATGGGGATTAGATAGGTTACAGATAGAAACCAAGAGACCAAGATACAGATAGATAGACTGAGTTCTTCCATTTGCTTCATATTTCAGACCGAGTGAGCAAGCTAAAATGAATGTGAAGATATGTGGGCAGAAGTGAGCAAAAACTAGTCTAGGCAAAACCTAGACTAGTAGATACCCAGGCATGGGGGCTGATTTAGGAACATGAGAGTTGAGTGTGAGGAGGTCCAGGAACAGGGGCTGCCATAATTACCTAGATAAAATAGATGACACATCCTCATCAATATGGCAGTGTTAGCCAAACCAAGATTGTATGTGTACCCAGCTTGCTTAATGATACTTTGCAGAAATTAATTTCCATATTGTCACGAGAATTGGGTCTGAAGTCAGGGAGAAGGATGCTGACTGGTTTTGTGTGTATTGATCAGGGAGGAATGGTAACAAAAGTCCCTCTTCTAGAGAGTGTCTAATAGTGTCTCTAATAAGTGGGGGAGTAGTAACTGAAAATGACTAACGTAGGATAGCTCTGTGGGGGGAGTAGGGAAGACAGAAGTAGCTATGTACACAAAATGAAGACCTCTCCTCTGACAGGGTGAGTGTTCACGTGAGGGCAGGTGTTCTGCAATTGAGCAGCACTTGGAGCTCAAATCCAATGTCTCTGCTGGTCCCTGAGGACATGATGTGTGGGAAACTTCACAGTGCATGGTTACCTTTCACAAGAATGAGGTGCGATGATGATTAGGGGCACTAGCGACTTGCAAAAGAGCCAAGTCACAAGTTGTGTGCAACCTAAACTAGTAGTCTGAGGTTTCCTTACGTACCAGTGACGCCTCAGCCTGCTGACATGTAGGTTACTAGCAGAAACCAGAAAATGTGTCTTTCACCCTCCCAGGTAATCAAGTATCATGAAGATTTAAAGTTATAAAGACCAAATCAATCATTTAAAACATATTGGGAAATGGTATGAAGTGCCCAGAAATCCAGTACAAAGATACAAAGAAATAGGTCAGTTATTTGCTGAGATCAAAGATCTTATTTTTGGCACATTACAACTGAGGCTCATTAAAAGGCATTTGGAAAATAAGTTTAGAGTCTTTGATATTTTGTAGATTTGTATGGGAAGTTATGATAAAATTATCCACTCTTAGTACAGTAATCTAGCAGCAAAATAATATAAAGGAGGGGGAGAAATAAAACAAGTCAGAAAGAATCAGAATGGGAATCTTATTAGAGGACAGAAAGGCTGGTTAGCAGAAATAAGATGAATTAAAGTACTATATTTAAGAAAGAGTACACCAGATGAAGCGGTCTTGGGGAGAGACTGTCAAAACTGTGATGAGATGCTGACAGCTGTAAATGTTGATCTTCCAACTTTCAGGAGTGAGGAGCGTTACCCACACAGAGGGAGTTTAATGATAGTGTAGTAAGATCTCGGCAGAGGCTGAACGGAGCAAGCAGCACTTTATGACAGTCACACACAAGGAGAAAAGCAGAAAGAGAACTCTGGACTTCAGTGCAAAGTAACTGGAAACCCAGCATCATGGGATAGAGTTAGCTCCACCTTTAGGTAAAATCTGGGAAGGAGTTCAGATGGCTCCAGGAAAGGGATGAGGTCATGAGAGGAAGGACAGGAATTATTTTCTAGAGAAAGGTTTAAGTTGAGACTGGCAAGCCTGAGAACTTCTGCAGACCAGCGGATTTTCCTACTGGTCTGTGTCAGCACCAGTATATTCAATGGTGAATCTCTGAAAGCCTCACCTCTTTTACCTCCATGACGGTCTGGAGGAATCTGAAACTGAACAACTCTCTCCCCTGCAGACTTAGCAGGGCCTGGACCAGTGGCTGAGGCTGCCCTGAGGACAAGGATGGGTAAAAACAGGAGTCAGCCAATTTAAGAACTGACTATGTAATGTTGTGGAATACCCTTCTAACACGAAGGAAGACAATCTAAAATGTGTATTGATTTCTTTCTTGTATGCTCTCCTCTGTATAGAATGCCTGTTGCCTGGTAACTAGACTCTAAGGTATCACGGGTTAAAAAAAAAAAGCCAATTGTCTTTTCAGAGCATTTCCTGTGCCAGAACAGTCAACCTCAAAGCAAAATATCCAGGATAAACGTCACATACACATTACCAGGTTGTTGATTTTAAGCTAGGAAACTGGGGGGTCTTAGGTTAATGCTTTCCACAGGGAAAAATAATAATTTAAGTTGATTACAAGCTTTAATTCATAATGACCATTGTAATTTAGTGGCCTCACTTCAGCTTCACAGCAAATACGTATATAAAAATAGACCTCTTATCTATCTGCCTGCTTTTGGTACTTTTCTTTACCCTTCCCGAAACTGGAAAAAAAAATGGTAGCTCAGAGAAGAGTTTGATGAGGAGATGTATGGGGTTGAGACTATGCTGTGATGTCTCTGCTGGTCAACACTGGCCCCCAGGAAATGCTAAAGTAACTGAAGAGGCAGAATGCATACATAAAACAGTCAAGCTATTGTAGTTTCTAGATTAAAAACAAAACGTGTTCTAAATTGGGACAGGTCGATGAGTCCTGTCTCATTGACATATGTACTTCTTTAAACCCTAACTTTAAGTTGGGATTTTCCCTGAGATGTGTATTTTTTAACTTGCATTTGATGTAACAACTAGCAGAGTGTTCTCTGTCCTTTGGGGCGCTCATTTTCGCCAGGCTCATCATGGAACACCCAAAACCTCATATATGGTGGCCTCCAGAAATGCAGCTGTGACCCCTCTGACAAACAACATTTCATTTTGTTTCCCACCAGCCTGTAGAGAATATGACCAGAATGTAAAGTGAATTCAATCATTACTCAGCACTTGGGCTAAAAGCAAGAGCACCAGTGGACAGACTCACGCCTCAGCTTAAGCCAAGGGGAGCCTGGATGACTATGTGTGCTTATGTATTTTCTTCTCCATTGTTCAAGGCCCTCTTTGGATTTCTTACCCACCCCCTAAAAGAGAATTTTTGTTTGTTACCTCTTACCGACATTTATTTTGGCAATTTTTTTCTGAGAGTCCATCCTCATCCTCTCCCATGATGTCCACAGCTGAAAAGATCAGTGCAACCAGAATGGCAAAGCAGCACACCAGGGCAAAGATCACGATGCACTTCTGCTGGGACTGAAAGAGGAAATGAAGACAAAGAAAAGTAAGTGGTGCTGGTTTCTCTTGGGAAACTCGAGACGTGACAACTTCTCAACACTCCAAGAAAAATGGGTGGGGAGATTATCACTGCCAGAGAAGGGAAAGCTATTCTCCAGTGAGCATGCCCAAGACCTTTATGCTTCTTTCTCACTCAACACAGCCTTCAAACCCCACTCTATATGATGGACTCTGTTAAATAATTCAAGGGTAGTATCCAGGCTTCCAAATGAGTTTGGTCTTCTTTGTCTTCCTACTTAAAAGCAGCCCAGAAAAGATCACTGTAACATCTACTGTTTCAAATTAAAAATGAAACACATAGGCCAGGATCATGCTGTCGATAAAAAGAAAAACTCTGTAAAATATTTGAAGACATTAATTGTGAGCCAAATATGAGTGACCAATGGCCCATGACAGAACCCTCAGGAGATCCTGAGACCATGTGCCCAGGGTGGTTGAGCCATATCTTGGTTTTATACATTTTAAGGAGACATAAGACATCAATCAACACATGTAAAATGTACACTGGTTCAGTCCAGAAAGGTGGGACAGCTGGAAGTGGGGGCTTCCAGGTTATAGGCAGATTCAAAGATTTTCTGACTAGCAATTGGTTGAAAGAGTTATTATCAATAGGAAGGAACGTCTGAGTTACTATAAGAGGTTGTAGAAACCAAGGCTTTATCATGCAGATGAAGCCTCCAGTAGTGGGCTTCAGAGAGAATGAATTGCAAATGTTTCTTACTAGACTTAGAGTTTGTTCTATCAGCAATTACAAAAGGGAGGAGGGAACAAATGAGGCATGTCTGGCTCCCACTTCTCATTACGGCCTGAACTAGTTTGTCAGGTTAATTTTGGAATGCCCTTGGCTGAGAGGAGAGTTCCATTCAGATGGTTGGGAGTTTTAAAATTTTATTCCTGGTTTACAATGTGTTATTTGACTGACATTGTTTATTTCTAAACTCTGAACACAAACAGAATTCTTGATATGATTTTTACTTAGAAACACAGGCTGAATGTCCAAGTGGTCAAAGTCACTCACAGACATATCATTAGACCCAAGTATTATAATTTGAACCATCCCTCTCTCTAGGGGCTCATGGCTAAAGGTGGCAGAAGACAGAGCCATGATAAGTGGGCAGGAGCTGTGACTACTATGACAAATTATTCTGCCTGCTTTCCCTCTGCTACAATCTAAATATTTGTGTACACCCAAAACTCATATGTTGAAATCTTAATCTCTAAGGTGATAGTATTAGGAGATGGGGCCTTTTGGGAAGTGATTAGGCAGAAGTTCATGAAGGCAGAGTTCTGCCCTTGTGAATGAGACTGGTGGCCCTAAAAGAGTCCCAGAAATGGGTATGGTGGCACCTATAGTCACAGCTGGTAAGGAGGCTGGGGTAGGAGGATTGCTTGATCCCAAGGTTTTGAGGCTGCAGTGCACTATAACTGTACCTGTGAATAGCCACTACACCCCAGTGTGGGCATCATAGTGAGAATCATCTCTAAAAGAAAAAAAAAGATGCCCTAAGGTGCTCCCTTGCCCCTTCTATCATGTAAGGATGCAGCAAGACAGCACCAGAGATGAAAAAGGAAATGGGCCCTCACCAGATGCCAAATCCCGCAGCATCTTGATCTTGGACTTCCCAGCCTCAAAAACTGAGAAATAAATTTCTGTTGCATATAAGCTACCTGGTTTATGATATTTTGTTATAGCAGCCCAAAAAGACCAAGATAAATTCGATAAATTCTGGATGGAGAAAGGAGGAAAAGCAATTTTAAAAGTCTATGTTCAGCTTTTAGGGATTATTTACAGAGAAAGTGTCATCTCTGGACAGGCAGCCAGGCATACATCACTCTTTTAGTTATGGGATAGGTATATGTGTACACAGACACACACACAGTTCAGAACCTTTCTGAAACCAGCTGATGTTGCATCCTCTTACCACCCTCCTTCCCTTTATCACTAAAGTCACATGATCCCCTAAGAATCCAAGGAACCTCCAAAACTCAGAGTCCAGGTCATCTAGGGGTATCCTTTGATGACAAATTGTAGTTAGAAATAGATGTAGTCAAGTCAAAGGAATCAGTGGTGTTTCTGTGACCAGGCACTATCAGCTCACATGAGTGCTTCATTTTTGTTTCAAATCCTCCTTTAGGCCTCATCTTCTGCAAACTCAATTCAAGTCGGTTCCTGCCTGTCATTATATTCTCTTACTCCCCACTCAAACATAAAGTAATGAAAGCCAAAGATAAAGACATTATTCTTTTACCCTAGACCCTGCTTATCTGTAAGACATGGATTTTGTTTTATTCTATCATCAAGCAAACAGCACAATCCTAACAAATAGAATGTGTTTAAGAAACAATTATTGTATAAGTAAATAAAAAGTGAATGAATGAAATGAAAATTACAATGGCATATAATATGGTTTGGCTGTGTCCCCCACCCCAAATCTCATCTTGTAGTTCCCATATTCCCCATGTGTTATGGGAGGAACCAGGCGAGAGGTAATTAAATAATGAGGGTGGGTTTTTCCCATGCAGTACTCGTGATAGTAAGTCTTACGAGATCTGATGGTTTTATGAAGGGTAATCCACCTGCACATGCTGTCTTGCTTGCCGCCATGTAAGATGTGCCTTTGCTCCTCCTTCACTTTTCACCATTGATTGTGAGGCCTCCTCAGCCATATGGAACTGTGAGTCCATTAAACTTCTCTTTCCTTTATAAATTACCCAGTCTCAGGTATGTCTTTATTAGCAGCATGGAAACAGACTAATACAGCATACTTCTGAGAATGCAGAGACAAATAAAATGTTTCTCTCAAAACTCAGCTGCGATCTTTCTGAAAACTGGCTTGATGCCATATTTTGGTGATTATACATTTTGTAGTTCATCCTTTTTTACTTTTTGCTGGTGCCATAGACAAATTCATGGGCCACATTTAGCAACATATAAAACTTGCAGAATAGACTGTGTATTTGTCTTGCCATTTTATTTTTCATTCACCACTTATTCCTCACTATATTTTTTAAGTTTGTAATATTTTGACAAATTATAGTTATAACATACAAAGTGATAATTTTTAAAATATTGGAAGAACCATAAGTTAAGCGATAAAGCTATCCATCACCTCAAATATTTGACATCTTTGTGATGAGAACACTGGAGATATACTCTCTTAATGATATAATGTACAGTACTCAAGTATTATCTATATTCATTATGCTACACAACAGATCTCAAAAAGAATCTGACTTATTCCTCCTTTCTTAGGTTTTGTACCCTTTGCTTATCATCTCCCCATCTCCTCTACCCACCAGCCTCTGGTAACCACCATTCTACTCTCTGCTTCTATAACTTCAACTGTTTTATATTCCAACATATCAGTGATACATCAAACATACGTTTGGTGTATCACTTAGCATATGTTCTCCAATTCCATCCATGTTGACATGCCTGGCTAATTTTTGCATTTTTTATACAGACAGGGTTTCCCCATGTTGGTCAGGCGGGTCTTGAACTCCTGACCTTGTGATCCAGCTGCCTCAGCCTCCCAAAGTGCTGAGATTACAGGTGTGGGCCACCACACTCGACCAAATGTGAAACTTTCTTCTCTTTTCAGGCTGAATACTATTTTATTGTACATAAATTCCATTATTTAAAAAAAATCCATTCGTCTGTTGATGGGCACTTAGGTTAATCCCATAGCTTAATTATTATGAATACTGGTGCAATGGTGTACAGGTATCTCTTCAACATACTAATTTAAAATCTTTGGGTAATTACCCAAAGGTAGGATTGCTAGATCATATGGCAAGTCTATTTTTAGTTTTTTGAGGAATCTCCATACAGTTTTCTATAATGGCTACACTAATTTACATTTCCACCAACAGTGCACAAGTTCCCTTTTCTCCAATCCTTGCCAATGCTAGTCTTTTGTCCTTTTGATGACAGTCCTTCTAATAAGTGTAAGGTAATATCTCACTGTGGTTTTAATTTGCATCTCCCTAATGGTTAGGGATATTGAACATTTTTTATGTATCTATTACCCATTTGCATGTCTTCTTTTAAGAAATATCTACAAAAGTCTTTTACTTATTTCTTAATCAGATTATTTGTTTTCTTTCTATAGAGCTGACTTCCTTATATAGCTTGGATATTAGTTCTCTACCAGATATATGGCTTGTACATATATTCTCCTAATCCATAGGGTGTGTCTTCACTCTGTTAATTCCTTTGTTTGAAAGCTTTTTATTGGAAAGTGATCCCACTTGTTTATTTTTGCCTTTTTGCCGGTGCTTTTGAGGTGAAATCTAAAGTTATCATCCAGGCCAATGTCATGTAGCTCTTCCTCTGTTTTCTTCTAGTACTTTGTTTCTTTGATCCATTTTGAGTTAATTTTTGTAAATAGTGTAATATAAGGTCCAGTTTCTTTCTATTGCTTATGAATATCCAGTTTTCCCAACACCATTTATTGAAGACTGCTCTTTTCCCATTGTATATTCTTAACACCTTTATCAAAAATCAACTAACCAGAGCTGTGTGGTTTCATTTCTGTCCTCTCTTTTCTGTTCCATTGGTCAATGTTTCTACTTTTGTGCCAGTACATGTTGCTTTAATTACTACTGTTTTGTAGTACAGTATAGACTGAAATCAGGTAGTGCAATGCCTCTAGCATTGTTCTTTTTGCTAATGACTGCCTTGGCCAGTCAGAGTTTTTTGTGATTACATATACATTTTTAGGATTGTGTTTTTCTTTATCAATGAAAAATGACATTGGGATTTTGATAAGAATTGCAAGGAATCTGTGGATTGCTTTGGTTAGTATGATTATTCTTATAATATCTATTCATAGGTGCTTTGCATATTTCTTAATCAGATTGTTTTTCTTTCTATAGAGTTGTTTGAGTTCCTTATGTATTTTGAATACTAATTCTCTCAGATATATGGCTTGCAATATTAATTATTCCAACCCATGAAGAATTATTTCCATATGTTTGTATCTTATTCAATTTTTTTCATTAATGTTTTATACTTTTGGGTGTACATGTCTTTCACCTCGATTACATTTATTCCAACTTTATTTTTTACAGCATAAATGGAATTATTCCCTTGATTTTTCAAAAAGTTTGTTTGTGTAAAAAAAGCCTACTAATTTTTCCATGTTGATTTCATATCCTGTAACTTCACCGAATTTGTTTTTAAGTTCTAAACAGGTTTCTTGGTGGATTATTTAGGGCTTCTTATGTATAAGACTGAGGTAAAAGACCAGCAGGATTTACCTTCTGGTCACAGAACAAGGTCTGGTCCAGACAGGATAAAGTGAAGAAACTGGCAGGAACCAGTAGATGATGATGAGAGTGATCCCTACCTGCCCTCCTTGCTAATTGGTATAAGACACTCCCCACCAGCATCATGACGGTTTACACATACCATGACTATGACCCAGAAGTTACCACCCCTTTGTCAACAGCCTGGAAGTTATGGTCTTTTTCCTAGAGAGCTCCAAATAGTCTACTCTGAATTTGCATTTACCTACCCCTTAATTTGCCTATAATTGAAAGCCAGTTTATCTGAGTATACCATTGCCAAGGTCTTTTGTGCCAAGAACCCAGGGCATGCAGCCAATGAGATAGCCCTGCTCTTCAAGGAGAAGTACCATTTAATAAGATTGCTGTCTAACGGCACTGACTTACTGTTGAATATTTCCTGGGTGAAGCCCCAATATGGGGGCTTCTGTCCTACAAGATCATGTCATCAGCAAACAGCAACAGTTTGACTTCTTACTTTCTTATTTGGATGCCCTTTATTTCTCTGTCTTAACTGATTGCTCTGGCCAGTACTTCTAATACCATGTTGTATTACTGATGAGAATGGGCATTCTTGTCTTATCCTGGATCTTAGAGGAAAGGGCTCTAATTTTTCACCATTGAGTATAATGTTATCTGTGAGCTTTTTATATAGGGCCTTATTATGAAGTACATTTCTCCTATATACAATTTGAGTGTTTTTCTCATGAAAGGATGTTAAATTTTGTGATGTTTTTCTGCATCTAATGTGATATTCATATGACTTATTTTTTTCTGTTGATGTGGTATGTCACATTTAATAACTTGTCAAAGTGAATATATCCTTGCATCCCAGGGATAAATCCCATTTGATCATGGTAAGTGATCCTTTTCTCATGTTGTTAAATTTTATTTTTTAGTATTTTGTTGAGGATATTTGTGTCTATATTTATTAAGGATACTGGCCTGTAGTTTTCTTTACTTACAATGTTCATGCCTGACTTTGGTATAGTGGTAATGCTGACTTTATAAAAAGACTTTGGAAGTATTCTTTCCCCTTTGACTTCTTTGAAAAGTCAGTGGGGAATTGGTAATAGTTCTTTAAATGTCTGGTAGCATTCAGCAGCAAAGCCATCAGATCTTGGGCTTTTCTTGGTGGAAGACTTTTTATTACTGGTTCAATCTCCTCACTTGTTATTGATCTGCTCAGATTTTCTATTTCTTTGTCATTCAGTCTTACATATGTGTTATATATTGTGGGGATTCACACAGGGTGGTGGCAAAAATATTAAGGGAAAAATATTAGAGAAAGTTACAGAATATAGTCTCAAACTCTTTTGGAAGGCCTAAGGGTTTCTTCTATAGTTCTTGGCTGAAGGCAGCATAAATCCCCTTTACATTTAGTTAATAAGTAAAGCAATTAGCCAGGGTATGTGGGGGAGTTTACCTAACTAACTTGTTTACTCATGTGGTCTTAAAACTAACCTTTGAGCCAGATGGCCCTCTCGGGGAGAGGTCGACCAGAGAGATTGCCTACTAATGGTGTTTGCTTTGGGCATTGGAATCTGTCACTTAATCTTTAACCTCTAGTGGAGCTGACTCAAGCCTTTGTCAATTAAACTTTACTAAATAAATGTGAGTCTCACTGAATGGTGGGGGCCAGTGGCTGCTATCTCTTTACAGAACTCTCCAGGGAGTCTGTAAGCAGCCATGGACCCTCAGCTGAACTGGTAAAGCATAATATCTGTGTGTCAGTGTACTTTATTCATCCCTCGCTGAGTCAGGGTCTGCAGGACAGATCCCTGCAGGTGATGACCCCAAGAGTGATGCCCAATGTGGGGCGATCTCAACGTGTGAGAAGCCTCAGCAGGTGAAGAGGACTCCAACATGATCATCACTGCAAAGGGAGAGTGACAGACATCCTGAATACAAAGGTTCAGAAGACCACACAGTTGAGTCAGTAAAACAGTGAGTCAGTAAGTCATTGGTACCTCCTGGGGATTACCAAGTTTAGGGAAGTACTGCTCAAGCTGGGGTTTCATCATGAGACAACAGTTATCAGCTCAACAGAAAAGGGACCTAATGCAAACTATTGTTTCCCAAAGCCTATGGTTCCCAGAAGAAGGAATGCCAGACATTGAACTCTTGGAACAACTGGGGAAAAATCTTAAACAACATCATGCACAAGGACAATGGGTCCCTGTAACATTATTACTGGGCCAAAATATCGAATAGGAAACAGGTTTTGCCTGAGCGCCCTCCTCCTAGATAAGCAAGCAGCATTAGAAGGGGAGTTCTTAGCCTGCCTGGTAGTGCAATATTGACAATGAAATCAGGTACATAAAAAGATAAGGAAAAGCCTTAGAAGCCAAAGCCACACAGAGCCAAAGAGCAGTAGGAAAGCTCGCAAACCCAGAGCCAGAAAATGCTCCTGGGAATTCAGCTGTGGGGAGAGAGCAGCACAAGTGAAAAGCAACTGCTGCCCAGGACCCATGCCACTGCTCTCTAGCTCTGCAGGTGGCCCACAGTAAAATTTCATGTAATTCTCTGCTGAGGATCAAGTAAAATTTAAGAATTTGGAAGACCCTTTTCTGATAATTGCCACTGTTGTTATTCCAACCCTACTTCTAATATAGCTATCTGAAAATTCTATTATAGTAGAACAATGGAACAATTTATTCTATTATAGTAGAACAATTTCTCTCCTCTGAAGGGAGAGAAATTACAGAGAGCCTATGAATTAGTTAAGGAGCCATTAAAAGCTAGATATAGCTTTGCTCCTTAGTAGAAAAGAATTTCCTAATTAACTAATAAGTTGCAAAACCTGTTTTCTATCTTAAACGGCAACACTAATGGCACATGCCTTATTTACCCTTAATTTTCTAAACTTAGATGACAACTTTCAATCAGCTGAAAAGCACTTTGCTAAAACCTCTCAAGACAGAAACAAAGATTAGAGAAATAGAAGGAGAGAATAAGTATGGGAAGATGAGAAGAGACAGAGATCAGAGATAAACACAGAAAGTGAGATTAAGAAAAAAAGAGCAAATAAGAAAAAATTTTAAGAAAAAATAAGGGGGGAAGAGAGAGAGAAAGAGGAAGGCAAAGAGAATGAGAGGTAAAGAAAGAAGGAGAAAAAGAGAGTTAAGGCATGTTAAAGACTGTCTGTGAAAGTTGTGAAAAATGTTATAGGAAGGAATGTATGCAGGAAATGTATAATTTTTGTTTTGAAGGTCTGAGCAAGTTGTAAAACGTTAATTCTGAAAGAAACTCTATTTGTAAACATATTGGCTAAAGTTAAAGAAATACCATCCAGTTTTTCTATAAACTAGATGTTAAGATAAAGCACAACAGGTTTTTCTTTAAGCACTAACCTACTCTTTAATAAAGATTATAAAAAGTCTCTTAGCACAGGTACAACCCCTAGAATTCCCAGTACACCCAGCACCAGCCTAGAGGCTATGTCCTCATCAAAAGACAGAAAGAAGAAAAACCTTGAGCCAGCCTAGGAACGACCTTAAAGGACCACACAAACCCCAGATATCACCTAAAGAATGCTGAAGAGAACAACTCAGGAGGCTGAACAAGTCCTGCTCTGGACACAGACATCATTCACTCCAGATAATTTCTTTTTTTAATCTCTCACTCTACCTACAACCTGTGTCTGCCACACTCTCTTAAGCCCATCTTCAAATCTACCTTTTATCTACCCTGTTACTTAAATAAACATCTCTTTCCCAGCTTCTAACAATGTACCTGATTGGCCAGGAGAGACAGATGTGCCTCCAGTAGGGAGGTATAACTCCAGTAGGGTCTGTCCCTCAATAAAGGCACACTTTGGACTAAGGTGTCAGATGACACTACATCTCACTCCACGTTTGTAACCTGGGTGCAGGGACAGGCTTGGTTTGCCTCATGTATTACTAATCACAACATATCTAATTTAAAAATTACTAGTGTCATGGTATTAAGAAGACAATCTGAGGCATTCCTACCAGTCAATGTGACACGTGATTGGCAAGGTTCCTCTGCCCTTGCCACCTTAGAACATGCCCTGTCCCAGGTCAGACACAAAAGATTCGTAGTGACACTCATGGCCTTTATAGTCTCAGCCACAGTCATCCTGGCAACAGCCAGCATTGCAGTGGCATCTATTACTAAGTCAGTACAAACAGTTGCCTTTGCAGATAATCTGGCCAAAAATGTGTCTAATGAACTTCTCTTACAGCAAGGTATAGATTAAAAAATTCTAGCACATCTGCAAGCCCTCGTGGCTGCTGTGGAATATGTGGGGGAGCGACAGGATGCACTGGCATTACAACAGCAATTAAGCTGCAACTGGGAATGTAAACATATCTGCATCACTTCTCTGCCATGGAATCAATCAACAAATGCATAGTTGGGATGAGGTGAAACAACACCTCTGGGGAACCTTTCGTGACAATTTAACAGCACACATAAAGCAACTTAAAACTAAAATTTTAGAATCCCTTCACACTATAGATCTGCACATCCAACAAACAGCCGTATGGAAGGGGTGTGCAAGATCCTCTCTTCTGGATAGACCCCCACTCCTAGAGACCACTCTTTGACTGGAAAAGAATGTTGCTAATTGTACTCCTAATTGTCTTATGTTATTTGTTAATTCTAGGATGCAAAGCTGAAATTAAAGCAATGACTGCCTTGCCTGACAGACTGGTGGCTGTGCCATCTCTCAGTCAACAGAACTCAATAATAAAAACAGAAAAGGGGGAGATGTGAGGATTCATTCAGTGTGGTGGCAAAAATATTAAGGGAAAAATATTAGAGAAAGTTATAGAATACAGTTTCAAACGCTTTTGGAAGGCCTAAGGGTTTTTTTCTATAGTTCTTGGCTGAAGGTTACATTTAGGTAATAAGTAAAGCAAATAGCTAGGGTATGTGGGGGAGTTTACCTAACTAACTTGTTTGTTCATGTGGTCTTAAAACTAAACTTTGAGCTGGATGGCCCTCTTCCGGGGATGTCAGCCAGGAAAATTACCCACTAATGCTGTTTTCTTTGGGCATCACCTGTCCTTTAATCTCTAGTGGTTTTGACTCAAGCCTTTTTCAATTAAACTTTACTGAATAAATGTGAGTATCACTGAGTGGTAGGGGCTGGCAGCTGCTATCTCTTTACAGCACTCTCCAGCAGCCACGGACCCTCAGCTGAACTGGGAAAGCATAATATCTGTGTGTCATGTACTTGATTCATCCACCACTGAGTCCAAGTCTGCAGGACAGACCCCTGCAGGTGATATCCTTGACAATATGTCTAGGAATGTATTTCTTCTAGGTCATCCAATTTGTTGGCATATAATTGTTCATCATTGTTTCTTATGATTGTGTTTTTGTGGTATCAGTTATAATGTCTCCACTTTTATTTTTGATTTTACTTATTTGAGTCTTTTCTCTCTTCTTTTCTTCGTTAGCCCAGCCAAAGGTTTGTCAAATTTAATTTTTGAAAAAAAAAAAAAAAACACTCTGAGCTTTTTAGTCTTATTGATTCTTTGTATTACTTTTCTAGTTTCTAGGAGTTCATTTTTGCACATTAAAAGGATCACAATAAATACACCCTAATGATAGAAAGATATAAATTTGGTGATTTATTTTCTTTGTGATGGCTTAAAGATAATTTTAAATAATATTTTTAAATTCTGAAAACGTTTTCTCCTGGCCCTCAGGTTTTATTTATTTTAATGATATTCATTATTTATATAATCAGAAGATGTTTGCTTTTAACTATTTTGAAAAAAGTGCTCATAATGTAAAAAAGAAAATCACTCATAATCCTACTGAGACCTAACTGCCATTTATATTTTCTTCTTGTTCTTTCCTATATTCCATCTGCCTCTCTGGCAATCTGATCATTGTATCATGCTGTAGTTAAGGTTTATACTCTGCTTTTTGCACTCAATCAAATGTTAGTGCCCTTAAATGTTCTTTCATAGCATATTTCTAAATGTTTACATAACATTCCAATACATGGAGATATCATTGTCTCCTTTATCCTAAAAATCTTCCATGAAGCCACTCATTTACAATACAAAAAAGTGATTCAACTTTTTTTCATTTTATCCAGTTTCCCTAGACATTATAAATGGAAACAAGCAAAGAAAAAAAAGCTTTTAGTAAGGTTTAAAGTAATGCAATAATTTTCACATTAATCCATCCAGAAAATATTCTGAGGAAAATATAATTAGTTATCAAATAACAATTCTGATGATAGCAGCTTGAAAATACCATACCAGGTACATAGTGGGCATTCAATGAATGAATCCGACAAAGTTAATACAATGTCATTGATTTGTTTATCTTTATTCTGAATGCTATAACAAATCACAATAGATAAGTAAGAACTCTGGCTACTTTGTATGCCTTTGGAAGTACTTTAATACAGTTAACTCTCACAAATTTAACTTCTATTGGTTTAATTTTATATTATTAAATTCTATTAAAATAAGAAGTTTAGCTAGTTATTTCCATTTTCATTTTCCAAAGAAGAATTCAGACTCTAATACTCGTTTTTAAATATCTCTTTGGAACAATGTGCTATAACAATATAAGGTCATGCAACTACTTTCCTTAGTCTCATTTAATTTCCACCTCATCAAGAGTGGAAGATTCTGTTCAAATGATAGCATAAGAGCCACATAAATGATATCAAACTCCAGGGAACCATGAGACATTAATTTTCAAATCCTTAACAGGTAATTCCAGAAATCAATTTGAACTACATTTTCTGTTTTTATTGAATTTAATCAAGGAAAGCAGTTTTAAGGAGAATCCATAAACATGTTTACAACTTAAACTTCACTGATTAAGAAAAAATAAAATTTAAAATGCTATTATACAGCATCAGCCAATCTGTACTTTTCACAGCTTACATGCAAATGGAAAGAATTGCTTTCTTGCTCAAGAAGTAAATCTTAAAAAATGCTAACATTCAAAATATTTGAATGTCATATCCTTAACAATTATGTTTTAACTCAAGTACAGAAACAGAGATATATTATCTCTAACTAGAGAAAGTATTAAACTTGAAATTTTCAAGCTGGGTTTTTATATCATTTAACAAGCTCTTAAAAGGAATTTGCACCTAGGGTGGTGCAGTGGCTGATGCCTGTAGTCCCAGCACTTTGGGAAGCCAAGGTGAGAGGATTGCTTGAAGCCTAGAGTTTAAGACTACCTTGGCCCATATACTGGGACCTCATTTCATTTAAAGAGGAAAAAAAGGAATTTGTACCTATGACTCTAGAGGTAAAAATGAAAATGTGCAAAAATTATTTAAAAATTAAAATTATTCATATCTTTGTCATTTACTTACCAGGACAAATTTTTTAAAAACAAAATCATGACCAAGTCTTAAAGGTAACACTTTGATGTGTACAGTTCCTAAAATTTACAAAGCTGGAAGTTCTAGTATAATTATTCCCTATATGAAAAATATGCAAACTGGGACTCAAAGACATTTGGTTATTGAGCTGTCCAAGGTGAACCAAACAGTAGGAGACAGTCTGGATATTTAGTTTAGGTCTAGAAATCCAAACTCTCTGTATCTGTTTTGTAGATGCAGACTTTTCCCTTTTTCATCTTCTTTTGGATTTCTTCATTTTGTACTTAATTTTCACTATGATTATTGTTATTATTATTACTTTTTGTTAACTTTCCATGGTGGTCCATTAGTGTAGAAACGAAGGTTGAACACTGCCTTGATCTGTGGGGATATGGTATTCCTGTAGGACTTTCCTATGACTCTAGATATGCTGTTACCTTGAGCTCCTAGTGATGTTCCCAAAGGAAGCCTGACACCCAGTAGATCCACAGTAATCTCCTCTTGTGACTTATCAAACTTCTTGGTAATGACTATACTATGGAATCACATCAGAAAGTCTAGACTACAAACGGCTTAGGGGCATTTCTCTAAAATCCTTATAACAGAGTTATTACTTCACTTCCTATATATATTTCCATGTTCCTTATGGCTCTATCTTAGGATTTTCTCTTCTCACTCTGTACCCCTTTCCTGAGGGACTTAATTTTACTCCCAAGGCATCCCTGGCTGTACATACCAGTAATCTGCAAAAGTACATCACTAGCCCAGAGCAGCCTGCTGAGAGCCAGACCAATACTAAGGGAGCTTCCTTGCCGTGGCACAGAAAAGTGGAACGCTGGAAGAGTCCATCAAAATCTCTAATTTGAGAGGAAAGAGTTGGGATTTCAAAAAGGCTGGAGTTGGCAGCACAGACTACTAGATAGAGAAAAATCCTCACAGAGAAGCACGGAAGATCTTCGGGTCTCCTTGAGTCTTCACCTGAGTGCTGATGAGCATACAGCTGTGAGGAGCTACCTGTCCCCTGGGAAATACCTGCCTGGAAAGAGCAGGTGGAATAATCGCCAACACATACACAAGGCCAGAAAGAGGTGGTGTTCCATTCAAAGTGTACATGTATCTTGTAATGCATGGGGGTGGTGTTCCATTCAGAGTGTACACGCATCTTGTAATGCATGGGGGTGGTGTTCCATTCAGAGTGTACACGCATCTTATAATGCATGGGGGTAGTGTTCCATTCAGAGTGTACATGTATCTTGTAATGCATGGGGGTGGTGTTCCATTCACAGTGTACACGCATCTTGTAATGCATGGGGGTGGTGTTCCATTCAGAGTGTACATGTATCTTGTAAATGTATGGGGGTGGTGTTCCATTCACAGTGTACACGCATCTTGTAATGTATGGGGGTGGTGTTCCATTCACAGTGTACACACATCTTATAATGCATGGGGGTGGTGTTCCATTCAGAGTGTACATGTATCTTGTAATGCATGGGAAGTAGAGTAATTAGAAAGATAGTGTCTGGAAAATAAAACAGAAAACAATTAGCTCTAGACCATGGCTGCTTTTGTCTCTCCTTAAAGAAAAAAGAAATCATAAAAAGGAAGCCTCAAATTTGGGCATGGTGGCCGGTGAACAGCCACCGTACTACAGCTTGGGCAACATGGTGAGGCCCTGTCTCTTAAAAAAAAAAAAAAGAGCAAATCTCAAAAAGATCCAAATTGTTTATTGTTCACTGGTATGTAGTAATTATACTTAATAAAACTAAAGAATATTTTTAAAATATTATGATATCCAGCACAGAATAAAATCAAATACACAACATCTGGCATCCATAAAATCTACCAGACATGCCAAGAAACATGAAACTGATCCAGAGTGAGAATAACAAGTAAGCAATTGAAGTCAACTAAGAAATGACACAGATGATCAAATTAGTAGACACAGTTATTTAAAAAACACTGTAACTTTGCTGTAGATATATTCTATATGTTTGAGAAGCTAAGTATGCTAAAGAGAGATTTTAAAGGATATAGCAAAAGACACACATCTAAATTCTAGAAATGATAAATACACTGAATGGGATTCATAGCAGATTAGGCACAACATGTGAAAAGATTAATGAACTCCATGAAAAGACAAATAAACAATAGTAGATTGAACAGAAAATCAGTGATGACACAAGAAACCTAATATATATGTCCTTGCAGCCTCTGAAGGAGAAGAGACAGAAAAAAATATTAGAAAAATATAATGGCCAAAAACTATCATAATTTGAGAAAGATATAATAAAGTAATTTTACAATGGTAAAGGGTAGATTCATCAAGAGGACAGAACTAAACTTTTATGCACCTAAGAAGAAAGCTTAAAAATACATAAAGCAGGGCCGGGCGCGGTGGCTCACGCCTGTAATCCCAGCACTTTGGGAGGCCGAGGCGGGTGGATCACGAGGTCAAGAGATCGAGACCATCCTGGTCAACATGGTGAAACCCTGTCTCTAC
This sequence comes from Leontopithecus rosalia, assembly GCA_028533165.1. Classification (NCBI taxonomy): domain Eukaryota; kingdom Metazoa; phylum Chordata; class Mammalia; order Primates; family Cebidae; genus Leontopithecus; species Leontopithecus rosalia. The sequence continues at coordinate 39,068,094 of CM052666.1, forward strand.
TAAAGATACAAAAAAAAAATTAGCTGGGCATGGTGGCGCGTGCCTGTAATCCCAGCTACTCAGGAGGCTGAGGCAGGAGAATTGCCTGAACCCAGGACGCGGAGGTTGCGGTGAGCCGAGATCGCGCCATTGCACTCCAGCCTGGGTAACAAGAGCGAAACTCCGTCTCAAAAAACAAAACAAAACAAAAAAAACACATAAAGCAAAAGCTAACAGAACTTAAAGAGAAATTTTAAAGTCCTTAACTATTTAGTGACTTTGGAACCCCTTTCTCACTAGTGGATAGAACAAGTAAATAACATATCAATGTGTTCACAGAGGAATTAAAAAATACTATCAACTAGCTTCACTGAGCTGACATTTATCGAACATTCCACTAAATAGATAGCAGAATTCTTTTATTTAAGAGCACATAGACCATTTACCAAAATGGATCTTATTCTAGGCTTTAAAATAAGTCTCAAACAAGTTAAAAGAATTTTAGTAAGCCAGTAGCATGGCTCACGTCTGTAATCCAGCACTTTGGGAGGCCAAGGTAGGTGGATCACTTAAGGCCAGGAGATGGAGACCAACGTGGCCAACATGGAGAAACCCCATCTATACTAAAAATACAAATTTAGCTGGATATGGTCGCACACACCTGAAATACCAACTACTCGGGAGGCTGAGGCATGAGAATCACTTAAACTTGGGAGGCAGAGGTTGCAGTGAGCTGAGATTGTGCTACTGCACTCCAGCCTTGGTGACAGAGCAAGACTCTGTCTCAGAAAAAAAAAAAAAGAGAAAAATGAAAAAAGTCAGCCTTTAAGGGAAAAAGAACAAATTAAACTAAAATAGGCAAGAGAATAGAAATTCAATGAATTCAATGAAAGAAAAAAACAGAAAACAAAACCATGCATGCAAAAATCAGTGAAACAAAGTCTGATTCTTTGAAGCTGTCAACAGCAATACAGATAAGGGAAAAAAAAGAGAAAAAAATATCTCCATGAGAAACAGTACATCACAGCAGATCCTACACAAAATAAAAAAAAATAATAAGGGGATGTTGTGAACAAATTCACAATAAGAAATTTATCAGGGTAGATAAAGTGAACAAGTTTTTGTAAGATAAAAATTACTAAAGCTCCTTTTGCAGTTACCATGCAGCAAAGTCTCTCAGGACACCCTGTATGAGATGGTGCGGAAGGTCCTGCATGGCATCAGTGCAAGTGCCCCACGTTTTTGGAAACTGGAGTTGCAGATCAGTTTGATGAACTGCGATCCTCAGAAGGACAAATGCTTCTCGGGCACCATCAGGTGTAAGTCTACTCCCCACTCAACATGTGTGTCCTGGGGGACCAGCAGCACTGTAACAAGGCCAAGGCTGTGGACATCTCCTACCCGGACACCGAGGTGCTGAAAACACTCAACCAGAACAAGAAACTGGTCAAGAAGCTGGCCAAGAAGTAGGATGCCCTTTTGGCCCCAGAGTCATTGATCAAACAATCCCATAAATACTTGGCCCAGACCCACATGGGGCTGACACGTTCCCTTCCCTGCTGACACAATGAAAACAAAGTGAATGAGGTGAAGTCCACAATCAAGTCCCAGATGACGGGGTGCCGTGTCTGTGTCTGTGTCTGTGGCTGTTGGTCATGGAAATGTTACAGAAAATAAGCTTGTATGTAACATTCACCTGACTGTCAAATTCCTAGTGTCATTACTCAAGAAAAATTGGCAGAATGTCTAGGCTTTATATATCAAGTGCACCATGGGCAAGCCCCCAGTGCTTGCATTAAGGCACATTCTAATAAATTCTACCCCCACCAGTCAAAGAAAAACTACTAAAAAAGATAGCTAACCCAAATGCCCTCATATCAATGAAAGAAAATGAGTTTTTAGTTAAAAAGCTTCCCACAGTGAACACTCCAGGTTTAAGTGGCATCGTTGGTGAGTTCTGCCAAACATTTGAGAGGGAAATAGTGCCAGTTCTACTCAAGTTATTCCACAACATGAACATGAAAATGCTTCCCAATTCATTACATGAGGTCAGCACTATCCTCATACAAAAAGCATAGAGACTTAAATATATTTTTTGCCCTACTGTTTTAGGATACACTATTGAAGAATTTATTCAGCAGATCTGTATTTACTGTCTTCTCTGTAAGAGGAATATAGGGTTCTGTAATGATCATGACCTCAACAGGGAACAGCATTGTTCAATTTCCTCTTCAAATTCCTTATAAAGATAGCAGAAGGTCTCTATCTACCTCAGCTTATCTTTAATTAAAAGATGAATATCAGTTACACAGTTTTCTTGTTGTCCCATGCCTAACTAAAGTGATCTCAATGGCACTAAAGGATGTGTTTGTTTTAGGAAATTCTCGTCGTTTTTACTGGACCAGTAATGAAAATGATTTCTGCAACAACCTAGATGATTCATTCCTTTTCAAGTAGTTGTATTTTGATTGGTACAGAAGTAATTGCGGGTTTTGCCATTAAAAGTAATGGTGATACATTACCATTTATCATGAACAAATTACCATTTGTAATTGGTAATTTATTGCCATTACTTTTAGTGGCAACACCCCCACTTGCTCTTCTAGTAATAAATTCAGTGTTGAATATGCACTAGTTCATTTTCTACCTTCAGTCTCTTTCACTATATTGAGCTCCTTGAGTTCCAGGATCTTGCCTAGATCCATAATGCCTGGCAGACATGTTCAATAAATATTTGTTAAATGAGTGATGAGTAAGTCAATGAATTAAAAAATGGCAAAGGCTAATAAATCAATAATTCTTCTGTTTTACAACTCTGGTCATTTATTTATTTTACTACTTATAAACTTCCATTGATTCTCATAACAGAAACATATTGATTTGCAAAATAAGTCAAGCAAAAAGTTAAACACTCTGAGCCCATATTAGCATAAAAAAGAAAATAATATGTGGTACAGAGGGCGTCTTTTTAAAAATAGCAAGATAGAGAATGGAAATTAAGTTTGAATGAAACTCTGCCCTAACTCCTTTCTCCTTCCCCTGTTCTCCTCCGTCTTTCAATCTCTCTCTCTCTCTCTTTGGACCTCCTTCTTCTTCTTTTTTTTTTTATCTCTTTCCAAACCCACCACTGCTCTTGCTTTCTTTCAAATTTCCCAATGCTCCCTGACACTGAAACCTCCTCTTGATTCAATGTCCAATCCAGAGCAGAGCTTGCATGGGGCTTTCCCTGCAGAAGAAAACTATCCCTCTGCTCTGATTACAAGGGGCCTACAGAAATACAAATGATGACATCCTGAGGCAAGAGGTTATAAATGGAATTATAGAGTGCGCTCACTGGGAGTAGAAAGAAGTAAGGAAGAAGTTAAACATTTTAGTAGATATTTTAAAAGATATAGAGGACCTTACATCACTCCAGGAATACAGTGTAAGCTGTGGCTCCTGAATATTCTTTAATTTACCTTCTCTTCACTATTAATTTTTAAAAGTTATCTATTTGTTCTTTCAAAGACTCAGGTAGAAGCCCATCGTAAGCCATGACCACAGCAACAGCTATTTCTACTTACTGGCAGGATGATCCGAAAAGCTCTGCTTTGTGGAGCCAGGTAGAGTATGAGAATGTCTGAACAAAGCACCCCACTGAGCCACAACATTTTATCCAGACGCTCTTCATATAATAGTCACTAACTACAAGGAGAGTGCAGATTTACTATGGTCACAGAGTGAAAGAAAGAAAGCTCCGTGGAGTTGCTGTCAGGCTGTTCATACATCTCCCTCTCATTTAGTCATTGATAGCAATTGCTCTTCAATTCTTTGTGCTTCTGTACCACAATATATTTATTATTCCCTCAAAAGCAGCACAAACCACCTAAAGTCCTAAAACACAAAATAAGTTATTAGAAGATCACAGAAGCAGGAAAAGGAAAAGGGGTAAGTGTGGTTTACATATGCCTTTTCTCTTTCCTAGGAGAAATGCTTTTTCAGGTCCTCCATTCATCAGAGAGGCTGACATTTTCCTTCACCACCAAGGTTTTCTTAGGGCTCTGAAAACACCCCAAAATGACACCCTCAGAAGCAAATATTTTTCTTTAACCCTCACCTGCCCGCCTATCTCTCAATACCATTCTTCCCCAGGGCTAGCCATGGAAACCAGAATGCTAAAGAAACCAGAACGTAAAGCCAGCCATGAAACCTAAAAATATTACTATAATGTTCCCCACCTCTGCCGTTCTGTATAAAAATTGGCCATAAGGCAGGTGGATCACGAGATCAAGATATCGAGACCATCCTGGTCAACATGGTGAAACCATGTCTCTACTAAAGATACAAAAAAAATGAGCTGGCCATGGTGGTGCCTGCCTGTAATCCCAGCTACTCAGGAGGCTGAGGCAGGAGAATTGCCTGAACCCAGGAGGCGGAGGTTGCGGTGAGCCGAGACGGCGCCATTGCTCTCCAGCCTGGGTAACAAGAGTGAAACTCCGTCTCAAAAAAAAAAAAAAATTGGCCATAAGGAAATTATGCCAGAGACATATGTCTATTCCAGAGACAGCCCTGCCCCACATCCAGAAGGAAGAAATGTTTCACAGAAAGGCCAAGAAAAATCTAGACAGACAAGCTTTGCTGGGTTTCCTTGCTCCATCTATTAGCATTAGGTCTTACCCTTTTTGTCTAATTATATTTCTACATGCTGCTCATACTTTGTTAAACTTAAGCATAAAAATGGACAATCTACAGCATATCCTTGAGTCTTCATTCTGAAGCCTCCTGTGTTGACAAAATAAATAATTGTTATGCCTTTCTCCAATTAATCTGCCTTTTGCGAGTTGATTTTTTTCAGCAAAGCTTCAGGGGTCAAGGGTCTTGGCCCCAGACATTTTGCATGCCTGGCTGTCACTCCCTGCTCTCATCTATCCTACCCCTCTCTCTTTGGTCAATATCCCTGAGCTACCTAACCATCCAGCCTGGCCCTACCAAGCACATCCTAGCCTTTCTCTCAGAGTCTGCAGGTAGCAGAAACAGGCTAGAGGTTTGTTTAGGGCTGCATCTGGGCAGAGAATGGTTCTATTATGCTATTCTGGCATCTATACCTTGGATGACACTGTGCAGTCAGCTGTGCTGTCTGCCTCATTCTAAAGGCCCCCCATTCTTCTCAGCCATGCCCTAAGAGCTATGCTATCCAGTTTTCTTTAGAGAGGTCTGAGCAGCTCTGCTGGCTCTGCAAGGACATCAAATTGGGATATCATAACTGCTTGCCTCGTAGAGGACAGTTTCATTCTTCAACAGTAAATACAGCTTCTTTCAACAAAAGCTTCTGAGAATGGATGCCATGCCACTCAGCCTAAGCAATAAGATTTCATATTCTAGATAGTGACATGACCCAGGTCCCAGTACAACCTCACATGGGAAGGTTGATATCCCACACATGTACAGCTCCTAAGGGAAAAAGCAGGTAAATAAATAAAACAACAAACTTAACAACAAAAAATACAAACAACTCAATTTATAAATGAGTGAAGGACTTCAGTGGACATTTCTCCAAAGTAAATATACAAATGATGAATAAGCACGTGAAAAGATGTTCAATGTTACTATAGAAAAATGAAAAATCAAAACCACAAGTGGATACTTCACACTCATTAGGATGACAAGTATCCAAAAGTGAAAAATAACCAATATTAGTGCGAAAGTCGAGAGATCAGAACCCTATACATTGTTGGTGGGAATGTAAAATGTTGCAACCACTGTAAAAGATAGTGTGGTTTCTCAAAAAATTTAAGATCAGATCATCTTATGATCCAGTGATTCCACTTCTAGGCATACATTAAAAAGAATGGAAAGCAGGGACTCAGACAGAGATTTGTACAACAATGTTCTTAGCAGCATGATTCATAATAGCCAAAGTGTAGAAACAATACAAATTAGCGGATGAAGGGATCAACAAAAAGTAATATGTACATAGAACAAAATGTTATTCCACCTTAAAAGAGAAAGAAATTCTAACACATGCCACAACAATAAGTGAACTTGAAAACATGCTAAGTGAAATAATCCTGACACAAAAGGACAAATGTATGATTTCCACTTATATGAGGTACTTAGAGTAGCCAAATTCAAAGAGACAAAAGTAGAACAGTGATTACCAGGGGCTAGGGAAAAGGGAGGAATAGGGAGCAATTGCTTAATCGATATAGAATTCCAGGTCTGCAAGATAAAAAGAGTTCTGTGGATGGATGGTGACAATGACAGCACAACAACATGAATGTACTTAAAAACTACTAAACCATGCACTTAAGAATGGTTAAAATGGTCAATTTTATGTTATGCATATTTTACCACAATAAAAAAACAACCATCTAGCATTGTGGCTCGCACCTGTAATCCCAGCACTTTGGTAGGCTGAGGCAGGTGGATCACTTGAGGTCAGGAGTTGAAGACCAGCCTGGCCAACATGGCAAAATGCTGTCTCCACAAAAAATATACAAATTAGCCAGGTATGTTGATATGTGCCTGTAATCCCAGCTACTCAGGAGGCTGAGACATGAGAATCACTTGAACCTGGCAGGTGGAGGTTGCAGCGAGCAGAGATCACACCACTGTACTCCAGTCTGGGTGAGAAAGCAAGAATCTATCTATTAAAAAAATACACAAAAATAAAACAGAGATGAGAAAGGAAAACAACCAACAACTGGAAGGGTTTGGACTTTATCAGCTTTTCCTTCCTACGTAGGTCTCTCCCTAAATAATCCAAAGCCTTTCTCTGTGCCCCTGGTTCCCTCTGCTCTCATTCCTAGGTCTTTCATACTTCAGAACTTTCCCTCCACATTCTAATAGAGCCAATTTTGGATGGTACTTCTGCTTATCCTGCCTAGGAAGCAACTAGCTAAACATATCTGTCCAGCAGTGGGAGACGTGGAGTAACTAGCCTTCCACTCAACTTAAACGTTAACAGGGACTTTGTTTGCCACTCTGTGTACGGTGTGCCCTGAGGTCATCCACATTTAAAGACTTGCATTCCCAGGTGAAATCTGTTCTTACCTATTATCTACTCAGCTGTCCTTCAGATGGCTTCCATGCTAGAGCATACCAGGGCCTTGGCTGCCCATTCCTTACCTTCTTAGTGTGTTCTTCTCCGCATGTACCTGGTTTCACCCCACCTAATGTCAAAGGTTTGTGCAAATAAAGCCATGAGTATAATTTTGGGAATGGGGGCACCACCAGCCATTGTTAACATGTTAGATGCCAAGGAAAAGGGGAAAAACTGTGTTCCAAGAAACACAACAATATGCAAATCTTCACCTGAACCTTGAGCACAACAGCATCCAGGAAAAGTTTTTGGGCACACGATCAACAGTAGTTAGAGTGGAGTGCTCTCCATTGCTTTGTTTTTGTTTACTACTTATACAAAAAGCAAACAAATGAAAAACCTTTTTTAGTTTTACACTGTCTTACCTCAAGCAGAAACACATACAGTTTTACATTTTTTTTCTGCAGTGGCTATTTCTTTTTCTGACAGGTGGACCTCTTTCATCAGTTATATTATTTCCCATGCATTCAGGGAGAGTATACATCCTAATCCACTTTTTACTGTCCTCCCAATATATTTATGCAAAAAGTTAGGTTCAAAGGTTGAGACACTTTACTTATTGCCCCAAGCATCTGCTTTCATCCTAAGGCCCAATTTACATTTTACAGTTCCAGCTTTTCATCAGTTTTCAACAAAACCCACACAAATGGATCCACACTCACATATTAATGGATATTAATAAATTTATACAACATAATTCATTTATTATCTGTGGCTATTGCTTCCTGGCCTTTGGCTAAGAACAAGTGTGTTTATCTGGGGCTTTCATGAGGACACTTGAGAATACCAGGCCATTTCGGGGTTCTATGACAAACCAACGGGATGACATGTCTAGACAAAATGTGAAAGAGAGCTAACACTTAGGGAAATTCTTCAGCTTTCATAATATGGTCAGAGTGAAATTATAATATGTAGGTTAGATAACACATGAGACAACCACAAAATTTCTCACTTACAATGGGAGGCTCCTGGGAGTAACAATGTGCTTTTTTCTGCCTTTGGACTATGTCAGTGGAAAGGATTTTCCTTTCAGCAACACTGTGCAGCTATTGTCTTACTTTATGGCACAACAAGGTGTTCCAAGCTCGTCTCACACTGTCTCTGCTACAACCCTAGAATCAGTCTTCCCTCTAAGGATTCCGGTGTTTTCTTTAATGGACAATATTATTTAGAAACCAAGATAGAAGTACTAAGAATGCTCAATGTTATTGGGGGTGTTGCTTCTCCCAGACCCTCTCGAAGCACAAAGCTAGGAAATAAACACACACACATGCATTTATTTTGACATCTATCTATACATACATGAATAACCATGAGTTCCAGACAGCCTAGGTAATAGAAGAAAATGTTTGTAATCTATCCATCTGACTAAAGTCTAATATCCAGAGTCTATGAGAAACTTAAATTTACAAGAAAAAAACCTCCATTAAAAAGTGGCAAAGGACATGAACATACACTTCTAAAAAGACATTCATGCAGCCAACAAACATGAAAAAAAGCTCAACATCACTGATCATTAGAGAAATGCAAATCAAAACCACAATGAGATACTATCTTATGTTAGAATGATGATTATTAAAAAGTCAAGAAACAACAGATGCTGGTGAGGTTGCATGGAAACGGGAACCATTGTGGAAGACAGTGTGACAATTCCTCAAAGATTCCTCAACCATTGTGGAAGACAGTGTGACAATTCCTCAAAGATCTAGAACCAGAAATACCATTTGACCCAGCAATCCTATTACTGGATATATACTCAAAGGAGCATAAATCACTCTTATAAAGATACGTGCATGCATATGTTCCCCACAGCACTATTCACAATAGCAAAGACATGGTATCAAACGCCCATCAATGATAGACTAAAGAAAATGTAGTACATATACCCCATGGAATACTTTATATGGACTGCATATAAACATGCAGTCATAAAAAGGAATGAGATCAAGTCCTTTGCAAGAACATGGATGGAACTGGAAGCCACTGTCCTTGGCAAACAAACTCAGGAAAAGAAAACCAAACACCACATGTTCTTACTCATAAATGGGAGCTGAACAATGAGAACCCATGGACACAGGGAGGGAAACAACACACACTGAGGCCTGTAGGTGCTGGGGGATGGAGGGAGAGGGAAGGAGACAGGAAGAATAGCTAATGGATGCTGGGATTAATACTCAGGTGATGGCTGATCTGTGCAGCAAAGAAGTCACACATTTACCTATATAACAAACCTGTACGTCCTACACATGTAGCCTGTAACTTAAAATAAAACTTAAAGAACTTAAAAATCATGGGTTCCCACCATCTCAAATTCCAATTCCCATCCAAAGTTCATTTTTCACTTCCCCATTTCATTTTTGTAAAAATTCCCTTCACTGATGGCAGGAAGCCTAGCTCCCAGTCTATTTAATATTTGTACATATTTGGCCACTTCTCCTATATATAACCAATCTTTCAACCCTGCCAGACTATTGCCCTCAAACAGCTTCTCCACTGAGCTCCAAACCCACTGGTGCCTCCAACAAATGTCAGGGAAAGAAAACAGGAAGGGTGCTTAAACTTTCAGATCTATTGCTCTGGCTGCTGCTGGAGAATAGGCTTTAAGAGGACAAGCGTGGAATCCAGAAGAACGGTGAGGAGTCCACCTGTTTACCAGTGCCGACAAGAGACAAATGACTTCGGAGATAAAAATAAGTGAGGGAATCCAAAATTTGTCTTGGAATTCGAACTGGAGAGGTACCTGACACACTGGCTGTTTGGGGTGTGTATGAGGGAAAGGAGGGATGGTGGATGTTTCCCAGGGTTTGACTCAGGCAACTGATAGAGACTTTGATGCAAACAAAAACAAAAGCAAAAAACTGAGCATAGAAGAGGTTTGGAACGAGGTGAAAGTTATCAAGGGTTGTGTTTTGGAATTTTTAAGTGAGATTAATATTAACGGGCAATGCCAAGTAAGTGGGTGAAGACTGACATCATCGGCAGCATTAATCATGGCATTTAACACTGCGGGACTAAAAGAGGTTATCAAGGGAAAGAATGGAAATAGAAATGAAAAGGGAGCCTGAGGCCAAGCCCTACAGCACTGTGTCATGTCAGGGAGAGGCAGGTGAGAGGCGGATGAGCCAAGAACAAAGGCAGGAGAGGCTGTGAGGTGGGTGCGGCATCAGGAGAGAGTGCTGGCCTGAGAACAGAGTGTTTCAAGCAGGAGGGAACATTTAACTCTGCCCCAGGTTGCTAAGCTGTCAGGTCAAGAAAGAGAAGTGCCTAATAGACTTGGCTTCAAGGAGATTGTAGAAAGAGCTTGATAGCTTTGGGAGGCCGAGGTGGGTGGGTCACAAGGTCAAGAGATCGAGACCATCCTGGTCAACATGGTGAAACCCTGTCTCTACTAAAAATACAAAAATTAGTTGGGCATGGTGGTGCACGCCTGTAGTCTCAGCTACTCGGGAGGCTGATGCAGGAGAATTGCTTGAATTCAGGAGGCGGAGTTTGCAGTGAGCCGAGATGGTGCCATTGCACTCCAGCCTGGGTAACAAGAGCGAATCTCTGACTCAAAAATAGAAAGAGTTCGATAAATGCATTTTTATTGGTATGGTAAGGATGGTTGGAGGAACACTGAAAAATGAATAGAAAATGCCTTTCTGGCAATGGGGGGACCTAGTTATCAGGAGAAACCTTCCTGATTGAAAACATCGAAAACAGCTAATAAGGTATTGATTACATTAGTATTTTATACTAAAAACAGGCATAAAGCCTCTTTAGGAAAATAAGAGCTTTAATTATACATGTTTCATCAAAATAAATATTGATGGTTATTAATTATATTCAAAAAGGTTTTACATCTCTTCTGTTAAATGTTTTCAAGGACTGATATGTTTTTAGCAAAATATTTGCAGGTGTAAAACTCATTTCTCTTAGGTTTAAAGTGATAGCTTTCAGGACAGAATTAGCTTCTTCGTTGAATTCTGATTTGTGGTAGAAACAAATGTCAGCTGTCTCCCAAATGCGGATCCAGCACATCATTCTCCTGCACTTCCCTATTTTCTCATGCTTAGCAGCTGCTGAAATGGAATCAGAGTTTCTATCTCAGTTCCAAGAGTCCTATGTTTTTAGCTTGAATTTTTTCCATCTCTCATTAGTAAGCTCATTTTAAAAATTTATTTTTCCCTTTATAATTATTTTTAATTGACATAATCAATGCACATATTTATGGGATACAGTGTGATATTTTGACACATGTATACAAAGTGTAATGATGAGATCTCAAATTTTTTCCTTTATTAATTCAATTTATATTTAACTTGCAAGACTTTCGAACATTTAAGACGTTTCTCTATGCCCTCATTTTTATATTAAAACCCCTTTTCTCCTTCTCCTTGTTTTTCATTTACTTTTTTTCCCCTTTCTTTTCCTTTTTTCTTGGGGGGGCAGGGTTTCTGCTTGGACCATGCTTGATTTTTTAGAAATATCCTTCTCCCTTATTTTCTGTCAAATTTTTTCTTTTCTTTGCAGTACCAGAAGCTTCTGCCTAAGCTTTTGTCTAATTTTATCTGTAAATGAAAGCTGGCTGTGTCAATTTTTATAAATACAAAATGTGCAGACTACTTTCCTCTTAGTCCAAGCATTTTGGGCATCCTTAGAAGGGCAAAATCTCATCAAGACTAGAAAAATCAAGATCCTTTAATTTGAAGATGGGGCTGCATTCATGCTTTGCATAATCTTAAGCATATGACACAAAAGCTTTCACCTTTCCAACACAGCTCTGCCTGCCAGAGCCATGGACTGGCAGGACTTTGGAAAAGACCCACTGCATTTTCCCGAGGTTTCTTCCATGTACTGTTTTTGTTTGCTTGTTTGTTAAAATACAAGGAAATTTGTGTATGTACTTCCTGGAAAGTAAAAGTCCAAGCACTTGGCTTTCACTGTCATATCAAGCTGTCTGGCCACAGCGGTGCAACACAAAAGCACTTGCATTGCCAGTGGAATCCACTGCAAAACCCAATTGACTTTGGCAATGGCTATTTCCTGAGCGCTGCATCTGTGGACCTTAAGATTCCACTTTGCAGCTTGCAGAATTTGTGTCTGCATTTCTTATCGTCTTTACCATCTTCTCAGGATGACCAGGGTCTTTCCACAATATTCCAACCAGTTCCAGCAACTGATTGATAACTGGATGATTTTCCTGGCTCTGAGTTTGAAGAAAACACACCATTAAATTACACTGTCTTCTCCTGTACATACTGGGTAATAAAGGAGAAAGAAACCACAGGTGGTTGGGGGTTTCCACGTGTTGCTGACTACAGGAACTTCTCCTCACAGGGATCCAGACTGGATCCCAGCTTTTCCACTTTCTGAGTCCTGAGTGGCTGGCGAAAAATTTATTCTCTCTGCTTTGGCAAAACTTTTAGAATAGTATTTATATCACATCATTTCATGTCCAAAAATTTCGGCTTCATCCAACAGCAGAACATTAAAGAATTGTATCTACTGGCTAAATCCAATTCCGTAGTCTTCCTTTGGGATACGCCCTCTGAGTGAAGTAACATTGCCACAGTGATGCTTCCTCTTATTCACTTGCACTCAACATGGTCCCTAGGATTTCTGCCTCATCTGCCTACAAATCGTCTAAGCTCACTGTGGCAAGCGTTTTGTGAAATGCGATAGGCTCTCATTTGTTTGGATGGCCAGTTCTCTTGGTGTGATGATTTGCTTACCACCTATTTCTCCTTAACATCTTTATACTTCTTAAAAGAATTTCTAGGATGGACATAAAAAATGTGAATTACCTTTTGATGAAGCAGTACTCTCTGGAAATCTCCCTTGAAGATACACCTTCACGAAAAGAGGCAACACATGCAAAATATCGTTCACATGGGATTCTCACTAGTAGTTAAATATTGGGAAATAAATATTGATCAGTAGGACAAGTGACTAATTCTGCATCTGAGGAAGGAAAAGTACCAGGTAAGCCTCAGATATATTTTTGTGCCAAAAAGCAAGGAAGCTATCAACAACCACTGGGACATGTCAAGATATCCAAGAATCAACTTAAAGGAGTTCTCACCGACTAAATTCAGGACACTTTGAGAGCAAAAGAAATACTTAATAACTACAAGTTGCTATAAAACACTGAATGAAATCAAAATCTTTAAGTCCAGTGATAATCAAAAAACAAAGGAAAGAAAAGAAAAATGAAAATTTTCATTACTAAATATCATTAGTACACCAATTCCTTATTCTGAAAATCAAAAATTAAAGGGAAAAATGTAAGCATTTACGCTAACTTTTCAGGAGAAATTGTGCTTTATTCCCAAATGATGAGGGAAAGCTTTTTAAAATAAATGTAGAAGAAATGCTAGAATCAGAAAATGATGGCTAACAAGATATTTGCATGGTGCCAAATATTACTGTATTAGTTTGCTAAAGCTGCTGCAGTGAAATGCCATCCACTGAGTGGCTGAAGTAACAGAAATGTAGTGTCTCCTGGTTCTGGAATACCGCAGTTCAAGGATCAAGGCGTTGACCAGGTGCTTCCTCCTGAGACCTCTGAGGGAGGGATCCATTCCAGGCCTCTCTCCTTGGCTTGTAGGTAGCCATCTTCTCCCTGTATCTCTTTGCATCATCTTTCCCCTACATGTGTCTGTCTCTGTGTCCAGGTTTCTCTATTTTATAAGAACATCAGTGGTCAAGAGATCAAGACCAGCCCAGCCCAGCCAATATAGCAAAACCCTGTCTCTACTGAAAATACAAAAATTAGCTGGGTGTGATGGCGTGCTCCTGTAATCCCAGCTTTCCAGGAGGCTGAGAAGCATGAGAATCACTGGAACCCATGGGGCAGAGGCTGCAGTGAGCTGAGATTACACCATTGCACTCCAGCCTGGGTGATGCTGTCTCAAAACAACCAAAAAAAAAAAACTAGTCACATGTATTAGGTCTCACCCTAACCACTTTATTTTAACTTTATCTCTGTAAAGATCCTATTTCCAAATAAGGTCTCATTCTAAGGTGCTTGGGGACAGGACTCTAACATATCTTTTTGATGGGGAACACAATTCAAGCGAAAATAATTACTTTAGAGGTGACTTGCTCATGTATAAGGAAAACAGATACTTTTGGAATACAAATATCCAGTGATCACAAGCTTAACTAGGTGATCCACTGAGCATCAGTAATAGTGGGATAACCTGACCTCATGTACCTCCCAATGTGATGGACTGAGAAGAACAGCATCACCTACACAGTCTGCTGGCCACACACAGCAAACCTGAACTCAGTCCAGTCTGCAGGCCTTCCTTCAGCGTACAGGAAGGAAAAACATGACAAACGCATCCTACGCATCACAGAGTCATATTCAGACAAATTTAGAATACAAAGCACTCTACAACACATCTGAGCTGCAGAAGTCAATGCCATAAAATAAATGTATCAGAACTTCTCTAGAACCAGCTAAAGAAAAACCATATCAGTAAATAACAATATATGGGTCTTGACTGTACTCTGGTTAGGGAAAAAAAGAGGCTTTATAATAGAATCTGGAGACAATTGAGATTTGAATATAGACTGAATATTAGGGAAGAAAGGGGCTATGTGCTTCCTGGTGTACAGGTATTGTTCAATGTTTTATGGAGATTGTCTATTTTGAAAATATTTTCAAATAGGGTTTGTTAAATCAATTTGTCATCACTGAAAGATTGTTATACTAACCCTTTACACTGAAAATTCATGATCAAAGAGAAAAGGGGGAAATCATACTCACAGCAGATGTGGCAAATCTTAACAACTGTTGAATTTAAATGGGAAATATATGAGTAATCATTTTACTTCTTTTGAAATATTTCACAATAAAAAGTTGGAAGAAAAAGATCTAATGGATAACAGGACTTAATTTCATTATCACCAAAGTGTCCCATCTATTAGATGCATTAACCATCAAAATCCCAACAAGGTGTGTGTGTGTCACTTGATAAGCTAATTCTAAATTGTATATGTATTTCAAAAGGGCCAGAAAATAGTCAAAATTCTCCCGAAGGAGATTAATAATGTGAGATTTTCCCTGTCACATTTCAAGACTCCTAACAAGGCTAAAGTGATTCCAAAAATGTGATTGGTACAGGGACAGGAAAATATACCAATGAAACACAACTGAGAATCTGGAAGTGTGGAAGCACAGAATTTAGGATAGTGATGACATCCAGGTCAGAGGGTAGGGTGGACGAGAGATAAGATTGGGGAGATACCTAAGAGGGTTTCAAATGTTCTAGAAATGCACTATTTTTTAAAAAAATTATACTTTAAGTTCTGTAGTACATATGCAGATCTTGCAGGATTGTTTCATAGGTACACACATGCCATGGTGGTTTACTGCCTCCATCCCCCGATCACCTACATCTGGCATGTCTCCCAATGTTATCCCTCCCCAACCTCCCCATCCCCTGCTATCGCCCCCCCTAGCCCCCTAGCCCTCAACAGACCCCAGTGTGTGATGCTCCCCTCCCTGTGTCCATGTGTTCTCACTGTTCAACACCCACTTATGAGTGAGAACATGTGGTGTTTGGTTTTCTGTTCTTGTGTCAGTTTGCTGAGAATGATGGTTTCCAGATTCATCCATGTCCCTACAAAGGACATGAACTCATCTTTTCTATGGTTGCATAGTATTCCATGGTGTATATGTGCCACATTTTCTTTGTCCAGTCTGTCACTGATGGGCGTTTGGGTTGGTTCCAGGTCTTTGCTATGGTAAACAGTGCCACAATGAACATACATGTGCATGTATCTTTATAATAGAATGATTTATAATCCTTTGGGTATATACCCAGTAATGGGATTGCTGGGTTAAATGGTATTTCTATTTCTAGATCCTTGAGGAATTGTCACACTGTCTTCCACAATGGTTGAACTAATTTATATTCTCACCAACAGTGTAAAAGTGTTCCTATTTCTCCACATGCTCTCCAGCTTCTGTTGTCTCCAGATTTTTTAATGATTCTAAACAAAAAGAACAAAGCTGGAGGCATCACGCTACTTGACTTCAAACTATACTACAAGGCTACAGTAATCAAAACAGCATGGTACTGGTACCAAAACAGATATGTAGACCAATGGAACAGAACAGAGGCCTCAGAATTAATGTCACACATCTACAACCATCTGATCTTTAACAAACCTGACAAAAACAAGCAATGGGGAAGAACTCCCTATTTAATAAATTGTGTTGCAAAAACTGGCTAACCATGTGCAGGAACTGGATCCTTTCTTTACATCTTACACAAAAATTTGTGTAAGATGGTTTAAAGGTGGTTTAAAGTTTTAAACATAAGACCTAACACCATCAAAAACCCTAGAAAAAAACCTAGGCAATACCATTCAGGACATACGCATAGGCGAGGACTTCATGACTAAAACACCAAAAGCAGTGGCAACAGAAGCCAAAATAGACAAATGGGACATAATTAAACTTAAGAGCTTCTGCTCAGCAGAAGAAACAATCATTAGAGTGAACCAGCTAGCAATAGAATGTGAAAAAAAATTTGTAAGCTACCCATCTGACAAAGGACTAATATCCAGAATCTACAAAGAACTAAAGCAAATTTACAAGAAAAAACAAACAACGCCATCCAAAAGTGGGCAAAGGCTATGAACGCTTTTCCAAAAAAGACAGTTATGAGGCCAAAAAACATATTAAAAAATGCTCATCATCACTGGCTATTAGCGAAATGCAAATCAATACCACATTGAGATACCATCACATGTCAATTAGAAATGCACTATTTCTTAGGCTGGTTTTATATTTATATGAGTTTGGTTTATTATTCTTTAAAGAATACATATATATTATGTATAATTTTATACATATCAAAATAAAAAATATGGAATGAAGTGGCAAAGAAAAGCCGTTTACAGGAATTAAAAGGTAGCAATAGAAAGTATCGAAAAATCTAAAGCAACTTTCATTATAAAGGAAAACTAAGCATCAGGACTGTAGTTGACAGAGGTGGAAAAGGCAGGGTTTAGCCAATTTTCTTGTTTGCTAGCTTGCTCGTTTACTGCCACAAAAGAGCCCACAGAATGGGAAATACTGATAATGCAGGAGGAAAAAGCAATGATTGTAAAAGCCGCAGCACAGACACAGGGGTTGCCTTGGATTCGATCAGAGACATTTCCAGAGGGACAAGAGAATATTGTCACAGGGGTAGAAAGCATTTTAGATTTAATGTTGGAAACAAAAATGCTCTGGGTTGGCGGCTTCTCCTTCTTCAACGAAGTACTAGACAAAACCATTAACCTAGAAGAGAGTGTGATTGTAGAAGGGGATGTGAGGGTTCAGAGAAGGAGGAATGAGAGGGCCCTTTCCAGGGAGCAGGAAAGTCAATGCTTTAGGAAAATGTAGGATTGCTGTGCCTGGAAGAGCAACGATGTGAAATGTGTGGTCCTGAACATCCGGTGAAATGGGTCAGCAGCTCTGACATTTTCTCTAGCTACTTTCACTTCAGAAGATGCTTGGGCGGTTTCCATTAGGTAACTACCTCAGGGCTCAGTCAAGGATGCAAACATAAGCACAGACCATGGAAGGCAGGTGGGGCAAGGTAGAAACAGAAGACTGAAGGGAGTGATAGGTATTTTTGAAAAGTACTGAATGGAGTTCCACAAGTGGGCTAAGAATTACTGAGGTGGCATGGTAGGGGAAATGTACACAGAGTGTTCAGTACGCAGGTGGTGCTGTTCCTGCTAATAATACCACCTAAGGTGTAACCATGGGAATGGCTGACTGAGACAGTAAGGAGGAAATGCCTATTAAAAATCACTGAGAGTCGGGTGCCGTGGGGCTCATGCCTGTAATCTCAGCACTTTGAGAGGCTGAGGTGGGTGGATCATGAGGTCAGGAGTTTGAGACCAGCCTGGCCAAGATGGTGAAACCCTGTCTCTACTAAAAATACAAAAATTGGCCAGCGTGGTGGCTGGCGCCTGTAATCTCAGCTACTCGGGAGGCTCCGGAAGAAGAATCACTTGATCCTGGGAGGCAGAGGTTGCAGCGATCCAAGATCGCGCCACTGCACTCCAGCCTGAGCGAAAGAGTGAGATTCCATCTCAAAAAAAAAAAAATCACTGAGAAACCAGGGAGGCTTGAAATTGATGTTGAGATCACTAGGAATAACAACATGAGTCTGGAAACAGGAAATGCTGTAAAACTACAAGTCACTTTTCAACTGTAATTTATAACTAATGTCCTAATCTTGTAAGTAAATAGTTTTTCTAAGTATAAAAATACAATTATTTATAAATCCTAAATGCCAGCCCCCTGGTATACATGTTACTTTGTGACTGATTTTCTAACTACTAAAGAGCTCGCCTATAATTTAATATACATCGTAGAATTACACGTACTCCAAAAAGGTTTTCGTTACCCACAACAACAGTTTGCGTAAGTTGGGCCATCCACGTCATAAGTGTATATCTCTCTTCCAAAGGACTGTTTAGATCATATTTATTGTGCTACCATGTCGACACGTGGTATCTAGTGAAATCCCCCAAGAGTGATGAATACCTCACAGAGCTGGGGGAAAAATAAAACTCTCAGATACTCTTTGAGGAGAAAAAAAACATCTGTTTAAGGTTTTCAGAGCTGTATGCAAGGAGCAGATGGAGAAATAAATATGCCACTTAGAATTCTTATACCGTTCCTTGGGCAATATAAAATGATATAAGAAAGGCCAAACTGGCTTGAAAAATATTCATCCATTCCAGCAGTCTCTCTACAGTGACCAGAGTTACGCTTCATGAGATTAATAACAGTGGGCCCCTAATCTATCTAAGCCTTCCCTGAATAGCCACAAGGAGCAGGCAAGCATAGATTTATGTTGAACCCACTAAACCTCAATGTAGGCTGCCCTTCTTTTTTATGAGCTAAAGAGACCATATCATCTCACCCGTAATACAAGTTTGGTGTTCTGCAGTAAATTCTTAGTCTCCACTATATACTATTGCTAGAGTGTACAAAATATGTCATTTACTCTACTAGGAATAATGATACAAATTATTATTATTGAGACAGAGTCTCACTTTGTCTCCCAGGCTGGAGTACAGTGGCGCCATCTCAGCTCACTGCAACCTCCACCTCCCGGGTTCAAGTGATTCTCATGCCTCAGCCTTCCAAGCAGCTGGGATTACAGGTGCCCACCACCACATCTGGCTAATTTTCGTATTTTTAGTAGGAACAGTGTTTCACCATTTTGGCCAGACTGGTCTCAAAGATACAAATTATTAAAGCTCCTTCTTACGGTAACCTGTCCAGAGGAGGAGAGATTCTTGTCAACTGAAAAACTCTTAGCATGATGGTACTTAAGTCAGAGTTAGGCAGAGAGAAACAAGGAGAAATACACTGAAAACATATTTGTTCCCTTGCTGTATGCTTGACTTTCTTTTTTAACTCGCACACAGTTCTTAGATTCAACCTTTATTCTAGTGGTGAATAAAAGGATATAATTTTAAAACATTCCATGAGCAAAACTGTGAAAAATACCATTTCTTCGATGCTGAGGTTGAAGTGACCTTGGTATACTTGTTTATTTGAATTACAGAAAGTTTGAAAATAATGATGTGTGCACACCTGAGGGCTAAAGCAACAGAATAAAAATATCTGATTCCATGTTGGTGCTGCCACAGTAAAAATGTGAAGTTCTTGCATTTCAATATGTGGTTTGGTGGTCAGACCCACTAAAAGTATGCCTGACTTAGCCTGCAGGAAGATTATGTTCTTCCTAACAAGAGACAATCTCAATTCTTCATGTTAAGGACCCTGAGAAATGACAAGGAAACATGATTGGACCTAAAATGACAAGCAAAGAAGGAAGTGAAAGTTTTTACGGCAGTCAAACGTTGTGGCTCTGGTTGCAGTCTTTCTGTCTGTAGTATTTGTGTCAAGATCTACAGAGGAGGGTCTGGAGCAGTGGGTTTTTCTGCAGTTTAGTATGGGAGTTCACTGCAATAGGGTGATGGATATTTCAGTATAACTATTATGCAGCGAAGTCATATAAACAGGGAAAGAAAAGAACAAATGGAAATTTTTTTCCAAGAAAACCCCATTTTGAAAAATAAGGATATTTAAAAATACAACGGTTGAGAGAATGACAAACCTCATTCTCTTTTGAGGTTGAGAGGGAGACTTCAAGGAGTTGATTGTAGAAAGGTTTGCATTCTTTTCATCGCAGAAGTAAAGGTGTAGTCCACATCGAAAACCAATTTGACCGAAGAAAAGTTTCCACAGGGTTTCCCCATACCCATTCTGTATTGATTGTCCTAGGAATAGAATATCCACCTCGTGAAAAGGAAGGTTGAGTGCAAAGAAAGAAAATAGTAATCAGATGCCAGGGCACAC
This sequence comes from Leontopithecus rosalia, assembly GCA_028533165.1. NCBI lineage: Eukaryota > Metazoa > Chordata > Mammalia > Primates > Cebidae > Leontopithecus > Leontopithecus rosalia. The sequence goes on from CM052666.1 coordinate 39,088,526, forward strand.
ACGATATACTCAGCTCTGTCCTGGGCAATGTTTTGGGGAGCAGTGAGGGAGGAACCTGTCTGGCTGTCAAACAGCTCTGCCATGCACAGGAACATACAAAAGGCAGAGACTTCTCAAAGAACTTAGAAGAGAACGACCATTTGACCCAGCAATTCTATTACTGGTTACATACATAAAGAAAAATAAATTGTTCTACCAAAAAGATACATACACTCATATGTTCATTGCAGCACTATTCACAATAGCAAAGGCATGGAATCAATATAGATGCCCATCAACAGTGGATTGGATAAATACGGTACATACAGAACATGGAATACTATGCAGCGATGAAAAAGAACAAAGTCATGTCCTCTCCAGAAACATGGATGCAGCTGGAAGCCATTATCCTAAGTGAATTAGCACTGGAACAAAAAACCAAATACTGCATGTTCTCACCTGCAAGTAGGAGCCAGGAATTGGGTACCTATGGACATAAAGATGGCAACAACAGACACTGGAGACTACTGGAAAGAGGAGGGAGAGAGAGGGCAAGGTTTGGAAAACTACTTATGGAGTACTATGTTCACTACCTGGGGGATAGGATCACACGTACCCTAAACCTCAGTGTTATGCTAGACACCCTGGTAACCAATCTGCACATGTACCCCCTGAATCTAAAATAAAGTTAAAATCATGGGGGGAGAAGGTGAATGTGAGCCTTCAAGTGTATGACAGATGCCTTTTTTTTTTTTGGAGAATTATTTTTTTTAAAGAAAGGAGAGAAGGAAAAAGAAAAACAAGGAGTGAAGGAGAGGAAGAAAGAGGAAGAAAAAGAGGGAGAGAGAACAGGAATGTTGCTTTATTCTAAAAATGGGTATTAAAAACCTCTTTTATTCCAATAATTTTGCTTAATAATGGCTGATCAATATTTCATCTAAACCTATGAGTAGGTGTGATGTGGTACTGACAAGAATGTATATTTTGTGTATTTAAAGTGGAGAGCTCTATAAATGTTTATTAAGTTTACTTGTTCCGGATCTGAGTTCAAGTCCTGGATATCCTTATTAATTTTCTGTCTCGTTGATCTATCTAATATTGATATTGAAGTCTCCCACTATTATTGTGTGGGAGTCCAGGGAGTCTATGTCTCTTTAAAGGTCTTATGTATCTGGGTGTTAGGATCATTAGCTCTTATTGTTGCATTGATCCTTTTACCACTATATCTTTGTTGCTTTAAAATCTATTTTATCAGATGCGAGAATTGCAAATCCTCTTATTTATTTATTTATTTATTTATTTATTTTTGTTCTCCATTTGGTTGGTAAATCTTTCTCCATCCCTTTGTTTTGAGTCTTTGTGTATCCTTGCATGTGAAATGGGTCTGGATGTAGCATACCACTGG
>CM052666.1:39090009-39105682 GCA_028533165.1 Leontopithecus rosalia
TGGGGGATTTAGTCAATTTAAATTTAGGGTTACTGCCATTTGATGCTAACTGGCTGTTTTGTCCATTCGTTGATGTAAATTCTTCATTATGTTGATGCTCTTTACTTTTTGGTATATTTTTAAAAAGGCTAATACTGGTTGTTCCTTACTATGTGTAATGCTTCTTTCAGAAGCTCTTGTAAAGCAGGCCTGGTGGTAATAAAATCTCTGAGTACTTGCTTGTTCATAAAAGATTTTATTTTTCCTTCAGTTGTGAAGCTTAGTTTGGCTGGATATGAAATTCTGGGCTGAAAGTTCTGTTCTTTAAGGATGCTAAATATTGGCCCCCACTCTCTTCTGGCTTGTAGAGTTTCTGCTGAGAGATCTGCTGTAAGTCTGATAGGCTTTCCTTTGTGGGTAACTTGACCTTTCTCTATGGCTGCCCTTAGTATTTTCTCCTTCATTTCAACCCTGGTGAGAACAAGTTCTTTTAACTCCCAGAAGTTTCTTATCATCCACCTTCTGAAGCCTACTTCTGTTAATGGAACACAGTCCTTCTCCATCAGGCCTTGTTCCATTGCTGATGAGGAATTATAATCCCCTGTAGAGGGAGAGGCATTCTGATTTTGGGTATTCTCAGCCTTTTTAGGCTGGTTTCTTCCCTTCATTATAAATTTATCCATCTGTCGTCTTTACAATTACCGCCTTTCTAATTAGGTTTCTGAGTGGATGTCCAATTTACTGATTCCCAGTGCTGGAATCTGAGCAACCCACTGAGCCAGACAAAACAGCGTTGTTAAGACTGATGGTGCTTTTCTGCCTGGGAATCTCTGGTCTGGCTTCCTTGAGTCCGTAATAGGCGACTCTGCCTTCCCAGAGCTCCAAACATCGGTCAGAAGGGGAACCAGTCCCATTTACTCTGCACCAAGAGCCACCACGCCAAGGCACTGGCAAAACTGCTGCGCCGGCCACAAGAGTCACGTTGGCGACCCGTGGGGCTCCTCCATTGGGAATCTTCTGGTCCGTGGGTGACAAAAATTCTTCTGGAAGCGTGGTGTCCTCTCGTTCTCTGCGCTTTCACTGGGAGCTACGATCCCGAGCTGTTAGCGATCAGCTATCTTGGATCTCTCTCCCCAGATTCCTGATAGTTCCGACTGTGGCTGCTCCTGCTGACCTGGGTTAGAAGCACCATTGAGCCAAAGCTCTGCCTGCAGCGAGAGTCCCGTCTCCCACCTTGTCCACAGCACTGCTCCTCAGAGGAAAAACCTGCCTGGATGAGACAAGGCTGATGGGATGGCCTCTCTATCAGTGCCTCATGGGTGCCGAGCACTCAGGGAAGCCTGCTACTTCTGTGGCTCTCCTGACCTGACCCTCTCTTCATAGGGCTGGAAGTCTTCAGTGGGTGGAAGGAGGACAGGAAGGCAGGGATAAAATAAGTCACCTTGGGAGTTTTGGTAATTAGGAATTCTGTCAGGAAAATTTAAAAACATAAGCATTTGCTACATTTTGCTTCCATTAACGTCACTAGATCTGGGGATTACAATGAAGAAATTAAACATGTGTACAAAGTAAGCAATAAAAGTATTGTTAGGCCAGGCACGGTGGCTCATGCCTGTAATCCTAGCATTTTGGGAGGCAGAGAAGGGTGGATCAACTGAGGTGAGGAGTTTCAGAGCAGCCTGGCCAGCATGGGGAAATCCCGTCTCTACTAAAATACAAAAATTAACTGGGTATGGTGGCGCATGCCTGTAATCCCAACTACTCAGGAGGCTGAGGCAGGAAAATCACTTGAACCCGGGAGGCGGAGGTTGCAGTGAGCCAAGATCATGCCACTGCACTGCAGTATGAATAAGAGGAAGACTTTATCTCAACAACCAGAAAAAAGAAAAGAAAGGAAAAGAAAAAAAGCATTTTTAATAGACCTATTCCTAAAATATTTAAAAATCTAAAATATATTTTTACATTTATAGAAATCAAACTCATTTTTAAAATTTTACTTCATAGGCAGCAAGTAGCTTTCATTATGTTCAACTTGGGACTTAGGTACTATGCCTTCCTTATTCCCTTCCCCTATAAAGAACTCGTTTGTTTTCTGCCTGCTCTTTCCTGCTTGAAAAATGAATCCCACTGCTTCTTGCATGAGTACCTGCTAAGTACAGTTTGCTGTAGATAACAGGGAGATTTATAATGAACTTAAACGTAGGAAGAGCTACTTTCTATTTTTCTAGGGAATCATTAGAGAATTAGGAAACAAGATGAAGGAGATAAATCCAAGAATCAAAAAAATATGGACAAATAGAAACTTGACCACAAGTAAATCATATATACTAACTATTGGAGATACCGCAAGGTTTAGAAGGCAATAAGGAGAGAGGCAGTACAGAAACTCCAGAGTGAGAGATAAGAGAGATGACCGTGGCTAATGAGAACACAGAATATGAAGAGATGCAACCTTGAACTGTTGAAAAAGGAGATTAAATATATTCACACAGGCCGGGTGAGGTGGCTGACGTCTGCAATCTCAGCACTTTGGGAGGCCGAGACAGGCCGATCATGAGATCAGGAGTTCGAGACCAGCCTGGCCAATCTGGTGAAACCCTGTCTCTACTAAAAATACAAAAATTAGCTAGGCGTGGTGGTGTGCACCCATAGTCCCAGCTACTTGGGAAGCTGAGGCAAAAGAATCATTTGAACCCAGGAGGCAGAGGTTGCAATGAGCCAAGATCATGCCATTGTACTCCAACCTGGGCAACAGAGAGAGTCATATGTGTGTGTGTGTGTGTGTGTGTGTGTGTGTGTGTGTGTGTGTGTGTGTGTGTAATCTTCAAACAGTAAGCAAAGTAGACTGAGTGAACAAAGAGCTTTTAAAATAAACATATAGCACAACAATTTTAATTGGTGAGAAAAAATAGTTGGACACTGGATGGTCAATAATGGAAATGTCTACAAAGAATGTTTATAAAAGAAATGCCCTCCTGACTCCACTTTGCCCTGTAGCTATCATCTCATTTCTTTTTTTTCCTTCACAGTAACTACTTCAAAACATTTTTCTGCATTCCCTGTCTCCAGTTCCCACTGCTCCACGGAAGAGCTGTCAAGGGCTTCAAGGTCATCAACAACCTCTGTGCTGCTGACTCAGCCAGTTCCCACTGCTCCACGGAAGGACTGTCAAGGGCTTCAAGGTCATCAACCACCTCTGTGCTGCTGACTCAGCCAGTTCCCACTGCTCCACGGAAGGACTGTCAAGGGCGCCAAGGTCATCAACAACCTCTGTCCTGCTAACTCAGCTCTCAGTCCTAGCCTGACCTGACCTATCAACAGCATCACTTCTCCCACTTTGAAAATGTGTCTTTAGTTAGCTTGGAAGCCAGCATGCTCTCCATTTTCTTTCTGACTCACTAGTCCCTCTTTTTCAGTCTCCTTTGTTAGTTTCCATTCTGTTTCATATAGCGGCATGTTGGAGTGCCCCAAGAATCAGCCTTTGGACCACTTCTTTTGCCTAGGTCTACCAATTGTTTCATTTAATGTCATTACTTTAAATATCATTGAACGCTGACAATTTTAACATTTTTATCTCTACATGGACCTTGTTGGACCCTTCCTCCAAAACTCTAGACTCACATAGCCAAATGGGTATCTCCTAGACACCTCGAGCTTTACATGACTGTTCCTCTGTAGACCTGATGGTTGACAGCAACTCCATACTTCTGCTGCTTGAATCATCCTTGACTTCTCTTTTTCCTCCTCATATTTTCTGGTCAGGTCCCAACTGCTCTAACTTCAAAATGTACTCAGTATTCGACCACTTTTTATTATCTCCACTGCTATCACCCTAGTCCCAATCACCATCATTGGAGAAGAAATATAAAGCAGCAGGCTGTAGAACCTGCTGATGGAATAAAACAGTAAGAAAAGCGACATCCATAAGGCTCAAAGAATGCAAACCATCTATGATATGTTCTCTGTTTCAATAGGGATAAGAGAAGAACAGAGATCCTGCTAACAGGCAGGACCAAGGCTTAGGAGGTAGAACATCTTTCCACAGCCATGTGCTCCTTTACTCCCTGCCTAGTTCCTTTAAGACTACTCCACATCTCTGTTCTCTTCTAATATCATCTCCTGTGGGTATTCTTCCTTGACCTTCTTATAATGTCTTTTTCTTTTCTTTTCTTTCTTTCTTTTTTTTTTTTTTTGGTAGCCTCGACATCTCTCAGAGTTCCTAGAACAGAGCAGGAATGTATATGAATATTTACTCTGAAAGGGTATAAACACACTGGGAAGTATGAGTTAGCCAGTGCTTCAGAGATTCACTTCACTCACTCTAGAGGCTTGAGAATGTGTTCATCATGATCACTCAGCCCATGGCAAGCAAAAATGTGCCTTATCCTCTTCCACAAAACCTTCATAACCACCTCCAGCATAGGCTGATGTCTTTCTCCACAATTCTCTTTACGCAATTTGGCTACTGTTTGTGGAGTTGCTTGTATTCCAATCATAGATACCACAGTTTAGAGGAATAAAAAAAAAACATAGACTTGCGAGTTTTGACTTTAAGGTTTAAATTCTTGTTATATTAGCTTTGCAATCATGAAGTTAGTCACTTAACTTTAAGACCTATTGTTCTTAAGGTACAACGAGGAGAATAACACCTAGTTCCCAAGATTACTATCAGAAGAAAATATGCAAAAGTCTTTAGCAAACTTCCAGCATTGCACAAATGCTACTCATGAAAACATCAGACCTGAGAGATCTCCAAATTGTTGCAGACATGGCATGTCACAGAAAGATCAAGTGAAAACCACTGACATCTCTATACAGTCGTAGGATATAATTTTAAGGATTGAAGTTGTCCAAATTCTAACAGGAGACCTAGGGAGGCAGTGAGCTACCTCTCTAACAGTAATCGAGCCAAGGAAGACGACATCATTGGAGGAAGCTGTAAAAAAGGCCACACGGGTTGAACAGAAGTGAAGTGACAAGACTCCAGGCTCCTCCCAGTTTTAAGTTTCTGTGGGCATTTTCTTTTCTCACATAGCTAACCCTTTGCTCAATAATTTGCAAGATGAATAAACAAGTGTGTGCACACTATTTATTTGCATTCCTCACATGCTCAGTGCTGTATTCTACACATAGTAGGGGCTCATACACATTGGTTAATTGACTGGGAAAAGCTATAATAAGCATCATTGTACCAGAGGTTTTCTCAGCATGAGTAGAGAGAATTTATATGAAAACAAATAATGAAATCTCATGCATTCAACATAAACATGATCAAATCCAATTTGTGCTTGAAAAAGCTGTTGGCACTCACTTTTCTATGTCTTGGGAATGGTTCCAAGTAAATGCATTCTGGACAAAAGCACATGGCACAGTTAAGAAAACGCCAGATATATAAAATCAAGCAAGCCTATTCATTCTTTCCTAGGAGTAGCTGCACTGCTTCTAGAAAATAAAGTCACATTTTATCTCAAAACACATTTTGATCATCATAAAACAGAAAGGATTCTTCTTGATTAGTTTTAACTGTGCCTCTGGGTCTTTGGAGCGAGAGAAACAGAGGCTAGACCTAAAAAACTAAAAAGAAGAATTGATTATATCAGGGGTCCCCAACCCCTGGGCAGCAGGCTGTAGGGTACCAATTGCCTATTAGGAACTGGGCCACACAGAAAGAGGTGAGTGGTGGCCAGCAAGCATCACTGCCTGAGCTCCATCTCCTCTCAGATCAGGAGCTGCATTAGATTCTCACAGGAGCACAAACTCCACTGTGAACTGTGCCTGCAAAGGATGCAGACTGCGTGCTCCTTATGAGAATCTCATTGGTCTGAAGTGGAACAGTTTCATCCTGAAACCATTCCCTTCCCTCCCACCCATGCCCCCAGTTTAGTGGGAAAATTGTTTTCCACGAAACCAGCCTCTGGTTCCAAAGAGGTTGGGGACTGCTGGATTATGCAGTTTATTCAATCTATACTGGATACCCCACTACTCAGGCTTAAGGAAGGCCAAAATGAAGAAACTCATGGTACCTCCCTCTGATAAAAACCAAGTTTTTCAAAAGGCCTCAATTATGGAGAGAGTAAATGCATCATCCCTAATCTCAGGGACCCCACGCTCAGATAAGGAGATTCAAATTCACTTATTGATCAAGTACCTACTAAACAACAAGTCAATTTTGCATTTACACACAAAGGCCGTATGTCATCCCCTAAAATGAAAACTCTCATCACTCCTATTTTCCAGATAAGGAGCTTGAAGTTAGAGAGGGAGTGTCCCAGCATGGACCTGAATCCGAGGGTCTCTGATTCCAAGTCGTGGGATCTTTTCTCACCACCAGCCTGCCCTTTCAGCCCCTGAGGACCTCCTGCCAATTACATGTCCATGTGCATAAGCTTTTTCTGCACGTGGGACAAAAAGTGGACATAGCCGAAGCATGAGCCTTGAGAGAACACACATAATAAAACAGAAAGAATTCCTGGAGTTTAGAAGCCACAGAGTATGAGTAGAATGAAACAACCAGTCTTGTAGCTTTTAAGTATCTCCACATGCCAATAATGGCTAAGTTTTAATTTCTGGCCCTGGCCCCTCCTCTGAGCCCTGGACTATTCTGTTCTATTGCCCACTGAACATCAGCACTCCAATGACTAGTAAGCATCTCAAACACATGGGCAAAGCACCAGCCTTGAGACTTCCCCGAAGTCTGTGCCTCCTCCCGATATCTCCATCCCAGTTCATGGTGCCAGCATTCCTCCAGCCGGAGCCCCAAACCTGGGGGTGATCTTTGATTCTTCTTTGTCTCTTCTACTCACATCAGTTCCATCATTGGTCCCCAACAGCAGTACCTCCAAAACGTATTCCAGAAGTGGTCCCTACCTCTCCCATCTTGCACGGGTAGGCTCAGACAAGTCCACCCACCTCTTCTTGCTCAGACAGCTGCAACAGACTTCTGGGTCCACACTCTCTCTGCCTGTAGCCTATTGCCCACCCAGCAGCCAGAGTGATCTTCTGTAACCAGAAGGAGGATCAGGCAGACTCCTCCCCTTCCTTCACAGACTTCCCATCATACTAGGGACTAAACACAGAATCCTTCCTGTGGACTGCGAGGGCCACCGGGACCCCACCTCTGCTGACTCTGCAACCCCACATCCTGTCATGTTTTCCCATCTCAGGATTCTCCAGCACATGGGAGATATGACGTAATGTGACCCCAACTTGACATTAGGTGATGTCCTCAGGCCCCACACGTTTCTTCTGTCTAGAGTGATGTCCTTTTAGGCCCCTGCTCTTCACTGTTCTGATCTCTGCTCAAATGTCACCTCCTCGGAGAAGCCACCCTTGACAATCCTGCCCAAAATGAGGATGTCCCTGCACTTTCTGTCCCTGGTCTGTTCCATCCATAGCTGTTACTGGTTTCCATGCTTGTATTGTCCTATCCTCTCTATCCTCCTGCTGGGAGAGGCCTTGAGGGCAAGAACCCTGCTTGTCCTGTTCATCTGCACATTTCCAATAACTAGAGCACCTTCTGGCACATAGGGCTGTTCAGTAAACATTTGTTGAATGAATAAATGAATGAATGAATCAATCAGTCAGGTTGGAGTCATGCATTTCCAATACCTAGAGCACCTTCTGGCACATAGGGCTGTTCAGTAAACACTTATTGAATGAACAATGAATGAATGAATGAATCAGGTTGGAGTCATGCATTTCCAATAACTAGAGCGCTTTCTGGCACATAGGGCTGTTCAGTAAACACTTGTTGAATGAATGAATGAATGAATGAATGAATGAATCAGGTTGGAGTCATGCATTTCCAATAACTAGAGCGCTTTCTGGCACACAGGGCTATTCAGTAAATACTTGTTGAATGAATAAATGAATGAATGAATGATTCAGGTTGGAGTCATGTTCTAAGGTCAAAGGAAAGGAACATATTTGTTTTCTGTGTAGAATATTCTCCAACCCAGTCTTCTGCCTGTGCTACACTTCTGCCCTTCCAAAGCTTTAGCACTCTCCCCTGCTATCAATGTTGCTGAGGAAATGCCTAAGAGATTTCAAGACCATTCATCCCGAGAGAATGATATGGAATACATTTCAGGCCCAAGGTTAGTCAATTACGTTTGTGACAGGATCGCTGTAAGATGTAATTTATATCAACTAGAGGATAAATGGAACAAATAAGATTATTCACAGTTTTATCACTTCCACTAGAAAAACAGAACATTACAAGACAGTATTTTTGCACAAATCTTCACCACATTGACCTTCACTGCATTAATGAAAAGTTTTCCAAAGAGGTATTTTTATTTATGATTTCTTGTGTGTTATAAAAACATGGAAAAATAAAGAGTTAAAAGGAAAATGATTATAAATGTCAAGGTAGCTCTATATACACAAAAGGAAATAATTTAAAATAAGAGTAAACAAATTATAAGGTTGCCTACCTTATACAACACTTACTAATTTATCTGAAGTTTAACAGGATTAGCTTATTATTTAGCTGGCTATACGGAAATGCATATGGGTTTTTCTGTTGGTACTATTCTATAAAATGGATTTCAAGTGTCTGTGAAAGCTATACTTTTATTTGCTATGTTCACATAGATAATTTTTCTCCACAAGCCAGTATTTTGTTTTTTAAGGTCCAAATGCATTTTTCCTTCAACATGAAAGTGTCGAAAAGGAAGTTTCTCTGAAAAGTGAAAAACAGCAGAGCACATGGTAACAGTGAAAAGGAGAAAGACTGCAAAATGTGGAGTGAACAGAATCCTCTGTATAAACCAATAAAGCTTATAATAACCAGCGCATCCATGTAGACGCCTTTAAGTCCAAAAGCAATGCTAGAAGCTGGAAGCAATTGACTGCAGCCATAAATTACTCAGCGGTGACGAAAAACAACAGGAGAAAAAAAAATCCAAGGCTCCATTTTCCCAGCATTTCTATTGCAGAATCTTGGAACCCTCCTTCCATCTTACCTACTCAAACCTTTTGGCACCAGCCTGAGAAACAGAAAACGTGTGGAGGTAAGTTTTTCCTTTCTGAAAGATGCTTAATCATCGCCTTTAGCGAGGCCATGCCTTTGGCCTGGTTCCGCACAGGCTGTGCCCAGGTCAGATGGCCACTTGCCAGGGGTACAGAAGGTGCTTCGCTGCACGCTCTAGGGCTGTCCCATCTGCTCTCCCTCCCTGGCTTTGGCTGTGGTTATTGAGGCCAGGTCTGCATGAACTCTGACTTCCTTCCAATTGCCAGCACCTCCCCAGGCGTCTTTTGCTTTCTGCCCAGAAAACCTTCCCTGTAAGCACACAGGCGCCAGCCAGAATTGAGGGAACATCAGTGCCCCTAGGGGCAGCTCTCCACCTGAGGAGACAGGCAGCAGTGGGGTCAGGCTTTTCCCCATCAGTTCTTGGATTCTTTTTTTTTGAGATAGGGTCTCACTCTGTCACCCAGGCTGTAGTGCAAAGTTGAGATCTCAGCTCACCACAACCTCTGCCTCCTGGGTTCGAGCAATTCTCCTGCCTCAGCCTCTCCAGTAGCTGGGATTACAGGCATGTGTCACATGCCTGGCTAATTTTACATATATCTATGTGATTTTTTTTTTTAGGAGAGTTTTATCATGTTGGCCAGGCTGGTCTTGCACTACTGATCTCAAGTGATCCTCCCGTCTTGGCCTGAATAGGCTATTTTGAGAGGCATCCTGTATGTATGGAAACTCCTGGGTCTGAATGAGCCCCATCTGGCCACAGTGGGGTCCTTAATAACATTCCATGGAAAAGCTTTTCTTCCTTTTCTCCCTCAGTCGCTTCCTCAGTATGAGTTTGATCTAGATGAACTCTGGGGTTCTTTCCAATTTTATGTGTTATAAAAATAATACACAAACCACATTCCAGATGTGGAATCTAGCATCCCCCTCCTCACATGACTTCTGAAAAAACTACAGAAGTGGAGTAGTTGGTCAATCCTATTTCTGGACTTCCTGTAAATAGCGGTTTCATGCCAGGTGCTGGAGATAGAGCTGTGGGCAAAAGAAACAAGTCCCTGCCCTCATGGAGCTCACCGTCTAGAGAGGAGAGGGACAGGAAACCGATGTTTACAGAGGGGTCAAAACTTGACACATGCCAGGTACTTCACAAAGCAGCAGATGTCATGAAAGAATGAAACAGGGGGACCCAAACTATTTCTGGGGTGTGGAGAGAGGTCATGGAAGGTTTTCCTGATCAAGCTATTTTTGAAACCTTAAGAAAAAGGGTAGATGAAGAGAAATGCAAAGCGCTTACCAGGTAGGAGGATTAACCCACGAGGTAACCTGAGAGGAGAGAGAGCATGGCACATCCAAGGCACTAGGAAAATCAGTCATTTTCAGTTCTCATCAAACACACAGAATCTGTCAGACATTAACTGTGAACGTTTCCAGCTGGCTTCTACGTAGGGACAGTTCACACTATGCCAGAAGGTAGGGAGGGGTGGGAGATCATGTCCGCCTTTCTGATCATCCTCATCTTCTCTCCAGAGGTGACTTCCGCAGCCTCATAGAGTTTCCTTAGGTGCTCATGGCTCTGCTTATCCACGTTTGTCTTCCTCACTCTTACCAGCCCTTACTCTAGTTATTCTCACACACACTTTGTTTTAACATCATTTTGGAATCTTTCCTTTTACTCACCTCCTGACCCACATGCACGCATGCGTGCACACACACATGCGCACACACACACACATACACTCCCCCACAATTCAGTCTCCAAACCCTTAATACCTGTATCTCCCACCCTTCTTCCATCAGACCTTTGTCTGATTATTGCAACTGCTCTAAATGGATCCATGCCTCTTATCTGTTCCCTGCTTTTTTTTTTTTTTTTTTTGAGATGGAGTCTCGCTCTGTCAATCAGGCTGGAGTGCAGTGGTGCCATCTTGGCTCACTGCAACCTCTACCTCCTGGGTTCAAGTGATTCTCCTGCCTCAGCCTCCTGAGTAACTGGGATTACAGGCGCCCGCCACTATGTCCAACAATTTTTTTCTATTTTTAGTAGAGATGGGGTTTCACCAAGTTGGCCAGTCTGGTCTTGAACTCCTGATCTCAAGTGATTCACCTGCCTTAGCCTCCCAAAGTGCATGAGCCACCATGCCCAGCCCCCTCCTAATCTATTTTCTACTCGAGCAAATCTGATATTCTCTCATGAATGGCTTCCATGCTTTCCTATGGTTTTCAAGGTTATATTCAAATCCCTTATGTTGGTAATTCCCAACTAGGGCAATGTTACCATGCCTACCCCCACCCCTTTCCCGAGGGGCATTTGGCAATGTCTGAGGCATTTTTGATCGTTAACAACTGGTAGAGGTCGTGACTTGCATTTAGTGGGTGGAAGCCAGGGAAGCTGCTCAGCACCCTACAATGCATAGAATAGCCCCCAGAACAAAGATTATTTGGCTCAAAATGTGAATAGTACAGAAGTGGCTCTTCCACATCTGGTCCTGTCCATCACTCTCAATTAACTCTCTTTTATTTCATATAAGACACCTTTTTCTTCAGTCATAAGGAACTGTGAGGCTGCACCATATGAAACAGCCAATAACTGATAGATTTTTTTTTTTTTAGATGGAGTTTCACTCTTATTGCCCAGGCTGGAGTACAATGGTGTGAATTCGATTCACTGCAACCTTTGCCTACAGAGTTCAAACAATTCTCCTGCCCCAGCCTCCCAAGTAGCTGAGACTCCAGGCACCCACAACCACACATGGAAATTTTGTATTTTTAGTAGAGATGGGGTTTCACCATGTTGGCCAGGCTGGTCTCGAACTCCTGACTTCAGGTGATCTGCCCACCTCAGCCTCCCAAAGTGCTGGGGTTACAGGCGTGAGCCATAGCACCTGGCCTTGATACTTCTGACCTAAACAAAATCTAGTAATTTTACAGTTTCACATGATTGAGCAAAATGGCTGTAGTTTCTCAAGTGCAGTTGGGTTTCCCTGTCTAAAATGTGCTCCTCTCTCACTGCTTTCTTTTATCCATCTCCAAAAACCCAGGTCAAGCCTCACATTCCCAACATCCCTACCAATAGTTGCAAGTATGATATCCAAGCCTCTCCTCTGTTCTCCCATGGCATCCTCTCCCTATGCAGCACACCCTCCCAGGGCAGCTGCTCTCAGCTCGGAACAGTAAGTGACTCACTGCCAGGTGTCACTTCTCCATTTTCTCTGTCTACCCAGGGCTCATCACAGAGTCTGGCCTCTGGAGGCTGCTGCATAAATGACTATGAGTACATGAACAAACTTCCCTATTTCAATCTCCAGTGGTTTCTATGTCTCCACTAAGAGAGCTGAGGCACTAAGAAATGTCTACCAATGTAATTACACTCAAGAAAAAACAATCAACATTTCTCAAAGGCTAATGAAAAATTTACTTCCTATATACAACCAGCAATTCTGTGGATCCCTTGAGGCTGATCCATCACTAGGAATATCTACACCATGGAATATTATGCAGCCATAAAAAAGGATGAGTTCATGTCCTTTACAGGGACATGGATGAAGCTGGAAACCATCATTCTCTGCAAACTAACATAAGAACAGAAAACCAAACACCGCATATTCTCACTCATAAGTGGGAGCTGAACAATGAGAACACATGGACACAGGGAGGGGAATATCACACACCCAGTGCCTATCAGGGGGTAGGGAGGGCCAGGGGAGGGATAGCATTAGGAGAAATACCTAATGTAGATGACGGAGCAACAGTTGCAGCAAACCATCACATCACATGTATAACTATGTAATAAACCTGCACATTCTGCACATGTACCCCAGAACTTAAAGTATAATAATAAAATATATTATATATTTTGAACTAGGGTTAGAAAAAGACTCAGAAGATCCTCCTGTTTAGCTATTAAATAAAAGAGCTTTCAACTAGCCATTAGTGAACTATAAGATGACTTTCAAATTAGAAAAGGCATTTAACAGACATATGAATAGTGTGAGCTGTTGTTAGGTTTTTGGTTTTGTGGGGGAAGAGGGGAAGTTGGCTACTTTTTGTTTCTGCAGACTTTAGAGTTTCTCAAGGAATACACGATATGGTTTGGCTGTGGCCCCATCCAAATCTCATCTTGAGTTGTATGTAGCTCCCAGAATTCTCAAGTTTTATGGGAGGTACCCAGCAGGATGTAACTGAACCATGGGGGCTAGTCTTTCTCATGATGGTGAATAAGTCTCATGAGATCTGATGGTTTTATAGAGGGGAGCTTCCCTGCACATGCTTTCTTTGCCTGACACCATGTAAGATGTGACTTTACTTCTCCTTCATTTTCCAACATGATTTTGAGGCCTCCCCTCAGTTTGCCATGTGGAACTATGAGTCCATTAAACCCCTTTCCTTTATAAATTACCCAGTCTTGTGTATGTCTTTGTTAGCAGCATAAGAATGGACTAGTACATATGTCAATAATCCTTATTTTTAAACATGGGACTAAAGTATAATCTATTATCGTTCATACAAAATATCCTTCTATTCCTGTGACTACTCTTCTCTCCAGAGATAATCAGGGCTAACAGTTTGCTATACTTCTACAGAAGTATACACACATGCATTTTTATACACATATATACAAATATATAGTTTTTAAAGACAAAAGGAATAAATAATATATATTTTTGCTGCTTCCTTTCTCACTTAATAAGTCTTGGAGATTCTTCTACATCAGTGTATTTAGCTCTTAATATGTTTTATTCTTTTAATAGCTGAAAGCTACTTCAAAGTAAATGAGTCTTCATAACTTGTTTCAATGATCAAAACACTTAAAAAGAAACATTCTCGGGAGAGGGGAGAAAATGGGGCTGTAGGACCAACTCAGGATTGCAGCTTCCAGTGAAACCACAGATGGTGAGTGGACACCGCATTTCCAGACGGATCTTTATTGCCCACAGACCAGGAGGTTCCCAGGTGTAGGAGCCCCACGGGCCACCAGCGCAGCTGTTTGGGCCGGGGCCACAGCGCAGCAGCACTCTGTACAAAATACACTCGTTTGGTTGCCCTGTTAAAGTGGCAATTGGAGATTTCGGAAGGCAGATTAGCACATTCATCTGATTAAATGAGACTTAAACAGTAAGCCAGGCCAGGAGATTCCCGGGCAGCAAACTTGTTCCAGTTGGTACAGTGGGTTGCTGCACGGGAAATCACACAGATCCCAGCACCCTTTCAGAAGGCGACTGGAACACCTGGGAGAGAGTCAACCATTCAACTTAAAAAAAAAAAAGGGCTCTGAGGCAGGGAGCCAGGTGATCAGGCTCGGTGGGTCCCACCCCCACAAAATCAAACAAAACAGCAATTGAAAACGCTCGTGGTTCAGAGTTTCAGGGCAAGCACAACTGAACACAGGACGGTGCAGCTGGGAGGGGGAGGGGCGTCCACCATTACTGAGGCACTCAACCCCTACGGAGGTACTCTACCATTGCTGACATAACCCACCATTGCCAAGGCAACCTGCCATAACAGAGAGAGTCTGCCACTACAGAGATGGGCCACCATTGCCATGGCAGTTCTAACCACACCCATATAAACAGGACTACATGGAATTACACACAGCAGCAGGGCAGAGCCCATGACAGCAGGGCGGAGCCCACGGCAGGAGGGCAGAGCCCATGACAGCAGGGCGGAGCCCACGGCAGGAGGGCAGAGCCCATGACAGCAGGGCAGAGCCCACGGCAATAGGGCAGAGCCCACGGCAACAGGGCAGAGCCCATGGCAACAGGGCAGAGCCCATGGCAACAGGGAAGAGCCCACGGCAGCTCAGCATAGCCACTACAGGCAGGCAGTGATTAGACTGCCTCCTTGCTGGGCAGGACAGTGCAACAGATACTCATAAATAAAGCCCTAACTCCCTGGGACAGAGCACCTGAGAAATATAGGGGCTTTATGAGTTCTGCTGCAGCAGACTTAAACATACCTGCCTAGCAGCCCTGAATGAACAATGGAACTCACAGCTCAGCACTTGAGCTCCTATAAAGTACAGACTCTTTCCTCAAGTATAAAGTACAGACAGTCTCCTCAAGCAGCTTCCTGACCCCCATATACCCAAAGAGTCACCTCACAAAGGACTGATCAGACTGACATTTGGCGGGAATCATTCAGGAACAAAGATAGCAGAAGAAGAAACTGGTAGCAACCCTCATGGTTCCGCAGCTGCTACAGGTGTACCCCAGGCAAGCAGGGCCTGGAGTGGACCTCAGCAGTCCTAGAGTAGAGGGGCCAGACTGTTAGAAGGAAAACTAAGAAACAGAAATACTTCATCATCAACAATCTGGATGTCCATTCAGAGATCCAATCAGAAAATCAGGAACTACTCAGAGGACAGGTGGATAAATCCACAAAGATGGGAAGAAACCAGTGCAAAAAGGAGGAAAACACCCGAAACCAGAACACCTCACCTCCTACAAGGGACCACAACTCCTCACCAGCAAGGGAACAAAGCTGGACAGAGAATGAGTGTGATGAAATGACAGAATCAGACTGCAGAAGGTGGGTAATGCGAAACTTCTGTGAGCTAAAAGAACATGTTCTAAATCAGTGCAAAGAAACTAAGAACCTTGAAAAAAGATTTGAGGAAATGATAACAAGAATGGACAACTTAGAGAGGAATATGAGTGACGTGAAGGAGCTGAAAAACACAATATGAGAACTTCGTGAAGCATGCACAAGTTTCAACAGCCGAATTGA
>CM052666.1:39106182-39137598 GCA_028533165.1 Leontopithecus rosalia
CTGGACCCCTTCCTGACACCTTACACTAAAATTAACTCCAGATGGATTAAAGACTTAAACATAAGACCTGGCACCATAAAAACCCTAGAAGAAAATATATGCAAAACCATTCAGGACATAGGAGTAGGCAAGGATTTCATGACCAAAACACCAAAAGCATTGGCAGCAAAAGCCAAAATAGACAAATGGAACCTAATCAAACTCCACAGCTTCTGCATGGCAAAAGAAACAGTCACTAGAGTGAATCAGCAACCAACAGACTGGGAAAAATATTTTACAGTTTACCCATCTGACAAAGGGCTGATATCCAAAATTTACAAAGAACTCAAACAGATTTACAAGAAGAAAACAAACAAGCCCATTCAAAAATGGGCAAAGGATATGAACAGACACTTTTCTAAAGAAGACATAAATGAGGCCAACAAACATATGAGAAAATGCTCATCATCACTGGTCATCAGAGAAATCAAATCAAAACTGTATTGAGATACCATCTCACGCCAGTTAGAATGGCGATCATTAAAAAATCTGGAGACAACAGATGCTGGAGAGGATATGGAGAAATAGGAAAACTTTTACAGTGCTGGTGGGAGTGTAAATTAGTTCAACCATTGTGGAAGACAGTGTGGCGATTCCTCAAGGCCTTAGAAATAGAAATTCCATTTGGCCCAGCAATCCCATTACTGGGTATATATCCAAAGGACTATAAATCGTTCATACTATACATGCACATGAATGTTCATTGCAGCACTGTTTACAATAGCAAAGACCTGGAATGAACCCAAATGTCCACTGATGATAGACTGGACAGGGAAAATGTGGCACATATACACCATGTACTATTATGCAGCAATCAAAAACGATGAGTTTGTGTCCTTTGTAGGGACATGGATGAATTTGGAGAACATCATTCTCAGCAAACTGACATAAAAACAGAAAATTGAAATACCGCATGTTCTCACTCATAGGCGGGTGATGAACAATGAGAACACATGGACACAGGGAGAGGAGCCCTACACACTGGGGTCTATTGGGGGAAATAGGGGAGGGACAGTGGGGGGGAGTTGGGGAGAGATAGCATGGGGAGAAATGCCAGATGTGGGTGAACGGGAGGAAGACAGCAAATCACACTGCCACATGTGTACCTATGCAACTATCTTGCGTGCTCTGCACATGTACCCCAAAACCTAAAATTCAATAAAAAATAAATAAAAAACGGAACATTCTCCAATGACTAACTTATCCTATGAATTTATTTAAAAGTATATATTGTGTGGAAGCTAGAAATTCTGTTGTTTTTACTAGAGGAGGAATAATGTACCTTGTTAAAAGATTATTTAGTGGACTTGTCCTTGGACAGGTTCCAGAGAAGGTGGAATGAAAGACAGATTAAGTTCTGCAGTTAACAAGATTTTCCTGGCAGAGAAACATGATTAATAATTATGGAGACTAGTTAGAAAAACAGTGGTGTTCTTGTTGATATGGTTTGGATGTTTGTCCCCTCCAAATCTCAGGTGGAAATGTGATTCCCAATGGTGGAAGTGGGGCCTGGTGGGAGATGTTTGCATTATGGAATTGATCTCTCATGAATGGTTTAGCACCAACCTGTTGGTGATGAGTGAGTTCTCTGAGTTCATGCAATATCTGGTTATGTGGAAGTGTGTGTCACCTCCCCCACTTGCTCTCCTGCTCCTGCTCGCAGCATGTGACACGCCTGCTCCCTCTTCACATTCCTCCACGACTGTACGCTTCCTGAGCTCTCACTAGAAGCCAAGCAGATAGTGGTGCCATGCTTCAGGTACAGCCTGCAGAACTGTGAGCTGAATAAACCTCTTTTCTTTACAGATTGTCCAGTCTCAGATATTCCTTTATAACAATGCAAAAATGGCCTAACTTACCTGTGCTTTGAAATTTTTAGAAAAAGAGGCTGGGCGCAGTGGCTCACACCTGTAATCCCAGCACTTTGGGAGGTTGAGGTGGGTGGATCATGAGGTCAGGAGTTTGAGATCAGCCTGGCCAACATGGTGAAATCTCATCTCTACTAAAAATACAAAAATTAGCTGGGTGTAGAGGTGGGTGCCTTTAATCCCAGATATTTGGGAGGCTGAGGCAGGAGAACTGCTTGAACGCAGGAGGTAGAGACTGCAGTGAGCTGAGACCATGCCACTGCACTCCAGTCTGGGTAACAGAGCAAGACTCCATCTCAAAAAAAACAAAAGTAAAAAGAAGAAAAAGAAGAAAGAAAAATCACCTTTCAGTCTAAGCTTATATGGAGGGAAACTCCAGCAATGAGCTGTAGACCCAACTTTGTCATAACTAGCTTATTGACCTTGGGTCAGACACAACCTGCCTGTTTCTTCATCTTTCAAAATTTATCTTAGTAGTTCTCTACATAGCAAGTACAATACATACTTTGAAGGAATATGAATCATCATAAAAATTTAAATTCAGGTGGCAGGAAATTGAACTAGATGATTCTTGAGGCCCATTTTATTTAAGATGATGGCAAACTCCAACAGTAAGTATGGAGGAAGAAGTTTTTCATATTCTCATTTCTCATGTAAGTGAAAAATTGCCCATGTTGCTTTATTGGTGCAAGGAGAAGCTAAAAGTATCCAGCAGACAGGCAAGGCTGAAATACAAAGGCACTTTCAGAACATATGGCTTAGCAGTGAATTGAGGTCCTGTGTGTGTGTGTGTGTGTGTGTGTGTGTGTGTATGTGTGTGTGTGTGTGTGTGTGTGTGTGTGTGGTTTTAAGGAGTGGAGAGTTTAAAAGGCAAGAACAAAGGAAGAAGTTCCCCTGTACAGAGACAGAGGGAGGAGGTCTCCAAAGCCAAGAGAGGAAACCCCCAGTGCCAGGGATACCAGCAGGTTACATGAGGAAGCTGGAGGAGGTGGTGCCTTATTTGCATAGGGCTCAGGGGATTGGTTTGACCAGGCATGTCATTTACGTAGTCCAGGAAAAAGCTGGCCCTCCCACTCTAGCTTTTAATATGCAAATGAAGGGCACCATGATGTTCTACACCCAAAGGGATACCTGGGGCAGCCATGTTTCCAGGCACATGTGAGGGCAAGGGTAAGAAGAAGGCACGGGAATCACCATGTTTGGGTGAACCCGGTTTCTAACGGCTGGCATTTGCATAATCAAAGATTGCCAGTCTGCTCTGAGAGCTGGGGCTTTCTGGCTAGTCAAGAAACATTTCTGGAGCTGCTTTAAAAGAAATGAAAATGTCTCAAGGACGCCTTTTCCTCTCTATCTGCCTAAAGTAATTTCTTTTTTCTTTTTTTTTTTTTTTGAAATGGAGTTTCGCTCTTGTTACCCAGGCTGGAGTGCAATGGCGCCATCTCAGCTCACTGGTTCTGGGTTCAGGCAATTCTCCTGCCTCAGCCTCCTGAGTAGCTGGGATTACAGGCACACACCACCATGCCTAGCTAATTTTTTGTATTTTTAGCAGAGACGGGGTTTCACCATGTTGACCAGAATGGTCTCGATCTCTTGACCTCGTGATCCACCCGCCTCGGCCTCCCAAAGTGCTGGGATTATAGGCTTGAGCTAAAGTAATTTCTTAATAACTCCTATAACGTTTTCCCCTGTGGGTAGGTCACCCTAACTGCTGTTAGGGGGTTCTGGGTGATGACTTTTTCTGGCTTCTTGCTGAAAAGGAGTGTTAAATGGGGAACAGCAGCTAGGGCTCCTCCTGGGTCAGTTTAAGGGCCCTCAGAAGAAGGGTGTGTCCATGCATGTGAACCGAGGTATTTAAGGGAGGAAAGAGCAGCTAAGCACATCCAGGAAACTATGAGAACTGTCCCAAACTCAGCACTCAAAGGAACCTGGAGAACACAGTTATCCCTGGACCGACACCAGTAAAAAAGCCACTGGATTTCTAGAATATATTTTCTGTGATATCATTTTTTCCCAATCTTTAAAGATACTGTTTTAGCCGCACTCCTTCATTATTTTATGGGGGGAAAAACAACAATTAGTTGACATGCTGGAAGAAAAGGAATTAAGATAACTACAGTTGAGAGAGCTTTAAAAATTGGTATTTTAAAATGCTATCTTCTTTTTTTTTCCACTCAGGAACTAAAGAGAGTCCAACAAATCCCACTAAACATTCATCAGTAAATTATAAAACCCTGATCCAGATGCCTGTGATGCACCAGGTATTTGGTTTAGGTATTCTGTGTTCCATTATTGGAACACTAAGCATGTGGGAGTTATTTATAGCCGATTGCTCAAGGTCATAGCCAAGCAGTAGGTGACCTCAGGTATAAATGGGTTAAGGTCCTCTTTGATGCTCAGATTCTGTGATTCTGCAGTGCACGTCTTGGGTGGTTAAGCACCACCCACAGGCAGGGAATGGAAATCAACCGATCAGAATCAGAGTGTTGGACAGTATTTCATTCTGTGCCCAATGCTGATTTTACCAATAATTGAAAGAAAAATAAACAGAAACAAGTATTTTTAAAAGAACTTTTGGGGATACAGATTTCTCCAAGATGGAAATTAGGCCAGCATTTTGGTAGACACAATGATGCTCTAAGATGACTTTGAAAATAAATCACAATTAACAGAAAGAATCATAAAATAATAGGTTCTTCAAGTAGAAGGACCCTTGAGGATCACAACTTCCAACTCGAATTGATGTATGAGCTCTATCTACAAATCCCTGAGAAGGACTGCCCAACTGTGTGTGTGTGTGTGTGTGTGTGTGTGTGTGTGTGTGTGTGTGTGTTTTAACTTTCCGCATTGTGCTGTAATGAGTCTAAATTTCGGCCGCTAATATGGAGCATAAATTCTTTATAATATATTTTATGAATTTTATAGGATGATTTTGACCATTTGCAATATTTTAATTGAAATTTTTATTGAGATGATTGTACATTCACATGCAGTTGTAAGAAATAAGAGAGATGTTTCCTATACACGCTGCCAAGTTTCTCCCACTGGCAACATCTTGCAAAATTACAGTACTGACAACCAAAATGAATGACTGAGGCAAGTGTCCCAGCCAATTCAGGTTTACTGAGCCAGCTTGAGGGTGTGCCCAGGAAAAATGCAAGTCACAGATGCAACTGTGGGTGTTTTTACCAAACAGGTTCTCAGGAGGCTTAGTACTTATAATTTTCCTTTAAAAAAAAAGGAGACGGGGAGCTGTAAGACTAATGGGTACATACCATGAGACTTTAATCAATAGCCAGTAAATCTACATTTTATCTGCAATCAGGTGAACATTTGAAGAAAAAGGGAATAGAAGAAGGAGATGTTTCAGGGAGGGGGTGAAACAATGGCTCATCTCATCCTGTCTTTATTCTACACCTGGGAAGAGAAGCTAGTAATGATCACTATGAAGTGAAGAAAGCCTTGTGATGGCTAGTGAGGGAGGGGATATAATGAGGTGTGTCCCACCTCCCATCCCACCCACCATGGCCATGAACTCAGCTTCCAAGTTTTCCTTAGGGGTCCCCTTGGTCAAGAAGGTGTCCGTTCAGTCAGCTGGGGACTCAGAATTTTATTTTTATTTCTCAGTATAATGTTACAAGTAGGATATTGGCGTTGATACAATCCATCAATCACCTTCAGATTTTCCTGGTGTAAGTAAAAGTAGCACAGGGACAAGTTGTACTCCCTGGGGTGTGTGTTTATTATAATTTTATCACCATGGTTGATTCATGTATTCGCCACCACAGTCAAGAAACTGGAGAGTTCTTAATTTTGTCCTTTCACAATACGTATATGGAATCATACAGTATGTAAACTTCAGGGGATTGCTTTTCTCTGTCAGCATAATTCCCGCATATTTTTCTGTGTTCTTATTTATATCAAGGGTGCTTCTCTTTTTGCTGAGTAGGATGACTCCACCATAGTATAGATGTACAACAATTTCTGTAGCCATTCACCTGCTCTCGGCTGATTCCAATTTTGGATTATTGTAAATATAAAGATGCTATTACCATTTGTGTACAGATTTTCGTGTGACTACAAGTCTTCATTTCTCTGAGAGGAGTACCCAAGCATGTAATTTCTAGGTCATGTAGCAATCCTGGTTACCAATCTTTGGTTTTATAAGAAACTATGAAAGCACTTTCTGGAGGGACTATTCTGTTTCATATTCCCACCACCAATGCATGGTG
Source organism: Leontopithecus rosalia (assembly GCA_028533165.1). Lineage (NCBI taxonomy): Eukaryota > Metazoa > Chordata > Mammalia > Primates > Cebidae > Leontopithecus > Leontopithecus rosalia. The sequence continues at coordinate 39,112,319 of CM052666.1, forward strand.
GTCTGGTTTCTCTGCATCCTCTCCAGCACTTAGCGTTCTAGTTTTTATTTTGGCCATTCTGGTGGGTGTATAGTGATTTCTCACTGGGGTTTCTGCCCCATCTTTTTGGAAGCCTCCAGTGATATGAGCCTCACCAGTTCCCAAGTGTGCCTTTCCTTACTCTATAGGAAGCTGCAATCTGTCCCTCTGTGATGTCTCTGCTCTGGCCCCAGTTCTGCTTTCTGGAGCCCCATGCTGACTCTCTGACCAGCCTTTCCCTCTCTATCTTGAAAATGCTTTTTTTCTGAGGTTGGCATTCTCATTTAACTATTTCTCCAAAATCATGTTTTTCAAACCCTTTGTCATCATGATCTCTCATTTTATTTTTTTCACCCAACAACTTATATTTCTTGAGGTTCTATTACATACAATAGACTATCCCAGGCTTAGGAATATATGGACAAATCAGATAAGTTCCATCTCACAAGATGTTCATGGACCAGGAGGGGACAGACAAACTGCTCACTATACTGTACAATATAGTAAATGTTATTTACAGAGATGTATACCAAGAACAATGAATATTATGGCTATTGCTCATGGAAACCAACCTTTTCATTCACAAAGATTTGTTTCCACTCACAAGGCTTCCAGTCAAGTAAAGGATAAATGCATCAACATATAATTTCAATACTATGTGAGTGCATGTGGAACAGCTGGAGTTATGGAGTTGATGTGCAGATGGCATCAGGATGGGAAACGTTTCATGGAAGAAGTGATGCTTTTGGATGGAAAGGTAGGAAGAGGCAGACATCCCAGGCTGAGTGACTAGTAAGCGCAAAAGCAGAGGTTTGAAGCAATCTGAAACAATTTGGAGCCTTGGATGACCTCTAAGTGGTATAGGATTGCTAAAGGCTAATTTATGAGGGACAAAGGGCAGAGAATGAGGTAGGAGTGGGAACAGGGAGACCTCCCCAGACTTGTTAAGGAACTGAGATTTTTGCCCTGCAGATAATAGGGGATTAAACACAAGACAGGTCAGCTTGTTACCCTTTGGTAGCTGTGAAGAAGACAAATGTGAGAGAGACAAGGTTGCAAGCAGAAGTGTCAAGTGAAATGCTATTAAAACGGTCTAGCTGAGATGTGCTTAGGGTGGAGACTGAAGAACTGGAAATAAGAAAGGGAAGCCTGAGAAGGCTTTGAGAGATAATTAGGAGACAAAATTGGGATTATGTGCTGATTGTTTAAGTATGAGAAATAAAGGGAGTTAAGATGGATAATAAAATAAGATCTGTGAAACCATAAAAGGATTGAGTGTTTAATTGTTTACAGGCTGCAGAGATATAAAAAAGATTTTAGAGGGATAATTAAATTTTGGGATTATGAAATCTCAAAGGCAATCTGACTCTGACCTTTAATCCTATGGAAAAGTGTCTTGATTGAGGATTCCTCCACTTTGCCCAGAGGAAATGGCTCATATGGAAACATAAATAATCCAGGTCAAATACACCAATAATTTTCAAGTCAACAAGCAAAGGACAACTTAATTACAAATGCAAATTTAAGACATAATAAAGGCTGTATGTGAGATCAGTTGCAATGGATAGACTAGAGTAAGTAGTGATGGGATAGCAGAAAAGCTACATAGGGAAAAAATAGTCATTTTATTTAGTGAATATGTCAGGCTAAATTTCAAACACATCGACGACTCTGATGTAAGTAACTTAACCACACAAAAACTAAGAGAAAATGGGTGTGAAACACTTTATAATGTGGAAGTAGGAATATTCTCACTGTGACTCAAAATCAAGAAGAAATTGAAAAACGATAGATGAATTTAATTACATGAAAATAAGACTAAAAAGCTATTGTTGGCAAAAGACATCCTAAGCAAGGAAAGAAGTCAAATGAAAAATTGAAGAAAACCTTTGCTACCGGTAACACAGATGAAGGGGTTAGTAAAACAGAAGAGGAAAAAGACCAATCACCCTGTAGAAAAATGGGCTGAAGAAAATGCAGTTCACAAGAAAAGAAATGCAAATATCTCTTAACCACATAAAAAAGGATTCAATTTCATTCCTATTAAGAGAAAAAATCAAACTAGAAATACACTGAGGCACAGTTTTTTCACCTGTAACATTTGCAAAAATCCAAAAGTTTAGCGACACACGGTTGCTGAAGCTAAGGGGAATAGCTGTTGCAATGTGCTGGTGGTAGGAATCCAAAATGGTACAATTCCTGCAGAGAAGAATTTGGCAGCATCCAACCCATTGACATATGCATTTAGCCTCTCACTTAGTAACCCCTCTTGTATAAAATTGACGCCCAAGAGTCACTGGTTAGAAAGATATATCTGAAAAGAATATACTGCACGACTCTATGAAACAGCAAAAGACTGGAAACAACCCTTCAGCAGAGGAGAGTAGACTCAATTATGGAACATTCATAGAGATGACGTACCTACCCCTTAATCAAAATAATTAACCATGCATTCATTGACCTCCCCTTCCCATCAAACATCAGTCAACAAATTCAAAAAGTTAAAAAAAAAAGAATAACCCATAAAGATTTTTTTAAGTGGTGACCTAAGGAAAGTTCTAGAATGAAGTGGTCAAGAATGAAAGCTAGACTTCTTTCAAAGTATCTTGTTTAGTGGATTTGACTTATTTTAATTATAAAGCAAAATTATTTTTTAAAAAGCAACATATAAAAATTTAATATAAACCAAAACAAATTAACCCAAATGTGTATGTACTTGTATGACTACACTCAGAGGAACTGATGATAAAATACTGTATTTTGTCTGAGAACCTACAGAAATATATCCTAAGGACAAGATGTGTTGCAAGCCTTAAACTTTCAGTAACTGTTTTGTTGGTGGCCGTACTGGCTATTTTTCTAAGACCTTTTCAGGTCTTGGTGGAGTTGAGCAAAAAAAAATTATGTAATATTCTAATTATATAATTTTCATTGCTGTTGGGGACTAGGATTCTCAGTACGGGAAAAAGAAAATAGAAGATAATCAGAAAAGCCATAAAGGAAATTAGATTGGCCATGTATTGATAAATTTTGAAGCTGCATTATGGATTCATGAAGGTTTTATTATACTCTTCTACATACTTTTATGTTTGAAATTTGCTATGTCAAATGTTAAAAAAGAAAAGATAAGGATTACCACTAATGGAGAAAGTACAATTTCCTACAGGTGTCTTAAGAGAAGGATTCAGGTATGTCAGAATACGCAAATATGACCCTTCCAGAAGAAGGCTGAAGGAAGCTAGGATCTCTTAGTTTTATGAATCTAAGTATTATGATCAGTATTTTTGAAGCTGCAAGAGTTCAACAAATTCAGTTAGTAACATGAAATCTAAAAGATGGCTAAATAAATATAATTACCCTATTTGGAGTAATTATCCCACCTTCTGCTAAAAAGAGCAACTTCTTCACTTTCTGGTCATTAGTCAATAGCCCTGGAAACACTTTCAGCTAAATTAAACAAATTCACTAAAAAGCAAAACAAATAAAATCTTGTTTCTTTGGATGAAAGCAAAAATTCCTATTTGTGAACAAAGGTATTGATTCAATAGATTCCCCTGGTAACTTCTTTGGTGAACGGTTTGCTCCTGACACCAAAAAGTCAGCCTCATGGATACATACCAACTCTGATGCAATGTAGCACTCATATATATTCCTTCATTCATTCAGTAAACATTTGTTGGGGCCCCTGTTACCCACAGACAATGTTTATACAGCAGTGATCACAACAGACAAATATTTCTGCACACTTCTTGTGAAAGATGAATAGTAAAAAAAAAAGTCTATAAAATACGTAATGTTTCAGACGGTTCAAAGTATAGCCCGAGAAAGTTATAATTTTAAAAGATGGCCAGGGAAGGTTCACCAAGAGGTAATTTATGTGCAAAGACCTGAAAGTAAAGACCTGAAGCAGGTGAGGAAATTAACTATGGGGTTAATCTGGGCGAAGAATATTCCAAGCAGAAGGAAGAACAAGCTATAAAGAGGTAAGAGGTGGGAATAAACTCAGGGGGCAAGACTCGATTGCAGAGGCAGGGCTCAGACACTGGACCAAATTGAGGACTAGCTAAAACAGGGATGGGGTGGAAGCAGCTTTCCACAAGACACCCACCAGTGTGCCATGTCAGTTTACCATTGCCATGGCAACACCTTGAAGTTGCCACCCCTTTCCATGGCAACATCCTGACAACCCAGAAATTACTACCCTTTCTCTAGAAATTTCTGCATAATCTGCCCCTTAATTTGCATGTAATTAAAAGTAGGTATAAATATGGCTGCCCCTTAATTTGCATGTAATTAAAAGTAGGTATAAATATGGCTGCAGAACTGCCTCTGAGCTGCTACTCTGGGCACATGGCATGTGGGGTAGCCCTGCTACACAAGAAGGATTACTTATGCTGTTGCTGTTCACCGTCACTTCAATAAAAGTTGCTCTCGGCTGGGTGTGGTGGCTCATGCCTGTAATTCCAGCACTTTGGGAGGCTGAGGCAGGAGGATCACTTGAGGTCAGGAGTTTGAGACCAGCCTGGCCAATATGGTGAAACAATGTCTCTACTAAAACTACAGAAATTAGCTGGGCATGGTGGTGGGCACCTGTAATCCCAGCTACTTGGGAGGCTGAGGCAGGAGAACCGAACCAGGAGGCTGAACCCAGGAGACGGAGGTTGTAGTGAGCCAAGATTACATCACTGCACTCCAGCCTGGGCAACAGAGCAAATCTCAAAAGAAAAAAAAATAAAAGTTACTCTCTAACACTACTGGCCTGCCCTTTAATTCCTTCCTGGGTGAAGTCAAGAACCCTCCAGGGCTAAGCCCCCATTGTGGGGCTTGCTTACTCTGCATCAGTAGGTCCTGCTGTGGGAATGTTCCTGAATTTTTGTGGAAGAAGAGAGGTCAGTATGGTGGATGGTGATATGGGACAGAGGAAGGGGAGGTGATATGGTATAGAGCAAGGGTGTAGCAGGAAAAGATTGTTAAGGCAGTGAGAGGCTCCTGCAGGACCCTGTAGGCCATTGCAAGGACTTTAGCTTTACCCCAGGTGAAATGGAAAATCAAATGCTAAAGGAAGGAGCACTGGCTAAGAGTGAGTGATGTCATGTAGTTATCACTCCAAAGGACACTTGGGGTCTTGTGTTCAGAATAACCTGCAAAAATAAGGGCAGAACCAGAAAGCTTTTGCCACAATCCAGGGGAGAAACAGAATGTAGTTAAAACTAGGATGATGCTTTAGAGGGGTGAAAAATGGTCAGATTCTGAATATATTTTGGAGGTAGATCCTACATTCTTTATTTACAGACTTGGATCTGAAATCTGAGAGGACAGAACAGAGTCAAGAATAACCCTAAAGTTTTTAGCCTGAGCAACTAGAAGGATAGACTTCCATTAATGAGAAGATAATTAATACAGGAAAACCTAATTTTAGAAGGGAAGATCAGGAGTTTTGATCTGGTTGTGTTAGGCTTGAGATGCCCACTGGACATACAAATTGAGCATCAAGTGAATAGACAATTGGATGTGTGTCTGAAGCTCAGGGGCAAGATCTAAGCTAAAGGTAAGAAATGTTGGAGTGTTTGGATGTACATGGTATTTACAGGGAGGTTTGGGTAAGATCATCAGAAGAAGTGCCCTAGGTCACTTCGACAGTCAGACTTCAGCACTATGAGGTGGAATCAGCAAAGGAGACCACAGCAAAGTCAGGAGAATGGGGAATCTTAACTCAGCCAAAAAAAAAGTGCTTCTGGGAAGAGAGGCAGATCTAGTGTGTCAGTTCAAATGCTGATGGTAGATTAAGTGAAGTGGCAACTGAGAATCCAATTTCTTCACATAATTTCATCACCAAATTGAGCATGATATTCTCTAAACATCCATGCCACATCATATCCTGTGGTGTGCTTCTTCCAGCAACACTTCTGCTCTTTCTGAAACTATAGACTCATGTTCTTAAGGGTCCAGAGACTAGGTTTCCTTCTTCCTAGAGTCACGTGGCAATGCCAGCACCAAATGGAATAATAATAAAAAAGATTCACTGTGGTCTAGGTATTATCTAAGAACCAATATTTTAGTTCCCTGCCTGGAGCTAGGAGCAAGTCCTTGTTCTTTTAAGTAAGTGAGACTTCACACAGAGACATTGGGTCACAAAAAAGCTTTCATGCTACCTCCTGAAATCCACCTAAGATACAGGGAGAAAAAATAAAGGGATGATCTCTAACCAAAGAGTTAGACCCTCACACCTCCAGGCTGGTATGGTTCATGCCAAGTGTGGAGATGGGTGGCTGGGTGCCGTGTTCTCAGCCTGTGGGATGTTTCTCATGCCATCAGGGAAGGCAGACACTTCCCTCGGTGGGTGGCAGAGGACACAAAAGTCATGGCAAGGACTAGTCACATGACTTGTAGTCTCAAGCTGTTCCATGAATAGAGCCACCTTAGGGTGCAAGCTGAATGTGGTCCTGAATTTTATTGCCAGCAATGAGGAGGAAAGGTCTAGGGATACCCAAGAATTAAGTCGTTCACCAACCTTTTAAAAATAGAGTGAAAAGCCAACCACATTCTTACATTTCAAATACAGCTTTGCCGCCACAACTCACACTGCTGTATGAGAGTTGAATTATATCAGCTTTTCATCCAAGGCTGTTAGATTTCAACTACTTTAAGGGATGTTCTGATGATCAAAGTCAGTCTCAGTAAAAAGTGGTATTTGATTAGGGAGCGTTGGACCCAAAAATAAGACTATACCAGGAACTCTTACAAAATTCCTCACTAAACTTGTTACCTCCAGGATTCCTGCTTCTTGCTGTAGAAGGATCTTCCAGCACTTCTATCTCAGTTGCAAATAATGTCATCTCCTCTGGAGCACTTACAATGAGCCAGGCACCATTCCAAATGATTAAGCACATGATCTTATTAATACTCAGAAAGCTTTTATGAGGCAGATACAGCATATGCATAAGAAAACTGAGATTTAAAAAGATTAACATACTTGTGCAGGCTCTCTCAATGACTAAGCCCAGAGTCAAGGTCAGAATCTAGGTACCTGAACTCTAGAGCTCTTGCTCTCAATCAGCATGTTTCATCTCCTGCTGGGCATGGTTTCTGGTAGTGAAAGCACTTCATTCTTACAGTCCCAGACTCCACCACCAGGGCAAAGAATTCTGTTATACAATTTCCTACTCCTATGTTATTCCGTAATTCTTTCTTTAGATACTAAAAGCATCCTTAAGCATCCATATCTTAATAATAACTAGGTTTACTTCTGAACCCACTTCTTAGGATTCCACTGGATGGAAATTTTAATGCCTTTTATTATTTCCTCTCTTACATGGATATAACCAAGGACTGCAAAGATATATACATATACACTTGAACGCCCCACTTCCCGATCTTTCTACTTCTGCCTTTCTGGGTCCATGAATTACCCCAAACTCAAATTACATTTACACCTGTCAGTTAATGCCCCCAAAACTTTCCTACTGGCATGAAGACAGCAGTATGTATCTCAACAGTCTGAGAAATTCATCTTAGATGGACCATCAGAACTCTGACAGTTCTTAGCATTCTAGCACTTTATCTTCAAAAACTGCATGTCCATTTTGTATCCTACAATTTATTCACAGTTGCTTTAGTATTTTTTTGATAGTGCTTAAAAATGCATTTAATTTTATGTGTGACATTTTGATAATGTACAAGGAGTTTTGATTCTTCCCCTAATATTAGTATTTTGGAACCAAATATGAGTGCATTCATATATATATATATATACATATACATATGTATGTGTGTGTGTGTGTGTGTGTGTGTGTGTGTGTGTGTGTGTGTATAAAATTGCACTTTAGGTTCTGGGGTACATGTGCAGAACATGCAGGATTGCTGCATAGGTACACATAGTTACTTTAGTATTAAAAAGGATGGTGTAAGTTACTTAATTTTAAGAAGAACGAGAATAAAGACCACATCTTTTTGTTCTTCATTGTACCACCCATGTCTAAGCATTTTCTAGAGATTTATTAAATAAACCATTGATGTTCCAGGCTGCAGGTTGGGTTTAGGTTTGGGTGCTGAAAGACCAGCTTCTGTCAGGATACAGCCTTCTTACAGTCGAAAGCACTGGCACAGAGAAGGTCAGTCTAAACCTTGTAATCACAATGAACACTTCTATTCAGAAGGTGGGTACAGCACTACTGAGGTTCCATTTCCCAAAGCAAATCATACGGCCAAGCCTGACCAGGAGATATGGGATTCCATGGGGTAGGGACTGAGGAAATGTGAACAGTCATGCAGTCCCTGGAATCCTACATAAATGAAAGCTCGGAGGTCTTCAGGAAGCTTCCAGAGGAAGTTTTTAGATGGCAATGGTCTGGAGGAGAGTTTCAGACATTAAACCCTGGTTACTACAGATTTAGTATTTCACAACTGCAAGTTTCCTTAAAGATTCTTTTCATGTACTTTTGTTGTGGATGATGCTGCTTTCAGTAAATTTAAATAAATTAAAGGAGCTCAGCTTTAAAGAAAGAAAAATCTGATGAATGGAGAATCCTTGTGAAATGCACGTATTGTCCTCTGAAATGAGTGTTTCACAGTATATGTCCAGAGGATACCACGTTTTCCTAAAGCAGGGCATGCTCCATCTTGTTTTTAAAAGCAAAATAACATTCAGATGAAGAGAAGAAATGTGACTGATTAAAAGATTATCAGAAATATTCTAATTTAGGCTGATTCTAGAAGGTCTTTATTTTTTCAGTCTGCTTCCTAAGTATTTTTATGAATAAGCCTGTCCCTTTTTGCTAGAGACACTTAGTTTTCATGCAAGCCACTGGTTTCAGCCAGATAAATGAAAAGCAGTAAATACATATGTACGGCTCTTGACATACTGACAGGGAGGAGGCGGGGCAGGAGGAGAAGGGCTTGCACAGAAAGAGAACATCTGCTGCCAAGCAGACCGCCAAATTCATGGCAAGGAGTGTTTGGCTGGTGCACCCCATTTATCAGAAATCAGCCTCCTGCACCAGGTCAGCATTGCATTGCATCTTCTTGGGATGGGGAGAGAAAACGTAGCTCAGGACTTTACACAGATAATTTGAAGAATGTTTTTTAAAAAGTGGACATGCACAGCCAACTATAGTAAGATAAGTTTCTCAGTGACGGCAGGATTTTCAGAGTGTTCTTCAAATACATATAACTTACGTATCCCACACACTAGCCTCTAGATTGCAACGATAGTACTTCACTAGGTAATCATGAAATTTATTTAGGAATAATGGAGTTGAATTTTTCCACGAGTTACCCTACGCTCTTGGAAATGACTTTGCAAGGACAGGTAACAACAGAATCTGGACACCTGGCAGTCACAAAACAGGACTGAGAACACAGTCTTTGGGGGCACAGTGGTAGCTACAGAAAATCTAAACATGAAAAGTTACCCATTTCTGCCTTCCTGTACTAAGCATTATGAGCAAAAAGAAGAAAAAGCTGAAGTTTCTGCCCACACTGAGGTAATAATCTAGGCAGGGAGACAAAGCATATTTTTTTCTTTTTTTTTTTTTAAGATAAGATCTCACTCTGTCCCCCAGGCTTGGGTACAGTGGCATAATCACAGCCCCATGCAGTCTATTTCCTGGGCTTAAGTGATCCTCCCACCTCAGCCTCCCTAGTAGCTGGGATTATAGGCTCACACCACCACAGCCAGCTAATTCATTTTATTTTTAGTAGAGGCAAGGTCTCACTATGTTGTCCAGGCTGGTCTTGAACTCCTGGGCTCAAGCAGTCCTCCTGCCTCGACCTCTCAAAGTGCTGAGATTACAGGTGAGAACCACTGCATCCAGCTTTAAAGCATATTTTAAAACAAGTGGTAACTAAGGGTATCTGTGAAAGGCTAAAATGTGTAGCCACAACACATCAAAACTAAGAAAGTACAAAAATAAGGAGTGGCTGTGCACAGCAGGCAATAAATGTAAATGCATCAGGAAAACAGGAGATAGAAGAGCTGTTCTACAGAGAAAAGCCTTGTGTGGAGCTTGAAGCTGAGATGGGGTACATGGATAAAAGTGGGGTGCAGTCAAAGGGCAGGAAGGGTCATATCTGGGAGGATAGAATATGGTGGCAAAGTATCTGCGCAATTAGAAGCATGCTATGTCACTTACACTCAGACACTCACGACCTGGAGACCCTGGACAAGTTATTTAGGCTACTTGGTCTTCAGTTTCTTCATCTATAAAATGGGAATAGCCAGGCACAGTCAAGCACTGAAGTGGGAGGATCACTCAAGCCCAGGAACTCAAGACCAGCCTGAGTATGGTCTTGAGTATGTTTACTGAGAGCCCGTTTTTACTTAAGAAATGAGAATAAACGCATCAGCCATCTCACCAGAAGATGCTATCAATAGCACACTGTATGGAAGTGCTCTTATCAGAATTGACATTCCCACTATTTCTGGGAATGCTAGGCTCCGTGAAAAGGACATGGGCACGCTCACTGCTCCACCTCCACTCCCTAGCAGAATGTGCAGCACATAACAAGGGTTTAATGAATATGGGTTACATGATGCCAGAAAAAGGCTCTAATACACAGGGGCAATGGTTTATTCTTCTACTGCCATCATTGTCTGCTACAATCTTACTCATGCAAGTATAGTTTACCTATTCCTTCCTCAGATGAAACTGATGCCAACAAACTCCTCACTATGGGTTTCTTCATATGTAAAAAGCAGAGAAGAATCAATAACAACAGTGATAACACTGCTGAGCACCCGTGGCTGGACTCTGCTCAGTGTTCACATTATTGCTGTTCAAGAGAGTGAAGATAAGTGTTTGTATTCCCTTCTCTACAGCTAATGCCTTCCCTTAACTTCCTCATATTATCCATTTATTTTACAATCTCTCTCAGTCTGGCTCCGGCCCCACCCCACTGTACTCTATTGATAATGTTACTGTGTCTCTTCTAAACACTAAATCTAGTGACTCTCATTGGCCATCAGTCTGCCTGGGGTCCTATAACACAGTTCTCCTCTCATGCTTTTTTCTGACTAAACTGAGTTGATCCCATGAATTCTCAGACCTGGCTGACACTCAGATGATCCAAGTCCTTTATCATGCTTATTACAGATATAATTTCAAAATACGTCCAGATTTTTCCCAAACTTATTCCAAATTTCCTCGTTCCCTCATCAAAAAAAATTCAGTGCGATTTTGTCACCCTATTACTTCAAATTCACTGAGATATGAAGTTTTATCTGTATCACCTGAGAAGTTTCTCCCAAATTGGGTTCCCTCTCTCAGATCCACTGTCATTCCTTTGTTTGGAAACTATAATTGCTCATTGCTTTTCAAAAGCTGGAGAATAAGCTTGTTGCTTCGGAATGCTTGTATGGCAGTTCACACACATCTCCTTTTTATCCCCACCTCTAGTAATAAAAACCTCACAGAGCAAAATGTTTCCCAGTATTTTAAAAATACAGTCACGTGTTGCTGACCAGGCGTGGTGACTCACACCTGTAATCTCAGTACGTGGGAGACCGAGGTGGGTGGATCACCTGAGGTCAAGAGTTCAAGACCGGCCTGGCCAACATGGGGAAATCCAGTCTGTACTAAAAATACAAAAATTAGCTGGATGTGGTGGCTCATACCTGTCATCCCAGCTACTCGGGAGGCTGAGGTAGGGGAATCATTTGAACTCAGGAGTCAGAGGTTGCAGTGTGCTGAGATCATGCCACTGCACTCCAGCCTTGGAGACGGAGCAAGACTCCATCTCCAAAAAAATAAAATAAAATACAATGAAGTGTGGCTTAACAATGGAGAACGTTCTGTGAAATATGTTACTAGGTGATTTTGTCCTTACATGAACATCACAGAATGCAGTCACACAAACCTAGATGACACAGCCTACTACGCTCCTAGAATATGGTGGACATGATTGCTCTTAGGCCACAGAACTGTGTAGCATGTAACTGTCCTGAATGCCGTAGGTGATTTTCACACAGTGGTAAGCATTTGTTATCTAAACAAAGAAAAAGTACAGTAAAAAGTACAGCATAAAAGATTAAAATGGTACACCTGTATAGGGTGCATGCAATACATGGAGTGTGCAGGACTACAAGTTGCTCTGGGTGTGTCAGTGAGTGAGGGTGAGTCAGCGTGAAGCCCTAGGATTATTACTATATACTACTATAGACTTCAGAAACACTATATGCTTAGGTCACACTAAATTCATGTTTTACAATTTTTCTTTCTTCAATAATAGATTAACCTTAGCTTATGGTCACGTTTTCAGTCTATGAACTTAATAATTTTTTGATTTTTTATTTGATATGGAGTCTCACTCCTTCACCCGGGCTGGAGTGCAATGGTGCAATCTCAGCTTACTATAACCTCTGCCTCCTAGGTTCAAGCGATCCTCCTGCCTCAGTCTCTCAAGTAGCTGGGATTACAAGTGTGCACCACCATGCCCGGCTAATTTTTTGTATTTTTAGTAAAGATGGGGTTTTACCATGTTAGCCAGGATGGTCTCGATCTCCTGACCTCATGATCTGCCCGCCTCGGCCTCCTAAAGTGCTGGGATTATAGGTGTGAGCCACCATGCCCGGCCAACTTTCTAATTTTTTTAACTTTGACTCTTATTTAGCTTGAAATACAAACACATTGTACAGCTGTATAAAAATATTTTCTTTGCATCCTTGTTCCCTTTTTTATATTTAAAAATATTGAATTTCTAACATTTTAAATGTTTTGTGAAAAACTGAGACACAAAAACACACATTGGTCTAGGTCGACACAGGGTCAGGATCATCAATATCACCATCTTCCACCTCCACATCTTATGCCGCTGGAAGGGACTCAGGAGCAATAACATGCACAGAGCTGTCAACTGATGTGGTAACAACGCCTTCTTCTGAAATACCTCCTGGAGGACCTGCCTGAGACTGTTTTACAGTTAACCTTTTTTTTAAAACAAATAGTACACTTTAACATAGCAATAAAAGGTATAGTAAATACATAAAGCAGTAACATAGTCATTTCTTGTCATTGTCAAGTATTGTGCCCTGCGTGTCATAGTATCTGCTATGCTTTCATGAGACTGGTAGTACAGTAGGTTTGTTGACACCATCATCACCAGAAACACATGAGTAACGCATTGGACCACAACATGACGATGATAATGTCACCAGGCAATCAGAGTTTTTCAGCCCTCTATAATCTTTTTTATTTTAATTGCATTTTAGGTTTTGGGGTACATGTGAGAACATGCAAGACTGTGGCATAGGTACACACGTGGCAGTGTCATTTGCTGCTTTCCTCCCCATCACCTTATCTGGCATTTCTCCCCATGCTATCTCTCCCCAACTCCCCACCCCACGCTGTCCCTCCCCTATTCCCCCAACAGACCCCAGTGTGTAGTGCTCCCCTCCCTGTGTCCATGTGTTCTCATTGTTCAACACCCGCCTATGAGTGAGAACATGCGGTATTTGATTTTCTGTTCTTGTGTCAGTTTGCTGAGAATGATGGTCTTCGGGTTCATTCATGTCCCTACAAAGGACACGAACTCATCATTTTTGATGGCTGCATAATATTCCATGGTGTATATGTGCCACATTTTCCCCGCCCAGCCCTCTACAATCTGACAGGACTGAAGTCATCTACGTGGTCCGTCACTGACCCAAACAGAGTTATGTGCAGTATGACTGTAAGTATATATGTGAGGCAGATCACCTCAACTAAAAACAGGAAATGCAATAAAAGCAGTAACAAAAAAGTACATTGTTATAGCTTACATAAATCTATTCTTAGATTACTGGGGCAGAGACTCGATTGTTAACCAAACCTACTTCTTTTTCTTGGGAACACTGTTACGCAGCACTTCCCAGCCTTCTGGGTAGTTAGGTGTGGCAGTGTGCCTGAGTTCCAGCCAACGGCACATGCGCAGTAGCGATGTGCACCACCCCCAGGCCTAGCCAGTAAGAACTGTTCCAGGCACAACCCACCGTGCTTTTTACCCATCCACAGCTTGGCTTGATGAAGGTGAGCACCTTGGAAGCAGCACATCGAAGGACACAGAGCCGAAGATGAAACAGCCCAAGTTCCTGAATTACCACTTAGAGAAAAGCCACTCGCCAATCAGGAAAACTCATTTCAAACTTTATCTGAGCAAGAAATAAACGTCCACTCTATAAACTCAATGATATTTTGAGTTTTGTATGTTACAACAGCTAGAATTACCTTAATCAACACCTAACTATGAAGTAGAACTGTTATTATCAGTACATTATGTCAAAATGATCCACTGGGAGGATCAAAAGTCTCAAGGATATTGTTGAAAATTTCTAGAGTTTAACTCCAGAGTATAGCAACAGTAATATTTTACTGATAACAAAATTATTAATATGACCAAATAATATTGTCATCTTGGTGTATTTCTTTATATTTTCATCAGGGATGCCTCATGTCTTCCAAACTACCTAAACTATTGTGCGTCATATGAGTTAACAAGCATAAAGTCTTATAAAAGTTCATTCTACTGTGATTAAATTTCATATTATGTTAACTCTAGGAAAAGTAAAAAGCACAATGGTGGCAGATGGGAACATGAAAACATTTCTAGTTCATCTTAATACTTTTGAATCAGCAGGTCTTAAACCCTTGGAAATTTTACAAAGCAGAAACTCCACCATCCCATATGGAAAGCTAATTGCTTTCCTTTTTAACTTATTTATTCTTAGACCAGTCTGTGCATCATCTGGAGCAGACTGATGATTAGCTGACAAATTGTTTTATCTTCCCTACTGGCACCAAGAGACACAGAGAGCCTTTGAAAGATGACTTTAAGTGCCACTGCACACCAGAAACGGATGTGTGCTTGCAAAGACAGCTGTCTTTTTCCCCATTCTTTTCCCCCACTTTAATAGAATGTCTTCAATGTTCTCGGCAAATAGTGTTTCTCTGGTCCAAATAGCAAAAATAAGGCCTGTAGAGACGGGAGGACCGGGGAGGTTAAAAAAATTGTAACCAGACTGAAACAGAGCTGATTCCATATGAACTTCTCAAGAGCTAAAATGGTGGAAGTTTCACCCTAGAGAATTTCCAGAAACCTCCAAATACAGTCCTATGATATTTTTCTATCCACTTACTGTCTTCATTTTCAGCAAGCACACTGAATCCAAACAGACTGTTAGGGAAAAGTCGGTACACTGAAACCTCCTCCAAGAAACAACTATTTTAGACTCTTTGATACAGTGAGCATTTAAAATAAATGAAAATGTACTTTGCTGAAATCTGGTGGATGAAAGAAACAAAAGCCAAAATCACTTCCTATTTTGCCTTCAACTGTCTTGGCTTATAATCCAATTGTAGAGACTCACAGTTTTGTTCTATATGAGGAAATATTTATTCTCTGGCTAGAAAAAGAGCTCAACTACCCTTCCAATATTTATTCTAAAACAGAAATTCTTTTACTAGGTACAGAGTTACCAGCGAACAGTAGGTGGATAAAAGGGATGGGAGCTTCAGCCCTGATGCAGAAACTCCCTCAACTGGCTAACCAGGCAGGCCTCCTCTCTTTGCGAAATGTCAGGTTATCTTTAAAATTCACAAGCATAACGCATGACCTCAATCAGCTCGGCTCCCAGTTGCAGGTTATCTATTCATTAAATGTCACAGTTAACCTAAGCAGCTGCTTCCATAACCCAAAGCTCCCTATCCTGTTTTTTTTTTTTTTCAGTACTTTGTAATCTCATATTGTAAATCTATACCAAGGATTAAAAAAAAAAAAACCACCTTGTAGAACAAACCCTTAACTGTACTGATTTTTATGGTTAGAAGAAACAGAACAGGAGGTAAGGGAACAAGAAGGGAGGAAGTCACGATGACAAAAATTAACTCTGGTGAAAAAAATGGAAACCATTTAAGCACGACAAAGAAATCGCAAAATTGTTCCTTTAGTTAGGGTCGGCAGTCATCCCCCTTGGTGATGAAGCCGAGGCTTCCCGGTCCAGGCACAGACAGTCCATCCGCTCTGAAGATGGATGTGGCCCTGCTGGGCTAGATGACATTTCACAGTCCCTTCAAGCCTCATGATGCCATGGTTCTGTGAACAGCAAGCTACAGTTCAAAGGTGATGAATTCATTTCAGGATTATGTGTGGCATTCCGATTTCTCATCAGATGGCCACAAAAAAAGTCATCTGATGAGAAATCGGAATGCCACACACAATATTGAAATGAAAAGGAAAACTTAATCTTGAAAAAGTTCAAATAACTCTCAAAGCCAAACAGAATTTCCCTGGATGTTGATCCAACTTTAACATCTGCCAAAAAGCAGTTTAACTTCAGTTTGGAGAAAAAAAAAAACAAAAACTTTTCATTTAACTCAGGAGGAAGAACAAAAGCTTACCAGGAATAATTTAACCCACAGGAAAGCAAATCAGCAGCCTAAGTTTAATTGTGAATACTGTAATTAACAATGGAAAACTCTTTTTATTAATTTAATTTTCAATTTTGTTTTTGTAGAGACAGGGTCCTGCCATGTTGCACAGGCTGCTCTCGAACTCAGGGCCTTAAGTGATTCCCCTGCCTTAGCCTTCCAAAGTGCTGGGATTACAGGCATGAGCCACTGTACCTGGGCTTGGAAATGTTCTTTATGCATTTATCAAGATGGCTGCAACTATCCATAACAACCCAGGAAAACTGCATGAAATATTTTAATTGGCTTTCTGACTGATCACCATTTTTACTTCTTATCATGAGTGCATTCCCAGTGGCATCTAAATCAATGTTTCCTTTCTGTATTCAAGACTGATCACTCCTCCTGTGTGTTTAAATCACCATGAGAATCTGGCCATAAAGTAAAAGGAGAAATCTGAATTTATGGATTATAATGTTCATTGATTCCACTCCTCTTTCAAACAAAAAAAATTTATAGTGCAATAAGAAATGAAAATATCTATGATATGAACATAACTTTCTTCCTAGAGAAAACTCAGAATTCATTTTTAGGTTATTTTTTTTTGCAGCCAACTCATCCTCTGCCCACACACAGAAACACAAAATTACTCTACTCTCTAGCTTAACCACAGAAAGCATTAGCTATGCATCAGACCAAGCTGCCTAGACATGACTTTAGTGGCCTGTTTGCCACCTTAGGCTCCATGAATCTTTAAGGGGCCAGGAATCCCAAAACAGCACTAGAATGCCATGTAGTTTTCTCATGCTCCTGCACAGATGTCAGACCTAGCACATAGCATCCCAGTGTCTCAGTCTGCTTGGGGTGTCATAACAAAGTACTGTAGACTGACTAGCTTAAACAACAGAACTGTATTTCTTACAGTTCTGGAGGGTGGGAAGTCCGAGATCAGGGAGCTGACTGGTTTGGTTCCTTGGTGAGGGCCCACTTCCTGGCTTGCAAAGGGCCACCTTCTTGGTAAATCCTCACATGACAGAGAAAAAGAGCTCTGATCTTTCTTCCTCTTCTTGTAGGAGCACTAATCCCATCTTGGGGGCCCCACTCTCATGACCTCATCAAAGGCCACATCAAAGGCCTCATCAAAGGCTAATTACCTCTCAAAGGCCACAGCTCCAAAAAGCATCACACCAGACTCAGGGTTTCAGGATATATATTCATGGGGACACATATTCCATCCATAACACCCAGAAATGAGCACAAATAACCCATGTGCTTGCCATCCACCCCTTACTCCCACTCCCAGTGGCTGGGTGGTTTCTCTGTGTTGGCTATCTGTCCCTTCCAACAATAAAGTCCCTGTCCTAAACTGCCCAGGACCCAAAGCTCTGCCTTCTACCTGCTGGTCCTCCTCCTCTGACTGCAGCCCGACCTCAGCTGGGTGCGGACATCACTCACGGGCACATGCCTAATTTGCGAGCTCACAGTCTTCAGTTTGATGGTGGGCTCCTCGTCACTGGGCTCTATGCAAGCATCAGGTCTAGATGAAGTCTGAGAACGGTTGGCTGCACAAGTACCATGCCCCTTACCTGCCCCTTGCCTGTCCCAAGATGCCTCCTGAGTGAGCATCTTGAGTTCTGTCAATGCTTAGTTTTCATCACCTGTCTGCTTCAGGAAGCAGGAAGTGTTCCTGAACCTAGTATTTCCTCTGGCCCTGTCTTCCCTGTGTTCCCTGAAGCTGACCACAAGCCTCATATCCAACTCTCAGATAAAAAATAGTGGTAAAATACGCATAACATAAAATATATCATCGTAACTATTTCTAAGCGTACAATGTAGTGGCATTAAGAACCTTCACATTGTTGCAAACACATGGACACAGGGAGGGGAACATCACACACCAGGGGCCGTGAGGGGGCAGGGGGCTGGGGGAGGGAGAGCATTAGGAGAAATTCTTAATATAAATGACAGGGTGATGGATGCAGCAAACCACCATGGCACATGTATACCTATGTAACAAACCTGCACGTTCTGCACATGCATCCCAGAACTTAAAGAGTGTGTGTGTGTGTGTATATATACACACACACACAGATATATATACAGATATATATGTACAGATATATATCTGTACATAGATATAGATATATATATCTAGATAGATATCTAGATATCTATCTATATAGATAGATATATACATCTGTGTATATATATAGATATATATAAGAATTTGAGAGAAAAGAAAAGTGAGAAAGGAACAAGGGTAAGGAATGACATTGTAGCCTCTGAATGAAGGAAAAACTGAGAGACCCAACTAGGATTGCTGCCTGCTCATCATCATTAACGTGTTCTACATTAAATCTTACAAATATAACATTTTTTTAAGTTAAAAATGGTCAAATATTGGCAATTTTGTGTAGTTTCTTCTAATAAATACAGTGGTATATTCATCAGTTATTCTACAAATATAATTGAAAACCTTTCAATGAACAGAGAATACTGATGCAGGATCTAATAATTGAATAGCTAAGACCATATAAAAAAGATTATTCCAAACCTAAAGAGACGTATTTCTAAAGTAAATATTGGGAAATAATATAAAATCTTTTCCCATCAACCCAAATGAAAATTAGATGCATTTCTAAAAGCAAAGAATCACTGCCTAGATCACTAGAGCTGGTATGTTTCTTAGTTAAAAATTAGATATATAATATATGGATCACAATAAAATATGGATTATTATATATAATACAATAAACTATATATACATATAATGAAATGTGGATTCCTAGGAATCATACATAATCTTAGGAATGAGAAATAGACATTTGTGCTAGCTCCCTTTTTATGCAAATAGAACAATCTGAACATGTTGTTCCATACCTTATTTTTTCCACTTAATATATCTCATGATAATATGAGATAGTAAGTGATATTTAGGTTCAGAAAAAAAAATATTGGGCCACTCATTGGGTAATATCAAGTTCTTAATTAAACTTCTATAAAAATTTTGAAGAAGAACATCCACATTTTTGTGTAACCATCACTGCCATCCAGAACTCATTTTGTCTTGCAAAACTGTAACTCTGTGTGTATTGAACAACAATTCTCCATTTCTCCCTTTTTTCAAAGAAACTGTTTTGATTTAAAAGTTGCTGCATAACACAAGCCTGGGTCAACCCAGAAACCTTGAAGGACACCGATATTCGTTAAGGACTCGGTCAACATGATCTCCTTTAAAGGAAAATATAGGCCACCATGGATCATCTTTTCTAGGGAATGAAGGTAAAAGGTGAGTCCATTCCACATGACAGATTTAATTACTACCATCCACATCATTCCACCTAATTTCTTCCTATTTCACTCTTGCTTGGCTCTCAAATGAGAAAGTGTGTGGTGCTTGTGACGCCTGCTCTTGGTACACCACGATCCTGCTATATTTCTCATCCATGGCTTATTTACACATCTTCTTTTGTTTCAACTACTTTAGGGGAAACAAGCACAACAGGAAGAGCAATAACATTTTCAACTCTGTCACTTGCCAGAGAGATCTAATTTTGTAAACAAGGTAACAGAAATTTAAGTCACATGCACGTGAATAGACAAGCATCTGGTTATTTTGGAGATAACCTTCATCCCTTCATCTGTGTTAACTCTGGCTCCAGTCACTCTAGAAAACCAGATGTCCTAGGTATTCTGTTTTTACTCTGTGCCAAAGAAAATTAGACCACTACATCATAACTGTGTAAGATGATTATAAAGTCAGCACAGTTGCAAGTCAGAAGGCTCAGGGAAGGTCTCTGCACTGTTGCTCACTTAAGCATCCTAATCCTACCATAAGAGGTAAGTCAATGACAATCACAGGAATCCTACAAGGAAATCTGAGAAGCCACCTGTTCTAAAGTGACATGATCCAGTGTCACCGGCCACAGGAAAGGGGGCATAACGGAAGTGGAAGTCGGGGGCAGTGGTTCATGGAATGATGAAAGTGATAAAACTACATGTTCTAATTAGTGCTGCACTGTGACTGTTAATCATTTACTGGGCACCCACTTACTGTGTATAATGAACCATGGGCAACTACAGTAGTTACTTTATAGCACAATATATTTTTTTTTTGCTTTATACTTTTCACCAAGACTGCAGAAACTACTGGGTAAGACAGGACGAAGGACGTGAAATAGCATCAGTGGGAAATTCGGACACTACCAAGGATAAACTATTAGAAGGAAGCTATTCATTCCTATTGGAAATCCAAGGAGAAAATTAGCTTAGACAAGGCTGCAGTGGAGGCTGCCAACTTAGGGGACTCCTTGGAAAGTCTAAGGGACCACACCATAATATGGGAGGGGTCTTCATTCACACATCTGTGTGGTCTCTGTCCCTGCTCAGTGCTCATCAATGGAAAGTGTGTCTTTAAAAATCTGTCATCTAAACCTGGGGCTTAAAGCCACTGATAGATTTCTGAGAACTTTATCCACAAGATACTCAGGTTTAAGTACAACCACACAGGAGCAAATGAAATTCTCCTCTTTATCCAAGGCAAGCATTGGAAGCCTCCCCTGGCATAGAGCCTAGGAGGCTGCTGGCTGTTGGAGGTCACATGGGCATGCACCATCGCCACCCTCTTGGGCAATTTTGTCCATTTTTCCCAATTAGATTTGTGATGCGGGAAGTCCAAATGGAAAACCACAGGGGAAAACCTACAGGATGAAAAACAACAAAAAAAGAAAGCCAAAGAGACAAAAGGCAGACTTTCACTGGAAAATGTGGCTGTTTAAATGAGACCGAGAGACCAGAGAAAGAATTTTTCAGGTTTAAAATCACACTCTGAGTCCTGCCAACTTGACATGGTGCCTCTCTCATTCCCATGTCAAAGTTTCTGTGGCAGATGGCAAGGAGCACAATGACCCAAAAATGTCAACCCTTTTTCCTTATAATAAAGAGAAGCTATCAAAAATACACAAAACAGTGGAGGGGGGGAAAAGGAACTGTCTGAGAGCCCTTATTCTGCAGGAAGGAGCAATACATTCTGGTCCCCTGAATTTCTGATTCTTTCATAAAACACAGCTTATGCTCAACAATGCTTAATCGGGGGTTTTGAAGTAAAATTTTCTTAAACTTGTTCACTTGGTTTGTTTTGGGGAAAGATGTTACATGCACATTGCAAAAACACACAAAATATTACATATATAGTGAAAAGTAGGTGTCTCTGTCTCTCACCCTTGAAAAACTTCTCTTTCTCAGAACAGCCATTCATGCCAGGCTCTTAGGCACTCCTAGGAATTCATATTTAATCTTAGGATAGAGAAATAGACATGTTTGTGCTGGCTCCCTTTTTATGCAAATATAGCAATCTAAACATGTTGTTCCGCATCTTATTTTTTCCAGTTCATATATTGAGGATATTGTTCTATAGTTATTCATCTATTTATTCATTCATTCAATAAATATTTACCAAATACACACTGTGAAAAAGGCATCGGCCCAGGCATTTGGTACAGCAGTGAATAAATTACTATCTTTGTCTCTGGTTTAGCTAATGCTTAGTAGAGGGGATTGGAGAACAAATCAGGGTCCAACAATGTACTATGTCCGATAGTAATATGTATTATTCTAAAAACTTAAAGCAGAGTATGGGGAGGGGGAAAGCTTGCTTTAGGTGAGGACATTTCGGTAGTGACCTCAAGAGAAAGATCATACAGCTATCAAAGGGGAAACTGCTCAGACAGAAGGAAGAGCACATGCAAAGGTCCTGAGACAAGTGTGTGATTGTCACTACTGAGGAGCAGCAGGAGGTCACCATGGCTGGCACAGAGTAAGGGAGAGTGACAAACTGAGGTCAGAGAATGAGGAGGAAGGCAGATTACTCTTGTAGCCTCTGGTCAAACCTTTTGCTTCTACTCTGAGTAAGATGGAAAGCTGCTAGAAAGTTGAAAGTGGAGGAGGGACCTACCAGACGAGCATTTAGAATACTGATCATTCTGACTGCTATGCTGAGAAGCTGCAGGCAGCGAGGCTGGAAACAAGGAGACCCATCAGGACACAGATACAATAGTGAGGGCCGAAGGTGATGCTGGCATGGAGCAGTGTCAGTGGAAATGGTGAATGGGGGTCAGTTTCCGGAGACCTCATGAATGTTGGGCTGCAAAGAATTGCTGACGGACTGCACATCAGGAGTGCAAAAGAACAGAAGAGCCAAGAAGACTTTGCTTTCTAGCCTGAGCTACTGAAAAGAGAGTTGTTATTTACTGAAATGGGAAAAGCAAGCCTGGGACAGGAGAGGCGATCAAATTGTTTTAGAGACGGTGGATTTGATATGCCCAGCGGACTTCCAAATGGACATGCCAAGGAGGCTATAGATGTATGAGTCTGGGAGCAAAGAAGAGGCTGTAGGAACTGTCACCATAGAGATGATGTTCTGAGACATGACTTCATTGTAATATGTTACCAATGGTCTACCCAGACTTCCCTTGTTTTTTAAACTTTGTCTTATTAAAGTTCTGGGGTACATGTGCAGGATGTGCAGGCTTGTTAGTCACACAGGTAAATGTGTGCCATGGTGGCTTGCTGCACCTGTCAACCCATCACCTTAGTATTAAGCTTGTGCGCATTGGCTATTTTTCCTCATGCTCTCCTTCTCCACTCCCCGACCCTTGCATTTTTAAACAGCTGCACAAGAAGATGTTTATATTAAATTGAAATGAAGATGATTGCTTTGGTAAAAAGTCTGAACACACGGTACAGTCAGTTGATCCAAATTATTCACAGATTTCCTATCTGCGATTCACCTACTTGCTAGAATTTTTTTGTCATTGTAAAATCAATCCTTGCAAGGCCTTCCTGGTCATTTGCAGTCATGTGCAGAGTGGTGAAAATTTTGAGTCCCTAGTGCATATATGTGCCCAGTCGAGGTCAAACAAGGTGACACTCTGCTCTCTCGTTTCAGCACTGCTGCTACCATCTTTTGTGATCTGTCAGAATGCTAAGACCTTGTGGTTTTAGCATTCGTGTGCTTTTTGTTGGTGATTATGCTGCTTCAAATGACTCCCAGTTGTAACATTGAAGGCTGCACAGAGCCTAAGTGCCAGAAGGCTGTGCTGTGCCTTATGGAGAAAACGTGGGTTAGATAAGCTTTGCTCAGGCTTAAGTTATAGCACCACTGGCTGTGAGATCAGTGTTAGTGAATCAACAATATATATGAAATAAGGTGTCTTTAAACAGAAACACACATAAAATAAGGTTATGTATTGACCAGTTGAAGAAAACGTTGGGACCAGAGGCATGAAGAAGCCTAGCCCTGTATTTCCTAGAAAAGCAATGGGTCAGCATCCACTAATTCAGTATTCATGGTGACTTTATGGAATATACTGCCGGAAATAATAAAAATGTACTTACTTTTAGTTCTTTTCTACCTTTGACATGGGAAGCATAAGATCAAAGTTACTTTAGATAATCTACCACTACTCTATGCCTTTAAGCAGGACCTCTTGGAAACCAACCCAGAAAGGGAAGGCTCTGACTTACTTCCAAGAAGTAGTAGAGAAAGAACAAACTCCATTAACAAGTGCCATGATCTGCACACAGCGGATCCTCAAACAATGTTGTCCGACAACTTTCAAAACCCATTGGAGTATCTAAGAGCCTCCCTATCAGAAAAGTATTCTTGTGTCTTACCCAAATCCCCAATGCAATTAAACCCCACCCCTGTTTCTCTTTACGGTAGTAATGGAAGCTTGCTGGTTCCCAGCTTCTGCTCTAACAATCATTCAGACATGCAAACGCATATTAAATCACTCTATGCTTCTCCATTTCCAAAGCAAAATAATGCCATTAACTTTAACATTCCTTCCCAGGTCTCATTTCCTGTCCTCTAATCATCTAAACGGCATTCATTCCACTTGGAAACACAATCACATCATTCTTTTTGCCCTGTTAAAAAATCCATTCAGAACTGCAATTTCCATCTTCTCGCCTCCAGAGTGCACGTGCCTGTTATGAGTGTTTAACCAGTGCGGTCATCTTATATCAAGATCTCTATTAGCAACTGTTTCAATATGATTGTTCTTAGAATTCACCTTTTTAAAAAATTTATCTTTACAAAACGATGTCAATTATTAAAGACAATAGCTCAAATCCACAGACTGAAAAAGGGTTTTGTCCAAAGGACACAGACATAAAAAGTACAACTGAAGACAATCAGCATATAAATGCAAGCTAATTATAAAAGAAGTTTGATGTTTATTGACCTAAGTTTTTAGACTGTGCTTACCTTAAGGGGTTAAGGATTTGGATACAAGCTCACGTGGCATTTGTTTTACGTTCTAATTGGCAATGTGTCTTGTCACTGCCTTAGTGTCCAACTTTAAAAAATCTTACAGTTTAGACCATCAAGACGTTGCACCATGTTCTACCCATTATCATGTAAGCAAATATTTTTTTTTTTTAATTTTTATTGCATTTTAGGTTTTGGGGTACATGTGCTGAACATGCAAGACAGTTGCATAGGTACACACGTGGCAGTGTGTTTTGCTGCCTTCTGCCCCCTCACCCATATTTGGCATTTCTCCCCATGCCATCCCTCCCCCGCTCCCCCCCCCCGCTGTCCCTCCCCTATTTCCCCCAATAGACCTCAGTGTGTGGTGCTCCCTTCCCTGTGTCCATGTGTTCTCATTGTTCATCACCCACCGATGAGTGAGTATATACGGTGTTTCCTTTTCTGTTCTTGTGTCAATTTGCTGAGAATGATGTTCTCCAGATTCATCCATGTCCCTACAAAGGACACGAACTCATCATTTTTGATTGCTGCATAATATTCCATGGTGTATATGTGCCACATTTTCCCAGTCCAGTCTATCATCGATGGACATTTGGGTTGATTCCAGGTCT
>CM052666.1:39137698-39170612 GCA_028533165.1 Leontopithecus rosalia
GAACAGTGCTGCAATGAACATTCGTGTGCATGTGTCCTTATAGTAGAACGATTTATAGTCCTTTGGATATATACCTAGTATTTCTATTGTTTGTTCTAAGACATTTTCTAAAAGTTAATCTAGATATTTAAGAGAACAAAAAGGAGCCTCTCAGGATTATGGATTTGGATTCTGAAGCTAAACCACTAGACAAAGTATGCTTAGAATAAGCAAGAGAGAATGGGGTATGAGAGTACCAAGCCAGGCGTCCTGAAAGCTGAACCCCTTTGTCAGAAGGTTTATGTGTGATCTCAGGTTAGTCACATCACCTTCTGGGACCTAAGTCTCCTCATGAAGGGGAGGTACAAGATGATCTATAAGTTCTCTACTGTTTCAAAATTCTGTGCTTAAAGAGAGCACAGGCCGGGCATGGTGGCTCATGTCTATAACCTGAGCAGTTTGGGAGGCCAAGGTGAGCAGATCACCTGAGGTCCGGAATTCCAGACCAACCTGGCCAACATGGTGAAACCTTGTCTCTACCAAAAATACAAAAATTAGCCAGACGTGGTGATATGTGCCTGTAGTCCCAGTTACTTGGGAGGCTGAGGCAGGAGAATCACTTGAACACAGGAGGCAGAGGTTGCAGTGAACCGAGATCACACCACTGCACTCCAGCCTGGGCTACAGAGCAAGAATTTGTCTTTAAATAAAAAATTTTAGTTTACAAACATCTAAGTAAGTAGTCAGCTTCATCAATACCCTAAGTGTTTCATGAATATTAACTGATTTAATTCTCAAGTCACCTTTTAAAGTAGCTATGATGTTAAACAAACTGAGGCACAGAGGAGTTAAGAAACCTGCCGAAGATCATACAACATAGAAAGTGCTCAGCAGAGCCGAGTGCACGCTCTCACCACTGTGCTATCTCCAGGCTCCAGACTCGTTAAGCGACGCATGGTGCTATCGTAGAGGAGCATTACCTCTTCCTTTCATTTGAAAAATTGCACTTGCTTCTACCATTCCCATTTTTTAACTTTACAGAAGTCTAAGTTATCATTTATTCCATTGGTTGCAAAATAGTGAAGAAGGTTGCAAGAGTTTGGGGGCATTCATAGGTATCCTTGATTATGGTGCCTGAAACTTTTTAAAAGGAACAAGGAACTTCTTAAAAGTCCCCAAACTCTCCTCTGGATGCACAAGTATATGAGGTCCACTTGAGGGTAATCTCTACTCAGGGACAGTGTGACATGTATGGCTATTTGTGCATTAGAAAAAAGGGTTTTTTGTTTTTTTTAAGATGGAGTCTTGCTCTGTCACCCAGGTTGGAGTGCAGTGGCATGATCTCAGCTCACTGCAACCTCTGCCTCCTAGGTTCAAGAAATTCTCCTGCCTCAGCCTCCTCAGTAGCTGGGACTACAGACCTGAGCCACTATGCCTGACTAATATTTTTTTGAGACAGAGTTTCATTCTTGTCACCTGGGCTGGAGTGCAATGGCCTGATCTCAGCTCACTGCAACCTCTACCTCCCGGGTTCTAGCAACTCTCCTTCCTCAGTCTCCCAAATAGCTGGGATTACAGGTTCCTGTCACATGCTCAGGTATTTATTTTTTATTTTTAATAGAGATGGGGTTTCACCATGTTGGCCAGGCTGGTCTTGAACTTCTGACCTCAGGTGATCTGCCCTCCTCAGCCTCTCAAAGTACTGGTGTTATAGGCATGAGCCACTGCACCTGGCCCTAATTTTTGTATTTTTAGCAAAGATGAGATTTCGCCATGTTGGCCAGGCTGGTCTCAAACTCCTGGCCTCAGGTGATCCGCCTGCCTCAGCCTCCCAAAGTGCTGGGATTATATGTATGAGCCACCACATGTAAAAATTAGAACATTAGAAAAATTAAGCCCAGAGACTATCTTTAGAATACAATGCAAGGGAAGGGGAAGCACATGCAAATGCTGGTTTCAGGGTGGAGGGTGGCAGGTGTGCTATTCTTTGTGCTGAGGCTGTCCCCTCTCAGACACTATTCACATGGCCTGTGTTAAGTAAGAGTTAGGCCATATGACTTAATGACATGCCCTCCAAGACATCGATGGTTGAATCCAGGCTCACAACAGAGAAAGGACAGGGTGTACATTCCAATGCTTACTTCTAGGTATTTGGAATCAGGCTGTAGACACTCCAGTCATTAAGGTCAGGCTTCCATTTGGGAGAGTGTCCAGTAAGGAATGGCCTTAAGTACTGATGTGTTGAATGGGTTGTGAGTGGGAGTCTTCAGAGATAAACAGGAGGATGGAGTAGACATTGTGAAGCAGACGTAGTCAGAGACAGAGAGATGGAAAGGACTGCCTGATTTTCAGAGGCCTGTGCACCACCAGGTCCCGTAGCTCGGGAAGCATGGAGGCACTTTCTGCCAGGGGTTTAGGCATGCCATCAGTTTGAGGACATCATTGCTCATCATAAAATTTTCTTAAACCTAAGTCAGCATTAATATGTTTTTGGGTTTTACAGTCTTCAACTAATCACAACAACATGACCTTTGGAGTTTTCTGGAATTTCTTACCATTTGCAGAAGCATTATTTCTGGTTTGTTTACATACTCATTGTTTAGTTTTCTCATGTTTGTTTACGTGTTTATCATGTAGCTCCTCGGTTGCCACCTTATCCCCACCACCTGGCACAGTGCCTAAGACCTACCAGGGACTTGATAAAATTAGGGTACCTCACTCACTGCTCTAACAAATAGATCAAAATATAGAAGGGCTCAAACACAAGCAAAGTTTATTTCTGGCTCACATAGAGTCCAAGTCAATTGCATGTGGGGAAGGAGCAAGGGAAGGGGGCTTTGTTCAGCAAGGTCCTTCTGAGACCAAGGTTGATGGTGTCTTTGCCATCTTCAACTCACGGCTTCCAAGTAACCCTGGCCTTTCAGGGCCTCCCATTCAGACAACAGAATGGGAAAAAGCACTGAGGCACATTCATGGGAAGTTTTTGGTTTTTTTGTTTGTTTTGTTTTGCTTTGTTTTGTTTTTGAGACAGAGTCTTGCTTTGTCACCCGGGCTGGAGTGCGGTGGCATGATCTTGGCTGACTGCAATCTCCACCTTCATGGGAAGTTTTTAGGGGCTGGTCTGGAAGTAGCCATATTACTTCTGCCTGATCTCAGGCACTAGTGAGAAAATGAAGACTACCTGTGTGTCCAGGAAAAAGAGAAGAGCATGGAATCTGGTGAGCAGCTAGCAGTCCATAAATATCTATTGGAGAAGAGATAAACATGAGGGAAGCCAGAGAGGAAGAAAGGAAGGCTTGTACGATCACCGTTGAGAGATGATGTCTTTCTGCAGAAATGACTGCTCTATCTGGCCATCCAATTTTCTGTGGAGCACACTATGGATTGCAGGTACAAACGAAACAACTGCTCTATCTGGCCATCTTATTTTCTATGGAGCACACTACGGATTGCAGGTATAAATGGGTTTGTCTAGTCTTCCTCTGAAATGAAAACTCCGTGAGTTTTTTGCTCAACTCCAGTTTTCCAGAATAAGGGTCATGCCTGCGATAAGTGCTAAATAAATGTTTGAGAACGAAACGAAACAAAACAAAATCCTCCTGCTCCACAATTATTAAGAGAAAGAGAAACAGGGACACTGTGAGCCACAGGCAGTTGAAAGTTCTCCACTGACCAAGGTTCAGTTTGGGAAACTCCAAATTACAGTCAGGTACTAAACACCTCCTGGGTGCCGAGCCAGTGTTGGCTGTTTTTGTATAGATTTCAATCTTTTAAATATTACTTTGCATAATAACTAGAAATACCTAACAAGGGGGTTCTAAGATATCAGCAAGAAGAAAGAGTTACAGGATATAGTTCAATCTGAGATTAACTAGACAATTACTTGAAGCATTCCTTAATAAAAGGATCTTTCATTTTGTCAAACAGATATTTCTATTCATCCATTTTTAGGCAGTAGCATGACTCTGAGTCACCCTGGTGGAAGGGAATGAGGTTTGATTGCACTAAGCATGTAGGAGCTTCCACGCTGGTGGCTGATCACAGGAATTAACTGGGACCGGCCAACAAAGTTGCTCTGAGCTGTGGTGCTGGAATGACCCCTTAGGATGCTGGGCAGGGCA
Source organism: Leontopithecus rosalia (assembly GCA_028533165.1). NCBI lineage: Eukaryota > Metazoa > Chordata > Mammalia > Primates > Cebidae > Leontopithecus > Leontopithecus rosalia. The sequence goes on from CM052666.1 coordinate 39,141,799, forward strand.
GGCTATGCCCCACCTGAGTGTAGTTCCTAAATCATCAGGGCTTGATGTGGAATAACTAAAGAGTGAGCATGACTCACATGAGGCTGACTGCATTGTAGACTGATCAGGTATAGATTATAAACCATTTATCAACATCTAATGCAGTTAACCAATTATAAGGGCCAAATGGACCACATGAAGAGCAAAGCTGTATAGAGAATCCTTGCCCTGCAAGGGGTCCAGCCCCAGAATCACAGAGATTTTAGCTACAAAGGACCTAAGATACAAGAGATATGCTACCTTGAGAGACTCATCCACAGACTTCTCTTCCTCCTCTTCCAGCCTTCTTAGCTCAGACTAAACACAGTCCACATGCTGAGCATAGAACACCACTTTTCTTTCTGAAAACACTCATATCTCCGTCTCCATCACTCTGCCTCCTCCTACTGCTCTGTCCATTACTTTCCTCTGGTCATTCAGTCCCTTGACATTGTATGAGTGAAATACAAAGAGAACTGGATTGGGCAATTGCTTAAGTTTGTATGTACAAAGATGCCCATTCAACATTATTATAAACAGTAATTTGGAAGGAAAATTGGAAAAGCATCCATGTCCATTAAAATGATGAGTTACATTTAAGTGAGTTGTATTTATTGATATGGAACAATAGCTTTAATAAATTAAGTTGAAAAAAATAAGGACTGAGCAGAATATAAGATACTCGCTGTTTTGTTGTTTCAACAAATAAGTAATGCGCCATGCATGGTGCTAGCCATCAAGAGTACAATAGAATAGTACTGTAAATAACATAATTTAAAATAGTAGTGAGTGCTATGAAGCCAAATGCAGGATAAGTATATAACTGATGAAAGATTTAAACTACTGCCATTAGTAAAAATGTTTTATGTGTGGTGTGTAGTATGTGTGTGTTGTATATGTTTAGTGTGTGTGTGTGTGTTCTATATCTCTCTATATAAAACCAAGTTATTAGCCCTAAATGATTCCACTTATCTTTTCAGCATGCTATGAATCTTCCAAAATTACCATGTGTTTCTTAGTAATCAGAAAAAAACAAACTTTGAAAAAAATTTGGCTTATTAAGCTTGTCTTAGTTTCCTCAGTTACATGTCAGATTTAGAGTTATCAGCCCTTTTTCATCTTCCCTTAAGATGAAATAAGAATTCACAATTCCTGACATTAGAGTGCATAAGGATATATTACTCTGACACATTTTAAAGTAACAGTAATAGAAAGCTTTGGAAAAAAAAGAATCAGACAGACACCCCTTTTCCTGGGAAACATGGTGGGTCATTTTAAGCAGGGGAGCCACTGAGCCCATCTTCTGCCAGAGCCCAAGAGATCTCACAACTGTACTTGGCAACTCTTTAAAATTAATCCCCTGCCAAAGTTGAAGAGTCAGCTATATCTCAATGTGAAAGATCTAGAAAGGCTATTACATTATTTCTGATTATATGTATTCTTTACGAAGATAAATAGAAAATTAACTTGTGACATATTTTTAATCTTTGCTATTTATAATTTATCTCTGCTATTTGCAACTGTTTCCAGTACATTAGTATAGCTCAGCTGTACGCTTCTGTATAAAGCAAAAAGTGAAGCATTCTGCCTGCCACCTCTTGCTAACAGCTTAGAGAGCCACTCACAGGAGCACAGAACTCTTCCCCACTAAGGGCACAAAGTGTCTAGGGCATGGACTTGGTTGTCAAGTGATTTAAAAGATACCTGTGCCAATGCCCATCATAAGACATTGCAAAGGCTTACCCCAAAGTACCGAGTTCCTTAAAAAAATGCCCCCCCCCCCAATTTTTGGTAAACTGCACATACTCATTGTCATGAAAAACTCTATTTAGATAAGAAAAAAGGAAGAACTAAGAAGGAAGTTCTAAAACATCTCTCAGATTCCACCAGTGCTACGGTGTAGGGAGCATGTGCCTCAAAATTTCCATCTACATGCAGCGTCCAGGCATTCTATCCATTCTATCCATTTGATGTGCTGTTACGTAAATGGGATTATTTGCTTCTTTTTTAAAAAACAATAAAGAAGGGTATTTAAAGCTTAAAAATCAGCAGATCTTGATTAGGAATTCCAAATCAGGATCATGAGATGCGGCATGATGGCTTGGGGAACCAAAGATATTCTATTCTTTGAGCTGGGTGCTAATTACAAGACTGTGTTCATTTTGCAAAAATGTGAGCTGTACATTTATGATTTGTGCACTTTGTCATTTTTTATGTTATCTTAAAGTTTTTCTTAACTTAAAAAACCCTGATTAAGTAAATCGACACTCCATACAAAGAAAAGAGGCAGCGAAAAGAAATACATATAATCCTAAACCAGTAAAGTCAACTTGTATGCAGCATTTAATTTTCAGTATCTTAAGGAATTAATCCATTATTATTTGTTCATGTACTTTCACACAGATTTAAGAGGCAGTTCTTCTAAGCCCTAGATTGGATACATGGATATTCGTTATTCTTCAACAGTTTTAAGTTGTAAACACAGTTCTGCAAGTAATCTCCATGCCAAACAAACAAACACTGGGAAAGTCGTAGGTGTAGCGACACTGCATTAGAGCATGCTCTTGCTGTGACAGAACACATAAGGAGCCAGCCATGCTTTCTATGAACTTATTAATCCGCTGAAGTGTCCATCAGAAACATTAAACCCATATGGATACAACTGAAATTAGTCAAAAAGTGAGATTTAAGTACATACGGATGGGATTCTCCCCCTTTCCCCATCAGATATGTCACCTATCTCTTAAGATACTTATATTAAATATATTTTACATTTTGTTTATACTATTGAAACCAAAATAAGCACAGTGGTAAAATAAAAGAGAAAATTAATCAAGTACTTTTGCAACACAAGCTATGAATCCAAACATGGCAAATTTCAGATGCAAACAACAAATTTCTCCAAGTAGAATGCTCTTCTTATATCTATGTGTAATCGGGGCAGGCGGGGACACATCAAGGGAGTTGAATTGGTTGGTGGGTCTTAGGGAGTCTGGGTACTTCATAGAGCCAATAAGCAGATGCCCAGAGCTGAGTCCTAAGCGGTCCAGGATGTAAACTGGGAAGATGATCCACCTATTAGATGGCTAAGTCCAAGGAGTAAGATGGGAAGTTAGACATGAAGCACAAAGGCCGGCAGTAATGAAAGAGGAGTGTTGAAACAAGAAAGAAAAAGAAAGGAGGCCGGGCACGGTGGCTCACGCCTGTAATCCCAGCACTTTGGGAGGCCGAGGCAGGTGGATCACGAGGTCAAGAGATCAAGACCATCCTGGTCAACATGGTGAACCCCCATCTCTACTAAAAATACAAAAAATTAGCTGGGCACGGTGGCGCGTGCCTGTAATCCCAGCTACTCAGGACGCTGAGGCAGGAGAATTGTCTGAACCCAGGAGGCGGAGGTTGCAGTGAGCCAAGATCACGCCATTGCTCTCCAGCCTGGGTAACAAGAGCGAAACTCCGTCTCAAAAAAAAAAAAGAAAGAAAGAAAGAAAGAGAAAGAAAGGAAGAGTGAATGTACCCCAGATCACAGCTTAACCTGAAGTACCTAAGAAAGTTTTGATATTATTCTTGAGTCCACATTTCCTCCATCTTCGACCTATTTAATTTCTAGGCAATGCAGCTAATTAGCATCTATATTCTAGGTCTCCTATCTATCATATTGATTTTACAGTCAACGTAAGACTTAATTGGCAGCCACTTAACTGGTATTTTCTCTATTATCCCTGTATAGTGGCTTGTGTGTCTTCTTTCTCACCTAATGGGACCTGTGCAGTATCCATCATGAATCATCACTATCCATGAGGCTGAACAATAGGATAAACCTTTGAACAAAACTCGGATTTGCTTATTTTAAGCCTTGAACTTCCTGTAGCCCAGCAAGAGTAAGACCACGGCAAAATGAATGAGACTACTCATCTTCATTATGTTGTTGGTATGTATAAGTCATAATCTCTAATGCTCTTGACAGCATCTTCAAGGAGAAACTCAAAGCCAACCAACACATTCAATCTCCCAAAACCTGTCGCCATAATACTTCTTTTTCCAACAAATAGCATCTTAGATCTCCACTATTAATAAAAATCACTCATATCTTTATTCTACGTGCTTTGGTTTTCAAGGGGAAGAGGGAGGTATTTTGTAGGCACTCAATTCTCCTTCACATCTTTCCATTCATTTGATTAATGTGGCTACAGGTTATCAATGATCAAGAAAGCAGCATGTCACCTTTAGAAATTAGTAATTTCTAACTATATCTAATTTGTCCTCACTCATTACCTTTGAACTTCTGAAACCTGTGGACATAGGAACATAGGTGCATGTAACCTCTCATCCTCTGGATTCATCTTCTTCTCCTCAGGAACACAATCAAAAGCCTACTTATACATATATTAATATACATGTGTGTGTGTTTCTCCCAGGACACACTACATTGTCACTCACTTCTAAACTCCTCATTGGACTTTGGGACCAGACCATAGGACTCATCTCTTATACAATTATTGACATGTGATATACATTAAGGAGATGAGACCTATTGCCTGTTACTCAGAGTCCAATAGATAATATAAATCATAGACAGCTATGTGTTTTATGTGTGTGTGTATATATATGTTATATAGGTTCTCGGACTTTTTTTAAACTCATGCCTTTATTCATTCAACGCCACATGAAACCTACTATGTGAAAGGCACTGCTATGGTGTGCACATTTGTTTCCCCCACCTCCCAAACTCATTTGTCAAACTCTAATCCCCCGTGTGGTAGTATTAGAAGGTGGGGCCTCTGGAAGGTGGCATCTTGAATGCTCTGCCCTCGCTAATTGGATTAGTGCCCTTATGAGAGAGACACCAGAGATCTATGTAGCTCCCGCCACCATGTGAAGACAGAGAGAAGCCAACATCCATAAAGCAGAGAGCAGGCCCTCTTCAGACACCAAATCTGCTAGAAGCCTGATCTTGGATTTCCTTATCTCTATCAGAAATTAATTTCTGTTATTTTGTTTGTTTTTTGAGACAGTCTTGCTCTGTTGCCCAGGCTGGAGTGCAGGGGTTACTTGGCTCACTGCAGCCTCCGCCTCCCGGCTTCAGGTGATTCTCTGCCTCAGCATCCTGAGTAGATGGGATTACACATTCCCACCACCAAGCCCAGCTAACCTTTGTGCTTTTAGTAGAGACGAGGTTTCGCCATGTTGGCCAGGCTGGTCTCAAACTCCTATCCTTGGGCGGTCCGCCACCTCAGCACCCCAAAGTGCTGAGATTACAGGCATGAGCCACCGTGCCTGGCAAATTTCTGTTGTGTATATGTTATGCAGTCTGATGTATTTTGTTAGAGCATCCTGGACAGACTAAGACAGGTAGCATGCCAAGTAATGTAAGAATTACAGTATTACAACGAGAGGATTCTTATTTATTTTTTTTTCCTCCTTGCTTCAAATGCCAGGATCATCCCTTTTCCCTTTCACATTTCACCTCCCATCAGCGGCCAGTGCAGGTGAATTTACATCATCTCCTGCTTTTTCATTTTCTGCCATTCTAATTTAAATCCATATCATTTTTTATCTAGCTAATTTTTAGAGCTTCCTTCTCATTTTCCTCCTTGTCATGGTCTCCTAACTAAACATTCTATTTTACACAAACATATTAACGTAATCTTCACAATGACCCCATGGAGGTAAGAATCATAATTCCCATTTTCCAGATAAGAAAGCTAAGAATTGAAAAGGTTTTAAAAATACTGTACAAAGTCACACAATTAAGAAGAGTGTAACACAGAAACTTAACTCCCAGCCAGGTGCGGTGGCTCATGCCTGTAATCCCAGCACTTTGGGAGATGGAGGTGGGTGGATCACAAGGTCAGGAGATCGAGACCATCCTAGCTAACGCATCAAAACCCTGTCTCTACTAAAAATACAAAAAATTAGCTGGGCATGGTGCCACATGCCAATAGTCCCAGATACTCAGGAGGTTGAGGCAGAAGAAACACTTGAACCTGGGAAATGGAGGTTGCAGTGAGTTAAGACGATGTCACTGCACTCCAGCCTTGGTGAAAGAGCGAGACTATGTCTCAAAAAAAAAAAAAAAAAAAGAAAAACTTAACTCCCTGCCTGACTTCACCACTATGCAACTTATGCATATAACCAAATTATACTTAGACCTCATAAATTTATACCAATAAAAATTAAAATTAAGAAAAAGAATGTTGGGTGTGGTGGCTCGTGCCTGTAATCTCAGTACTTTGGGAGGCTAAGGCAGGCAGATCACCTGAGGCTAGGAGTTCAAGGCCAATCTGACCAACATGGTGAAACCCTGCCTCTACTAAAAAATACAAAAATTAGCTGGATGTGGTGGCACATGCCTGTAGTCCTGGCTACTCAGGAGGCTGAGACGTGAGAATCACTTGAACCTCAGAGGTGGAGGTTGCAATGAACTGAGATTGTGTCACTGCTCCCCAGCCTGGGTGAAGAGTGAGACGCTATCTTTAAAAAAAGAAAGAAAAAGAAAAACAAGAAAGAAATTTAACTCTCTGTCTGAGCTAATTTATATCCTCTTTCCCTACATTAGACTGGCTCCCAGTTAGACACAGCTGTTTAAGGGAAGTTGGTCTGAGTGGGAATATAAGGTGTTCATGAGCAAATGACAAAGAAACGAAAAGAAGTGACAGTGGGAACGAAGAACAGGAAGAGGGAAATGTCAAAGATGAGTAGAAATTTTGAGACTGGGTCACTGAAAGTTTCCATGACTTGCTGTCAGGACCCCAGCTACATCTGGCTCTCTTCCTCTCCACTTTGAAAGGCTATATGATGAGGTGGTTTCAGGGGTGAGGGCCCCAGAGCCAGGCTGCATTCATTTCCACCCTGGCACTACCCCTCACTAGCTGTGTGCCCTTCAGAGAGCACAGAACTCCGTGTGTCTTACCTCAATGCGACAGGGGTAACAATTTTAAAATATGTATTTAAAAGCAAGCTTGGGGATTACTAAAGCATTGAAAACACTTAGCACATAGCACTTTATGTCCTTGATATTTGTAAAATATTATTGAGAACTTCCACAACATCCTTGCTTTGAAATATCTTAAAGTCATCCGCAATTATGTATTATACATTTAATTATCTGCATTTCCTTTAAATTTGTAAATAAAACTGAAAAAGTAATCAGAGGCCAGAGCCAAAGCTGGGCTGGCTTGTTTGGTATAACATCCAGCAAGTTCTGACATGCTCATGATTCCAATGAGGTCGAGGAGAGGGTTTTAAACACAGTGTCTTTTATCCCGGGTAAGTAAAATAACTGATCACATTTGCATGGTGAGAAACATGATTGGTTTCCTTTTCATCATGGAAGGGATTTAATGAAAATCCAATCTGTAGATTCACTCCTCTTCCAATCAGTGGTCTCTTACAGAGCTCTCACTAAGATGAAAGACGCAACATGATTGCCTTGGCAAAAGCCAGGTGGTCAGTATGCCTTCCCTGTAAAATCGTTGCCATTTTAGTGTGTCATTAAGAAGAGCTCACTTAGCCCGAAACTTTTATGTCAATGTAAAACTGGGTACTCTTTTCCAACCTTTTAAACAGTAATTAATCAAAATGACCAGAGGATGGCCTGGATGTAAACAGCTTGCAGCGATTCTCTTGGTTCCCACTGAGCCCTCCCACAACTCCAAAGGTTAAGTTCACTCTCTTTGGAGGTCTATATACTCTCATCGGCTTGTACTATGATTGTACTCGAATGATCTCAGCCCCTGACCTGCTCCTCACTTCTCCCTGAACACTGTAGGTGAATGTCACTAGGTGTATGTTAACGCCCACGCTCAAAGTGTGCTGGCCAGAGAGGGACCTGCATTTCGTCCTGGTCCTTGATAATCCTTAAAGGAATGTTCTCAGGCTAATGAAGGAAGAAAGGAATGATTATGCCTCAAGCATTCAGGCCAAACATTCCAAAGCACTCAGTGTCCCATTTCATCCTCACGCCGGATATGCGGCTTATCTATTTATTTTTAACCCATCCTGCTGATTAAGGAGAAACAAGAGAGTCTATTTTGACTCAACAGGTAAGAAGAACTGATCAAATGGATGAGATGATAAATGGCACAAGACGTCAGCTAAAGGGGAAAATCTGAGCTTTGTCTTGGCAGCAGTTTCTCTGGTCTGTGTGCCTAAGGGTGATCTAGGGATGGAGCGTGAAGGCAGGAAGGAGGGGAATGATTCTCATAGATCTGGTTTCCAATTTCCCCCTTTCGGAGTTGTTGGAAAGCAAACTCACATCCAGAAATTCCCACCCTCCCTTTGTCACCAGTCTCTTCATTCATCTGGATTAGAAACAGACGTCATTTCCCACACATCAGCTGTGCAGTCAAATACGTATATTTCAGGCATTCTCTCTCAGCAGTAACAGGCTTTATTTTCTTCTCAATATTATGTAATCTTATTATCATCAACATCCTTCACCCATTCATTCTTTCGAGAAAATGTTCAGTGGCCCCACTGTTGCACACCGGTTCTTCCTCCCACCTCCCATACTTTCCCCCCCGTACCTGAATGATTGGGAGGAGGCACTTGGAAAAGACACCCAGAAAGCAGAGACCAGGAGATAAGCACACTGTCACTTACACGGTGAATTCTAAAGCCTCATCCAAAGAACTCAAGCGCACAGTAAGGATCACCTCACCCTGGAAATGTTTGCTCTACGGGACCAAATCAAACAAACTTCCTCCAAAGTCAGATCATTCTTTCTTTGAAAATTTGGGTTTCTGTTGTTGCTGCCTGCCTGTGATAGTTTTAAAAGAAAGAAAAACAAATCAGGGGGAAGTTTGCTGTAGTAATGCTTGATGCCTCCAGTAAACAGTGAAGCTCACAGAACGGCAACAATTCAAAGCAAGCTGCTTAGGGATGGATGGGTCTGTACCCCACACGAACATATCGAGAAAACAGACCACTATTTCTTGAAAGCATCTCATGGAAATCACAATTACTTTGAGAGGAAAGAGCACACTTCAGAGACAGCATTAATTAGGGTTTACAGCTGAGGTCACCGTGGGCCGCTCCTTCCCTGTCAGAGCCCAGCAAACGGTCTTATTAATTACAAGGCACCATTACCTCTGACATGAAAGGAATCATTTTTCAAAAATCAGTGCTCTGGTGAAAAGAGTATTCCTGCCCTTCTAGTAAAAACTGGACAGTGCCTCAGAGCTCAAGTGACTGTTCAGTCTCATGCTACCAACAGCCATTTTCACCAGCAGAGGCTAAGTATGCTTTCCCAGGTAATAAACTAGGTCTGTAGAAAACTCCAGAGTTTCTTACCATTGCGACCAATCTTCCTTCCCTCCCTGAAGAGTCCAGCAGCCAGGAGCTGTCGCTGATGTGCTGCTTCCCACAGCCTCTGGAGCCTTTGGAGGCAGAGAATGTTTCATGTGGCACAAACGTATCACCACCGATTACATTTCAGTCCTTCAATTGCTGGCCTCAATGCTTTGGAAATCAGCCAAACAGAGCACGAAGAGAGAAAGGGCTGCAGCTTGCAATTTCAGAATTTCCCCTAGAAAGTGCTCTTAAAAACATAGGCCCCTCATTTAGCATTTCAGCAAGCACCGAGGACTGCTATGTTCAATTATGACTCTCCCTCTTTTCCTTTTAAACTGAGAGGAGTTGTGTTGCTTGTGGAATGAAATGATAGTAACAGCTGACCCAGGGGAGGCAGGCACTGTGCTGGCGTCCACGCACCTCCAACCTGAGTCAAAACAGCTGCGATTCCAATCAGAGTAAAGGAGAATCCTGCCTAGACAAAGACGGACAAGAGGGGCAATGCTGCTGAGCGCTCCATGGTTACGGCAGCACGGTCATCGGTGGGTGTTATGCTAAGTCCAGACTAAATCATGTGGCGTGGCGCTGTCAAATCTGAACAGGTGGAAAGGAAAGTTCTTTGCTCATCAAGGCAGTGTAAGATGCACAGCTTTAGCTTGAAGAGTATAATCAAAGTTCTTCAAATGCAGGGACCCTTTCTTCCAAGACGCTTTAAATCTAGCCTGTGCTGCTCAGTTATATTAAACTACAAGGCTCTTTGCTTTTCCTGTGCTTTGGCCACATTTTATCGTTTAAAAAATTATCTCAGAAGAATTCAATCACCCAGCTAGCACACTGCAGCAGCTGAACCTCATCCAAAGCTCAGACCGGGGCTCTTCAGGATAATAGCCCACATGAGCAAAACATCTGTTGATTGCCAAACTGTTGACTTGCCTTTCCTTCACCACCTGTAAATTTCAGGAGGGCAGGTACCACGCTTCTTTTGTTCACCTCTGTATCCCCAGGACAGCATCTATTGCATTGTAGAATATTTACTAGCTGAGTTAATCAATTGACTTCCCACCACTGTTGGCAATGTTGGCAGAGTCCCATGAATTGGTAAAATTCCTTTTGCTTGGAGCTGATTTGTTCTGGGCTCAGGTTGGGTTCCTTTTGTTATTGCTTTTCCTCTTATCAAAAAGGAAAAATTCACACCTTCTCGTATGGTTAGGCCTAGAAAGGGCAGGAATAACTTCCAGCTAAGCTAAATACTTCTTCCAGAGCAAATTCATCCCCAGGAATACGATTCATGCTGATGGCCAAGGGTTCTGATTTCTTAGAAGAATCCATGGCACTTATCAGGCCTAAGGGCATCAAGGAGCAGCCGTGAATCAACAAAGCCCCAGAAAAATGCACACATTTTCACTCCCTCTGGGAAAAGGTCTTTCAGAATAGAGAAGCCAATATGGCAGGCAAATTAGGTGAGACCAAGATCTGGCCAAGATGCAGCTCAGTGCTTGCACTGAGTAGGCTCTAGACACCCCTTCAAGGGGTAGAATGGATTCAGTAAGTCAATACTCTGAAACTCTGCAGCGTCTAACACTTGTCCCCACGCTGGGAGGAGCCAACATTGCCTCATGTGCATTGTCCGTTCATCATCCTATCCTGAGGGCCTTTCTCTGGAAACAGTCACATCACTGCGACTCTCCCTTAGACCACACCCACTCACGTCTCCTCTCATGGAAGGAGATGGCAACATCTACTGCAGTGTGGCCAGGAAGATAAGCATGGTCCACGTTTTTCCGTTAGCCTTTATCTGTGAGCAACAGAAATCCCCTACTACGGCATCAGTGAAGCGTCTCCCTTTCTTCCATCTGCTCTTCAAGGTGCCATGTTAGTCTTTCATCCATCAGGAAGACATCCCTGATAGCTTCCTCTCACAGCAATTTATCTTCTCTATGACTGTCACTCACCAGCACCCAGCCATTTAACAGTGAATCATGCATTGTCTTCAGACACTTCTTGGATGACATTGGGGTTTTTATTTTTTATTTTTCGGTATCTTACCATCTAGCCAGATTGTAAACATGTGTCTCCTGTATCAAATTCTTCTTCTTCTTCTTCTTCTTTTTTTTTTTTTGAGAGGAGAATCGCTCTGTTGCCCAGACTGGAGTGCAATGGCACGATCTTGGCTCGCTACAACCTCCGCCTCCCAGGTTCAAGCGATTCTCCCGTCTCAGCCTCCCAAGCAGCTGGGATTACAGGCGCACACCGCCATGCCCGGATACTTTTTTTGTATTTTAGTAAAGACGGGGTTTCACTGTGTTGCCCAGGCTGGTCTCAAACTCCTGAGCTCAGGTGATCTGCCGGCCTCAGCGTCCCAAAGTGCTGGGGTTACAGGCGTGAGCCACTGTGCCTGCTTCAAATTCTTGAATAGCATCCTACGACTGCAAGGTGAAAACCCGAGACTACTCCCTATGGCATTTAAGGTCCTTCAGGAAAGACCTCCTCAGAGCTTCCTCTCCCACCACGCTCCTACTAGTTCCGTATGCTTTAGTCATGAACTCCTTGCAGTATCCGCAAACCCCCGTAATCACCAATACTTCCAGGCCTTTGCACACAAGACACTCCATTCCAGGAATGGTGTTCATTGTTGTCTGAGGACTCAGCTTTGGCTCAGTCCTCAATGTCTGTGCCCTCTCCCTCAATCCTCCCAACAGGACTGAATGACAAGGCGAAGGTAGGAGGTGCGTTAATCACGGGCTGTACCATCCTCCTGTCTGTGTCAGGCCTCTGCATAAGCCTAAGTAGATTTACAATCAGTGCTTTTTCTGCAATGGAAGATGCTCATACATTAGTGTCCTGGCAGGCCTTCTTTCTCAAATAAGTTAACCTAGTAGAAACAACAAGGGACTGTGGAGAAGGATTTCTCAATAAGCATCTGCCTATTGACTCAACCAGGATTCTATTGATATGAAAAATTGTTTGGCACTTTTATTACCAAAATTGTTACACTTCTCAGCTTGATCTGGTCAGAACACGCTGAACCACGACCACCTCATTGATACCCAGCCTCAGAAACCATCAGCAAGAAAGGAAGTTCTGGAGAGTGAGAAGCGGATAAAGACTTCGACTTTTCTATAAAATAGTTGTCCATATACCTTCATTAAAAAATGTGGCCATCCATGCTGGGCATGGTGACTCATGCCTATAATTCTAGCACTTTGGGAAGCCGAGGTGGGTGGATCACTTGAGCCCAGAAGTTTGAGACCAGCCTGGGCAACATGGTGAAACTCCATCTCTACCAAAAATACGAAAATTAGCTTGGTGTAATGAGGTGTGTCTGTAGTTCCAGCTACTTGGGAGGCTGAGTTGGACAGACGGCTTGAGCCTGGGAGGCGGAGGTTGCACTGAGCTGAGATTGCGCCGCTGCATTCCAGCCTGGGTAACAGAGCCAGACCCTGCCTCCCACCCCTGATGTGCACATCTGGAAAGCCAGTCCTTCCCTCTGCACCCCCTAGGTCCTGTCTTCCCACACACCCTGAACAACGAGAATATCTAGGTACAGCAATGAAAAGTCTGAGGCCAAGCAGGCAAAATGCCTGGTGGAAAGCTATTCCCACTCTTCTGAACATGGGAAGATGCAAGGAAAGAGAAATCCTATTACAAACTGGACAATTGTCTGAATGTTTGTGGCCCCTCCAAATTCATATGTTGAAACCTAATCCCCAACTTGATGGTGTTAGGAGGTAGGGTTTGTGGTGACAGGATCAAAAGGGAGGAGCCCTCATGAACGGGATCAGTACTCTCATAAAAGACGACCAAGGGAGACTAGACTGCCTTCTCCCAAGGCAGAACCAGGAGGCAGGTCCTACAGGCATCAAATCTGCCAGTGACTTGATCTTGGACTTTCCAGCCTCCAGAATCATGAGAAATAAGTTTCTTTGTTTGTAAGCTACCTAGTTTATAGTAATTTTGTTATAGCAGCCTAAATAGACTAAGACAAATTGCACAGAAGTTGTATCTATTTCATCTAGTGGGCTTTTTTCTTTTTCTTTTCTTTTTTCTTTGCGGGGGTGGGGTGGGGGACATGGGACAGAGTGTCTCTCTGTAGGCCTGGAGTGCAATGGCACGGTCTTGGTTCACTGCAACCTCCGCCTTCCAGGTTCAAGCGATTCTCCTGCCTCAGTCTCCCAATTAGCCGGGAATACAGGTGCCTGCCACCATACCCAGATAATTTTTGTATTTTTAGTAGAGACAGGGTCTCACTATATTGGCCAGGCTGGTCTCAAACTCTTGACCTTATGATCCTCCTGGGCCTCCCAAAGTGCTGGGATTACAGGCGTGAGCCACTGAGCCCGACCTCATTTAGTGTTTTCTTATGAGCAAATCCATTTTATCTTTTTAATAAAGTTGTTATTGTACCACTGAAAGATCTTTGAAACGTCTTTGAGAAGCCCAACAAGACATTATTACCTCCCTTCTCACAGTATTCTTTCTTTCTTTATTTTTTATTGCATTTTAGGTTTTGGGGTACATGTGCAGAACATGCAAGATAGTTGCATAGGTACACACGTGGCAGTGTGTTTTGCTGCCTTCTGCCCCCTCACCCATAGTTGGCATTTCTCCCCATGCCATCCCTCCCCCCTCCCCCCGCCCCCGCTGTCCCTCCCCTATTTCCCCCAATAGACCTCAGTGTGTGGTGCTCCCCTCCCTGTGTCCATGTGTTCTCATTGTTCATCACCCGCCTATAGGAGTAGGCAAGAACTTCATGACCAAAACACCAAAAGCATTGGCAACAAAAGCCAAAATAGACAAATGGGACCTAATCAAACTCCACAGCTTCTGCACGGCAAAAGAAACACTGACAGTATTCTTTATTCACCATTCAGTATTTTCAAATGTTGGTGCTGCATTAATGAAAAGTGCACCTGGGATTCCAAAAAGGTAGTCTCTAGAGATTGGAAGCTCCCTACAGCCACTGTGACCCCCATTCCCTATTAACACAATTTAGGGCTCCCCTGTAGTGTAGAATTTAGAGAAAACAAAGAGACATAGACCTCTAATTATCCCACAGCAGCAGAATGGCACCTGTCCACCCCCTCCCATCAAAGAACCAAGAAAAGTGTTGCAAACTGCTTGTCTTCCTTTCTTTCTCCCATAACCAGTTCTAACTCTTAGTCCTATCTACTGCCTATGTACTCTGCCTGGCCACTGGATATGTTTAGCCTTACCCACACCTTCTCAGCCTCACAGTTGCAGCTAATTCAGGTAGCAGGGCTAGGAGACCTCACCATGCACTGGTGATCAGAGCACGTTTGAAAGAGTCACAGAGGCAAGATGATACTTTCAAATTTAACCTCAGGCTAGGCACGGCAGCTCGCACCTGTAATCCCAGCTACTTGGGAAGCTGAGGCAGGAAAATCACTTGAACCCAGGAGGGGGAGGTTGCAGTGAGCCAAGATTGCACCGTTGCACTCCAGCCTGGGCAACAGAGCAAGACTCTGCAGACCTAAACAGTCTGAGAATCATATAGCATGTACGGATGCCTTTCGGCTTCTAATAATGTTTCAAAGGTTTCTGTTTCAACACAAATCGATGTTGACAGAGAAAAAATTAGGTTGAGGCACTGAGAAAAATAAACTATCACTTTCTAGAACCACCCAAGATTGCTAAGTATTTGCATATATGAAAAGGGACACAGGGGAAAACATACCTCATCAGTAAAATACTTACACTAATTTCTATTAAGGTATTATTTATGAGCTATGAAATCATATAAGACAGTTTCTAATGCTGAAAAGAGGCTGTAATGGAAAGGAAATTGAGGAGAAAGTGGTAAAATGTGAGTGTCCTTAAGAAGGGTAGCAGCAATTGTAGATCAGAGTGTGTTGTGGGGTCTAAAATATCTAACGGAAAGCATGGAATTTGTTTCCCAGGCAATCCTGAATTACAGAGAGAACTGGCCGGACACCCTGAATCTTTACAGATCATCACAGTTTACCCTTTCCAGTTCTATCCCCGGGAACATCTATTCCTTGTCTTCAGCTGTCAGGAATTATGTATGTGCCTGTTCTTCTTTCTTACCACAAGAGGGAGCCCCAGCACAGTCAGGGTATAGTTCTCCAGCTTTCTCTAAGTGGTAACAAAATGACTTTTATTACCTGTTAACAATACTGGCGTAAATGCCTCCAACCAGAAACGAATGTGATCAGTCAATTGTCCAAAAGAAGCTTTGGAAACTGCCCTCCACCTCAAGGTGCTCAAGTTTTTTACCCACGTTTGTGTATACACACAAGTGTTTTATACACGTGTGTATAGAGAGTGACTATATGTTTATTCTCTTCTACCTATTTTAATGCCAGAATTTGCAAATCATTTGAAAGGTTTCATTTAGATGAAGATAATGAAGATGCCTTCTGAGCATCAAGATACTTGATGTTTTAACTAATGACTTTAATCACATGGTACTCACTGGGTTGATTTATACATGAATTAAAAGCAATCTGTAATTTATCTTCCACTCCCCTGGCCCCCCACCCCCACCTTTTTTGCCATAAAGGACTGCCCCAAATAAGAAGTCCTCTGACGCAGATTGCTGAAGACGATTTAGTGATGGTGAGCAAGCAGCTTAATGAAGTGAACACTCCTTATTAACCTTTGACCAAAGTCACACCTGTACCTGTTCCTTGTTTCAGCTCTTACACACTTTAAAGGCAGCAGCCAAGTTCAGTTCTAATTTGCCTCTGAAGAAGTCAGTGCAAGCCCATTTAGAAAAGTGATTATCCTTCAATTTGCAGGCAATGAGGTAGGCACTTACATGGCGTGCCTGAAGGCATCAATCAGATCATAGCACCTGTCCCTGAGGGGAGCTTTATGCCCAGCCCAATACAGGAGCTCACTTTCTATGGCATTTCTATAAAGCTGTGTAAGGTGTCTTAAAATCAAATGCAGCTACAGCCATGAGGGAGAAAAGAGAGAACATACCATCTGATCCACAGAAGTGTCCCAAAGATGGTCCTTGAACTGCAGGTATGTAAAGTTCCACTCTGTCCGGGCAGTGCGCCAGACCACTTGTGGTGTGGAGTAGAGCTGGGATGGGGACAGAAGGGCCAGCTCCCTCCAGGCCACCGTGCTCCAGGGCAGAGCCCTAGGAGTCCAGGAATTCTAAATTTGAACCTTGCCTTCCAGGACATTATGAAGAAATATTTCACAGGTAGGAGGATAGGAATATATTTTATTTAAGAGTGTGTCAATGTGATGTATAAGCTTCATAAATTTAGGCACATGGAATTTTCTCCTGACCCCGTGAAAGCTGGAGTGGATTTGTTCCCTTTCCTCTTTCCTCTGCTTTGCAATCAAAGGCATGCATTCCTTTGGTTCAATTCAGTGACTCTGGGTTGGGTTTCTGAGGAGATGATATGGTACAGAGACCTTCAGATAAGGCTTGCTAGCCACTGGCTACAGGCAGTGATTAACATTTGACTAATTCAGATTGAACAAAATTTAAGCTCCCATTCCTTAGTCACACTAGCCGTATCTTGAGTGCTCAAGGGTCGCATGTGGCTGGTGGCGACCGGACTGAAAGGCACACATTCAGAACATGTCCATCACTGCAGAACTTTCTACTGGGCCATGCTGCCCTAAAGAACGCTAAAAACAGCAAGAAAAATCTGTTCGGATTTAAAGTGGGGAAGACTGAGACGTTGCAGGCTGTGTGCACCCATCAGCAAGCAAGTCTGCATAATCAGAATTACTGTCTGAACTGTCCATGATCAGTATCAGGCATTATAAATGGGGCCATTTATTTGCTGAGGGTCTATATCAGAGACTGCAAACTGGCCACCTGTGGGATGAAATGTGGTGGAATTAGCTCCCAACGTTTAAAAAAGGGGGGACTTCATTACATCTTTTTTTTTTTTTTAAATTAGAAGATCTGGCCCCTGCAGGACTGCATTTCCTCACTGCATCACAGACCTGGAGTCCAGAAGCTATTGGCCCTTGAGAAGGAGTGAGTGCTCTTCAGGGCACCCAAATCCCCACCGGTCACTGCAACCACAGTGTGTATTTCCTGATTCCCTCCATATGTGCCCTTGAATGGAAACAAAAAGAAAGCCTCTAGCTTTGCAAAAAGGAACATATCTATAATAAAATACTACAAAAGGTGCCACGTTTCTCTAAATAAATGCCATCATTTACTTATCCAAATGGTACTCTTCGATCTATTGAAATAGGATTAGTGAATTACAAATTAAGCAAGTCAAACTTCATAATTTCTTATAATTCCATGCTGAGCACTCTAGGCTTTCAAACTCAACTTGAGAATGAGAGGAGGAAAAAAGAAGATAACAAAGGCATCAGACTCTTCCTCTCTCTCTACTGCCTTCTGCTCCTCCCTACACAAACAACAGAAACATACATACACACACACATCCTCAGGTGTAATGGGGCTGCAAAAAGGTCCAGTTATGCATAAATCTGAATGAGCACACTTCTGAGTAAGATTTTCAGTAATATTTGGGAGCCTAGTGCAAAATATCCCAATCATGCACAAGTCTCTTCATTTAAAAATCTAGTCCTATATCCATGAATTATACCCATTTAAATTTAATCTCCATTGAAAAAAATCAGGGGCCAGGCATGGTGGCTCATACCTATAATCCCAAAACTTTGGGAGGCCAAGGTGTGTGGGTCACTTGAGGTCAGGAGTTCCAGACCAGTCTGGGCAATGTGATGAAACCCCTTCTCTACTAAAAATACAAAAATTAGCTGGGCATGTTAAAATGCACCTGTAGTCCCAGGCACTCAAGAGGCTGAGGCAGGAGAATCACTTGAACCTGGGAGGTGGAGGTTGCAGTGAGCCAAGATAGCACCACTGCTCTCTAGCCTGGGTGACAGAGTGAGACTCTGCCTCAAAAAAGAGAGGGGACTTCATCTGTCCTGTTCCATATCAGCACATAGCAGGCACTCAGTTCTCAACAGTTTGTTAAATAGAATAGAACCCTAACAGAGAACATCTCGTTTGTTATAGAAATTCTAAGCCTCTGCCATATCCTCCTTGATCTCAACCTGGAATAATGATATTTTATAAACACACAGTAGATAGCCTTTTATATGCTGGAACTCTGTTGGAGGTGTATTACAGTATGTAGTAGTTGGTTTTCTAAATCACAGGTCATATGTTCAGGAAGGGATTGCAATTGTGTTAGTAATTTGATTTCAAATACCACATTGCCTTTTATTTTTTTAAAGTCGCATACATATAATGAATAATTTGTCCATTAGTATCTATTCCTCAATCTGTCCTACTTCTTTTTGCTCTAACAGAAAATCAATAGAATGATTTATTTTCCTTTGGGTATATACCCACTAATGGGATTGCTGGGTCGAATGGTAGCTCTGTTTTAAGTCCTTTGAGAAATCTCCAGACTGCTTTCCACAGTGGCAGAACTAATTTACATTCCAACCAACAGTGTGTAAGCATCCCCTTTTCTTCTCAGCCTTGCAAGCATCTGTTTTTTGACATTTTAGTAATAGCCATTCTGACTGTTGTGAGATGGTATCTCATTGTGGTTTTGATTTGTATTTTCCGATGCTTAGAGATGCTGAGCATTTTTCCACGTTTGTCTTTTAAGAAGTGTCTGTTCATGTCCTTTGCCCATTTTTAATGGGTTTGTTTGTTTTTTGCTTGTTGATTTCAATTTTCTACAGATTCTGGATATTGGGCCTTTGTTAAGTGTATAGTTTACAAATATCTTCTCCTATTGTAAGCTATATGTTTACTCTGTTGACAATTTCTTTTACTGATCAGAAACTCTTTCATTTAATTAGGTCATACCTGTCTATTTTTGCTTTTGTTGCAATTGCTTTTCAGGGCTTTGCCAAAAATTCTTTGCCAAGACTAATGCATGTGTTGACCAGAAAGACACATGCGCTCATATGCTCATCACAGCATTATTCACAAGAGCTAAGACATGAAATCAACATAAATGCCCAGCAATGGTAGACTGGATTCAGAAAATGTGGTACATATACACCATGGAATACTATGCAGCCATAAAAAAGAACAAAATCATGTCTTTTGCAGTAACATGGATGCAGTTAGAGGCCATATTCCTAGGTGAGTGAACACGGGAACAGAAAACCAAACACCATATATTCTCGCTTCTAAGTGGGAGCTAAACACTCAGCACACCTGAAATAAAAGATGGGAACCAGAGACACTGGGGACTGCTGAGCAGGGAGGAAGGAAGGGGCACATGGGCTGAAAACCCAGTTATGCTCACCCCCTGGGTGACAGGATCCATACTCCAAACCTCAGCATCCCAATGTAACAAATCTGCACATGGACCCCCCATATATAAAATAAAAGTTGAAATTTTAAAAAAAGAAAACTGACTCTCCCCTGGGGCCATTGCCGGGACTGCACCCCTCTCCAGAGGAGGCTGTTTTTCCTCCCTTAGACCTTGTGCCACCAGAGGAGGAGGTTTGCAGAGATCCTCATTCTCTTTACTGCCTCTTTGAGACCATTCATTCTCCCTTTCTTCTCCCCAAAGAGGCTCCTGCTGTCAGACTATAACATCCAATACTCCTCAATGGCACCATTACCCACTGATTCCTGGGTCAATACCTTTTTTCTCACCGTCACTGTCTCCAACATTACTTGCACCTGAATCCTAAAAATGTCACCATATATACAGATGATCTCTCCAACACACTGGTGCTTCATTTCCTTGAACCATCCCTTTCAATACCCTTCTCCTCCATGCTGCCTCCACCACTCACTTCCGCATCATCATCATCAGCTGTGGATGCTCCGTAATGTCAATCTCATGTCTCCCACCCTTCCCAGAAGCTCATACCTTTTCCTCCCACTGTCTGTGATATGTGACTTCAACCATTTATTGGCTCCACTAGGATCGGCAATCCATTGATCACAGCACCATGTCCCGAGAGCACATGAGGTTGTCACTTTATCCAGCTTAAAATCCAAATCAGTCAGCAGAGACACTCGCTTGTCCACGCTCTCTATGCCCACGCCCTCTATGCCCATGCCCTTCTCCTGTTTTGTTGCACTTGTTTGTTGTCCAGCCCCCAGTTCCTCCAACTCTGTGCTCCTGAGTTGGTGCAGCCCAGCAAGGCTAGGGAAAAACAAACTCCAAATTCATGCTGCATCACAAGAGGATTCCTAATATCCCCAAGCAATCATGCTTCTTATCTCTACTCCATCCATTCATCCAGTCTCCCAAAGGGTTATTCACACTCCTTTACCTCTCCCCAAACTTCCAATGCCTTCTCTCTCATCCTTACTCTCAGCTTAAGGTCTTTCTCTTACTTCACATCCACAGACCGCACTGCCTTCTCTTCCCACTTCCCAGCATCTGAGTAAGTATCTAGGACTTGCCTTCCCATCTATTCCCAAGAATGAACTGGCCATGCTCCCATCCCAAGGTAGTTCCTCTGCTCATACGCTGTATCCCATCCTTATGTCTATTCAAGACATCTCTTTGGCAATTACACCCTCTTCTAAGAAAACAAAAATCTATTTTCTTACTCTACACTGGACCGTGCTCATTAGCATACAGCATGCTGTTATTTTTCCGATATTAAAAATAAAAAGGCCTTCCATTCTCCCCATTTTCCCCACCAGCCACTGTCTCATGTCTTCATTTCCCTGTGTGACGATATTTGGAAAGCGTTATTATTCAGTTATACCAAGTGGCTCTATTTCTCCCATTCCACTGACACTGCTCACATGAAGGTTGCCTGTGGCATCCACACCGCAAATCCAAACCCCAATTTTAACTGTACTTAATCTCTCAGGGCTTTTCACAAAGTCACTCATTCCTCCTCCTTGACACATTTTTCTCACTTGTCTTTCAGTACATGAAACTCTCTTGTTTTTCTGTCTCCTCCACGTGTCCCTTCTTTTTGACCCAACCTCTTAATTTTGGAGTACCTCTGAGCCCTTTCCATTCCCCTAGTCCCATGGATTTAAGTGGCAACTAAGTGCCACTGGCTCCATATTATATTTCAGCCCAAATCTGTTCATCTCTCCAACGTCAACCCCACAGTCCTACCTGGATGTTCAGGAGGCATCTCACCCTACCCAAACTCAACGCTGATCATCCCATTCTTCCCACACATACTCTTCCTTACCTCAGTTATGGCAATTCTATTTTTATAAGCCAAAAGCTTTGTAATCGAGCTCATAAGGGTAGCTCTAATAAAAATTTAAAAGCATAATAGAAAATAACAAAAGTTGGTGAGACTATAAAATATTACAGCCACTGTGGAAACAATCTGGCAGTTCCTCAAAAGGTTAAACACAGAAATATCAAGTGACCCAGCAATTCCACTTCTAGGTATATACCCGAAAGAACTGAAAACAAGTATGGAAACAAACATACATTTTCATCTCCATACCATCACAAGGGCCAGCAGTGGAAACAGCCCAAATGTCTACCAGTGAAGGAACAGAGAAGCACAACGTGGTGTCTGTGCATACAGTGAAAAGGCACTGCACCACAGAGAGGAGTGATGTGCCGACACATCTACAACATGATAAACTTTGAAGGCATTGTGCTAAGTGAAAGAAGCCAGACACAAAAGGTGACATATTGTGTGATTTCCTTTACATGCAATACCTAGAATACATAAATCAATAGAAGTAGAAATTGTATTTGTGGTTGCCAGAGGTTTGGAAAGAAAAAGAATGGCAGGTGACTCTTTCTGGATATAAGGTTTCCTTTTGGGGTGACAAAAATGATTTGGCACTAAGTAGAGTTGATCAGTGCACAACATTATGAACATAGTAAAGGCCACTGGGTTGTGCATCGAAATGGCTCATTTTATGCTATGTAAATTTCACCTCAGTTAAGAAAATCGAATCTTCACTCCTTTCTTTCACTGATACTCCAAATTTAATCTCAGGAAATCACTTAGACTCTACATTGAAAATATACAAATATATCCAGAAGCCCAACATTTTGCACCCTATTACCAGTCTGATCTAGGCCAACATGATCTTTCTTTCTTCTTCTTCTTTTTTTGAGATGGAGTTTTGCTCTTGTTACCCAGGCTGGAGTGCAATGGCGCGATCTCGGCTTACTGCAACCTCCGCCTCCTGGGTTCAGGCAATTCTCCTGCCTCAGTGTCCTGAGTAGCTGGGATTACAGGCATGCACCACCACGCCCGGCTAATTTTTTTGTATTTTTAGTAGAGAAGGGGTTTCACCACGTTGACCAGGATAGTCTTGATCTCTTGACCTCGTGATCCACCTGCCTCGGCCTCCCAAAGTGCTGGGATTACAGGGGTGAGCCACCGCGCCCAGCTTTTTTTGAAAGACATAGTCTTACACGGTCACCAAGGCTGGAGTGCAGTGGTGTGATCTTGGCTCATTGCAACCTCCACCTCCCAGGTTCAAGTGATTCTCCCACTTCAGCCTCCTGAGTAACTGGTATTACAGGCAACCGACACCACACCTGGTTAATTTTTGTATTTTTAGTAGAGACAGGGTTTCACTATGTTGACCAGGCTGGTCTCTAATTCCTGACCCCATGATCTGCTGGCCTCAGCCTCTCAAAGTGCTGGGATTACAGGCATGAGCCACTGTGCCCAGGCAACATGATGTTTCTGTTGTATTATTACAGAGACTCCTAATTCGTCTTCTTTATAATATTCTTATCACCTTATAATCTATAATAGATGATCAAACACAACATGCAATCAGATCATGTCACCTGTGTACTTGAAACCCTGCAATTTATTTCAGGGAAAGAGCCAAAGTTTTAACAATGGCTAGCAGGCTCTGTGTGATCCTGTTTCCCGGGCCCTGTTGCTAACTAACCTCTCCCATCTTCAATTTCTTCTACTTTTATTCTCACACTTGTTCCCTCCGGTGCAGCCACACCAGCCTCTCTGCTGTTCTTCAGAAATGCCAGGCACATCCTCACCCAGTCTAGGATGCTCTTCCTCTGGAAAACCACCTGGCTAATTCCTTTACCTCCTTCAAGGCTTCGCTCAAATCACATCTTGTCAAAGAGTCTTATCCTGATCGCTTCATTTTACACTGAATACTGCCTACCTCCTACATATAATGCTGATTCCCCCATCCTACTAGAAGTTTACTTTTTTTCCCTGTAGCACTTTTCTAATATAACATATCATTGCAAAATAGCATTATTTGTCTTCCATTGTAAGGCCATAAGCTTCATGAAGGAAAATACTTTTGTTTGTTTCGTTGCCTGATGTATGCTAAGTGTGTAGAACAGTGCCTGGTATACAGGAGATATTCAGTAATATCTACTGAATTGAACTGAATAGACCTTTAAAGTAGAAAAATGGATTGACCATGGAGGTATTCAACAACTTAATAATAATGATTGCCAGTGACAAATTAATAAGGGCATGCAATTGGGATGGATTCAAAAGAGATTTTTATCTAATGGGTAAAGAAAATGTATCTGTACACAAAGGACTGTTATTCTGCCTTAAAAAAAGAAAACAATTCTTGTTATTTGCAACAACATGGATGAACGTGGAAGACATTATGCTAAGTGAAAGAAGCCAGGTACAGAAAGACAAATGCTGCGTGATCTTACTTACAAAAAGTGGAACTTGGCCGGGTACGGTGGCTCACACCTGTAATCCCAGCACTTTGGGAGGCTAAGGTGGGCGGATCACTTGAGTTCAGGACCAGCCTGGCCAACATGGTGAAACTCTGTCTCTACTAAAGTTACAAAAATCAGCTGGACGTGATGACACGCGCCTATAATCCCAGGTACTGAGGAGGCTGAGGTAGGAGAATCGCTTGAGCCTGGGAGGCGGAGGTTGCAGTGAGCTGAGATTGTGCCACTGCACTCCAGCCTGGGCAACAGGGAGAGACTCCATCTCAAAAAAAAAAAATGGAACTCATAGAAATCGAGAGTAGAGTGTTGGTTACTGGAGCTGGGCAGGATTGGGGAACAGAAAGGTACAGTTCAAAGGCTACCAAGTTTCAGTTAGGAAAAATAAGTTTTACAGATCTATTGCACAGCATAGTGACTGCAGTTAGCAAGTATTCATTTCAAACTTGTGAGAACAATCGGTTTTAGATGTCCTCACCTCAAACCAAGGTAAGTATGTGAGGCGATGGCTATGTTAAGTAGCTTAATTTAATCATTCCACAAGGTAAATACATATGTCAAAACATCACATTGTAATAATTTTCATTTGTTAATTAAAATAAAAAGAAACTTTGTCTTTCTCTGCAATGCTTTGTTTCTTTTGAGTTAAAAATGGCAATGTATATTCGGTATTACCAAATGTTAACACTTGTCAATTCTGGATATCGTGCAGGCACCGGTTACAGTAGTCTGTGCACTTTTGTACTGCTTACATTTCTCAACATTTTAAATACAGGCAGGAAAAAAAAAGCTTTATGGTTTTCATAGAAAACAGTTTCTTTGCTTTTCCAAAAAGAATAAAAGCAGTCTTCTTTGAACTCCTGTAACAATCTCGTCTTTTGACCACATTTAGCCATTTGACAATTACCTCATCCCATCCCTTATCACTAGAGAATGGAACTGGCAGAGTCATGAATACAGAAATATGATCTTTTTCATTAACCTGACGTCTTCACACGGTGCAATGAAGGGAAAATCCAAGTTACAGCAGAACCGGCGTTCCTAAGACACAATCATTGAAGTTACCACGAGAGCCCACCAGGTGGTGTGTGTGCATGGCAGTCACTGCTGAACGAGGGTTCCCAAGCATCCGTGAGAAGCACCCTCCCAAAATGGCCTTTGTTCGAGGGTTTATAAGCTGTTTCAGTCTATCGGTGATGAAGGTACTCAGGCTTGAGTTCAGAGATCTGAAGAAAGCCCCTTCCACTGTGCACCCGGTACACCAACCCTCCAAAACAATATCTCCATGCCACCGAGCCCTACAATCTCTTGGCAGAATTAAAATTGTATTTATTTTGGAAAATAAAACTGTGTGTACACTCATTTCCTTTTCAAACATTTCACAGCAAAACAAAAGTAGGAGTGCCAAGAGTTATAAAATTAGAGAGGAAATGAAAATCTGTTATTTTCATAACAAGGTCTTTTCACTTAGCCAGAGTATTTTGAGTTCCAAAACAACTCACGTCCCCACATGGTAATTTTCAGTGATTTATTGATTTTAGGCATTTGTGATGGGCTCTAACCTAATTTTGGGCAGAGCCAATTTTAAGTTATGCTGGAAACTACTGGATAATCTTTCCAATATGATGGTTAGATCAACACCTAATATACAGACACACTGTAATAGGCTCATCATATGCCAGCCAGATAGGTAAATTATCCTTACTTTTCTCTCATTGCAAAAGTGAGATAAATAAATTTCAAGTAATTTGGGGGCAGAAAAAATAGAATAGCCTTTCTTTTCACCACCATTTCACTCCTCATATTAATTAAATAACTTACTTCTTAAATTACCATGGGCAGTTTTGTACATATATTTGCAGACCTTTACAAATATGATTTTAACTTTTATTACACTCAATGAGATTTTACCATACACATTGTTCTGAAACATTCTACTCCTAACATTTTTTATGATGGACTATTCCAGGTCAATATCAGCATATGTAAATATATACATATGTATATATCTATACTTTTTCCCATCAATTTCTTTGATGACAATGGTATTTCACAAAATAACAGTAACAATCATAGCAAACACTTCCATAATGCTTACTATGCATCAGGCATAGTACAGATCTATTGCACAGATCTATTTACATAGTAATAGTACAGATCTATTTACAGATCTATTGCACAGCATAGTGACTGCAGTTAGCAAGCATTCATTTCAAACTTGTGAGAACAATCGATTTTAGATGTCCTCACCACAAACCAAGGTAAGTATGTGAGGCATGTAAAACATGTAAAACCTTCCCCGTGTTTTACACGTTTTAACTCAACCATGACTCACAACAACCCTATAAGATAGATACTATTTCTTATCCCCTTCCCTGATGAAAAAAACTGAGACATGAGAAGCAAAATAACTTCCTCAAGGGCATACAGCTAGGGAGAGGTGAGGCCGTGATGCAGACTTAGGCAGTCTGGTTCCAAAGTCCACCATCTCAACTGCCACACTAAACTAATTAGCTGTCAACTGCTTAACAGTCTCCCTGGAAATGGACAACTGGATTGCATCATGGTTTACTATTTTAAACAATGCCACAATAAATAGCCTCAAAAATATATGCATCAGTGTTTCTTAAAAGCACATTTCTAGAAGTGGGATTGCTTGTACTGATGTTTAAAGATTTAGTAGGTAATGCCAAACTGATCTCTAGAGAAGCTACACATTCTTCCAAATGGGGATGCTTTATTGCCCTTCATTGACCCTGGATACTATCAATCATTTTTCTTTTTTGATAAGCTGATAGACATAAAACAGAACTGTGATGATTCTCTAATCTGTACAGAATCCAGAGATCTATTCATACAAGTGGGCAATAAATACTTGAATGATTGCTGAACTCACAAATTATTATTTATTGCCCACTTGTATTAATAGATCTCTAGATTCTGAATTTTGCCTTCTTACATTTTGGTCCATTAGTCTATTGAGTTGTCTTTTCTCATGTATTTGTAAAAGCTTTGTTTTAGATAGCATCTTGTTCTGTGGCCCAGGCTGGGGTACAGGGGTGTGTCATAATTCACTGTAACCTCCAACTCCTAGACTCAAGTTATCCTCCCTCCTCAGCCTCCTGAGTAGCTAGGACTACAGACACAAGCCACCATGCCCAGCTAATTTAACAAATTTTTTAGACATGGGGTCTTGCGACATTGCCCAGGTGTAGAAGCTCTTGCTCCACACATCTTACAGTCCGGGGAACATGCGTGAACCTTTGCCAGAATCCCCAAGTGCCACTTAGAACTGTGGCTGCACAATCAGAACAGACCGTGTCTGTCCAGAGAAGAAGAGCTGAGAATAGGACTCATAAAGTCAGTTTCTTCCCTAAAGCAAAATCACCAGCACAGTACTCAGATAACAAAGCTTATCTGAGGCCCAAGATCTGCCCTCGTAAAATCATTTCCCTTCATGATAAATACTGTATTGATCCAACTTGATGCACCAGGAAAAGAAAACCAGATGGCTGCCAGAAAAATTAGGAGGGGCTGTAGCATCCTACTGGCCTGGGTTTGAATTGTGGAGCCATCACTCATTTAGCTGGGTGGTTTTAGGCAAGCTAGTTAATTTTTCCTACCTCCAAGCCTCCATAGAGCAAGAATTATAAAACCCGCCATGCAATATTAGAAGAATTAAGAAAATGTAATCATCTATTAGAATCTAGTCACATAATAGGTATCCAATTATTAACACTGAATAAAATTCCCTATTATTACTATTAACAATACAAATACCAAATATTGGTGGAGATGAAGGAGAGGCAAATGTAACTGAAACACTGATTCTGCCAGCTTAGGTGTAGAGAAAACTAGACGGCATTCTTCTACTTTCCAAATTAAAACTCACATCTACCTTCATTTACCCAACGAGCAAGAAGTTGATCTTCCTTCTCTTCTCTTTCTGTGTCTTCTCTTTCTGTGTCCAGGAATCTCGGCTGTGCTCAGAAGCCCAGCTCTGCCTGCTTGTATCCTGCAGCCCTGGCTCTGGACTCAAGCACTCCCCTTTGAGGTTAGCAGGCTCCTCAAACCACGCTTTGTCCAAGACAATGTGGTCAGGTCTCTGACATGAACAACACTACAGATCTCCTTCCAGGCCACAGAGGCTCTTTGAGCAGTGAGGGAGTCCAAGCAGCATCATGACATAGGGCTAAACTTATCAAGGGCTCCCTGGTGGAGCTGGCCTGGGCTGTCTGCTTTTCAACTCCTTAGACTCCTTCCCAGGGGGGCTGAGTCTGAGAGCATTAGCCACCTCCCTGTTGCAGCTGCACCTCCCCTTTAGACGTCTTGGTTCCTTTTCTAAACCTGCAAATTCCTCCATTTCTGCCCCAGACCCAAACCTCGTTCTGTTGCAGAGTACACGAAACAATTTCGGAAAAAAAAATCAGTGCTGGTTACTCTAGGGTGTCCTTTTCTCTTCTCATTTTACAAGAGACCTTCCTCAGATTTAGGCTACTCCTGAGGAGCCAGTCCCATTGCAGCTGCCTACAAGGCAGTAGGAAGTGAAGGTCTTGAAAGCCCATAACTGACTCACTTTGGCGCTTAGGAAGTTAATTCCTGAGTAAAATGGGTATAAAATATATCACCTACCTTGTTAGAACCTCCAGGCTTAGTTGTTCTTCTGTATCTAGTACTGTAAATACTAGATATCCATGTTTTATTTTATTTTCTTAATATCCAAATACCTTGAGATTTTGTGAGAAAAGAGAAAAATGACACAGAAAAAGAGAAAAGTGACAGAAGAGAATTTAAAGAGTACCGTAAGTATTAGATATCCATACTCAACACACAATGACACAGGCTGGATTCCTGAAACATAGTTTTAGATGAACTATGACTGTTATGGTGAGAAGA
>CM052666.1:39171112-39202082 GCA_028533165.1 Leontopithecus rosalia
CCGAGACAATACTTTTGTGGAGTGTAATTGCCTATAAATCCATTGAGTTTCAAATACAAATAAGCCCAGCACCAAATGGACTGTTAACCCATGTGATAACAGCCTTATTACATAAGCATTAGGTAATAGAGCATACCCCCCATGCCATGTTATAGAGCATACCTATATTCATATTTAATAATGCTGGAGATACAAACTAATTTTTTCCCTAATGGCATTAGATTACAATTACAAAATTAATTCCAAGGAAACACTTTTTTTTCCCAGAATTAGCATCTCCAAGAAGGTAAGTCTGAGCCAAGAAATCAATGAGACATGTTAGGTTGGTGCAGAAGTAACTGGTTTTTGCCATTACTTGCAACGGCAAAATCGCAATCACTTTTATACCAACCTAAAAGAAGCCTCAATCTCTCCTTCGATTGCCACTGGACATCTTACATGGATTCCCACAGACCCTTAACATCAACATGTGTAACAGAATTCACCATCATCCCTAAAGCTGCTCCTCTTCTGTTTTCTGTGTTCAGCTGCTGGTACCAGGACGCAAGACAGAAACCTGGATTACTTCCCCTCACTAGCCCATATTCCATCAGTTGCCAAGTTCCTCCAAAATTACATCCTAAATATTCTTCAATTATGTCCTTTTCTCTCAATTCCCATTGCCAGGGATTTAATTGAGCTGCTCATTATCCCTTATGTAAAGTATTGCAATAGAGCCGAAACTGGTCTCCCTGTCGTTTTCCTACATCCCTCTCCATGTAGTCACAAACGCTGTCTTCCAAGTACAGAACGGGTTAGGTTATTCCTTTGCTTAAAATCCCTTTAGTAAAAGCCTGGCCTACATCCTGACCTGGCTCCTCCCTTTCTCTGCAGTATCATTACTTCTGCTGCTCCTCATCTTTCATTTATATCCATAAATACTGTCATTCTCAAAATACATCACATAGTTGCCCCTGCATCCATCAGACAAGTTCCGAATTGTCTTTCAACACCCACACCTGAAATCACCTTCTCTGCAAAGTCTTCGCTGCTTGCTCTGTATTGATTGCTACTTTCTCTGTGCTACCCCTGCAGTTGGCTTACAGTTCTGTTTCTGCACTTAACAATCCATTATAAATATGTATTTTTATGTATATTGTCTATAATTTATGAACTTAGAAGGCAGAGCTGATCTTAGTTATTCCCATGTCTCTTATGTCTAGCATAGTGCCTGGCAAAACCAGTAGTCAAGAAATAAATGCTGAATTGAAAGGCTTGAGCTTCTAAGCAAGGAGAGGCCAGCTATGTATCTCCCCTGGGTGTCAAATAAGAGAAAGATCCATCTTTAAGCCCAAGTAACAAATAGAGATGCATGTACATGTAGGCGTGCGCATGTGTGCGCGTGCACACACACACACACACACACACACACACAAAAAAGGGGGGGAAAGGAAGAGCATGAAAACAATAAAAGAAAGGCTCCACCTTGAGAGAAATGAAGTCTCTATTAACGACTTTTCAAATAAACCTGTGACTGAAATTATCCGTCCTTGTTTTCTAAGACATCCTGTCCAAGAGAGTTAATAAGAGCATCTTTAGTAGAGAAGAAACAGAATACTGAGAAGACTCTAAGCACACTGTTACGTGCCCTAGCTCAACTGTGCCCCTCCAGACCCCCGCCAAATCCCTGTGTTGACATGCCAGCCCCAGCATCTCAGAATGCCACTGCATTTACAGAAGAAGTCTTCAAAGAGATGATTAAGTTATAATGAGGACATCAGGGTGGGGCCCCAATCCCATGTGACTGGTGTCCTTATGAGAAGAGGGAGAGAGTCCAGAAGAGTGTGTGCTCAGAGGCACCCCCATATGGAAAGGAACGGGGACGGTGGTCACCCGCAAACCATGGAATCAGGCCTGGAGCACGTCCTTCCCTCTCAGCCCTCAGAGGAAATCAACCCTGCTGGCGCCTCAGTCTTGGACTCTCAGCCTCCAGAACTTCAGGAAACTAAATTTCTCTTGCTTAAGCCACCCAGTCGGTGGTATTTTGCTATGCCCTAGCAAACTAACGCACATAAAACAGCCCCATATGATGCCGAGCAAGGTGGCTCATGTCTGTAATCCCAGCACTTTAGGAGGCCGAGCTGGGCGGATGAGCTGAGGTTGGGAGTTTGAGACCAGCCTGACCAACGTGGTGAAACCCCATCTCTACTAAAAATACAAAAATTAGCCAGGTGTGGTGGTACACACCTGTAATCCAGCTACTCGGGAGGCTGAGGCAGGAGAATCGCTTGAACCTTGGAGGCAGAGGTTACAGAGAGCCAAGATTCTGCCATTGCACTCCAGCCTGGGTGATGAGAATGACACTCAGTCTCAAAAAAGAAAAGAAAAGAAAAGAAAAGAAAAGAAAAGAAAAGAAAAGAAAAGAAAAGAAAAGAAAAGAAAAGAAAAGAAAAG
Organism: Leontopithecus rosalia; assembly: GCA_028533165.1. Lineage (NCBI taxonomy): Eukaryota > Metazoa > Chordata > Mammalia > Primates > Cebidae > Leontopithecus > Leontopithecus rosalia. The sequence continues at coordinate 39,173,546 of CM052666.1, forward strand.
AAAAGAAAAGAAAAGAAAAGAAAAGAAAAGAAAACGCCCCCAAATGGAGGGTTTAGCAAGTAAAAACAACACCTGGGACTGCCAGGTGGACAAGAAATCACAAACATTTTTCTAGGATTATTGAATTCCAGCTCAGAATAAGTAAAAACTGGTATCAGGATTAATTAACCTTAAAGACACCTTCTAGTCCTGATATGCTATGATCATTACAAAAGGCATTCCTCTTAAAAGTATGTTTAAGTCTCCAATCCATCTTGAGTTAATTTGTGCATAAAGTGTAAGGAAACAATCCAGTTTCAGAGGATCTAGAACTAGAAATACCATTTGACCCAACAATCCCATTACTGGGTATACACCCAAAGGATTATAAATCACTGTATTATAAAGACATATGCACATGTTTATTGTGGCATTGTTCACAATAGCAAAGACTTGGAACCAACCCAAATGCCCACCAATGATAAAGCAAATGCGGCACATATACACCATGGAATAAATATACAGACTGGATAAAGAAAATGTGGCACATACGCACCATGGAATACTATGCAGCCATAAAAAAGGATGTGTTCATGTCCTTTGCAGGGACATGGATGAATCTGGAAACTATCATTCTCAGCAAACTAACACAAGAACAGAAAACCAAACACTGCATGTTCTCACTCTTAGGTGGGAGTTGAACAAAGAGAACACATGGAGGGGAGCATCACACACCAGGTCCTATTTGCGGGGAGGGGGGCAGGGGGAAGGATAACATCAGGAAAAATACCTAATGTAGATGGTGGGTTGATGGGTGCAGCAAACCACTAAAGCACGTGTATACTTATGTAAAACCTGCACATTCTACTGCACATACATCCCAGAACTTAAAGTATAATTTTTAAAAATGATGTTTAGTTAAAGGCAGGACTAAGATCTGCCTTCTAGAGCTCAAAACACTTCCATAAATGAGCTAAGTATTTTAGGTGACACTTCATATAAAATTCATAGGATGGCATAGATTGAGGCCAGACCCAAACTGGAATTCAGATACTTCTGTTACCTTTCTGGTCTTCTCCCAATCGAGATTGATTTTCTTTCATGGACTGATGTGCACATTGAAGGAATTCCTGAGAAAATGATTCATACTTGTGCACTATTGCAGTTTACACATACAAAGGGAGGCAAGGAGACTCGACATGGTGTGTGTGGGAGGAGCCACAGAAGAAATACTCTAAGTAGGGAATGAACAACCCCTAAGAAAGACATTCTGTTAATAGTAAGGGCTGGCCAGGCATGGTGGCTCACGCCTGTAATCTCAACACTTTGGGAGGCTGAGGCAAGCCAATCACTTGAGATCAGGGGTTTGAGACCAGCCTGGCCAATGTGATGAAACTCCGTCTCTACTAAAAATACAAAAATTAGCTGGGTGTGGTTGTGTGCACCTGTAATCCCAGCTACTCGGGAGGCTGAGGCAGGAGAATCGCTGGAACCTGGGAGGCGGAGGTTGCAGTGAGCCGAGATTGTGCCATTGCACTCCTGCCTGGGCAACAGGAGCGAGACTGTCTCAAAAAAAAAAAAAAAAGTAAGAGCCAAAGAGTGAAGGGTTTCCCTGGTCCCAGATGGTGCTGTTAGCTGAGATTTTGGAACATGATGCTCCTCGCTGATCACCTTCGTATAATAGAAACAGCAGGATAGGTGTAAGATCAGTAAAGCTTTCTTTCTATATTCTGCACAGCTTTTGGGCCTAGAAACATGTTATTGGACCACTCTACAGCAGAGGAATAATTTCCCAATAACTTTGGGGAAGCATATTACGCTCCTATGTTGGTAGTGCACTGACCTACGCCCACAGTTGAGGCACAGGGAGAGAACAGCATTCAGGATGGGAACAGTAGTAGAGCAAATGCAAGGGGCTTGGCAATGAAGGCAGAGATCAGGCAGCTCAGTGTTAAGGATGGCCCAGGCTGAGCAACAGTGTGAGCCCAGCATTGACTGGTGGTGGAGAGGGTGGCAGGTGGATGGGTAAGCCAAGGCTCAGGGCATCAGGTTCAGTACAAGCAGAGTGGTGCTGGAGCAAGTGGTGTCCGGGGTGGAACATTAAGATTAGCTTGGAGCAATTCAACCTTGGAACAATCTGTTCCAAGAGCATGTGAGCTGGACCCTGAGTGCAGAGTTCTGTGAAAAGACGTGACGAACATTGAAATGTGTTCTGAGTTCCCTCTGTTACATGGGTGGACGGTATCAACCTCTGGATACTGAGCTTTAAATGTACAAGTGTCCTTATTGGTCTCTACAGCTTGTGACGTGCAGGAACACTTACAATGCAAAAGCTCTTCTTCAGAACATGTTCCTTAAAGTACATTTCAAAGCACATACTTATAAAGTAGCCCTTGTGGAATGTCATGAAATCTGGGCATACTGCCAAATGGAACATGACAGAAAATAGTGGGTCTGGAGATATTCAAGAGTAGCCAGTGCTTCCACTAATCACCATCAATGGGCCCTCAAAAAGGCTCTGACCGACCCCTAATGCCAGATGCCCAAAGGAAAGCTATGTCCTAGGAAGGCCTTTGGAAGCTCGCTGGGTTCTGTTATTTGGAAAGCGGCATGCAGCCTCAGAGCCCAGACATTCCAAAGACCTCTGGGTGGCTGCACTGGTTCAGAGAACCCAGAGGAGAGGGTAGAAAAGACAAAGGAATAGGAGGGAGATGATTGAGACACTGGTCCTGTCCCTGTGAGGGACTAGCTCCTTGGCCTTCCTTCCTCCCTCTCTGTATCTGTCTCTTCTCTCTTACAGCAGAATTGAGATACAACTTTCCGACCTCCCAGTACTGTGAAGATCATAGACAGAAAGTGTTTCTTGAAAAGGTTTGTGCTTACAGACATAAAAGGCATTATCTGTGTAGTTCAATCATTTCGCAAGGAGCACCAAGTCCCATTTGTTGATGGGAAGTTTACTGAGTGTCTTTGATATTCCCTGGACTGCTAGGCATCAGGCAGATGTAAAGAGTTGTAATTCATTGTTCTCCTCCTCGAGAAACTCACCAAAAAAAACTGTAATACAATGACAGAATTACTATACCAAAAGTAAGTAAAAAGTATCAGAAATACAAAGAGCTTTCCTAGAAATACATCAGAAGGTTTGCTACAGCAGTATTCAAACTCCAGAAAACAACCTCATGGTCTGATAATAAATAATTGAAAAAATTACAGAACATTCATATAATAGAATACTAAATAGTCATTAAGTGGAAGTTTTTATGAAGTTTTTTGATGATATGAAGAAATTTTAATGATAATGTTTAATGGAAATGCAGTATACAAAATAGGATTTTGTAAAGTAAGATAAACTGTGCTAAAATCAATCTCACGAAACTCTATCTTCTGGCTCTGATGAATTACTACTGTACCAGATTTGCCCTCCCATTGTAAATAGCTGGAAATCTAGACAACATATGTAAAATTTATTTTCAGACCTTGAACCCTGAGCAGCACAGGAAATGAGGCATGGAATGCAATAGGCATAAAACTGACTAGGCATACAGAGGTACACTGTCCTGATGTGCAGACAACATGATAGACTCTGAAGAAGGCTCTAAGGAATCTATTTTTTTAAAAACATAGCTACTATTAAATAAATTTAGCAAGGTCATGACATATAAGATCGGTTGTATTTCCATATACAAGCAATGAACAATTGGCAAATGCAATTAGAAACAACTTACAGGACCATTGAAACATACATGATTTAGGATAAATCTAACAAGACCTATTCTCTATAAACTGAAAAACCACTGCTGAAAGAAATTTTAAGTTACCAAAACAAGTGGAGGAATATAGCATGTCTGTAAATTGAAGAGCAGATATTGTTAAGATTTTAGATCTCCCAATATTGATGTATAGATTTAATGTTATCCTAATAAAAACACTAAGCGACTTTTTGTAGAAATTAACATGCTGATGCTAAAACATGTATGAAATGAAAATGACTTAGAATAGCCAAAATAACTTTGAAGATGAGGACCATAGATAGAAAGCTTACATAATCTGACTTCAAGACTTAATTCAAGCTGCAATAATTGAGACAGTGTGGTACTGGCATAAGGATGGCACGTAGATTAATTGGAAAGATTTGAGAATCCAGGAATAGATCAATACAACCATGGTCAATTGATTTTTTTATAATAGTGCCAAGAAAATTCAACTGGGGTAGGGGTAACACTTTCAAAAAGTGGTGCCAGAATAAATGGATAGTGATACAGAGAAAAGAAACTTTAAACCCTATCTCACATCATATACAAGAATTAAAATGAATTATGGACTTCAATCTAAGAGCTAAAATTCTAAAACTTCTAGAAGAAAACATTGAAGATAATCTTTGCAACTTTGGGGTAGGCAAAAGTTTATTAAAGTGGACATAAACAATAACCATTTAAAAATGATACATCAGATATCATGAAAATGGAGAACTTTGCTCTGCAAAGACACGATTAAAAATGAATAGGCAAAACACAGTGCTGGAGAAAATATCTGCAATATATGTAGCAGACAAGAGATTTATATCTAAACATAGAAAGAACTTCTAATATTAATTATAAATCCAAGTAACCCATTAAAATTCATGCAAAAGATCTGAACCGACACTTCAGAAAAATAGATATGTGAATGGTCAATAACCCTATGAAAAGATGCTCAACTTCATTAGTCATTAGGCAAATGCAAATTTAAAACCATGATGAGCTGCAACTACACATATACTAAAATGTCCAAAATGAATGAAGGCTGAGCATAGCGTGTGTTGACAAAGATGTGCAGAAAACAGAATGCTTCCACATTGATAGTGGGGAGTGTAAAATGCTACAACAACTTCAAAAAAATAATCTGGTAGGGTTTTTTTAAATTTTAATAAAATAAAAGTATGCTTAGTACTTTTTTAGAATGGCTTAGTACCCAGTGATTCTAAACGTAGATTTTTACCTATAAGAAATAAAAACAGATGGACATCTAAAGATTTCTACGTGAATGTCCACAGAGACTTTATTCACAACGGCCAAAAACAATGAGAATGTCTATCAACAGGTGAATAATAAGCAAAATGTGGTCTATGAATACCAGAATACACTATTTGGTAGCACTTCTCAGCAATCAAAAGCAATGGAATCAAAATTCCATATGCAAATAAAACCACCGAAAGACAAATATAAAGAGGGAATCTAGACATAGATCTTACGTTTTCAAAAAAATTAACTCAAAGTGGGTCATAGATACAGAAACAAAACACTGAACTATAAAACTCCTAGAAAATAATACAGGAGAAAATCTAGGTGACCTTGGGTTTGGTGATGACTTTTCAGATACAACATCAAAGACACAATCCACAAAAGAAGTAACCAATAACTGAGACTTCACTAAAGTTAAACACTTTTGTTTTGTGAAAGATAACATCAAGAGAATGAAAAGACAAGCCACAGACTGGGAAAACAATCTTTGCAAAATACACAACAGATGGACTGGTATCTAAAATATACCAAGAACTCCTAAAACTCAATGATAAGAAAACAAATCACCAAATTTAAAAATGAGCAAAAGATCTGAACAGATACCTCACTAAAGAAGATATACAGATGTCAGAAAGCATATCACAAGATTTTCAACATTATATTTCTTTAGAGAATTACAAATTAATTCTTGAAAGAATGCAGTGAGATACCACTACATACCTATTAGAATGGCTAATATCCAAATTACTGACGATATCAGCGTTCACAAAGATGTAAAGCAACAGGAACTCTCACTCATTGCTAATGGGAATGCAAAATGGTACAGTCACTTTGAAAAACAGTTTGGCAGTTTCTTATGAAACTGAACATCCTGGTAGTATATCATCTAGCAATTGCACCCCTTGGTATTTACCCAAATGAGCTGAAAACTTATAGCCACACAAAAATGTGCATACTGATGTTAACAGCAGCTTTATTTATATATGCCCAAACTTGGGAGCAATCAAGATAACCTTCAAGGGAAGAATGGATAAATAAGCTGGTATATACAATGGAATATTATTCAGCACTCAAAGGAAATAAGCTGTCATGCTCATGGAGACATGAGCTACCATGACATGGAGAGACCTTTAATGCATATTGCTAAGTGAAAGAAGCTAATCAGAAAAGGGTAGCCTTTTAAATATTAAATGATTCCACTGACATTCTGGAAAAGGCAAAACTCTGGAGAGAGCAAAAGTACTAATCATTAGTCACCAAGCACTCAGGGGAGGAAGGGATGAAGAGGTGAAGAACGAGGGATGTTTATGGCAGTGAAACTATTGCGTATGATATTATGATGGCAGATATATCCCATTATACATTTGCCAAAATGCATGAAATGCACAACACAATCAGTGAACCTTAATGTAAACTATGGACATTAGTTAACAATACTGTGTCAATATTGGCTCACCAATTATAACAGATGTAACACACTAATGCAAGATATTCATGATAAGGGAAACTGTGTCAGGGAAGGGATGAGGGAGTATTTGGGAACTTTCTGTACTTCCCGTTCAATTTTTCTGTAAACGTGAAACTCATCTAAAAATAAAGACCCTTTAAAAAATGTGTGTGTGTGTGTGTGTGTGTGTGTGTGTATATATATGTATATATATACAGTATTAACGATTAAAATTTGGAAATGATTTCCAGTAATAGTAGCAACAAGAATGTGAAATCAAGCAAATATTTAAGGAAGTAAACCTCTTTAAGAAACAAAAGAAATGAACTATTGACATCTGCAACAATATACAATATAGAGCTATTTCAAAAATATTATGCTGAGTGAAAAAAGCCAGACACAAGGAGTACATGCTCTGTGATCCTATTTATTCAAAGTCCTAGAACAGGCAAAACTCATCTCCAGTGACAGAAACCAGATCAGTGGTTACCTGTGGCAGAGAGCTGGCAAAGGGCTTATTTCAGAGGAACATGAGTGAGTCCATCATCCACCCCTTTTTGGGTGAAGATATATATCTTGATTGAGAAGTTGGTAATACGAATTACATTTGTCAAAATTCATCTAACTGTGCATCTTATTGAAAGTAAGTCATATCTTGATACATTTGATTAAAAAGAAAAAATTAAAAAAAAAAAAAACAGAGAAGCTCCCATCCGAGAGAGAGAAGGAGGGAAGGAGAAACAGATGAAAGATAGGAAGGAGGGAGGAAGAGAGGGAGAAGAGGCAGAGGCAGGGAAAGAGGATGTGCTATATTGTAATAAAACATTAGTAAAAATAATTACTTTAGGAAATAGGATTGCAGGTGATTTTTATTTTCTTCTGAAGCCTTTTCTACATTTTAGTTTTTAACATTGAATGTGTATTCCTTTCATGAGAAAAATGTTATATTAAAAAACAATAACCATACCATTGTAAAAAGAAAGAAAGGAAAGGGAGGGAGATGGGTGGGGAATCCTCGTTCACTGTGGCCGTTTATCCAGAAAGTAACCAAGGGAGGTGGTGTTTATTTCGGCTCTTGTACAGTCAACAGAATTTCAAAAGATTTCACCAAGCCTAGACAAAAGGAGAGATCATCTCCTGCAGAAGGAAAGACTTCTGCAGAAGTGCATGTGAAGGATGCACTGGCAATATGCAGAAATGAGCTTTCTCAGTATAAAAAATTGAAGCTGTAAGACAGAAGATGAAGCTTCTTTGTCACCAGATTCTTGACTGAAGCAGAGAGAAAGGTTCCATTCAAGTCAGAAATTTCAGTGCACCAACAACGGAGGGACCACTCGAACTTTCAAGAGATCTGCTGAAATAGGAATGGCAGTCCTGTCTGTGCAAGAGCACCATCAGAGGCTTCCCCTCCACACAGGAACTGTGACATCCGTGAGTTCCGATGCCCCAATGCCCATCACCGAAGAATGGTGCTAATAACCCTTAGTGAGAACCATGCCTCCAGAGGCAGTCTCTGTTAGGCCTGGTCTTACTGGTGATTTTCCGCCGTCTGTTACAGGGGTTCACTTCTTACCACAAGGCTTTTATGTATTCATTTGTAATGAACCCAGAAATTCAAAAATCAACAAGTTGTTTCATGGCTCTTTAGAGACCACTGCTTTGCGGAAGTATTCTAAAATAAGCCAAATACTACTTTTTTTAATTGTATTGCAATTATGTATGCACATACAAATTTTCTTTCGGTCTTTCTCTCTTTTTTTTTTTTGAGATGGAGTTTTGCTCAGTCACCGAGGCTGGGGTGCAATCTTGGTTCACTGCAACCTCCACCTCCCGAGTTCAAGTGATTCTCCTGCCTCAGCCTCCCAAGTAGCTGAGATTACAGGTGCGCACACCATGCCCAGCTCATTTTTGTATTTTTAGTAGAGATGGGGTTTTGCCATGTAAACCTATGGGGGTTTAGTAGAGATGGGGTTTTGCCAGGGTGGTCTCGAACTCCTGATCTAAGGTGATCCGCCCACCACGGCCTCCCAAAGGGCTAGGATTACAGGTGTGAGCCACCGCACCCGGCCCAGTCTTTCTCTTAAGCATAAACTTTTAAAACTCTATCTTGAACATAGGATTACTAATCTTTGACCCTCTTCAGTTTTGTTCAGTTACACATTTTCTTAATAACATCTATTTTTAATTCTCTTAACTGATTGTCTACGTTCCTCATTAACTGCAACAAAAAGTTCATTTATTATATAAACTTTATTTCTAAAACACTGAGTATTGGGGCTACATGGCAATGCCTCAATTCTCAGCAACCTTGGTCTAGAACCCACATCTGCCTTATAGAATTCTTCAGTGTTCATCTCTTTTTTAATCTTGAGGATTTCAGTATCTCTTTAATACTCTGTCCAGAAAACCTACTGCTTCTTAGTACCCTAAGAAAAGTACTTCTCAAACTGTGATGTGCCCTGAAACCTTGGCAACAGTAGGTCCTGGGGTTCAGTAAATTCAGAGGGGTGCCTCAGGTTCTGCATTTCTAACAAAATCCCTGGTGATGCTCCTTCCTGCTGCCTCTCTGTGAACCACGTTTGAATAGCAAGGCTTAGCAAGAGCTTCTTGCACACCAGGCTTCGATTTTTCCCCCCACATATACTTTTGGGATGTGGCAATCTCCTCCTTTCAGACACATTTTATTCCCTTGATCTTCACTAAGTTATTCCTCAGGTTCAACTGATCTAAATTATATTTCTGATTCCCACTGGTAATCTTGTATTCTTCAATTTCTTGGCATCTTCTCCATCTTTAATATTCTTTCATTTTCATATTCTAAGTTCAGCATGCTTACCTACAGCACCTTCTTTTTCTGTCTTAGACCTCTCAAATCCACATTCACAAATCTCTTTTGAGTCTTTTCCTCTCTGAATTGTTGATCACAATTCTAGAATAGAACACTTCCTTTTTCCATGTTACTTACAGATGTATGGACTTTTAGATATATAGAGATATATATAATAGATACATGAAGAGATGTGCACACACACACACACACAAACACACAATTACAAAGATTCCTTAGAAAACACCACTGTCAACCCTTTATAAGGCAAACACATTGGATATAGTCCAGCTACACTGAACTCAACACTCAATTCCATAAAATTATAGAAAAATAGAAAGTAGTAAACATGTATGTTATAGCTAAATACTTTAGATATATAAATCATATCATGAATTGGGCTCTGCTTCACAAAGAAAATTTTCCAGTTAGCCCATTGTTTTATTGTGCTCTCAACTTTCTCTAGTCTTATTTCCCAGTTTTACGTTGCCTCATTCTTTCTCCCGAAACTCAGCTCTGGGTTTTATATGTCCTCATTCTGTGGCACCGTGTTCTCCATTTCGATAATTTACTTCAGGCCACCATTTGGTGCTCTAGTGCTTCCTTTGATACTAATAGGACTTTGTCTCCATGAAACCGTTGGAGTAACTTTCCACACAGATTCTTAAAACTTGGCTCATTTATGCCATCCTTCTTCACCTCCATTCTTATAATGCTGCAATTATCAACATTTTATGGACCTTGGAGCTCAAGAACTCTAGACATTTATCACAGGTTTGAAGTTCACAATCCATCTCTTTGGCTAGTCAAAATCTTTTTTACCTATATGAATGAACTATCAAGAGCAACATATCTATTTATTTCTTATTTTCCTCATAGTCTACTAATTGTCAGTATAGCAAATAGTCTTTTATGAGGGCATCTACTGTCAATGCACACAGCCAAGAGTTCTGTGAATGCTCCTACATGCCTCTGTTGTTCACCTCTCCTCCCCAGCCACCAATGTGAAAGCACAGAAATAGAATGCATGGGGGCCGGGCGTGGTGGCTCATTCCTGCAATCCCAGCACTTTGGAAGGCTGAGGTGGGTGGACCACCTGAAGTCAGGAGTTTGAGACCAGTCTGGCCAACATGGTGAAACCCCATCTCTACTAAAAAGAAAGAAAATCTAAAAATTAGTCGGGCATGCTGGCAGATGCCTGTAATCCCAGCTACTCGGAAGGCTGAGGCAGGAGAGTTGCTTGAACCCGGGAGGCAGAGGATGCAGTGACCTGAGATCGTCCTATTGCACTCCAGCCTGGACAACAAGAGCAAAACTCTGTCTCGAAAAGAAAAAGAGGAAGAGGAAAACGAGGAGGAGGAGGAGAAGGAGGAAGAGGAGCAGGAGGAGGTGGAAGCGGAGGAGGAGAAAGGAAGGAGGAGGAGGAGGAGAAGGAAAAGGAGAAAGAGGAGGAGGAGGAGGAGGAGGAGGAGGAGGAGGAAAAAACAGAAAACATTGTATACTATTTCTATAGCATTACATAGTATAACAATCCGTGTATCTGATAAATTTCCAAAGCAACCTAAATGATTGACTATGTCTTAGTCCAGGCTACTGTAACAGACTACTCTAGACTATGACTTAAGCACCATATATTTATTTCTCACAGTTCTGGAGGCTGGGAAGTCCAAGAACAAGGTGCCACTAGATCCCGTGCCTAGTGAAGGCACACATGCTGGTTTGCAGGCAGTCTTCTCCTTGTATTCTCACACAGCTGAGAGAAAATCACCCCTCCCATGTTTCTTCTTATAAGAGCATTAATCCTATTCAAAGAGAGTGCCACCCCCATAACTTAATCACCCACGAAGGCTTTACGTCCTAACACTATCACAGTGGGAGGCAGGATTTCAATATATGAATTTGGGAAAGGTGATCCACAAATATTGAGTCCATAACACTTTGTTCTGAATACACAGCGAAAGAAAAAAGCAAGAAACCAACCTGACCTAAATCCATTTCTAGCTGAGGCTCACTAGCAAAGAAAGAAATATTTTAATTCTTACTATAATAGTTTAGAATATCTCACAAAACCTTAAAAGTTAGCAACTTTCATATATTCTATTCAGAATGTCTCACTTGCCAATTACCCTTCCTGTCATATACATAGTGACCTTGGTCACACACCACACTCTTCCCGAAATGAGAGGAAAGAGCAATCTGTGGACTTCACTATATAAAAGAAAAAATTGGGAAACCCAACAAAATGAAGAGGTTGGCCCACCCTTTTGCTGGAGTTCACACCCGGTGCCACAAGCTGGGAGGGCATGCAGTGAATATCAGTTCAGGGGAAACCGTGACATGCAGGGGTCAGAGCAAAAAGAGGAGAGAGGCGAGCACCAGGACACTGCTCCTGGACAGTGTCCATTTGAAGAGTCAGAGGGAAATTTTTAGGTTGCGGGAGGTCAGGGCTAGAACAAATGAGACACCTTGGGCAGAAAGGACTGGCAGAAGCCAGGTACAAGCAGTCAGGTTCACCAGTCCCCTGCCCCCACCTGCCCACCTCCAAAACTGGAGGCTGCCACATGGCCACCAAGGATAGCTGGAGAGAGGAGGGGCCTGTCTAGAAAGCAGCCCCAGGGAGCTGCCAGGATGGGCCCTGTGGGACTCGGACCTCACTACTCTCACCCACACACGTGCCCTCTGGGGCCTTCAGCAGAGGATAGTTACAGAGTATCCATGTTCAGCATCCCCTGGTGCAGGGAGCGCTTCATGGGACCAGTCCCAGGAGCAGTTCTCCAGCAGACAGGAACCCGTAACATGAAGGATTCGAAATAATATGCACTCTAGCTTTCTTTTTAGTATTCCTGATGGCAAAAGTCCCTTCTCATAGCTAAGCTCTGTCAAAAAGGAATTAAGCAATGATTTCAAACTTAAAATACCGTTCTTAAGAGTGAGCTCAGGTAGCTCAGAAAAACTTCCTTTTTATCTTTCACCGTCTCTAATAATCGCATTTATTTGCCTTTGCATTTGGTATGCCTCTTGTTTCTCTCTCTCTCAATTCTAACTTTAGGTGTCCTTCCTGACTTTTCTTCCTTCCTAATTCTAACGTGGGCCAAAAGACACTCACATCCCCTTTTCACAGCTATGCAAGATGCTGTCCTACCGCAGGCTCTATGGAGCACCTGTTCTGTACACCAGGCACACTTAGGAATGTGACAGCCCCCATTGAAATGCTCCCCAGAGCTACGTGAACTGCCTGCCACATGCAGGCCTGCAGCAGCCACCCTCTGCTTTTGGATAAAGGCTTTAAAGTGATGGTTTATCCCAATTTCTGCCGGCATGGCTTTCCCATCACTTCTGCCGTCCCCTCTTGCTGCTCCAAGCCCGTCCCTATGGCTGGATCACGGACTCCCACTATGTGCCTCCTGGAGCACTTCTCCCCATCTCCAGCCAGCAGATCCACCGCTGTACCAGGCTTTACAGAGCAGAACCGGCTGGTGTTTGCAGTTGCTTGCTGGATACTACCTCAAACCCCAGCCAGGTTTATTTTACTTTCCAAAATGACCACGAACTGTCCCAAACTCACCTCTGACCCTCTCATCCACATTATCTGAATAAGTAAAAAAGAACTTCACCCTATTATCACCAATTCTTTCCTTATGAGGGCTCTTACCTAATAATCTTGTTATAACTGATGGTCTATATTTTTCTTTCTGCAAACCTTTAAGTGGGCTATTTGAAAATCATCTAACACAACCCCAAATTTCCTTGATTTCTTTTCTTTTCTTTTTTTTTTTTTTTTTGCTGTTTTGTCCCATGTCAGTTTTCTCTTCCTTAATAATGTCCTGTAGTTGGTCCCCAAGTCCCCCCTTGAAAGTGGGAGCCTGTATGGTTATCCAAGTGACCACATTCCAGATCAGCAGCAGGAAGTAGTGTTATTACTCTCTCTTATTTGTAAAATGACTGTTCTCAGAAGCATATCACTTAACCAAGTCAAGCAGACAGTTCCGCCTCAACTGAAAACTATACTTAGCAGAAAATCAAGGCATAAACTAGATTTTGCCTCTTGCTTCCAGAATCACAAACCAAATGTCTCCAGTGTCTAATTGACAAAGTCCTCTCCAATCTCCCCCATCCAGTTCCTGGCTGTGAAGCTTGCAAATGCTCAACAAATGTTTGTTTACCAGTCCCCAGCACCCAGATACCCAGGGGAAGGCCTTAGCCGTACCAAGACCACTTCTTCCAGCGGGAGGTCCATTGATTTTTGTTTGTTTGTTTTCCAGACAGAGAACAAGAAGTTTTAGAAGAATTGGATTCCAAACAAGTTCATGAATGAAAAAGCAGTGAAGACAGGAGCTGTAAGCAGTATCCCAGGGAGAAACACAAGCAAAGACGTAGCAACCCTTCTAAAATTAGCGAGGAAATAATATGTTCAATGTTACTGAGATGTTATTTCTATTTTAGAATGTCTTTAACATAATTTTGTTACAGACCTATTAGTGTTCAAGGGAAATCAGTGAATGAATAAGTGGGTGAAGAATAAAAATGGAAAAAATGGAAAGTTAACAAAAAGAGAAGAGATCTAGGGAACAGAATGTGATTAGTTTGATTTCCAGTCTCTAACAATCACTGGTTAAAAATCAAATACAGCCTCCTCTGGGGTTAGGCTGATTGTGGCACAGAAAACACTGATATAAAGCAAAATGTTTGGATTCTTCATTCAAATATTAGAGACTACTGAGGTGCCAAATACGTCATCTATCATCAGACCCCTAGGGAAGCATCGTACGTTAGTACAAAATGCAGATGAAGCAGTAAGAGGTCCTGACCTTCCACATGTTGTCATGTTTCATGTTTAATTATATAACCACAACACCCTCCATTACTTTTGGCATCAAATTGGTGCAATGTAAATAATAAATTATTACCAGAACGTATATTCAAATGTTCCCTTTGCTTTAGCAATTATCATTGGCAAGGAAAGTATATTTGTTCTTTCGTGCCTCTGTTGCGCAACCGGGGACACTTCTTAGACCAAAATAATATCTGAGAAGACTGGATTACGTTCCAACCAGAACACGTTTGCAGTGGGGGGAAAATCAGAGAACTAAAATAAGCTTAATTCTCTTTTAAACTGCATAAGGGAGATAAAGCCAAGAAGAAAGGGAGAAAAAAAAACCTGTCTTGTTTGAATTTTTGCTCTCCTAAGATGGAAGGCAGCTTTGAAGAAAATAATACTCCATACAATTACTCTTGAAAAAGTCAGTTTCAACTTCAGTAGGCACAGATTGACATCCCTTTCAATAATTTTATAAAATGGAGGTTTTTGCTATTTAATGTCATATAAGGTAAGGATTTAACAGCTTCTACCACAGCCTTATCAAACATCATTTGATTATGTTCCCACTGGCAGTTTTTTAAAAGGCATTTCTGGATAGATTCACTTTCTTTGCACTTCATTAGACTTTGCAAGATTGTTTCTATCAGAATACTAAGTAAAACCACAGTTTAAAAGTTACCAATATTATTATTTATAATTCTCTTTCTTTTTTCATATACACAACACACACATCAAAATAGTGTCTAAAATTGGTATTTTTAGGTATATCTAAAGAATCTCAGAATTCTAGAACAGTCCTTAAAGGATTGTGGCATAGATTTCTAAGTGTTCCCTAATATCTGCCCTCTCAAAATACCCCTGAATGTTACCTCATCCCTTGGCTTTCCAGAACCAGGATTACATGTGTCAGCCTCCCTTGCAGCTAGCTGCAGCATGTGACTAAGTTTTAGACAGCACAATGGATGGGAATGTGATGGTGCAACTTCTAGGATATGTTCTAAAGGACAGGGCAGATGTTTCTTCTCACCCTTCCCCCATCCTCTGGCTGAGAAAGTGGATTGGACTCTGTGGAAGGAAACACACACTCCAGAAGCCTGAGCAGACAGCCGGAAGGGGCCCAGGAGACTGGAGACCTCACAGAGTCCAGCAGCTGCCTACATCTTAACTTTCATGTAAGGGAGACAGGAAGTTCTAACTTCACAAGCCACTGCTTTGGGAGCTCTGTTACATGCAGCCAAAACAACATCTACTGCATAAAGATGTCACATGTGAGGAGCCTGAGCTGGGGCTAAAACCCAGACCTACTAATACCACAACATTCAGAGAGTTCTTTCAACTACACCAGATAACCTTACCAAATGTTGTTGCCATTATTTTAAAAAACTATTAATAATATCTTACTATTTTACTGTAGTCCAATTAGACCTCATTGTTTCTTACTTACATTGTTGTTAATAAAGGAGAAAATGACCACTCAGATGCAAAGCACCTGCCCAAAAAGACAGTTATCTTCCTCTACATTTTCTGTATGTATGGGCCACATCCTTTGTGTGTGTATGTGGAGGGGGCTGGGGACAGGAGGATGCCAGAGGCAATAAAATGAGGACTCAGCCATCCACTGGAACAGGCCTGGGGTTGAATACCAGGTCTCCACATATGGCTGTTTCACTTCGCTAACCCTCTGTTTTCTAAGCATGAAAAAGAGAGCTTCATCCCTCCCTCACACTGTTGCTGCAGAAATTAATTGAGATAACATATTGTAAGAGCCTGGTGTTATACCGGGAAAATGAAAACTGCTCGTAAATACAGCTCTGCTTTCTTTTGGGTCTTTATGTATCTCTTCATTCAAGAATAATTTATAATTTCCTCAGATATTATGGATCAGGCACCTATGCCAAGCACTAGGGGAGGAAGCAAATAAGTCAACAGGGCGGCTGCCCTCCGGGGCTCTGCCACTGATAGCAGGGGAATAAAGCAGGAGCAGAGAAAAGGCAGTTTGAAAGATTCAGGCTTCTTTTCGTTTATTTAATGCATTTGTATGAGACATTGCTTGCTGATTGTAGAACTTTTTAGAAAATATAGACAAGCAAAAGTAGAAAATAAAAATTATTCCTCATTCCATGACTCAGCATTAACCAGTGTTAATATTTTGGAGTATCTCCTTCCTTTAATTCTCTCACTGTGATATGTAGTCCTCTATTATAAACATACAGGTTATAGAAAATGTATGAAACATATTATAAATCTGTTTTTTAACTTATTTTCTCACTTGAAATTTATCAAAAAAAAATTGTATGTTGTTGCTATTTCAACTGCTGTATGTTTATTCCATTGCCTGGATGTGCCAGAATTTATTCAACAGTCCCTCTATTTGAAAATTTACATCTTCTACAAAAACTCACACTGCTGTAATAATAACCACATATGGATCAGCTTAGCGCCTAGTCACCGCCAAGGCCAAGAACTCCACCTAGCCTAGAACAGATGTTAGTAAATATCTGTTGAATAAATAAGTAAAAGAATAGAAGTTGGAACGAACATTCTCAAAGAAAATCTTTATGCATATACAACAATTTTCTTAAAACAAATTCATTACAGAAAAAAATTCTGGGTCGAAGGGTAATAATAGTGTTAATATTAAATGTTAGTATTAATCATGTTAATATTGTGATGTTACCAAATTAGTAGATAAAAAGTAGATAATATTACCAAATTAGTAGATAAAAAGGTTTTTATAATTTACTCTCCCCAAAAGAGAAAGGTTTTATTTCTTTGAGTCCTCACCAGTATTTGGTAGTAGGTTTTTTTTTTTTTTTTTGAGACGGAGTTTCGCTCTTGTTACCTAGGCTGGAGTGCAATGGCGCGATCTCGGCTCACCGCAACCTCTGCCTCCTGGGTTCAGGCAATTCTCCTGCCTCAGCCTCCTGAGTAGCTGGGATTACAGGCATGCGCCACCATGCCCAGCTAATTTTTTGTGTTTTTAGTAGAGACGGGGTTTCACCATGTTGACCAGAATGGTCTCGATCTCTTGACCTCATGATCCACCCGCCTCGGCCTCCCAAAGTGCTGGGATTACAGGCTTGAGCCACCGCGCCTGGCCAGGATTTTTAAAATGATAAAAGTTTTACTATTCCTTTAATTTTCAACTATTTGGTTATTAATAAAACAAGCCATTTTCATGTTTTGATTGCTCATTAGTATCTTAGAGAAACTGATTAAGGGAAAATTTTGGACATAGTTACTTCTTTTCTCAGGCTTTATATGTGGCAAGTAGGTTCCATGGAGAAATAAAAGTTGGCAGAAAGGATAATAATTGCAGCCAAAAATTTAGCTAAGTAGATTTAGTGTTATAAGAAATTTGGAAGTAAAATCTACTAATAATAGTTATGCTAATAATGTATCTTGGGCTTTATTTATCTATATCTTCATATTTATCTACATGGATCTATCATATAGCTGTATCTACATCTCTATTGATATAATTATGTCCTTGGCCTCTGCTTTCTGCCACTTTACTCCCTTTTTTCTTTTAAGATCTTCCTTTCTCACTTCACATTTTGTCTTGTTTGTTCACTTTTTGATTGTTTGCCGGTTTGCTTTGGCGTTAAGTGTCAGTAAGATGGGTTACACAGGAGATGAGATGGACTATAAAGACTATGACCTCTGTTTAAGGAAGTGTTCCAGTTACATACAGCTGTCGAACAAACCACCCCAAAACTTGGTGGCATAAAGCAAACGATTCTGTTGTGCTCATGGATTCTGCAAGGCAGAAATCTGGACAGGGCCCAGAAGTTGGCTTATATTTGCTTACGTGTGTCTGTTTCCTGCACTGGGAAGACTTAAATTGCGGAGATTGACTCGTATGGCTAACTATGGGAATCAGCTACAGATCTTTTTACTCACATGTCCAGAACTTTGCCTGGAATGACCAAAATGTGGGCTTAGCTGGGATGGCTGACTAGAGTGCTTACCTGTGGCCTCTCAGTTATAGCTTGGACTTCCTTATAGCATGGCGGACAGAGGCTAGTCATACTTAAGAGTATGGCTCAGAACCCTAAGAATAATGTTCCAGATGCTGCATGGTCTTTTATGATCAAGCCTTAGATGTCACAGCATGTAACTTTTGTCATAGTATATGGGTCAAAGCAGTCATAAGGCCATCCAGTTTCAAGGGATGGGGATGAAAAGTCCGTGGCCATGATTAAAAACCACTGTGTTAAAAACAAACTCATGCATTTTGGGACACTTCTCGGTGTAGACCAGCTTTTGAGAAATACAGTTTATTTAATTAAACATTTGGTTATTACAGTATTTGGAAAATGCACTTTATTTGGTTAAACCAGTTAGACATTTATTTCTGATAATCAATTGTCTGACACTGTGCTACACACAGTATCCACAGACAAAGAATAAACGACTGTCCCTGCTAGCAAGACATGTGCTGCAATGTGGAAAATAATTTGCTAAGATACAGAAAAGTACCTGAAACAATTGGGAGTGCAATTAAGTGCCAAACTGTGATAATGGATCAAAGATGCAACAGAAATTCACAAAAGCAAGAAGGTTGTGGCAATTGGTGCAGTTGCAGTCGGTAACTAAGGCACCACAGCAGGGCTTCGATGTGTGGGTGGGATTTGGATTCTAACTCCTTCTGTGAGCAGGTTGGGGAAAGAAAGAAGAGAAACAGCAGCAAAGGTGCAGAGCCCAGGAGCCCCAAACATCCAAAACTGAGGGAGAGATGATGTGGTCGTAATAAGGTGGGTTACATAGACAATAATCTATGAAGAGAAAGGATGGTCTGCAATCAAGACTCCGTTCAGGAGAGGGCTATGGTAGAATGTTGATCAGGGAAGCTATGTTTAGAATAACTAAAGGTCCGTGGTCTGCAGATGAAACAGTGGGAAGACGGAAGGTTAGGGACGGCAACTATCCACATACCACCTACACCAGTATCATTTAATGTTTTGCTTTAAGTCGACTCATTTTTTTTAACCTAAGTACATTTACATAAAGAGGAAAATAAATTTTGTGTCAGCACTCTACACAGAACACTAGTATGAGTAGGTATGTCCCTCACCTCTCTCTCTCTCTCTTTTTCCCCTCTCTCTGTCTCTCTGAAGTCAATGGTAGACAGTAGATAGTTGTTAAAGACTCACAAGCACTGAACTGAGGTTTTCCCTTCACTAAATATGCAGGATTACTAGAGAATTGAAGAAGGAATTCCTTACTCATCAAAGGATATAAAATTATGCCATATCATGTCTGTACCTCCTAAATTCTCTCTCACCACCAGCACTTTAAGAATCTCAGACCAGGCCGGGCGCGGTGGCTCAAGCCTGTAATCCCAGCACTTTGGGAGGCCGAGGCGGGTGGATCACGAGGTCAACAGATCGAGACCATCCTGGTCAACATAGTGAAACCCCGTCTCTACTAAAGATACAAAAAATTAGCTGGGCCCGGTGGCGCGTGCCTGTAATCCCAGCTACTCGGGAGGCTGAGGTAGGAGAATTGCCTGAACCCAGGAGGCGGAGGTTGCGGTGAGCCAAGATCGTGCCATTGCACTCTGGGTAACAAGAGCGAAACTCTGTCTCAAAAAAAAAAAATTACTCCCCAGAAATATACTAGATAATAATCATGAATATTATTAATCCATGAACTCTAATATGACTTCACCCTCCTCCCTCCTTAGCTTTATCAGATTTCTAGTTCTGTCCACTTTGGGGCAGACATCTGCTTTTTTTATTGACACTGCCACTGTAAATTCTCAAATATCAATGCTCACGAAGAAAAGGAATGAAAACTAAACCTATTTACCTTTGTTTTGGGACCAAGCACCTCTCATTGGAATTCATAAGTATAAAAGACTCAAGAATAAAGCATGGAAAAATCCAAATAGAATTTTTTTAAAGCTTTACGATGCATTCTATGGCTGGGAAAAATAGATTTAAAAGATTTACTTTTCTAATTCTTATTTTTTTCAATGTAAAATTAAGATATGCTAACATTCCATTTTACACACACACACACACACACACACACAATCTTATCTTCTATAACATCATACTATAGAGCTTAAATATAAACAATAACATTTATTTTTTTGATGATATATTAACTTGGGATATATTCTGTTCCTCTCTTTGTATGATATTTTCCTATAGGTAATATATGTTAATTGGCTGAACAAATGAGTTGACCGACTTATAAGAGGGGCAGAATAGACACCTGAAAATAATTAGAGATGCTAAGGCACAGTTTACTTGTTAATCTTGCCTACTCTTAACGACTGCTGCTGCCACCTATATACTAAGGATTCCTAAGACTATGTCTGCAACCCAACCCAGCTGTCCTCCTGAATTTCAGACACACATCTAACTCTTTATTAGACATCTCCATTGCAATGTCTGACAAGAACCTCAAAAATAACATATTTAAAACGTAAGTCATGGCCTTTCCCCTCAAACTCCGTGCTTGCCCCTAGATTTACAATGTCGATGCCCACCATTAGGAGATTACCCAAGAGGAAACTGAGTGATGCCCGATTAGTCTTCTTGATAACTTCCATATCTAATTAGAAGCCAAGCATGCATACTACCCTTTCAAGGAATTCACGTCACACTTATTTTGAGTAGACTCTTGTTTATGCAGAATAGTCACAGGAGAGAATTATATAATCACATACCTATTCTGATTAACAGTTACCAAGAGTGCTAATTTTCACATAATTACAGTGTAACAAAACATGCAACACTGTTCAATAAAAGATACCTTTTCTTGTATTCTTCAAATCATTTAACAAAAGTCTCAGGGAAATTACAAATAATTAAATAATATTTAAGTTCGTATTTGTGGGTGCTTACGCAAGTGCATGTGCAAGTATGTGTGTGCGTATGTATGTACGTGTATGTGTCTCCTGACTTCTGCAAATAAATTTAAGATGGAGAAGGTAGAAAGAAGATGTACAACAGAGTCCTGTGGAGGTCTGATTCCCCACCCAGTAAACATTCCATCCCTAATAAGGTTTGGATCTGCGTCCCCACAAGTCTCATAGAAATGTAGTCCCCAGTGTTGGAGGTGGGGCCTGATGGGAGGTGTCTGGATCATGGGCACATACCCTTCATGAATGTCTTAGTGCCACCCCATTGGTGATGAGTGAGTTCAAGGCAGATCTGGTTGTTGAAAAGTATGTGGCCCCTCCCACTCTGTCTAGCTCCTACTCTGGCCAGGTGTCCTGCCTGCTTCTGCTTTGCCTTCCTCCGTGAGTTAAGGCTCCCTGAGGCCTCCTCAGAAGCTGAGCAGATGCCAGTGCCATGCTTGCACAGCTTGCAGAACCATGAGCCAATTAAACTCTTTTCTTTGTAAATTACCCAACCTCAGTCATTTCTTTATAGCAATGTGAGAATGACCTAACAACACCCCTCCACTCCTTGAAGCACAGCGCTTCCAGTTTTGATAAGTTACAAGCAGACCTGTGCTTCAAGGAAGTCCAGATGGCCTTGACCTCAAGATGGGAAGTTTTCCACTTCCCTTGCCAGCAACTGGTTTAGGAACAGCCATATGGACTCTCTGGCCAATGAGGGTGAGTGTAACGGGAAAGACCTTTTTTTTTGTTTTAATTGTACTTTAAAAAGGGACATAAGGTCAAGTCAAGTGCTCTCTTTCGGCCTTTGAATTTTTTTTTTTTATAAGGGTATGATGCCTGGAACTGCTGAAGGCATTTTGGCACCTGAAACAGACGCTAGACCCTGCTCATTCAGAGCAGAAAGGTGAAAGAACCCTGACCATGTTGTTAAGCTGCTGAACTAACAACTCTTCACATTTTTATGTGGGGTAAAGATTGCTTTACCATGTAAGACATTCTGCCTTGGGTATTCTCTTAGTTAAGGCTGAAGCTACCATAAGTGACACAGACTAAATATGGGTACCTTCTAGTTTGCATTTGGTTTTGTTGCAATATTCCAAAACACATGCATGTCATTTCTTCTCTCATTAAAAGAAATGTACCTACCAGAAATAATTTTATCTGTTTTAGCTCTTTGGGATATAGAATAAACAGAAGTTAGACATACCAGTGAAGGGAGGAGATGAAGCTCCAACTGACTCAAAGACAAAGTTCAAAGGAACCCAAAATGTGTGGTTTTCATCATGCTGTTCCTTTGAGTTTTGTCAAAAGCAGCTGGCCGATGTGTCTTCAACTGATTTATTCCTGGGGCTTTCTTAAGTGACAAACAGGCAAACATGAGCATCAACTATCATCATTCAAGGTCCTTCTAGACTACAACATGCATGAGATTTCAACCTCTAGAGCTCTGCAATCCACAGGGCCCACTTAGGAGTCATCATCCTTGAATAAAGCCAAGAAGGTTACTCAATTCATTTTCATACTAAACAAATTGAATCCTTAATCACAGGGCAATTATCAGCAAGCTGTTCTTTTGCAATTACTGTCTCCATCCATGAAAGCATTTTTTTTACTGTGATATTTAAAAATAAACTCTAAAGTCTCCCCAAAATAAATTCATAGCTTACATTTACTTCGTAGCATATATTTTATTTATCTCCACTTCAGCAACTTCTATCTTTTAAAAATCCATTTTGAATATTTAGGGAAAAGGTGTCTTTTGCCTCGGCGAAACATAATTTTCCCAAAGTTTTACTTTTTTAACTAATTTTTCTTATTATTCTGAATATTCAAAATTGTCTTGCACATCTTAACTCTGCTGAAATGCAGAGTAATTTATATGATTTAGAATTGCGGGCTGAATACAGTGGCTCACAACAATTCCAGTACTTTGGGAGGTTGGGGCAGGAGGACTGCTTGAGCCCAGGAGTCTGAGACCAGTCTGGGCAACAAAGGGAGACTCCATCTCTAAAATAAATAAATAAATAAATAAATAACATAAATTAGCCAGGCATTATGGCATGTCCTATAGTCCTAGCTACTCGGGAGGCTGAGGTGCTAATTGTTCTGGTACATGTTAGACTCATTTGCCAAACCACCAGGAAGTGACAGGCATCTTCATAGAGAATTTTGCCACTGGGAGGAGCCTCGAGTGGTTTAAAGCTTTCTTTGGCAAGTTAGTAATGATGGTTACTCCTCGCTGTATAGATGATAAACCAATTGAAAATAAGACGGGGCCAGGCGCAGTGGCTCACACCTGTAATCCCAGCACTTCGGGAGACCAAGGCAGGCAGATCATGAGGTCAGGAGATCGAGACCATCCTGGCCAACATGGTGAAATTCCATCTCTGCTAAAAATATATAAATTAGCCGATGTGGTGGCACATGCCTGTAGTACCAGCTACTCAGGAAACAGAGGCAGGAGAATCACTTGAACCTGGGAGGCAGAGGTTTCAGTGAGACGAGACTGTGCCACTGCACTCCAGCCTGGCGACAGAGCAAGACTCCATCTCAAAAAATAGATAAATAAAAATAAGAGGGAACTTATATCCATCTTAGTGATCTATATCTAGGAAATTAAACCTAAGTTACATATTATCTATTCTCTAGTTTGAGACCGCCGGGTGTAAGGACAATTGGGCTGTGATACTCTCACTCTACTAAGCCATCCACATTTGCTGTTTAGTTCAAAGAAGGAGATGAACTTTCCAGAGACATGAGAGGCTCAGGATTGAGCCCAGGGCAACTCTGTTGAATTTATACACACTAGAGAAGGGCTAAGGACTGCAGCAGGAGGAATAATGAGCTTCCTAGGAAAAAAAAATGCATTCTAAAAGGAAAAATCAGGATGTGCCCCAGGCATTGGAGGAGAGGCGCAATGGTGAGAAAGACATATTTTCTCTCTCAAGTCCATAAAGCTTTGCCCCCGTAAAGTAATAAGGTCCTAGGACAAGAAAGGGGGCTCAGGAACAGTAAAGCTCATTTCTATAGAAAAATCTCAAGGCACTGGAAACATAAACAGTGTTACTTTGAAACCAGGAGGTCAGTGTGGAGCAAAGTATTATATGAGAAGAGATTCTTCCCAGTTCAGTAAAGTAACATAGTACACTGTCACGGTTCAGCCTCCAAGCAGAGGTGCAGGAGCTCAGGCAATGCCAGCCTCTGCACCAGTCCCAGAATCAGCATTTGAAGTGCCTCTGAGAGCAACAGGACACCATCACAGTACATCACGGCGAGGGCCACCACCACCATCTCAGTAGCAGCACCTGTCATGCCAAGGGTGAGAGGTGGCCCAGGAGGCAGGAAATAGTACCCTTGGCAAGGGTACCATTTCTCGGATATAAGAGTCTATCTCTGGACTTTATCCAGCCAGGGAAGCTACTTAGAGGTGTGATCTTTAGCAAGACTAATGCCTAGAAATTCTTTTGATCCCTGATCACCATAAATTTCAAAACACACACGTTAAAAAAAATGTTTCTGATTAAGAAGAGCTGTAAAAACAGCAGGGCTTTGGCATTTGGGGATTTAATGTACTTGGTCTAAATTTTTTACCAACAACTCTGAAATTCAATGTCATATGTTACAAAAGTGAGGTAACAGTAAGGCAACAATCCTCAGAGCTTTGCTAAAGGTGGTTTATGAGAAGGAGCACTTTACTATCTCTGTCCATTTTCTTTAACAAAAGAAAAAACAAGATGAATTAGAAGGCCTCATGTCTTCCAAGTGTAAAGGAGGAAGAAAGAAAGGCAGGGGCCGCGTGGAACAGATGCAATATCCCTGCTGATAACAAGTATTTATATTGACAAAACATCAATAATAAGCAATGTACCAAGTTCAAAAGAGGCAGACATTTACCCTCTATGGCTATTATTTATTTATTTATTTATTTTTTAAAAGATGGAGTCTTGCTCTGTAACCCAAGCTGGAGTGCAATGGTGCGATCTCTGCTCACAGCAACCTCCACCTCCTGGGTTCAAGTAATTCTCCTGCCTCACCTCCCAAGTAGCTGGGACTATAGGCACACGCCACAATGCCCAGCTAATTTCTTTTGCATTTTAGTAGAGACAGGGTTTCACCATGTTGCCCAGGCTGGTCTCAAACTCAGAGCTCAGGCAATCCACCCGCTTCGGCCTCCCAAAGGCTTCATAAACTTCTGAGACACAAATCCGAACCATGAATGTTGTGCAGAAGTGACTGAGGCCAGGAGGTCATCTGAACCTCTACATCTCAATGCAACTTTACTGAAACCCCCAATTCTTCTTAGGAAGGTGCTACACTGGTAAGAACCTTCCTTGTTATTATGACAGTCCTTTTACTATAGCAATAGGGGCAGTGAATAGAATATCAAATAATCCACGTGGTTAGCTATACCTTATTGATGACTGACCCCAGCTATAGAATTAAATGTTAATGAGTGGATAAGTCAATCTACCTAATATCCTACTCAAACTGGACAGCTAATCTTCGAATTACAGCTGGCAAAGATTATAGTAAGCTTATTTCTTCTTTGAATAAGTGCATTGGCTAAAACAACACAATTCCAAATGCAATTAGAAATCTACTCTGTTCATATGAGAAAGGAAATCTTTTCGTAGATTAGCAGCCCATTTATCTTGCTGTGTTTTAGTGTAGAAGTAAGCAAGTGAGAGATTCAGAATAGGTGTGAGGCTAGGTACTGGCCTACTTACTTTACCGGTAATTACGTTTAATACATAGACGTAGGACTTATTATTTTCTCTCCATGAATGATATTGAGTTTTGCTTTTCAGTCTTTTTCCCAGTAAAAACTTTTTAAATCTGTTTTTCAAATTGCCAACCAGCAATTCTTTTCAAATAGCTTTTCACCAATAGCAGGTTTCTAAGCTAAAGAAATGTGTGTTTATTCTTGGAAAATTTTTGTTAGGTGATCAAATGGAAATGACCAAGTATATTATTTGCAACTCCTAATCAGAAGCCCAAAGACTCTCATGGTTGCCATATTGAGGAGCTCTTCACCATGCTCTGTCCTTTCAAAGCACATCCTCTCATTCTTAAAAACAGGAAAGAAATAAAAGACTACACTAAGGTAAATGCATTCACCATTCCCAGTAGCTCATCTCTACCTGCAGATCTTTTTGCCCAAATACATTCTCCCCAAATCAATTTTGCCTGAGCATATCAACTTCTTTTCTTAGATCTCAGTATCAATCCGGTGACAGTTATTCTAAACCTAATACAAAAGTCAAGTAAAGTGAGATATCCAAATAGAAAAAAAATAGCCTAATAAAATAATAAAGACAACTATCTAAAAGCCAAAGAGGGCCAGGCATGGTGGCTCAAGCCTTTAAATCCCAGCACTTTGGGAGGTTGACGCAGGCAGATCACTTGAGGTCAGGAGTTCAAAGTCAGTCTGGCCAACATGGGAAAACCCTGTCTCTACTAAAAATACAAAAATTAGCCAGGCATGGTGGTGGGTGCCTATAATGCCAGCTACTCAGGAGGCTGAGGCAGGAGAATCACTTGACCTTGGGAGGTGGAGGTTGCAGTGAGCCAAGATCATGTCACTGTACTCCAGCCTGGGTGACAGAGCAAGACTCAATCTCAAAATAAGTAAACAGGCCTGGAGCGGTGGCTCACTCCTGTAATCCTAGCACTTTGGGAGTCTAAGGCGGACAGATTGCCTGAGCTCAGGAGTTCGAGACCAGCCTGGGCAAACCTGTCTTTACTAAAATACAAGAGAAATTAACTGGGCATGGCGGTGTGCTCCTATAGTCCCAGCTACTCTGGAGGCTGAGGCAGGAGAATTGCTTGAACCCAGGAGGTGGAGGTTGCAGTGAGCAGAGATTGCGCCACTGCACTCCAGCCTGGGTGACAGAGCAAGACTCCATCTTTTATAAATAAATAAATAAATAAAATCCATAAAGAGGAAATGCCTGACTCTTTTGAACTTTGTACATTGCTCATTATTGATTATATTGATGTTTTGTCAATACAAATGCTAGTTATCAGTGGGGATATTGCATCTGTTCCATGCAGCCCCTGCCTTTCTTTCTTCCTCCTTTACACTTAGAGGACATGAGGCCTTCTAATTCATCTTGTTTTTTTTTGTTGAAGAGATAGTAAAGTGCTCCTTCTCATAAGCTGCCTTCAGCAAAGCTCTGAGGATTGTTGTGTTGCTGTTACCTCATTTGTGTAAGATTCCCTAGAGTGAAGAAAAGCTACAACCAAGATGACAATTAATTTCATTTCTTGGTTTATAGGATACCCTTATGAATAAGCCTCCGATAGGCCTATACTCTTGGTGTGACCAGGAAGTTAGGAGCTTGAGAGGCAGGAATTACTTGGTGGCTTGTTGGGAGCAGTACCATTAGCAGGCTGATTAGAGCGGGGAAAAACCATCCTGAAATGAGAGACGAGGACTCCAGAGATACATGTACATTCTTCACACTCTCACACTCCTGAAAGCCCCACCAAGCTTTACATCAGCCTTGGAGCACCAGATTTTTGAAGCATTTCAATGCCTATCTCACCATACTGCCCTCTCTTCTTATCCATCTTTTCCTGGGTCTCCTTGGAGATGATTTCTTAGTATGGATGAATGGGCTGATGTTGAAAAGTTCCCAAGTCAGTTTTTGAAGGAGGTATGAAATCTCAGATAATAGTATCTTGGCTCTGAAGAGATAAAACCATGATGGCTGACTGTGGAGGTTCCCTTTCCCACACACAGGCCAAATATTCTAAGCACACACACATACACACACACACACACACACACACAAAGGCTGGAAAATAACAACAAATGGGGAACCATGGAATACAAACGGAATTATGAATGTCAAGTGTGGAACATGATTCTCTGACAACAGACCACTGATGCTGGGAAGAAAAGAAAAACAGTATCTGTATGTACAAAGAGAGTATCTATACACACATGCATGCACACACACACACACACACACACCACACACACACACACACACACACACACACACAATGTTAGCATGCTACATAAAGCCACTGTGCCAGTTAGCATGCCCTATCATTTGCTTCACAGACGACATCTCTCCATCATCTGAATGAGAGTTTATACGCCAGGGTTATAGTTAAGGACTTCAGGAGTTTTATACAAAGTTCAAAGGCAGATGTTTCATCTTTACCAAAATATGCGTATTGAAATTTTACCAGATATATTAAATGACTATGTATTTCTCTTATTAGTGCCTTTTAAGAGTGAACTCTATTGAGGCAGAAAATGTAATCTCATTTTTAATACACTTATTAGAAAATATCTTTTTTTTTTTTTGAGACAGAGTTTCGCTCTTGTTACCCAGGCTGGAGTGCAATGGTGCGATCTCGGCTCACCGCAACCTCCGCCTCCTGGGTTCAGGCAATTCTCCTGCCTCAGCCTCCTGAGTACCTGGGATTACAGGCACGCTCCACCATGCCCAGCTAATTTTTTGTATTTTTAGTAGAGACGGGATTTCACCATGTTGACCAGGATGGTCTTGATCTCTTGACCTCGTGATCCACCCGCCTCGGCCTCCCAAAGTGCTGGGATTACAGGCTTGAGCCACCGTGCCCG
>CM052666.1:39202182-39226947 GCA_028533165.1 Leontopithecus rosalia
TGCCTCAGCCTCCTGAGTAGCTGGGATTACAGGCATGTGCTACCACACCCGGCTAATTTTGTATTTTTAGTAGAGATTGGGTTTCTCCACGTTGGTCAAGCTGGTCTTGAACTCCCAACCTCAGGTGATCTGCCCGCCTCGGCCTCCCAAAGTTCTAGGATTACAGGCGTGAGCTACAATACCCAGCCAAGAACATATCTTTAAGAAGATGTTAGGAAAGGGCAGAAAATGAGGTGACCCCGGAGTATTTTTGTAGTACCACACGGTAAGAAAGTTCCCCAAAATAAAAGGATGTGGGCATATCCAAGGGCCACTGGAGCCCAAAGAGCCTCTCATGGCCAAAGAGGGAACAACTTAAAGAATAATATAAGTAACATCGAATTGAATTTTACCCGCAACATAAGATAAATATCCCAGGGTTCTACTGATACAAGTAAAGGATGGAATAAATAGATATTGAGGGAAAGTAGATTAACCTTCCTTAAAAAAAATTACAAAGAATAGATGCAGCTACTCCCTAGCCCAGGAGCTGTTGAATGTGAGGATGTGGGAGTTCTTGACTAGCTTGCAAAAATTAGTGTAGAAAAGGAAAAACAGTAACTTTACAGTGAGAAATCTGGCAAACACTACTTTAACCAAATGACAAAGATTAGCATCATTGATAATGTCACCCGATTAGCATGAATGCCGTGATATGATGTGACAAGAAGCGCACTTTCCGTCTGTGGTACTCCACCCCAAGGCTCATAATCCCAGTCTAATCAAGAAAAAAAAGTCAGACATACACAAAGTGAGAGACATTCTATAAAAGACCTGATCTGTATGCCTTTAAGCTGACAAGGTGGTGAAAAATAAGGAAAGCTTGAGAAACTGTCATGGACAAGAGGTGACTAAGGACACATGACAACTAAATGCAATGCGGTATCTTGGATGAGATCCTGGAACAGAAAAGGGACATTAATTTAAAAACTAGTGAAATTCAAATAAAGTGTGGAGTTGAGATGTTAACACATTAGGGGGAATGAAAATTGGGTAAGGAGTATATAGGAGATGCTTGTACTGTCTGTAAATTTTCTGTAGATGTAAAGTTAGTCCAAATTAAAGGGATTTCTTTAATAGAAAGATATTTGTAAGCTTATAGGACAGACTTATCAATGTATGCACACGTCATGGACACATCATGGATGAAAGCAAGAGGATTTCAGGGAATGGAAAAGTTTGGAATCAGTTGAGTCAGGAAGTCATAGTAGGCGATTCTTAATAATCAAGGCTGGCAGGCGTTTAAGAGTAATTTGGCGGGTTTGACACATTCCCTGATGCAAAGTATCTTACAGTCTCTGATAAGTCCACTCGGCCAGAGCAGGGTGGGAGCTAAATGATGAGCCAGCAGATTTAAGCAGGGCAACAAGCTCAACAAAATTACTTGGGGAAAGTTAAAAAGTTAACATTGTCCTCCAGACTAATGAAAACGGAGACATATGGAAATTGAAGCTCTGAAACAGTCCACCATAAACAATGACATTAGATATTGAAATAGGTCACTAAAGTAACTATTTCCCAAGTCTCAAAAGACGATCAATGAAATCTCTATCTCTGGGATGGTTTAGATGCAGCCTTGTGTATTACCTTCTTCATCTGACAATTATAACTGTGTGAATGCCTATTGGGTAGTCTCTCAAGTAAATCTGAGGTTCTTTCCACTGATTTGTCTTTTCCCTTCCCTTCCTTTTCCCTTCCCTTCCTTTTC
This sequence comes from Leontopithecus rosalia, assembly GCA_028533165.1. NCBI lineage: Eukaryota > Metazoa > Chordata > Mammalia > Primates > Cebidae > Leontopithecus > Leontopithecus rosalia. The sequence continues at coordinate 39,203,930 of CM052666.1, forward strand.
CCTTCCCTTCCCTTTTCCTTCCCTTTCTCTTTCCCTTCCCTTCTTTTTTTTTCTTTTGAGACAGTCCCCATTATACCCTTAAAACTAATCACTAGTTCAGAGTCCTAGCTCCATACTTCTGCTTTCCCTGTTTTTGACATAAATAGAATCATACTCTCTATGTCTGTTTTCTTTCATTCATTACTACGCCTAAAAGAGTCAGCCACATGATTGCATACAGATGCAATAGATACATATAAAATCTCTTCCAATGCTTAATGTATTACACTGTATGGATAAACTACAATACATTGTCCATTCAACTATAGTTGTATATAAGGGATGCATCCTACTGTGAATAACAAAAATAATGCTTCAATAAGCATTTGTGTGCATGTCTTTCATTAACCTGAGCACACATCTGTTTGATATATACATAGAATTTAAATTTTATGGGTCTAAATATCAAAAGATGTGTTTAATGTAGTAGATACTGCAAAAGTTTCCCAAAGCAGATATGAATAAAGTCCTACCAGAAGTTATGAGAGGTACGGATGCTCCCCATTTTCAACACTTTGTTCACTTTTCATTACGTTCATTTTAGCCTTTCTGGTGTTTGTATAATGGTGTATCATTTTGTACTTCATTGATAACTAACGACATGAAGCACCTTTTCATGCATTTACTGCCCATCTGGATATCCTCTTTTGGGAAGTTCCTGTTTGAGTGTCTTCCTCACTTTGTGTTGGGCTATGTTTTTCTTATTGATTTGTAGGTGCTCTTTACATACCCTGGATTAAAACTCTTTGTCAAAGTGTGTGTTAAAAATATAGTCTTCTAAAATAAATTATATATGTGTGTGTATATATATATATATATATATATATACACACACACATATATAAATACATATATATACACATATATATACATATATATACACATATATACACATATGTTCATATATACACACATATATACATATATATATATATACACACATATATATATCCTTATTTGTGACTTGCCTTTCATGCTGCTAAGCTAATCAAATATTTTATAGACAAAAGCACTGAGTTCTAATGTAGTCCAGTTTACTAATCTAATAAATTGGGATTATTAAAACTGCTTCAAAATTTTTCCTTAGTCAAGTTGATGGAGATTTTGTATTATATTTGTTCTAGAAGCCTCATCGTTTCAATTTTCAATTTAGGTCTATGGCTCATATTAAACTGATTCATATTTAAAAAGAAATCAATGTATATTTTTAATGTGGATATACAAGTGACCTAGCACTCTTTTTTGGAAAGATTATCTCTTTCCCATTGCATTACAGAGTCACCTTTGTCTTAAATCAAGTATCTGTATCTGCACTGTCTAGTTTGTCAATTGATCTATTTGTTTATCCTTGCACCAATACTACACTGCTTTAATAAATCTAGCTTAGACTAAGTTTTGATATCTGGAAGCAGGCTAACTCTGTTCTTTTTAAAGACTGTCTTGGCTATTGTTGGCCCTTTTCAATACACACACACACACACACACACATACACACACACACGTTGACATTTTAATTGGAAATGGATCTACTGTATAGATGAATCTGGGGGAGAATTAAAAAGAGGTCTTACCAGCTTTTATTAAATTTATTCCTAAGTATTTGACATTCTTATGCTAGTGTAAATGGTAATTTTTTTAACTTTTATACTGGAACTTTTTTCTAACTAAATTTTGCATATTGGCTTTGAATCCAGTGACCCTCATAAATCCAGTGACAGTATAATCATTAAGTATATCTGTAGTTTATTTTGTATTTTCTTTTTTTTTAATTATACTTTAAGTTCTGGGATACAGGTACAGAACATGCAGGTTTGTGACACAGACATACATATGTCATGGTGGTTTGCTGCATCCATCCCCCCATCATCTACATTAGTTATTTCTACTAACGTTATCCCTCCCCAATGCTCCTACCCACTGCTATCCTCCCCCCAGCCCCCACATCCCCCAACAGGCCCTGGTGTGTGACGTTCCCCTCCCTGTGTCCATGTATCCTCAATGTTTAACACCCACCTATGAGTGAGAACATGCGGTTTGGTTTTCTGTTCTTGTGTCAGTTTGCTGAGAATGATGGTTTCCAGCTTCATCCACATCCCTGCAAAGGACATGAATTCATCTTTTCTTATGGCTGCATAGTATTCCATGGTGTATATATGCCTCATTTTCTGTATCCGGTCTGTCAATGATGGGCATTTTTGTTGGTTCCAAGTCTTTGCTACTGTAGATAGTGCCACAATATTTTGTATTTTCAAATGTACACAATCATATCGTCTGCTAATAGTGACAATGTCATTACACATTTCAATTCTTACATTTTTCTCTCTTTTTTCTTGCCTTATTGCGTTGTCTGTGACTTCCTGTACTACAATGCTAATGAGAAGTGATGACTCTGGGCATATCTGTCTCCCTCACAATCTACACGGACAATTTTTCAATAGTTCACCATTCACTGTGGTTCTTTTTAAAGAAATTTTTTATCAGAATAGTAAATATTGCTTTTATTTCTTGTCAGTTGAGAACTTTATCATGCATGGGTATACAATTTCATCAAATCCTTTTTCTTCATCTATTGAGATTGTTGTATGATCTTACTCTTTTGTTTTATTAATATGACAAAATTTGGTAATTAATTTTCAAATTTCATATCTACTTTGCATTACTGGAATAAAATAAATTTTGTTATGATACATTATCATGATGTATGACATACATTATGTATGTAGTCATTGCTTATTTTTTTAACTATACTTTATCATCTAAACAACCAGTGCCTTGAAGGCAGTATTCTTATACTATTAATATTTTGCATTTTTCTATATTAATCATAACACTGCAGTTATACAGTAACTCTGTTTACACAACTTTAAACATCTTCAAGGAAGGGACCCCGCACTAGTCTTTATATTTAATAACATTGTTAATCACACAGTACATGTCAAATAAGTGCTTGTTGAATTAAAGACCTCACAGCTTCCTAACACATTATCTTTCACATGAAACACACTCAATAAATATCTGGTGACTGATGAGTTTGCCAGTTGGCACTTTTTGATGTGAATGAGTCCCATCTTCTCAACTTAACTCCTCATGTTATTGCTGGATCAGACCTAACAACATACTGGTGGGAGCACGATAATAGCTCAGGTCAGTGAAACACAAGGCTCATGCCTACTCTGGAGGATAAAGAAACATATTTATCACCCAATGGCTATGACATCCAGTCCCATCATGCCCAGGCAGGTCGTTCAACTGGGGCCCACTTCAAATGTCAGACACAAGAAGACTTCCCAGTGCAGATAAGGCTACCTGGGAAAGATTGCCTCATTCTTAACTTTCTTAAACGCTAGATTTGTGATTTGAGATATTGGGCTCATTTTTCTATCTTTCTGAGGAAATTTTAAATGTGCTTTTTTGGTTAAAAGGGCTATCTCTTAACCACCACAGTTTGACCTTCCAACTGTACCGCAACATTCACATTGTACCCTAAACTTTTAGCACACACTCTGTGCAGGTATGAATCTTAAGCAATTGGGTAATTTTAATGTCCCCAATATATACAGTTTAAGCAACATTTCTGGTGTGAGATCCTGCCATAGACTCCACCCCTGTCTAACTATGCCATCTATCAGTCAATTCAGTAGGAGACAACTACTCCAACTACTGCCATGTCCCAAGTTCAAAGGACCCATCAGATTTCTTTGGAGGAGAACTAAAAAATGTTACAGTAAGTTAAAACCTGAGATGAATACAGAAGTCTATAGAGAGAAGGAAAAACTTTTAGAGAAACTAGCCATAAATTGGCATGTAGCTATTATATGGAAGAAGAGATGAAAAAGAAACCTTAAAGTCAATCATCCCAAGTTTCTCAAATTAAATACATTAAATATGATATGTCCCTATGAGTATGTTAAAATAAGTCAATAAACCACACCCAAGAGAGTTCAAAGAAATCAAAACTTTTTCAAAATACACTGCAATGTCAACTTGCAGTGAGAGAAGACCCTTAGTGGGAGGGTATACATTGACTGTAGTGGTGACAAGGACAACAGTGGACATACCCTGAGACCCGCTGGAAGATGCTCAAGAGACTGCTAAACTTTCACGTCTTGACTGGTGAGTTGGAGGCAGAGAATCCGGCCTCCACCTACAGCTTGTCTGTGTCGCTTATCTAAACCCGCAGGAAATGATCCTGGTAAATGTGAATGTTCTTAAGCATCTGCCAGACTTCTTGTTTGTTTGTTGGATTTTTAATGGAGCATTTTAAAAGTTCATTCCCTTAGGTTGAACCCTGTCTTCTGGTGCTTTACCCATGCACTCTGTGTGGTAGAGTATTTTCACGGATCTTCTCCGTGGGACAAAAACGGCATTACATAACAAGAGCCTAGCCCGCTGTGACCAAGTGTGCTCCAATCCATTTATCCTTTGCTCCTCATGTGAATAATTTATTCCAGGAGGCAAGTGTGCACTTGGCATTTATTTACTATTCACTGGTAACATAAACTCTATTTAAGTAGGTGCAAATTCACACTTAGAGGAGACAACCTTTTTTTTTTAAGTGTGAGGCACTTACTAAAGAAACCAAGATACTATGGCTCACTACAAGTGCGAACATTAAGGATTCTGCTTTTACTCTTTACCAAGTCTGTCTTCTGCTCTCTCTTTCCATTTTAAATAGGCTGTCTGAGACATCCTGCAGATAAATGAAACATTGCTTGACTTAATTCCATCCACCAGCACAAGCTGGGAAGAGAAGCATGAGTTGGAGTCGGGACAAGGAGTTGGTCTCTGCTAGCGGGACTAGCTGAGAAAGTGAGAACCAGAAAAGTCAGCCTCAGAATGGCCAGCCAGGGAACAAGCAAAGGCCCCACTAGCCAGGAAGAGTCAGGCCCCCGGATGATGGATGGGAAGACAGGCAAGGAGACCGCACAACAGGCCCGGGACAGTGAGCCAGCCTTGCGACCAAAAGCTCTACACTCTGCATCCAGCATTATCATGCAGGCTGATCTCAAACTTGAAATCTGGAAGCTCTCTGGGTGGAGTGGGGTAGAGTGGGAGGACTTAGCCCCAGAGCCAGGCAGCACCTGAGGACTCATTACACCTACAGGTACCGTGTGTTGAGCGTTTAACACAGGCCAAACACTGCACTACAGGCTTGTATGCTGCAGCAGTCTTGTGAGGCTTGGTCACAGATGTTCTCTTCCCTCTGGGTCTCAGTTAGATTCCCCTGTGCTACTGTTGAAGTGAGTCTTGACCATGAACCTTTCTTTGGCCAATATACATGAGTCACATGAACGGATGATATCTGGATGGAAGCACTGAGAGCCAAAATCATTACATGATTTTCCAACTGCCCTTTAGCTGCTCTGGCAGCCACAGAAACAAGTATCAGGATGGAGCTTCCATCAGGCAAGGCAACCAAGATGAGGATGGTCCCCAGCCAACTGGCACAGGTAAGACATGCGAGGGGGATAATACACTTTGGTGGTGTCCATGTCTCTGACATTTGGAGACTGTACACTCCTGCAGCACAGACATGGATTGTCTTGTGTCATCATGGCAAACCTGTGACTTCTCTAAGGAGGAACGCAGCTGTGCCTCTTGGTAACTGTGAGCCCTTTGCCCACAGAATTAATAGGAAATAAAATCAAAGTCTAAACCTAGGTCCATCTCACCAGAGACCCTACGCATAACCACACTTTGACAGGAGCCAGTCAAATAAGTAGGAAAGAAAATAACGTATCTCCATCTTCATAAATAGTACCAGGAGACCCCTGGACAGTGCAGCTGGCATAAAGCCAGGCGACAAAGTACAGCAGACTCTGCATCTCTACCCCTTTAAAAAAGAAAAAAGTTCAAGAAAGCCTGCAGCACCAAAGGATGCCAGCCCAACGCCATGCTATCCTCTGGGATAGTCATATCTTATTAAATGGTTACTTTCAAAGTGACCCAGCCCTAGGGAGGCTACAATGCAGGGTGGATTGGGGGTTGGAAGTCGTCTCTTGCTCCTCTTGCTTTGCTAGACCAGAATCCTTCTTTTTCACATTAGACCTAAATAGAAGACCCCGCAGAGAACAGAACTTCCACCGTTTCCCAAGCCTAAACCCTTCCAAAGCTCTAGACATTCTGAGGCAGAACAGGAAACAAAAGATTTTAACAACCAAGAGCATTACTTATAACTAATAAAATAACATTCTGTGTATAGCCAGCAATTTTACTTTTTCCTGAAATTTCCAAGTAGAATTCAAAGTCCAAAATTCTTGTTATAAAATATGACTTCCTTGCAGCTTCTAATTCATGGTTTCAGTAAGGAAAGTTTCCCTATATACATTTATTTCTTAGTAAGGGTTCATCTTAACTGTCGACCAACCACTGATAGAAACCATATTTAAAGATTGATTCCAATCCTCAACTAATTCAGGTCATTTTTCTCTTGTCCAACCTGAGAATTGGTCTAGTTGTCTTTAAATCAGAAAAGAAGAAATAAATTATTCCCACTTTTAGCAACGTGGGTGGAAACACATTCTTTAGTTTTCTGCTTTATATCATATTGTTGACTTTCAGATTAATCTGTCCCTCTGAAATCTGGACAGAGCCCACACACTGCCACATTTCATTTCAGGGAATTCTGTTATGATGATGACCAAATATGTGTGTCATTTGAAGTCATTATTTATTTATTTCCTTAATACTTAGATTGGCTTTTAAAGCACCAGCAAAATAACTGAGTAGGTTGTTTTCAGGCATATGATCTCCATCATAATTATGAATGCATTTTTTCAACATAATCAAAAAGTAGCCATCCATTTGATTAAACGGACCAGAAGGGTGTCTTTAAACTACCATATATCACCTTTGAATTTCACATGACACACTCATCCTAATCCCTGCAACACTGAATTCGAAGGTACCTCGTTCGTTCAGAATGTTGTTTACAGTGAAGTCGACATTACCTTTTCATGCTTTCTGTAGCAGTGATACTAGGTTACATTTATTATAGGTTTTTGACATCTCAAATATTAATTTCTATTAGAAATTACCATCAAACTACCTGAAATATCATAGTGTATTCCACATGACCTGTACTATAAATACCTAGCTCTTGAATTAACATAAAATTTACATTTGTATACTAACATAATTTTTCATAGCACCTTAATTTTCATTCATTAAAAATGTTTGTGGGTTTCCAAGGAGCAAGAGAATAAATACCACCAAGAAATTTTAAGTCTCCTTTCTAATTGAAAGAGGGTGTAGAGAAAAACGTCAGAATAGATATACGTATCTTTCATGAAATGTAGTTGAAAAAGTAAAATAAATGCTACACTGATTTAAATATCAAATGAGGAGAGTGATTTTTTAAAAATGAATTCAATGCTCTCTTTTGGAGCATCTGAGTGAAGAAGAAAGCACAGATGCTCACATGCTTTTAAACAATCACGTCTTCCTTTCCTTGCTCTCCTATCCTCAGAGGAGGCTAAGCATCCTATACTCATGCAGAAAGGTGAGGCTGCCGGGGCCCACATGGTATGACTTGATACTTTCAATGAAAATCTTAAAGTGAGAAAACATTTAAGTATACTGTGTGCACCGCTTATGACTCAAGATACAGTCATAGAAGGCTGCACTACTGATTTTCAGTAAGAGAATAAAAGAAATAGACCAGCTAAAAGCACAGGCTGCAAATGAACACACATCCAGAGTGAAACTAAAACGAAGATATGTTCTATCACCCTCTCAATGCTAGACTGTTCTCCCTGATACTAAAATCAGCCACATCATTGATTGCAGGCTCTTTGCATGTAATACATAAAGATGCTATTTGCCCCCTTTAAATTCATACCACCACCAGCCCCTTCACTAATTCTGGAGAGGGCATTTTTAATGGACTCTGTTGCCTTTCAAACAGCTTGCCAACCTATAAATCTTCAGAGACTTCCATGGTCTTAAGGATATGAGGCATCCTTTTGACATTAGCAAATGGCTGTCTACACGCAAAACAGTGCTTGTTACCCAACTCAAAGCTTCATATTAGAGCTCTCAATGACTTCATCAGGCCCTCAGAAAGCAGGCACAGACCTTCCTTTCAGATTGTAACAGAGAAAAGCCCCTTCTTCGAGTGTTTCCTCCTGGGAAGAAGCCTACCGGTGCTGCAGAGCCCAGGAGGAGCGCTTTGGGGGGGCAGATGGGATCAGGTCGGTGCAGCAGTTGGAAATGAGTGAGTTCCACGAGTTCTTGGTCTTTTTTTTTTTTTTAATCATTGTTGGCGTCCTGACCCAAATACAAGGAATCCTCCACATTCCATAAGCAGACTCAATTTGGGTTCTGCAGCTCTGCAGGAAGAAATGGCATCTTCTCCTTAGCTAGTTGAGCTGCACTCTTGAGATAATTCTCTTAGTTTAATTTTAACATTTGGTTTAAGAAGACGCTGATGGATCAAATTTGAAACCCTGGATCCACTAAACACCTTTTTAGAAGAGTCTTTTTTTCTTTCAAAATAGTAAGCCTTAGGAGCTCAACTCCAGAGCCAATAACGCTTGGCGTGAAGTCGACACTCCTGGGAGTGGAGGTCCCCTCTCACCGGCCCCCACCCACCAGAGCGGCGGATTTCTGGGGAGCCTCAGCATCGGCTCCTTTTTAGCCTTTCTACTTGCAAATCTCTCCCTAGCTGGGCTCAAGTAAAAAGGATCGCCAACTGCTCATCCCAACGGATACTCTGCAGAAAAACTCTAATGGCTTGTGTGCGGGTCCACACTGGTGGCTAGTGGCGCCAACTTTACTCATTCGTTAATCTGTGTTTCTGGTCTGAGTAAAACAAACCCCAGAGACGCGGGCAAACGCCCCCTCTAAAGCCCACTACCATGCACCACCGGGTTGCTCGGAGCCACGCTGTGGCACTTCCACTTCTTGCTCATTCTGCACGGGTACCCCAACAACACACTGCAAATGAACCCTACAGGGAGACGCGGGTGGGCAGGTCGGGTCAGCAGGGACCAAGAGGAGCCCGAAAGGGAACCTGTCCTCCCCTGTCCGCAGCCCAGGCATTAAGGCAAGAAACTGAAGGAAGAGAAGCCCCCGGATCCGACCCAGGACACGGGCCCCTGCCGGAATCCCCTCGCCTGGCCCCCGCGCCCCGCGCCCTGCGCCCCGCGCGCGCTCCTGCCACCACCGCGGGGAGGGTGCGTGCGGCAGGTGCCCGGCCGAGGCCCCCGGGAGCGAGTAGCCCTTACGTGCTCCAGCTTGTCTTTCCTCCGGAGCCAGACGCTGGCGCTGTAGTCCTGCTGCTTGACGCTGCTGTAGAAGTTCGCGCCCACTCGGGTCAGGCTCGGGGAGGGCTCCTTGGGGCGGCTTTTGAGCCTCATCTGCTCGAAGCCCTCATGCGGGGAGGCCGAGAGCCACTCGTGCTGCCGGATCTCCATCCTGACATGACCGGGTGGCCGCCGGCGCGCAGCGGACTCGGGACGGGCGCGCGGGGAGCCGGGCGCGTAGGGCGAGCGGGAGCCGGAGGTGGAGCTGGAGACCGAGCTGGAGGAGCGCGGGGAGCTGAGCGCCCGCTGGGAGCGCGGCCGGCGGGAGGGGGCGGTCGCGGGAGGAGCGGGACGGAAGGAGGGAGGGCGCGGGGCGGGGAGAAGGGGGACCGGAGGGGACGGGCAGGGAGGGGAGCCGGCTCCGGGCAGGCACAAGTGCCCGGTGCGGCGGCGGCTGCGGTCCCGAGCGGGCGCTCCGCTCGCCGGCTCCTTGCGGCACCGACTGGGACCCGGGCCGGCTCCGGGGCGGCGGCGGCGGCGGCGGGGGTGGGGTGCTGTGGGAGGGGCCGCCGCCGGCAGGATGGTGCAGTGAGGAGCCGCCGCCGCCCGCCGCGGGGCCCAGGGCTGCGAGCCCGGCCGCCGCCCCTCCCGCCGCGCACAGGCCCGGGCGGCCGGGCGCCGGCTGCGCACCCGCCTCCCCCGAGCCCGCTTCACCTCTCCCTAGCGCAGCTTTACTGGAAAGCCAGCCGGCGAGGGGAGAAGTGAGCTCGGTCTCCGCGCCTCCTCCCTCCTGCCGGCTGAGCGCGGGGACGGCTCCCGAGGGAGAGACTCAGGAAACCACCTCCGCCCTGCCCCCTTCCCCGCCCCGGCGCCCCCTCCCCGCCCCCGGCTCGCCCGTCCTGCGCCCTCCCCCATTCCGAAAGTTCACTAACTTCCCACCCCAGGGACTTAGAGCAGAGGGTGCCCAGCATTCACCCAGAGAATAGCCAGGCGACTTGTGTTTTCTGGAGCCTTGCAGGCGCCTTTCATCCGAGGGTGTGGCGATGCAGAGGCGCCCGCGCGCGGTGGCCCGGCGGGCAGGCGGGACCGGTGGCTCCTCAGTCCTGGGCGTCCACCTAGAGCCGGGCTCCTGGGCCGCACCCAGCCAGATCCTGGGAGGGTGATCCAGGATCCTCCGCAGCGCTCCGCCTGAGCTGTGGCTGTTCCTTAGGTGGACGTGGCCCGACTGCTGTGCGTGTGTTTCTCTTCTGTGTTTCTAGGCCCCTAGGGTCAAGGCTTTCCGTCCGGGGCCCAGTCAAGCGTGACGATGGTTAGGAACAAGGTGACTTGTTGGTAATTACATCTTAAATCTCTTTATCTTTTGCTATGTTTGGAGTCCACCTCTCGAAACATTGTTTGGTTTTATCTACATGCTAAACAGCTGGTGTTCGGGCTGTCTTGTATCTGGTTAAAAGCTTGGGAAGTGGATGCAAGCCGGAGAGGTGTTCAGGGGATTTTAGAACGTGTTGCCAATGGTAAACCGAAGGCTCCCTAGCCCTTGGCAGAGGCGTCCTGCTTGGATGACGGTTTCAAAGACATTCTGGCTGGAATCTGACAAACTTTTAGGAGGACAGGAATTGTGTTTGATATCTTTTCAAAGTCTCCATTTAAAAAGTTCGTAGGTAAAAACAGTAGTTGAAATAAAATCCTGTGCCCAGTCAATACGGGGATGAAACAACTAAACACAAATGCACGCGTTCGGGTTGCGCTAGGTTGGTTTTCTTAGGAGCTGAACTATGTTGTGTAATAGATGTCCCGACCTGCGGGCTGTCGCTGTCTCACATTATGCTGCAACATAAATGTTAATACCCTTCCTTTTCAGTGAGGGAACTGAGGCACAAGCAGAAATTACACTTCGAAACAAGGATATGAACCAGGTTTAAAAGGCTGTGAAGGGCAGGTGGAGTGGCTCAGGTGCGTAATCTCAGCCCCTTGGGAACGGCGGGGGGAGGGGAGGATCACTTGAGTTGCAGACCAGCCTGGGCCCAGACCAAAAATAAAATAAATTAGCCAGGCGTGGTGGGGCGCATCTGCGGTTTCAGCTACCCGGGAGGCTGGGGCGGGAGGGTCGCTGAGGCCCGGAAAGAGGAGGCAGCAGTGAGCTGAGATTGCACAGCAGCTTGGGTGACAGAGCAAGACCCTGTCAAAAAAAAGAGATTGAGAGAAAGAAAAAAAGAAAAGAAAGAAAAGGAAAGAGAAAGAAAGAAGAAAGAAAGAGAAAGAAAGGAAGAAGAAAGAAAGAGCAGGCTGTGGAAACTATTCATTCCATTGTATAGTATCTCTGATTTTTTATTATTACAATTTTGCCCTGCTATTCACTTGCTCCCAGTGTTTACTATTACAGTTTAGCCTTCACAGCTTATGCTTTCTTTAAAGTGTAACCACACAATTTAAATGACTATAAACAGTTACACAGTCTTTTATAATATTGTTATTAGATCTTATTGCCCTTCTGCAAAGAATACTTCTGCCTTTTGCCGAAGATCAGGTATTTGGTATATCCAAACCTTGACAAATGATAGATGTCCAATTCAGAGTAATAATGGAGAGGGTTCTACTGTAGAAGAATTTAAACAGACGATTTCCATGTCGTGCCAGGTTCTCATTCTTAAACTGAATAGATTTTGTTTAAACTCTACCTTTATAGGACTATACATAGTGACTGCAGTAGTTGCTACTACCTCCTTTTTTTCTTCTTTTTTTTTGAGATGGAGTCTTGCTCTGTCACCCAGGCTGGAGTGCAGTGGTGCCATCTGGGCTCACTGCAATCCCACCTCCCAGGTTCAAGCAGTTCTCATGCCTCAGCCTCCCAAGTTGCTGGAATTACAGGCACTCACTACGCCGCCCAGCTAATTTTTGTTTTATTTTTTTAGTAAAGGGAGGGTTTCACCATGTTGCCCAGGCTGGTATCAAACTACTGACTTCAAGTGATCCATCTGCCTCAGCCTCCCAAAGTGCTTGGATTACAGGCATGAGCCACTGCGCCCAGCCAATCTTCATTTTTTGGAGCAAGTACACTGTTGGCATATATATTACAGCATACTACTAATTTGAGCATTATGATTAATTCATAGATCATATTTGTTATGATCAAAAATACAAGTACACATTTTTACAGTTTCATACTTAACTTACCTAGTATACAGTGCCAGACTGAATTAACCCAACAAGTTCAAATACACCTGGTTGCAGTCTTATTCATAATTGTTTTTCTATCTTGGATTCTTGTCCAAGTTCATCATTTATGACAGTAATATGGAACTCACTTGTTGACTTTCAAAAGAATATGTCATATAAAACTGAACCCAATTGAAACTGTTGTAGGGAAGAAAATACTATATCTGAAGATTGCCAATTATGATAATGTTGCACCAAAAATATTATTGAAATGTATAAATATTACTGAATTGATACATTAACTCCCATAGCACATTTTCCAGTACATTTTCATAGCCTTTACATTTTCTGAATGCAGCATAGGTGTTATGAACCGTCTGTCCTACTAGCCCATTGGCTTCTTGGGAGCTGGGGCCATTCCTGGTTCTTTACCATACTGTTAGTGCTTGACATGTAATGAGCATCCAGTAAACTATGGCGAATAAATGACTGAGTGGGTGCTAACACTTGACAACATGTTTTTGCTTCTTTATTATGAAAAACAGTGGATTTGGCATTAAAATATTTAGATTTTAGTACTAGATCCTTTAACTACTAAATTGTGACTTTCATGGTTTCCATTTTATTTCCAGAGCCTTCAAGTTCATCCATTGATGAACCTGAATAGGAACAATCATCACTACCTTACATGATTGTGACAGGGATGCACTAGTATAACACACGAGAAATTTGTAAATAAACTATAGAGTCCTATGTTACTGTTCTTAGAACTTTCAGGCATAGAAATATTCCTTCTTTTTTTTTTTGAGACAGAGTCTCGCTCCGTCCCCAGGAGCCAGACTGGAGTGCAGTGGCACAATCTCGGCTCACTGCAACCTGCGCCTCCTGGATTCAAGCAGTTCTCCTGCCTCAGCCTCCTGAGTAGCTGGGATTACAGGCACACACCACCATGTTCAGCTAGAAATATTCTTTATGTCATTCTAATAAGTTAGCATTTTCATTGGCAGCTATATCAATTAATCTTGATTAATTATAATTAATTATAGAAACTACACTTAGCAACAAATTTGCATCTCATTCATGTTTATATATATTTCAAATACTTTACCTAAGTTGCCACTGGTATGTTACACAATACCTTCAATCAATACAGAATACTCAAGTAAAACACATATGAGGCATCAATATTGAATTCAAACCTAAACTTAACAGATGTCATTGACCAGGAATTGTTAATATTGTTTGAATTAGGCATTTTGTATTGTCGTAAAACTTAAGACTGAAAGTATCAAGAAGTAACTGGGAGTGTTTTATTAAACTTTTCATAGTAATGATAATAACTTACATTTCCATAATAGTTACATCTGTAGCACGCATCACATTTGCTCCATGGAAAAATATCTGAAAGTAGTCTTGGTACTTGCCGTCGATTCCATTTTTTAAAAGGAGAAAACGAAAGCTCATGGAGGTTAAATGACCTGCCCAGGGCCATATAAGTCACAGAGTCTGGTCTAAAATCCAGGTTCATTGACTCTCAATAAAAGATTTCTTTTTTCACAACATCTGATCAAAAAATCTCAGATGTGTATACCTCTTGGCAATTATATGTTGTATTTTTCACAGATGTACTGTTACTGAGTATCACATTTTGTCGAAGGTTTACGACTGAAGAATGAAACATGTTACTACTTAGGCCTTCGCTAACCATGTGCTTTATGTCCTCCTTGATTACCCTTACACTATGCAAGACCATATAAAATCATAGACCTGGCCGGGCGCGGTGGCTCACTCCTTTAATCCCAGCACTCTGGGAGGCCGAGGCGGGTGGATCATGAGGTCAAGAGATCGAGACCATCCTGGTCAACATGGTGAAACCCCGTCTCTACTAAAAATACAAAAAATTAGCTGGGCATGGTGGCGCGTGCCTGTAATCCCAGCTACTCGGGAGGCTGAGACAGGAGAATTGCCCGAACCCAGGAGGCGGAGGTTGCGGTGAGCCGAGATCGCGCCATTGCCCTCCAGCCTGGGTAACAAGAGTGAAACTCCGTCTCAAAAAAAAAAAATCATTGACCCAAGAATGGCTCTATTCTTTGTTGTCAAGGAATAGATTTAGCAGCTAAAAACAGCATTACTTTCCTAACCACGTATGTTAAGTATAGGATTATTTCTGTAGAAAAATTGAATAATTTAATACCAGCAGAAGAAAATTAAAGTAGCCCCAGATTGAAAATGTTTACTGAAGGACATATAAGCGTTAGTATGAGAAGCGTCTTTTATGTTACGGTATTTTCTTTAACCAAGTCATTATTATTGATTCATTATAAAAAGACAATGAAGGCTTTTTAAATGTTACGTTACATTTTTAATAAAGTGAACTTATCTATGTGCAAACTTACTTTGAACTAAAGATTCCCATTGTTTGACTACCTACTCCAGTCACTGAGTGGGGTGGTCATTAAAGGCATTTTATCATTTTTTTTCCCTCACAAAATGCTGCAAAGCAAACAGAGCCTGTCCCTGTGTTACAGATGAGGAAACAAAGACCCATAAAGAGTGACTTGCCCAAGGGACACAGGGACGGAGGGTAACACTGTGCCTGAACTCTAAATGCCTTTTCACAACACCAAACTGCCTGGTCTTGTTTGCCTACTTTACATCTCTGCTGGGCTGGGAGCCCCCACAGTGACCGGAAGAGAACTGGAGAGAAGGAGAGGTCAACTAGCCCCCAGGATGAGATCCTGGTAGAGCGGGTTTACAGTGTGAGGCTGAGGGTCCTGTTTTATTTACACAAGGAGAACCAAATCAGATGGCATTGAGCTATTTTTTTTTTTTAGACGGAGTTATGCTCTTGCTTCCCAGGTTGGAATGCAATGGCATGATCTCAGCTCACCACAACCTCCACCTCCTATAATTCAAGCGACTGTCCTGCCTCAGCCTCTCAACTAGCTAAGATTACAGATGCCCACTACCATACCTGGCTATTTTTTTTTTAATTTTTCAGTAGAGACAGGGTTTTACCATGTCAGCCAGGCTGGTCTCAAACTCCTGACCTCAGGCGATCCATCCGCCTCGTCCTCCCAAGGTGCTGGGATGTTCCAGTTTCAAAATGTAGGCATGAGTAAGAATAACAGTGTGGCTTATATCATTGGTTGGTTGACAGTCAGCCAATCATGAGGGTTCAACCAAGATGCTTTACCTAATTGAATCTTTCAGGTTGCTGTGGATTGGTCACAAGGTTTGGCCTTGCAGTGCAGCCTTGGCCAGATCCATCATGTCAACACAGATTAGAAAATGACTATCCTAAGAATAAATAAGTAAGTAAATAGGGTAGTTGAAATAGTCTAGCGCAGCTAAAAGCTTCTGGTAGGCAACAAAAAAAACCTGAGTTCTCCTGACTCAGTGTAGGTGGATTCGATTAATCAGACAGTTGCCTAAGTTGGCCCTTAATTTGGCTCACAGCCATGGAATTGAGAATTAACTCTTCAAAATCACCCTGAGAGTCTAAATTCCACTTTGATTATCTGGGGTGATCTTTTATGTGTCAATCATGGTACCCAGCATAAAGTATGTGCAACTCAACATAAAAAAGGATATATCTGATGATAATATAAGCCACACTGTCATTCTTACTCATGCCTACATTTATTTATATTATGCTTTAAGTTCTGGGATACATGTGCAGGTCTTGCAGGATTGTTACATAGGTACACACATGCCATGGTGGTTTGCTGCTGCCTCTATCCCCCACTCAGCTACATCAGGCATTTCTCCCAATGTTATCCCTCCCCAACCTCCCCACCCCCGTCCCCGCTTCCCTAGCCCCTCACCCCCAAACCGCCAGTGTGTGATGTTTGCCTCTCTGTGTCCATGTGTTCTCATTGTTCAACACCCACCTATGAGTGAGAGCATGCAGTGTTTGGTTATCTGTTCTTGTGTCAGTTTGCTGAGAATGATGGTTTCCAGATTCATCCATGTCCTTGCAAAGGACGTGAACTCATCCTTTTTATGGCTGCATAGTATTCCAACTCATGCTTATATTTTTGAAACTGAAACCTAACCTTAAGTCAATTGATATGAGAATGATGTGTATTTACTACATTTGGACACCCAGGTAAAACAGACTTTGACTGTAATAGGGGTCTTGGCTTTCTTTTGCTTTATGTTCTTTTTCAAGAACCCATTGTTGCTGTTGTACAGTATATGCCATAAAACTATGAACACTTCTGACATCACCATTGGTTCCCTGTGATAAAGACAAATGCGGTGACTCCTTGGATCTTCTACATGCCTGACAGTGGGAGTCGTTTTCTACAGCAAATTGCTTAAGTCTAAGCCATTGTGCACCATCTCAATCTTTGTTCAAGTTCACTACTGATAGCTTCTGTACACTATACATATCTTTTGAAGGCAGAATGTGATGTATTCATTTCCTAGCAATGAAACACAGCAAGCTCAGAGCTAATTTTTATGCTTGGTTGCTAGAACTTTCTTTGGTTTTAGGTTTTGAGGCCAGTGATCTCCTCTCCCTCCTGGCTCAGTGGTTCTAGTTCTTACCCTACTCTTAATGATGTGGTATTTCTGGTCTTTGTTTTTACTTTAAGCCACTCCCATGGCTTATTTTTTTAAATGTATGCAGAGTATAAATAATAGAAGAAGAATTAGTTAACCTGTCATGAACCAAGACTGCCTGACAACATGTCAACCTGATAGATTGGTTTCAAGTCATAAAAACTATTAAATTGACATACAGAGTTGGAAGAGGCACATTAAATATCTTTTGTTTCCCTCTTTTAACATTTCTCCTCCAATGATGCTCAAACCACTCCTATTTTTTCCAAAATCATTCATTTTGGCAGTTGATGAGTGCTAGGCCATGGAGACACAAGAAAATAAAACAAGATTAGAAATTATTTCAGTTTGATCTTGTTGCAGAAGCAGACAAGTGTAGTTTTGACATAGTTACAGGTGCAGGGGAACCTGGGGTGAAGGGTGAGCTGGGAGAGATGCTGGAGAAAATTACCCAAATGGGAATAAGCTTCTAAAAAGAAAATACGGGCTGGGCATGGTGCCTCACACCTGTAATCCCAGCACTTTGGGAGGCCGAGGCAGGTGGATCATGAGGTCAGGAGACCAAGACCATCCTGGCTAACATGGTGAAACCCTGCCTCTACTAAAAACACAAAAAAATTAGCAGGGCATGGTGGTACATGCCTGTAGTCCCAACTACTCAGGAGGCTGAGGCAGGAGAATCCCTTGAATCCAGGAGGTGGAGGTTGCACTGAGCTGAGATCACGCCACTGCTCTCCAGCCTGGGCAACAGAGAGACTCTCCATCTGAAAAAAGAAAAAAAAAAGCAAATATGGCTACACATTTCCATGATCTTACCAAAAAGACAAAGTTTGGTTTTGCTAAATTGAAACTCAAAATTTCAACTTTACAAATACTGAGTTTCTAGTGTATATTTAAGATTTTATAAGCACTGTGGGGATTCAAAATTCTGAGAAATCATAAATGCTGAGAAAGAGGAATTTACAATTCTATAAATAGAAAAACTCTAATGAGGCCAGGAGTAGCATAAGATTATGATCAAATGTTAAGATTAATGGTGCAGAAAAGAATGTGAAATCAATAGTTCCCAATCAAGACAGCATTTTATGCTGTTGAAAAATACATATTCCCAGAATTTGAGATATGCAACCTGGTTTGGGAAGGCAGGTCAAAGTGGTTGGGGAGTCACTAAACAGGAAGTTGGTTCTCAGTCCCTCTTGCTGAAGAGAATTAAACATAAAATAAAAAGACCTTTGCTGTTTGTTTTATGTGTTTGTTTGTTTGTTTGTTTTTGAGACAGAGTCTCACTCAGTTGCCCAGGCTGGAGAGCAGTGGCACAATCTTGGCTCACTGGAACCTCCACCTCCTGGGTTCAAACAATTCTTATGCCTCAGCTTACTGAGTAGCCAGAATTGGGCATGTGCCACCATGTCTGCCTAATTTTTGAATTTTTACATGTTGTTAGTAGAGACAGGCTTTCATCATGTTAGCCAGGCTGGTGTTGAACTCCTGGCCTAAAGTGATTCACCCACCTCGGCCTCCTGAAGTGCTGAGATTACAGGCATGAGCCATCATGCCCAGCCAAGCTTCTTTAGAAAAGAGACATGAATTTACCTGATGTAACTGAGGTATCACTATGGAACAAGATACATTATCTTTCCCCAAACTCATCAGCTGGGCCTGATATTCACTTAGATATAGGGTTATAATTTAGTAATATTCCCAGCTTCAGAATGATAAATTGAATTCTGCAGGCCTTAATCTCTTTAGTATGAAGGAGCATGTGAGCAATATGTTATATTTAACAGTATAGTAAAAGGACCTTTTAACTTTAATTTTTTTTTTTCATTTTTCAAGGTATTTCTTTTGTAAAGGAGCCAGATTTGGCAACTAGACTAAAAAGCTTCAAAATTCTGTATAAATGTGTAATATAAAAATATACACAAGGCTCTTGCCAAGAAAAGACATCACGACAACAAATGACAGAGGTGGCTTTGGTGTCACATACCACCTAGGGCATCTCAAACCCCTAGGAATGTGAGGGGCTGATGGACCCTTTTAACTCTTTCAGCCAATTGGCCAGTTATTTATTTGACTGCCATAGATACATAGGTAGAATTCTGCTATAATAAATCCTAAGTGTACTTAGGATTATTCCCAAAGATTGTGCAACTTGAATTTTATTGACACAAAGAAATTGAATTACACTAAATTAATTGATTGAATCTATGGTTAGCTGACACAAGAGTGTCAAAGTCAATGCATGTATCATGGGAAAGGCAACCAAAAGCTTTAGGCTTTCCAAGAAGAAAGCTCCTTGACTTACACTAATCAGAGATCATTGAGTTCACTCCTAGTCATGGATAGGGGAGACTATAAATTCCAGCAGAGAAATCAGTTAAAACGAGGGCAGGAGAATCCAATGGAAGAGGAACAGGTGACAACTAGAAAACCTGGCCATGGGGTCCTTTAGCGTGTAGGAGGGTCAGAGGAGGACTAACATATCTCTAAGCCAAGAACTCAGGTAAGAAAGAAAAGGAGGGTAGAAAACAAATCAACAAAATTTTCAGACTTGTCAGTTATCAGCAGCCAACTAAGAATCTGCTAAGCAGTTGCAAGAAAAAAGCTGGTTTTGCTGATAAGTGGGTCCAGTAAATTGAATACAAGTTTCCATAAAGCAGTTTAGAGAAAAATATGATTGCAACAAGCCGATTGAAATTGCAAAGAATCATCGCCTCCATTGACAATTTTATCATGGGACATAAAATGGTATGAGATTTGTATAAGTTCTCTTTATGGTTTACCCTCTTGCACTCCTCATCCATGAGAAGAGACAGAGCCTGGCCTGAGATATCAGTGTCTGCACATTTCCTGTTCCAGGAGAGCCATGCATGGGCAGAAACCATGGATGTTACACAAGACGAGGGCAATTCTGAATGTTTACACCAGGCCAGGTGCTGTGCCCAAAACTTGGCATACAATCTCATTTAATCCTCCCAGCAATCTACTACCATCTCCATTTCGTAGTTTAGAAACCATGGCTTCAAGAGGTCAAGTAAACTGCTCAAGTCACATAGGGTAATCGAGAGAATTTGGAATCAAACCCAGGACAGATTTCAAAACCCAGATTCTTATAATGTATCCTACGATAATCAGTTCATTAAGTGAATGAATGGGAGGCAATTGTGCCTACGGTCCCCATTAAACTCACATTGTGGACTTCTTCTTTCCTGCTCGTGAAAGATATATCTGACCTATCTCATCGTTTATTTTGGTCAGCCTTTAACCTTAAAAGGTCCAGTCTAAGAACCACATGCTGTTGAAAGATCCTTCCTCCCCCTGGAGGTCTGCTTTTGACTTGGAAACCTGCAGTGGGAGAGAGAGGCACTCCACCTCCTGCACCATCTGCTGACTGCAGCTGTGGCCCCTGCAGCCCAGGTGCAGGATGAGGAGTGTTGCAGGTTGCAGGGTTGCAGGAAGCAGACGCTGAGATGGTGATGGATGTACAAGAAGTGCTTTGTGGATCAACACCTGGGGAAGGGATGGGACAAAGGGAGAATCTGAGCAATCCTGACAAAAGCTTCATTCAGATGGCCCCATGGAGAGCTGTGGAGCTAGGGTTCAAAGTTGCCCTGCATGAGGGGCTGGGGATTCATTTGTCCTCAACATGGATCAGTCATTGAATGGGCTGCTTCCTTTAGCTGTGACATTGGGCAAGGCAGTTTTCTTCAGCTGAGACAATCACCCATAGAAAGGTGAAGGCTGAGGGCCATCTTCCTGGAGCACTCCTAAAACCTGGAGGGATAAGTCTTTCTTTCCTGAAGAGACATATCTGTTGTATACCACAGCATTCGCATGGGGAATAAGGGTGAGAGAGAAGAAAAATCTTTCTTGACCAGACAATTGTCTGTCCCCAATGCTTTCGGAGTATAGCAGATAGCAAAGGCTGATTTTTCCTCTCGTGGGGTATTTTTGAGGTTCTTCAGCAATGTCCCCATCACTAAGGATCTCTCCCCTGCAGTTCTGCTTATGTTGATGACGTCCACTCAGGCTGACTGCTTATAACTCTCAGATCTGTTCCTCTCATGGGTCACGTCACGGTCCAACCAGGGTCTTTGAGGAGATCCCTCAAAGACGGTCAATACTGGAAACCCTGTACTGAGAGCACCTCTAGCCTGTAAGCTCAGATGCCTTCGTCCCTCAAACTCTGGATGTGCAGAGCTTTCCAGTATAACCCTGATGTTTTGTTCTTTAAAAGGAAGACACCACCCTTCCAACTCTAGACTTCCCCACAAATACATTAGCTGCCAGATTCTCTGCCCCCCTCAAACTTCCAGGATCAGCAGTCGTGTTCCCAAACTGCTTCTCTTGAAGACCCCTCACACGGTGTGAGATAATTGAAGAAAACGACCCTTCGCCTGATAAATCCTCACCACCTGGTCTCAACCTCTCAATGAATTTTCTGCCTTTTCTGATCTAGATCTCCTTAACCTCTCAGTGAATTCTCTGCCTTTTAGAACTAGGTTCTGGGCTAATACTGGAAGAACTGATGTTGAAATAGGTTGTTGTGAGGGTGGCTTAGCACCTCAGGCATATTCAGCATCTGTGGAATTACCCTCTAACAATGACTTTGTTGGTTTTCTGAGACCTTAAGGCAGCCTTTAACATGCAGTTTTTTTGTTTGTTTTTTTTTTGTTTGTTTTTGTTTTTGTTTTTTTGTTTTTTTTTTGAGACACAGTCTTGCTCTGTTGCCCAGGCTGGAGTATAGTGGTGCAATCTTGGCTCACTGCAACCTCCACTTCCAGGTTCAAGCAATTCTCCTGCCTCAGCATCTCCTGATAGCTGGGATTATAGGCTAGTGCCACCATGTGTGACTAATTTTTGTATTTTTAGTAGAGACAGGAGTTTGCCATGTTGGCCAGGCTGGTCTCAAACTCCTGACCTCAACCTCCCAAAGTGCTGAGATTACAGGTGTGAGCCACTGCACTTGGCCCAACATGCAGGTTTATTAGACTTCCTCTGAAACACATTTCCCCCACACTGGTGTGAAACCCCTGCGTGGTTCTAATGTAAGCAATGCTTCCAGGTTGCCCATAGCGTTGCAGGTTCCTCTCCACTTTAGAGATTCATCAAAGTGAGAAAAGGAAAAAGAAAATAAAGGACAGAGAGAGGAAGGAAAGCAAAGAAGGAAGAAAGGAGGGAAGAAAGAGAAGGAGAATAGGAAGGAAGGGAAGGAGGGAGGGACGGAGGGAAGGAAGGAAGAAGAATGTTAAGCAGGGAAGATTTATTCTCAACAGGTAAATTTTCCTCCAAGCGCTATTCCTGCCAAGACTAATGTTATACGTCATGACCAACAGGATCTTGCCAAAATGACTGATAGGACATGACCCAAATGCCCCAGGCTGAATCTATCCCCTCTCTACCATGCTATCACTTATTTGATGTAAATGGACCCCAGCTATCAAAGACTGTCCCAAATTGCTTGGTTGCTGAAAGCACAGGTGTATCGGAAGTTTCTGCAAACATCACATTTCAGCTAACTACTGGCCCTGAGTATTGACTTTGGGAATGAATCCCTATCTAATCTTTATTTTATTTAATTTATCCCAAATGGTTTCACATTTTTGCAACTCAGTAAGTCAATGCAGGGGAACAAAAAGTACCAGTGTCTGTTTTTCTTTTTTTTTTTTTTTTTTTTTTCCGAGCTAGCTGAGATTTTATTTTGGACCAAAAACAAAAAAGCAGTTGAATTGTTTTGCAGCTGGAGGCATGGGCAAGGGGGGTCCCAGGCAGTAAACTCCCCGCCAGTGGGCTGAGGGCTAGGGCTGAGTGTCAGGTGGGTCTCCTGTTCCCTGTGCTCCCCTGCACAGCAGCCTCCCTCCTGGGCTCTGGGGCAGCCTCAGGAGGGGCAGGCTGGGAGGGGCTGTTGCAGCTGTTCACTTGGGCAGGACGTCGGAGGACTCGGACACCAGCCTCCCATCTCGGGTCTCAATCTTCTTCACAACCACAGCCTTGGTGGAGCTGGTGTGG
>CM052666.1:39227447-39267539 GCA_028533165.1 Leontopithecus rosalia
GTCAGGTGGGTCTCCTGTTCCCTGTGCTCCCCTGCACAGCAGCCTCCCTCCTGGGCTCTGGGGCAGCCTCAGGAGGGGCAGGCTGGGAGGGGCTGTTGCAGCTGTTCACTTGGGCAGGACGTCGGAGGACTCGGACACCAGCCTCCCATCTCGGGTCTCAATCTTCTTCACAACCACAGCCTTGGTGGAGCTGGTGTGGCTTGTGACAGAGCCAAAGCTGGGGCCCAGGCTGTAGCTGAGGCCGGGGCTTGTGAGGCCCCCATAGGCAGAGCTCAGACCACCTGCATAGCCGCTGGTGGTCTTCGTGTGGATACTGTTTTTCTAACAAACCACATCCAAATGTTCTAATAGTGACTTTTTTCAGCTTGACAAAATGAGGCGCTCAGCCTTTGAACAGAATGAATATGTATTGTCAGGCATGCTTTTTGCATAAGTCTAACTCTGTTCTCCTCCAGTGTATCCTCTTGGAATGTACCTGGTCATGTTCTTATTTTTCATTTGAATCCACTAAGGAATGCTTTTGTTTTCTGGCCAGGAATTGCTGGATTCAAGAAATCTCGTGGGAAGATATAAAGTGGCAGCCGCAGCCATGCAAGCATTTCTGGTGGTGCAGAGAAAACAGCCATGTCACATACTCTATCATAAAGAGAGCAGGATTTGCACAGGACAGAAACCACATAATCCCACGTTGACTATATATACCTTCTCGTCTCTTAAAAAATACATTTATACACATATATGTGAATGTATTTGCATCCCCACGTCATACTTAAGATGAGAGCAGGAGCAATCTCCCTGGATGAAGACACTTACGTGTTCTTTTCATCTGATGATTTGTCTACAATCGTTTGGGCGCTACCTTCACTTACACATTTTGGGAACTTTCCCCGGCTGTGATAGCCAATTTTCACAAGGTTACGCAGTCCACACAAATGCAGGCATCATCAACACCATAACCCGGTACAGAGACATAAATCTTAAAATACAGTAGCAAGAGTGTCAACCCAATTGGTAAGGGTGAAACGGCTTTGACTAGGAAGTCCCTATTACTATCACCAAGGAGGACCCATGTTTTTGTAGTCTCCACTCAATTCTAATACTTTCTCTGGGACTTGGCAGAGACTCAGTTCAATTCTCACCGTGAATCGTGTGTTAGGAACACCTGAGGCACTGCCCTCGGCCTTCTGCCCTAAGCCGGTGTAAAGTCAACAAGGACGCCTGGCAACATCTTTTCTGTATTAGGAAATCCCTGACCTGAAGTACAGGACGTGTTGTATTCTAATTATCGTTAGAAATAGTATGGATAATGACATTCATAGAAATAGTACTTTATATTTTAAAATGGCTTTTACCTATCAGTCTACCATGCACACAATTAGGTGCTTTTAGCAGATATGCTAAAAACTCCCCCTCCTCAAAAATAAGAAATAAATGATTGGGCAAAATATGTAAGAGCAACTGGCTCTACCTTATGCCCCGAACAGAATGTCTTCACTGTCCACTAACCCCACCCGCTGCGAGTTTTGAATAATCCAAGCAAGAACTGGGAAAGCTGGTCTCAGTCCTACTGGGACTTTTCCCCCATTGGTCAGGAGGACATATTCATTCCCTTGACTGAAAGTTTCCTTTTTGTTACATCAGCCTTGGTTACAAAAGCACAGATATTTGTATTGATCCACTCATTTCCTTGGCCCACCAGGAAACGGCAATGACAAGGTGACATGCGCAGCCAGCCTGGAGTAACATCTCGGTAGAATTGAGAACAATTAGGTGGTTTGCAATAGCCAAGTACCTCCAGTTCTCAAAAATTAAAACCAAACAGCCAATATAGCCCAAAGTACTGATCACACACAAGTAATAACTGCCATTGAGAAGTCACCAAAAAGCAGCCTATCTCCCCTCCTGCTCCTCCAGCACAAAGAAGTGGAGGAAATCTCTCTCTCTGGTAACCTGAAGACAGACACGGGTGTAAAGCTGAAACGCTTACTCAGGAAGCAGTTTTTGTTTTGTTTTGTTTTTTTCACCAAGCAGCTACTCTGCAGAGTCCCAAGGGAATTCACTCACCTGCTTTTTGTTTTTGAGACAGGGTCTCGCTCTATGACCCAGGCTGGAGATTGCAGTGGTGCAATCTCAGCTCACTGTAAGCTTCGCCTCCCATGTTTATGCCATTCTCCTGCCTCAGCCTCCTGAGTAGCTGGAACTACAGGCAGGCACCACCAGGCCCAGCTAATTTTTGTAATTTTTTAATTAGTAGAGACAGGGTTTCGCCATGTTGGCCAGGCTGGTCTCAAACTCCTGACCTCAGGTAATCTTCCAAAGTGTTGGGATTACCGGCATGAGCCACCACGCCCAGCCTCCCAGCTTTATCTTAAAATACTTCACCTCCTATTAGATTTCTTCAAAGTATGAACTGACTAGGAAAAAAAAGTGAGCATCACTTTTCGTGTTTTTTGAATAGAAAAAACACACAAGGAAAGCACAGAAAAGCTCCCATGCAGTGCAATAAAACAAGAGTGTACTCTAGAATTAGATGGGAAAGTGGCAATTATATGTCTACACTTACAGGATCAGGAGATGCAGGATTACAAACTTTGCTGCCAAAGACTGTGACCAAGAATTAAGGAACATAAAGACATCACTATCTCACAAACACACTGAGTTGCTCACAGTTCTGCCGCCACCTTGTTGCCCTGCCAGACACCTTACTCCCCTGCCTGTGCAGCCTCGGTTCTCTCCGGAGGTGGAAGCGTCCTGGCAGAATGTTAGCCTTCCTTACGTCTCCCACTGCACCTCTTGGGCCCTTAGCGCTAAAAAAGGAGAGAAAACAATCATCATGGTTGTTGGAAATAGATGCTTGGGGCCACAAAGAATAAATAGCGCTGAGACAAAGAATCTTTCAGCAACGTAGTTTTTACTTCCTGGACTGCAGGAAGGGTACCCTGTGAGCCACTGCACTGTGAGAGTACAATAACAAAGGAAAGCAAATTTATCCCTTAGGCATTTGGAGTCGTCCTTACTGCCGTGTCTGATCTTAGTTGGTTGGAGCCAGACCTCACAGTTTAAACTAAAACCCGACTGGCTAACAACTTAAAACCTTTTTAACAGGTAAAAGCAATGGAGAGCAGGGACAGTCCCATGAGCACGTCCAGCACAGGTATCTTGGTTAAAGTACAGTAGAATGTACTGCATGCCAGTAAGCATGGCATGTTTAACAGTTACATAGGATAGGGCTTAACAAAGTTACTAGCACACTTATGATTTATTCTTTAACAAGAAAGAAAACTTTAAAAAGGAACTTTTCTACTTCCCACAATGGCGAGAGCTGACATCCTGCAACAGAAAGGGAAGTAAAAGTTCCCAGCCAGCAGGAATGGGAGAGAGCGTGGTACTTCTAATTTAAATAGCTGCATTCACCATGAGTCAGTGGAGATAAGTTACTGTTGTGTATCCTATTCTCTCTAAAACATAAAACATGCAGGGGGAGGAGGAAGAGAGAAAAACGTGAGAAGAACAGTTGCAATTTCACGATTGATATCAGATGATGTTTTACATTACATTAGGTTGACTGAGGGAATGATGGATTCTGCTTCAACTTCCTGGTAATAACTCAAGGGATGACGAAGACTGTCTAAAAGAAAAAGGCAGCAAAGATAAGACTGTATGCCTGGAACAAGCTTATCACTTAAAGAAAGATATTCAGTCTCTCGGAGTATCTCTTTCTTAGATGTGTGTGTGAGCGTCTCTCTCCCCGCCTTCTGTCCTCTTCCCCTCCCTCTCTTTCTCTCTCCTTTTTGGTATTATTAGAACTAATATAGGAATCTGTGGATTTTAAACCTCAAGACTGTCCTTGTCTCCTTCAAGTCCCAAAGCTTAGAATACATTTTGAAAAACTTTCTTTTCGCTTATTAACCATTTCTTTTTATTTGCTTATTCCTGTCTTTCTGTTCTCATTTGCAGACCTTCAGGTTTGCAATTTGAACGCCATGGCAGACTACCCAGAGAAAAGGAGGTGAAATTATTTTAAGAGACTCAACAAAAATCCTTTGGTAAAAATACTTCGAAAGGAATTCCCTGCTAGATTATATTGCTTCTATCCTGGAGTCCCCATGGGGATGCAAATGACACCTAAGAAATTACAATCATTTACCAAAAGAGCTACACAAACATCTAATTCTGTGATTTACAGGAAAGCACGGAGTAATGTGTGAATATAGACAGCGTGAAGTCGGCTTTAAGTGGCAGCATTTATTTTTAGAGTTAATCATAGTGTTATGGTCCACTTGGACAGGACATACATATCAAAAATTTAATACTCACTCTGATTATGTCTTAGTAAGTAATTCATATATCTTAGTTTGAATGTAGCGCTTTGCCAAGTCAGGACTCAATCATGAGAAATATTAGAGTTCCAACACTAGGGATGTTTTCCTTACAGAACTTTTTTTTTTTGAGACAGAGTTTCACTCTAGTTATGCAGGCTGGAGTGCAATGGTGGCACCGTCTCAGCTCACTGCATCCTCTGCCTCCTGGGTTCAAGTGACTCTCCTGCCTCAGCCTCCTAAGTACCTGGGACTACAGACAAGTGCCATCATACCTGGCTAATTTTTGTATTTTTATTAGAGATGGGGTTTCACCAAATTGGCCAGGCTGGTCTAGAACCCCTGACCTCAGGTGATCCATCCGCCTCGTCCTCCCAAAGTGCTAGGATTACAGCCCTGAGCCACAGCGCCCGGCCTTCCTGTAGAATCGTATTCACTTAGTTTGGTAGACTGTGTAGGCAGTGCTGTGTTAGAGCCAGCTGTGCATATCTCTTCCCAATACCATATTCAGAGACTTCAGCTTGGGAACTTCAAATCAGCAATTCTGAGTTTATTTACACCACGGAAATCAGCAAACACTACAAATCAGGGCTTCCCTCCATCACCCTCAGAGTTGGTTGTTAATGATTCACCAGTCACTACTACTACATATGGGGAAAGAAAGAAGAGATAAATGTGGCTCACTTTCCTACTTCCTTACAATGCAGCAATCCTATTTCATCAAAACATTAGTTCATGTTTTGCATAGATGTGGGTACAAACCAGCATGTTGTTTAACTGGCTAAAAGATTTGCTCCTTATGAGAGTGAACAAGAGAACAGATACTCTCTGGGCTACTATGCTGTTGATGAGAATATTAAATAGCCTTAGCATCCACCTTGCCTGTCACTAGGCAGGGGAATCAGTAAAAGAGAGGAGACACTGTAACTATTGCAAGCAGTGCCACCTTTACCTCCTGAGAGGTAACACTTGGCACCACATGTGAGGGTTCCCATGGCTGTGTGTGCAGGAGATGCCATTTCTCAAGACCCTGTATCACCATGTGGCACATTACTGCCACTCTATTTGCACCTTGGTTTTTATCCCTTCCATTTTCATTGAAAATAAACTCAGAGACTCATAGATGCCACCTCTCTCCTATTAGTG
The DNA here is from genome assembly GCA_028533165.1 of Leontopithecus rosalia. Classification (NCBI taxonomy): domain Eukaryota; kingdom Metazoa; phylum Chordata; class Mammalia; order Primates; family Cebidae; genus Leontopithecus; species Leontopithecus rosalia. The sequence continues at coordinate 39,232,913 of CM052666.1, forward strand.
TACATCACATCAAAACTCCTTAGCAATGCTCCGATCTCTTAGCTTTTTTACATGAATCCAACAGCACATCAAAAAGCTTATCTACCACGATCAAGTAGGCTTCATCCCAGGGATGCAAGACTGGTTCAACAGAGGTAAATCTATAAACGTAATCCACCACATAAACAGAACCAAAGGCAAACCCCACATGATTATGCCAATAGATGCAGAGAAGGCCTTCGACAAAATTCAACAGCCCTTTATGCTAAAAACTCTCAATAAACTAGGCATCGATGGAACATGTCTCAAAAAATAAAAGCTATTTACGACAGACCCACAGCCAATATCATACTGAATGGGCAAAAACTAGAAGCATTCCCTTTAAAAACTGACACACTAGAAAAGGATGCCCTCTCTCACGACTCCTATTCAATATAGGATTGGAAGTTCTAGCCAGAGCAATTAGGCAAGAAAAAGAAATAAAGGGCATTCAATTAGGAAAAGAAGAGGTCAAATTATCCCTATCTGCAGATGACATGATCGGATATTTAGACAACTCCATCATCTCAGCCGAAAATTTCCTTAAGCTGATAAGCAACTTCAGCAAAGTCTCAGGATACAAAATCAATAGACACAAAAATACACAGGTATTTGGAAACAGGAGAGACAAAAGATTAGCATCTTAGAATGGAATGGGCAAAATAGACAAAGCAGAATTCACCAGTGCTTTAAGACTTATCCATAAACAGAAGAAACTACAATTGTATTTGGCTTCCAAGAGTTAGAAAAATTGTCCTTGAAGGGAGAGACTAGAAAGGGTGAGGGCAGGTGATGTTTTGGAGGTCACCGGGAGATGAGCAATTGTGTTTTAGTTGACCCGGACACAGCTAATAGTGAAGGAAAACCTGACACCACACATGTACTTTGTCTGAAACTCAGCAAGCCAGCTACTCTCCTCCCTAGAAATCCCACTGGAAACAAGTACAAGCGGTGTGTCTTCACAGATGGCTCCCAAGGCATGCCTCTGGCTTGTTATTGTTAGTCGTTTCAGAAAAGAGTTTGGGATTTGCTTTAAGTGCAAGAACAAAAGAGTTTTTTTTTTTTTATTTTTTTTCGATTTTGCCAAAGCTAAACCTTGAAATTCAAGGACAGTGAAATAGCTCTCATCTATTCTCTTCTTTATACACCTAATGTAGATGACGAGATGATGGGTGCAGCAAACCACCATGGCACGTGTATACCTATGTGACGAACCTGCACGTTCTGCACGTGTACCCCAGAACTTAAAGTATAAAGGGAAAAAAAACCCTGCATCCCTCCATTTTTTCTCCTTTGCCCACTCATGTGTGATACTCAGCATATGCCATCTTGTGTAGATTCATCTGTACATCTTGGGGTGTGTGTGTGTGTGTGTGTGTTTGTGATGAGGCATGCTGTGTCATATTCATTTTATATTTGATAGCATAGGGTCTCACTAGCATATTTTTGGCATAGATGTGGGTAGAAACCAGCATGTTGTTTATCTGGCTAAAAGATTTGCTGTTGGGGGCTCACAAGCAGTGCTAATTTAATCTTATTTTTACTTTTTGGTGAAACTTTTATCTATCTAATATAAATTAGATAAATATATTAGACACTTGGAATTAGTCTGAGGCCAATGTAGGCATTCATTTACTATGTGAATTCAATAAAATTATTATCCTCCAGGTCCTATGTGGGGAACTTGTAGTTTTTAAAGGAGGGCCTATTTTTTACTTTATTATATCCATTATGTGACCTATTATTGTCATAAACTCCTGACACTCTGCTTGGCATAAAGTTGATTCTCAGTAAATGTTAATCCCTTTTCATTCCCCTGAAATGATTGTGTAGTTAAGTTTGTTTTCTTATTTCCAATGTTCTCTTAGTGCACATGTCCGCGGGCAGGGTAGGCAGAAGATGCTGTACGCACATGCACCCCTTGCCTACACACCCCACCCTTTCACCACCTCCTGTTAATGACCATGGAGAGCTCCAGCAGAGGGGCAGTGTAGCATGAAGGCTGGATTATGGGCTCTGGAGTTAAACAGATCTTATTGGAATCCTGGCTGTCTTGGTAATTTGTCTTACTTTCAACAAGTTACCTGTCTGAGCCTCAGTTTCCTCATCGGTAAAATGAAGATGACTCAAGAGGGTGGTGGCAAGGATTAACATAACCAGGCATAGTGGCACATGCCTGTAATCCCAACGATTCAGGAAGCTGAGACAGGAGGACCTCTTAAGGCCAGATGTTTTGGGCTGTAGTGAGCTATGATGGTGCCACCATACTATAGGCTGGACAACAGAGTGAGAGCCCTATATTAAAAAAAAGTTAAAAATTTTTTTTAAATGATTATAGATAATGTAGGTCATTCATTACAAATGGTCATTGTTTTAGAATTATTTTTAGAAGTTTTCCTCTGTAGCCAGATCACTGAGGAGGGTCCATTTCTCTGTCCCTTCACCTTGGTAATCTAGAGATTGAGTTGGATAGTGAGGTTAGGGGTCAAGTAGAAAATCTAGGGCATTCTAAATTTGAACTCAAAATCTTTTTTTTGTTCATGTTCCATGCTCCTTTCATGGTTCCCAGCGGCCCCTCTGCCTTGAAATTTATTTTTTCCTCTGTTATCCAATTAACTCCCTTCCTGCAATCCCCAATACACATGCCTCAAATTACCCCACCCAGTTCTGTTCTATCTCCACACTTCTATGGGATTTAAAAAACCTCTGCTATCTTTGCAGAAAAATTCTATTTTTATCTACCTCTGACTACCCTCAAATCTGCATCTGTCATACAACCTTCTCACCTAAAGTTGGGTATCTCAAAGCTCCTGAGTCAGCCTGTGGGATAGATGGATCTGGGCAGATAAATTCTAAGCCTCCACTTCTTGCAAACTTTAATGGGCAACTATAACTCATTAGCTGTCTCCCTTAGAAATTCTATCAATGAGTAGGAGGCACAGGGAGAGAGTCTTCAGCTCGATATAAGAAATGTCTACATTTATAGATTGATTTGGGGGTGGGAGTGGTAAGTTCCCCAACACTGAAAACATTCAAGACAGGCTAAGAGACCACTACTCTACAGATTTACATATTGGGAAGAAGAATCAATAAGATGACAAACCCAAGTACAACGATTCTATTAAAATTCATGTTATTTTCATTATTGCAATATTTTAAAATTCAAAATTTTAGACAGGGTCGTGTGCAGTGGCTTACACCTGTAATTTCAGCACTTTGGGAGGCGGAGGCAAATGGATCACTTGAGGTCAGAAGTTGAAGACCAGCTAGGCCAACATGGTGAAAACCCATCTCTGCTAAAACTGCAAAAACTAGCTAGGTGTGGTGGCAGGTGCCTGTAATCACAGCTACTTGGGAAATTGAGACAGGAGAATCACTTGAATCTGGGAGATGGAGGTTGCAGTGAGCCAAGATCGTGCCACTGCACTCCAGCCTGGGTGACAGAATGAGACTTGGTCTCAAAAAAAAAAATAGCACAAAGGTGAGATTGTCTGTCTGACACGCAACACACATCATCCACACTTGGCATTGCTTTTGCAGTTTGAATAAGGGTGCAATGGAAAAACTCCAGTTGCATCAAGACCTTCCAATTTTATTTTCAAAAACAGCACTCCAGAGCAATCAGGGCAAACTCAGAGATTAACTGCAGCTCTTCAATTAGTTAATCCTCTTTATCATGAGAAAGCAGTTCTGCCACTTCCCTTGGAGACCGAACAGGGACATTTGTTAATAAAAATCTACTTTGCATGTTCCTGTTGCATAAATCCATTACTGGAGGCCAACTTGATTTGAATGGCAGGAATCTGCCCACATTGTGAATGGATTCAATAAATTGGAACACTCTTACCTTGGAGAAAATAGAAATCCCAATGTTGAGTGCATATTTGGAATCAGTCTAGTCTCCTGGGAAGAGCATACTTTATTACTATGTCTTCAATTTAAAACTCATCTTTCATTTGACACTAGAAACTTTGTTCCCAGGATTTCTTAGGTCTTCTGCAATTTCCATGCAAACTATGATTCAGCAGTACTTACTGAATATTTGCTAGATACAAGTCACTGTAGTAGGCCTTGTGGGGAAAGAGAAAAATCAGAAATAGAAAGTTGAGTAAGACATGGTTCCTGCCTTAAGGAATTTAAAATCCATCCACTGGAGGAGGAAGTAATGGCTAATACTGTTAGTAATATTATTATGTTCTGGATTTAACATACTTTATCCAAGAGTTTTTTTAAAAAAAAATATATATATATATACATGAATAAATTTTAAGAAAGGACCCTGGAAGAAATTACTGTAAATGCCAGTGGTCATTGTGCATTCTGATTCAAAGTGACTCATTTTTTTAACATTTTCTTCAATAAAATTATAATTCTTTAATAGTAAATAAAAGTACATATCAATTTAAAAATATTCTAGAGTACTTTTTGCTCCCCCTTAAAATAGTGGTTATGTCTTTAGTTTGTGGATTTGCCTTGAAGGCAAGGAAATATAAAATTGAAATCAATATCAATATGAATAGAATTTGTAAAAATAATAGGCTTCCATATGGTGGTGCAGGTACATACATACAAACATGCAGACATACACACATTAGTGTAAATACGGATGCATACAAAACACATATAGATTTCACACACATATGTATGTGCACATGCATACATATGTACATACACATATTCATGGCCCGCTCTAGACTGTTCACAAAATGATCATAGGTATTTTGGTTTTCTGTTCTTTTGGCCTTTTACTATTCTAATGTTTGGCAAGTGACCATCTATCCAGTCCATGTTTAAAAATACTGGCAGCTATGGTGGAGAGTAAAGAACACGTGACCCGTGAGCCCGAGCTCTGGGTTCAGATCCCGGCTCAGCCATTTATTACTTCTCCCTCTCCGTGGGTGTATGGAAGTTTCTCAGTGTCTTGCCTAAACATTCTCTGGGGGAATGGAGGGGTCTGTTGCTGGTACCAGTCAAGGCCAGACAGTTGCCTAGACTAAGGATGAAAGAGAAAAAGTTGAGAAGTACTTTGGCCTCTCTTTACCTCAGAGAAAGTCTTTGGAACTCTAGCCCATTCCCCCTGTCCCTTGTAGATAAATGCTCTGAGACCCACAAATTGCAAACACTGCATTTGTCCATCGTCAGAACCTCCATTGCCCACCAGTGAAGGCTGTTTCCATGACACAGTTACACCAAAGATTGGATGCGAACAAGTAATAGCCTCTAAAAATGGCTATTTTTTAAGGATCCATTAAGGGTGCAGTCCTTACTGCCATCATTTTATTTGTGACTGGTGAGACTCTTCCCCGGTACCTATTATTTTCTTTATTTTGCAGATGTAGAAACCGAGGTTCAGACAGCTGGTTAAAAAGTGCAATAATTAATGTCTCAATCTGGCACTGTGCTGCATGCCAACGCCAGAAGCCTGACCCATGGATAAACATGATGCCAGAATTGGCTAGTTTTAGGGCTCAGGGAAAACTTTGCTGAAGTTTGGTTTGATTTTCCCTTTGCCAAGAGATCTTTACATCCAAAGCAAGGAGATGAATCTACTCTTGCAGCAGCTGTAGCCACACGGAATTGGTATAAAGGAAAGAGGAAGGGAGGTTGAGAGGAAGGGAACACCCTTGCAAACTTTTAGCCTTTTAACAGGAACCAAAACTTTAGTCACTGGATACAGATCAGTGCATAAAGTTAGTAAAGTTCCTTCTGTGAGCCATAGCCAGCCATATCCTTAAAATGTATTTGCTCTAGGGACCTCAAATCCAAGTCTTCTGGCTTCAGTACACCCTAATCCTTCTCTTCCGGGTGCATGAGAACCTACTGAGACCAAGGTTTCTATAAATGTCAAAATATTCACTGGTATAAAATCACTTTGAAAATTTAAAATAGAAGAGGGCATAGGATAATGAAATCCTATTATTGGCTATATACCCAAAGGATTATAAATACCAAAGGATTACAAATCATTCTGTAATAAAGACACATGCACACGTATGTTTATTGCAGCACTGTTCACAATAGCAAAGACTTGGAACCAAGCCAAATGCCCATCAATGATAGACCGGATAAAGAAAATGTGGCACATATGCACCATGGAGTACTATGCAGCCATAAAAAAGGATGAGTTCATGTTTTTTGCAGGGACATGGATGAAGCTGGACTCCATCATTCTCAGCAAACTAACACAGGAACAGAAAACCAGACACCACATGTTCTCACTCATAGGTGGGAGTTGAACAATGAGAACACACAGACATAGGGAGGGGAACAGCACACACCAGGGCCTGTTCAGGGGTGGGGAATTAGGGGAGGGAAAGCATTAGGAGAAACACCTAATGTAGATGATGAGTTGATGGTGCAGCAAACCACCATGGCACATGTATACCTATAGTAACATAATTACACATTCTGCACATGTACTCCAGAACTTAAAATATAATAATTTAAAAAAAGGCGGGAGGCCCATATCTTTCTTGGATCATGAAGGGGTAGGACTCGTCATCTATCCCCTCAGAGTTAATTTAAAGTAGGCTGCTATAAGTACAGAAACAAAAGCTGCATGGGAAGCTCTGTGGGAAGCCACTGAGACCTTGCAGTGAACTAATAACCTCTCCCAACCTCCAAACACTGCTCTGCCACCACCACCACCATGCCAAGGTGTTGAGTGAAGGCTGCATCCCAAGCACTGACTAATCATGATAAGAGAGTGGGTTGGACTTCGGTGCCTAATCCCTTTTGTTCTCATCACATCAACATTCAGTCCCCAAAAGTGCCTCAGTCACCTGCTCCAGATGATTTCATTACCATTTAAGTCACACTACAGTGTGTTCCAGGTCCCTGTTCCTACTGACCAAATCTTTAAAGTATTCAAGCTGACTCAGTGCCTGCAGGGAATCAGACTTCTGGAATAGGATCCACTGGAGATGTAAGGAACTGAGAATGGAAACCACATCCCAGAGCTGTCAAGATGGGAGAGGGCTTCCCTTACACGGAATATCTCTGCTTTATTGCTGTTAAAATGAATGTGTTAGTCTATAGATTAAAATGACCAAAGGAGAAGACTTTTTTCTCTCTTATCTTTTCGCCCCTTCTTGAGTGTATTGGTGGGAAAAATAAGATTAGTCAGGTCCTAAAGGGCTTGGTGAAAGATTCACGACCTATTCCAACATTCTGATTGTTCTCTTCATCCCACGAACTGAGGAGAGCCTGTGCCTCGTTATCTGTCCAGTGGATGACAAGAAGATGTAAATAAACTTTTCATTTCCATTCCTGTCAATGTAATATTGGTAAATGTAAGTTTCACCCTGAAGCAGGGAGATAATGGTCAATACATGTGTTGTAATTTGCACAGTTAATCACGGTGGAAAAGACTATGAAAATGCTTGCCTTTGAGATTTAATGTTTAGTAAGAAATGATCTCTTTTTTAGTCCAAAAGTTATATTTGGACTACTTGAAAAATATGTCATACATACAGGACTATACTTTTTAAAACTTGGCCTGGCCTGGTGGTTCCAACCTGTAATCCCAGCGCTTTGGGAGCCCGAGGGGGTAGATCCCTTGAGGCCAGGACTTGAAGAGCAATCTGGCCAACATAGTGAAGCCCATCTGCACTAAAAATACAAAAATGAAAGCTGTGCATGATTGTTCATGCCTGTAATCCCAGCACTTTGGGAAGCTGAGGCTGGCAGATCTCTTGAGCCCAGAAGTTCCAGACCAGCCTGGACCTCATGGGGAAACCCCGTCTCAACAACAACAAAAAATTAGCCAGGCATGGTGGAACGTGCTTGTAGTTCCAGCTACTTGGGGGTCTGAGGCAGGAGGATCGCTTGAACCTAGAAAATGGAGGCTGCAGTGAGCCAAGACCACACCACTGCACTCCAGCTTGGGTGACAAAGTGAGAACCTATCTCAAAAATAAAAATAAATAAAAATAAAAACACAAAAAATTAGCTGGGCATAGTGGCACACACCTGTAGTCCCAGCTGCCTGGGAGGCTGGGGTACAAAATCACTTAAACCCGGTGGCAGAGGTTGCAGTGAGCCAAGATTGTGCCACTTCACTCCAGCCTAGATGACAGAGAGAGACTCTGTCTCAAAAAAAAAAACAAAAACAAAAACAAAAACAAAAAAACGTCAAGTGTACAGCGACAGAGAATAAAGCAGTGGTTATCAGAGATGGGCAGGTGGGGGAGAAATGGGGAGAGGTGGGTCAGATGATACATATCAGTCCATACGTAAGATGAACAAAGCTCGAGATTCAGTGTACAACATAAGGACTACAGGCAATAAAATGATGTTGTATTTTGTGTCCCTGCTAAATGAGTAGATTTTAGATGCTCTTGCAACAGCAACAACAAAAAGCACAGAAATGGATAACTGAGATGATGGATGTGTTAATTTGCTTCACTATAGTAACGATTTTACTATCTATATGTATCTTATAACCAATGTTGTATACCTTAAATATATACAATAACATTTTCAATTGCATATGTGTATTTAAAAAATTAAAAATAAGGCAAATACCCATGTAACCACCACCCTGTCATGAAAAAACATGGCCCACTTGTATTCCCCAGCCAAACTGTACCAACTTCCTTCCCCACCCAAGGCAATCACTCCCGTTACCTCCACGACCATTGTTCCCCTGCTTTACTCTATAGTTTTGTCTCCTATCTATGTATTCCTACAAATACTGCTTAGTCTGACTGATTTATGAGCTTTGTATAAATGGAATCATGCTGTATTCTTCTGTAACTTGCTTCTTTCTCCATTATGTTTGTGAAATTCATCCATGCTCGGCCTAGGGTGGTGGCTCACGCCTGTCATCCCAGCACTTTGGGAGCCCAAGGCGGGCAGATCATGAGGTCAGAAGTTCAAGACCAGCCTGACCAAGATGGTGAAACCTCGTTTCTACCACAATACAAAAATTAGCCGGGCGTGGTGGCATGTGCCTGTAATCCTAGCTACTCAGGAGGCTGAGGCAAGAGAATTGCTTGAACCCAGGAGGCGGAGGTTTCGGTGAACCGAGATCACACCACTGCATTCCAGCCTGGGTGACAGAGTGAAACTCCGCTTAAAAAAAAAAAATTCATCCATGTTCATGTGCCTTGCTGCAGCCTCTTCATTTTCATGGTAGCAATATCTAGCTCTATGAGTATATTTCAATGATTCACTCGGCCCTCTGTGTTATACTTTTGCTTCTTTTCAGTTTGTAGGTACTTAATATGGCAAAAGAAAACACGGAAAGATAAAACCAGAAGGTAGTGAAATCAATTCCCCAAGTGCTGAGTGGGAAGTGGCTGCAGAAGAAAGAAAAGAAAATGCTGTGCACACGTTTAAACACATTTTCTGCTTTTGAACCATGCTAATATGTTACATATCAAAAAATTTAAAACATTAACAAGAAATAAAACTAGTTTTTAAAAACTAAAATTTCATGTCAACAGAAACAAAGGAACCTATCAATTTGTAATACTCAGAAGAAAACACCGATTTCAAGTCACATTGAAACCAGCATTCTGACTGTACATCCACTATGGTAGACAGTCATGCATCTCTTAATGATGAGGATATCCTATGAGACATTACTCTATTTTGTCATTGTGCAAACATCATAGAGTATACTTATCCAAACCTAGGTGGTGTAGCCAATACACACTTAGGCTATACGACAAGCCTGTTACTCCTAGGCTGCAAACCTGTGTAGCCGGTGACTGTCCTGAAGGTTGTGGGCAATTGTAACACAATAGTATTTGTGTATCTAAACATTTCTAAACATAGAAAAGGTTCAGTAAAGATACACTATTATAATCTGATGGAACTACTGTGGCAGATGCAGCCCATCCTGGGCCAAAATGTCCTTATACAGCACATGATTTTATTTCAAGTACAAAGAAAAAAAAAACACAATGAAATATCGATTTGTGTTTAGCAGAGTGGCATTGCACTGAATTTATAATTGAGTGGATTTGACTTCAAAATACTGTCTTCCCGCATAAAACCATAGCATGTTTATTTGTGATGTTCAATGAAGTATTACAATTTTGTCTTTATGAGAAGCACATATTCTGTTAGATTTATCCACGGTTATTTCACACTTTTGATGTTACTGTAAATGGGATCTTTTCTCCTTCATTTTCTATTTATTCCTGGCATATAGAAATGTAATGCATTTTTGCACATTGATTATGTACCAACAAAGTTGCTAAATTTTCTTGTTAATTTAAATAATTTATTTGCAGATTAGGATTCCTCATTATAATCATATCATTTCTGATTTTTATACCTTATACTTTTCTTTTACCTCAGCTGCACTGACTGGACACCCAATACAGTGTTCAATGAGAGTAAATGATAGTGGGCAATCTTGTCTGATTCCTGATCTCTATGCACTCAGTGTTTCACCACTAAGTATAATGCTTTCCATTACACTGTGTATTTGTTTTAGGTTCCCTTTATCTTATTAAGAAATTTCCCTCTGTTCGTATTTTTTTTGTTTTTTTGAGACGAAGTCTTGCTCTCTCACCCAGGCTAGAATGCAGTGGTGAGATCTCGGATCACTGCAACCTCCATTTCCCAGATTCAAGAGATTCTCTTGCCTCAGCCTCCTAAGTAGCTGGGATTACAGGTGCCTGCCACCACGCTAGGCTAATTTTTGTATTTTTGGTAGAGATGAGGTTTCACCATGTTGGCCAGACTCATCTCGAACTCCTGACTTCAGGTGATCTGCCCACCTTAGCCTCCCAAATTGTTGGGATTACAGGCGTGAGCCACCGCACCTGGCCTCCCTTTGCTCATACTTTTTAAGTGCATTTAAAATCATGAATAAATAATGAATATTCTCTGGCAATCCTTCTGCATTTATTGATGTTGATTTGATTTTTTTCTTTTTAGGTAATACGCTAATTTAGACTGTTTATGACAGTTAATAAACCTTACATTTCTATTATAAGTCAAACATTACTTCATTATATGTATATAATGTATTTTATGCATTGCTGCATTTGGTGTACTAATTTATTATGATGATTTATTTCATCTCTCTTCATAGTAAGATTGGTTTTTAATTTCCGTTTACCATATTTGTTCAAGTTTAGTTTTGGTATTGAGATGAAATCAACCTTGTTAAATGAGTTGAGAAATGTTTTTCTCTTTTTCTATTTTCTGGAAGAGTTTGTGCATAGTTGGAATCACTACCTTTTAAAATGTAGACCTCAAAGGTCTACATTTAAAAGCCTCCCAAGTAGCTGGGACCACAGATGTGCACCAACATGCACAACTACTTTTTGTATTTTCAGTAGAGATGGGGTTTTACTATGTTGGCCAAGCTGGTCTTGAACTCCTGATGTTGTGATCCGCGCACCTTGGCCTCCCAAAGTGCTGGGATTACAGGTGTGAGCCACCATGCCCAGCCTATATGTCTGATTTTTGTAAATGTTCTGTGTGTGTTTAGAAAGAATATATATTCAGCAATGTGGGATGCGATATGCATATATGCATATTAGTTCTAGCTTCTTAATATGTTGTTTAAATATTCTATATGTGCGCTGACTTTTGGTCTGCTCATTTTATAAATTAATGATAGTAATGTGTTAAAAAATACTCCACCCTGATAGCAAGTTTTCATATTTCTTCTTGTAGTTTTATTTATTTTCTGCTGCTTATATTTTCAGGTCACATTATTACTAAATACAATCTAAAATTATTATTTTACCCTGGTGATCTTTACTCAAAATGATCCTTTTTGCCTTCAGATTTTTTGCCCTAAAGTTCTATTTTATCTTTTATCAAAATGTGAAGACTTGGGGATACAGATGTGGGTCCTTGCGGAATTCATATTCTGTCACATAAGGTGCTCAATATCAGGGCACTTAATCCTTTACGCAGTAAATATAGAAATCTTCTCAAAGAACTGAACAAAAATTGGCTACCCATGTACTGATTTTTTACAACTATCTTTTTCTTCCTTTACACTCTTATGTCTGAGGTCCACAGGGAATTTCTCTACATTCCTACTCTTATGTTTAAAGAGACTTGTATTAAACACGTTTTATTTGCTTTGTCTGACTAACAACCTCTTCCTCAAAGAACTGCTCCTGCTTCCATAAATGTGGGCACTGCAGCTGCTGTTGCTTTTCTTCAAAATGACCCTCCTATATGGAAGAATTGTTTTGATCATTCATGGTCATTGGATCCAGGCATGTTCAATCAATCGGAATCTTTTACCTGGAACTGAAAGAAAAAAGCCAGTTTTCACAGAGTACCTGGATTTTAAGATGTAAAACAAGAATCTGCTGGTGGCCCTCTGCCCTATGTGTTCCTGAGAATTAGAAGAAGTTAGAATATGGAAAGAAAAGAATGAAGGAGATACACACAGAGGAGCAGAGAAAGGAGTTCTTTCACATTACGCTTTTCCTTTTTGCTTACGTAGCTGATATACCTGTCACTTGAAACCTGTGGTCCTTGTTAATACTGTTCATCAAGGAGTCCAGCTTTCTACCTGTTGGTCACAGGGAAGGATTACACGTGCTGCTGCAGCCCCTTTTTGGTTGAGGGGGAGCATGTGACTGGTCCTAGACAATGAGTCGCAGTGAGTTACTGAGACTGCAGGTGTCACTTCCAGAACAGAGCATCTCGTGGCCATCTCAAGGACAGCCAGAGCTCTTCCCCTCCACCATGCACACGGGCAGCATTTGCAGTGGTGGCTGCTGTCAGTCTGACTCCCAGCAGGAGAGAACAAGGAGTGGAGATTGTAGCTGACTCAAGACGGGTAAGGAACATGAATAAGAGCTAAATCTCACTGAAATAAGCCACTGTGATTTTGAAGTCGTTTGCTAGTGTAGCATAAATTAACTACCCTCATAGACACACAACCAAAACAGCTTTAACTAACAAAGCCAGCTAACAACTGAAATAGAAACATTAGTCTGAGGCCATTTGCAGCCCTGTTTGAAAGCTTGAGACTGGCCTATATATCAGGGTAAGATTGTGTGTTTCTGCCAATAACCATGAGGAAGTCACTTTGGAAATACTTTTGGCTTCATCTTAAATAAATAAAATTATACCTTTTAGAGAAAGGTGACTCTAAATGTGATTTAAACATTTTTTAAATTTGGCTCCAGCTTGTCATAACAATGAGACAATGAAGTCTGCAAGAACAGATCAAACTGAACAGCTTAGCCAGCAAATCTCTGTGTCAGGAAAGATCTGTGGATGTGGCATTGCGATGTAATAAAAAAAGGTATGTGGTCTTTGTTCCTGGTTCTTGACACAGAGCTCCTAAAACCCTTCTGAGTGATGAGTGTCTTCCACATGCTGATGAGTCAACTGTAGCTGGGGCCCCTAGGTAGCTTCGTGTTGGGAGCTTGTGGCCAGAAACACCAAGGTGTGATTAGAGAGTTGGAACTTTCAGCCCCACTCCTGACCTGTGGGGAGGGAAGAGGAGCTAAAGGCTGAGTTCGTCACCAATAAGCAATGATTTAGTCACTGCTGCAACATGATGAAACTCCATAGAAACCTCTAAACTACAGGGTTCAGGGATTTCTGGGTTGGTGAATCCGCTGAGGTGCTGGGAAGATGGTATGCCCCAAAGGGCACAGAACCTCTATGACCTACCCCCGTGCCTTGCCCTATGCACCTGTTTTATTTGCCTGTTGCTCAGTTGTATCCTTTCTAATAAACAGGTAACGGTGTCATAGTGTCAGAAGTGTTGTGAGTTAAAACAGCTCGGATGACTACAGGCCCCCAGGCCTTCCCAATTTCCCCACATCCTGGCTACTGGCTCTGAATTCCCAGGATATACCATGAGTGGAATCCCTCCCTTGCTTGTTAGAATAAATGTTGCCCACATGGGAACTTTTTCTTTGGTAGGAAGAAAAGAAATACAGATGAGGTGTGACATGGGGCACACCAAAAACTGGAAGCAGAGAAGATTGGGAGGAATGTGCACACAGGGAAGAAGCCACGCAGATAACCGTGCAGACACACATTTCATGACTTGGGAGAACGTATCTCAGATTCACAAAATCCATGGACTCATATGATACTAGATGTATTGGCTTGGATGGAGAAAATAGAAGAGAGGAGAGGATGGCGTCTTGAACCAGGGTGATACCAGGGAAGTTTGTGCTAGAGCTCTGGCTATAATTTGAAGAGTCGTAGGATTTGCTAATGGGTTGCATGCAAGTTGTCAGAGAAAGAAGAGTTTAAATGAATTCCGGGATTTGGGCCTGAACAACTGCCAGAGTGGAGATGGCATATCCTAGTTCACACAGATAATCTGTGACATAATCAGAGACAGAAGGATAGGACCCACGTCTCTCGACTGCCATGTTTGCTGTCTTCTGCTTCAGCCTGGGCAGAGAATAGAGAGGGAGCTAAGAGCGGTGCTGCTATATCAGGAACTTTTTGTACCTATTTTCATGAGCTTTCTTAGTTCATTTTTGTCTTCATAGTGCTTTGTAGACTAAAGCAGAATTTCATTCTATTTTGATTTCTAATGTGTGTCCCCAGTTACAAATTATTGCTAGGCTTATTTCTATAACAGAACTTGCACAGATATCAGAATAGCCTGTGGCCATTATGCTATCAATGATAGCACTTGCTGAGAAGATTTCGTGCTACTCCTGAGACCTATGTGGCTTGAAACAGAGAAGTAAAGGATTGAAAGGTGTCAAGAAAGCAGAGCTCTAATGTCGGTCTGGATCAGAGGGGTAACAAGGCAGGGGCAAGTAGAAGGAAGACAAAACAGTATTATTAATAGCCAGGTTTGCTGTGACCCACATCCCTGCCAGATTCTAGTCATTAGCTTCTGGAAAAGGAAGATCAGTGAGAATTAGATGAGACATATTTCTCCCGGTTGACACCTTTCCATCTTAAAGTTTCACAGCCGTTAGTGGAAATTCAAGGCTTTCGATCTGAGCAACTGAAGCAATAAAGTTGCCATTTAGTCTTTGGGGGAGAACGTAGAAAAAGCAGATGTTGGAGGAAAAACCAGTAGTTTAATTTTGAATATATTACATTTAGCATGCAGATGAAGTTGTATTAACGACCAAAACGGCAATGACCTTCACAACAACCTAACATATTTGAGTGTAAAACAAAGTAGGGGATTGGATATAGAAATCTGGAGTTCAGGCCAGGCGAAGTGGCTCACGCCTGTAATCCTAGCACTTTTGGAGGCCGAGGTGGGTGGATCACCTGAGGTCAGGAGTTCAAGACCAGCCTGACCATCATGGTGAAACCCCATCTTAAAAAAAAACAAAGAAATCTGGAGTTCAAGAACAAATATGTGTTCAAAACACAGATCAAAGAATCATCTACATAAAAGTGTGATTTTAAGCCAGGAAGCTGGATGAGATCACTGAGGGAGTGGACGTAAATAGAGAAGAGGTGTGACACTGAGAGCACACCATAATTAGAAGCAGGGAATGTTGGGAAGAGTGTGTGCACGTGCACACACACACACACACACACACACACACACACACACGGAGGAAGCCATGCAGGTAAGAGGAGAATTCGTAGAGAGTGATGTTTCAGGAGTCAGGTGAAATGAGCGTTTACAGAAGGGGTATGCGATCGATTATGTCATATGGCCAAACAGATAAAATAAGATGAGGGCTATGAATTGGGCACTGGGTTTGGCAACATGAAGATCATGGCTGGCCTTGACAAAAGATATTTCAGCAAAGCACTCAGAATGAAAGAAAGCTTAATTAGAGTGGGTTCACATAAAGAAAGAAACAATGAAAGAGTTTCCTGTTTCAATGTAGAAGAACATGAAAGACCTTTGTTCCTATGGTAACAAAAAGAAAAATATGAAAAAATAATAATCGTATTTTTCTATGGGCCTAGCAAACAACTTTTGAGAAAAGAAAGCCCTGGTGAATTGAATTCCAAAGAGCAACTGCCATTCAAAGAAGATCAGAGAGCCCAGTGGCTTTCATACTTGGTCTGGACAAACAGAAGAGCAGGCCTACCGGCCGGTAGCAATTATTCACACTATAATCCCAGCACTTTGGGAGGCCAAGGTGGGTGGATCACAAGGTCAAGAGATGGAGAGCATCCTGGCCAACATGGTGAAACCCTGGCTCTACTTAAAAAATACAAACCATTACCTGGGGGTGGTGGTGCATGCCTGTAGTCCCAGCTACATGGGAGGCTAAGGCAGGAGGATTACTTGAACCTGGGAGGCAGAGGTTGTAGTGAGCTGAGATCATCTGCACTCCAGCATGGCAACACAGCAAGACTCTGTCTCAAAAAACAAACAAACACAAAAAGAGCAGGTCTACCACAAAGGGAGACACTTAGCAGAAGCAAAAAAAAGTCAGTCAAACCTTAGATTGCAGAGTGGGCTGGTGGGACAGATTGGAATATGGAGAAGTCTAAAAATACAAAATGAAAATGCTGGGCATAGCAGCACTCACCTGTGGTCCTAGCTACTGAGGCGAGAGGATCTCTTGAGCCCAGGTTTTCAAAGCTACACTGAGCTATTATTGTGCCACTGCATTCTAGCTTGGTCAACAGAGTGGTGCCTCATCTCTAAAAAAAAAGGAAAAAAAACCAGTTGTCTAACTTTGCAATCCCTAGCTTCATTCCCCAGCTGCACCATAAATTTTGCAGGGGAAGCAAGAGTGCAAGAGGCCCTGCAGGGAGAAGTCATGTGGTGCACAGCATTTTCATGCTGTTTAGATTCCAGCACCAAAGGTGAATAAAAGATATCTCAAGTTGTTGCTCAATCTTCTCAAAGCAACTCTAGGAAGAATCTCAAATGGCCAGCCTTCAACATAAATCCCAGAAAGAAGAAAGGTTCAGAATTCAGCAGGAAATAAACAAAATGAAAAACAGGGATCTAGATGGCAGAGTTAGACCTCACCATATCAGCAGAAAGTTAAATGTGGATGAACTAAATAATATAATTAAAAGGTAGCATTTGTTGGAATGGGTTGAAGAAAAATAAGTCCCAACTACTTGCTGTTTACAGAAGATTCACTTTATATTTAAAAACACAGGCATGTAGAAATAAAGCATTTGAAAAAATGTGTCTTATAATATCTAATCATAAGAAAGTTGTCATGATCATATTAATACAAGATAGGTAGTATTACCAGAGGTAAAGAAAGATATTTCATAATAATTAAAATGTCCATTTATCAGGAATACATAATAGTATGCAATATGTATGGCCCTAAGAACAGAGCTTCAAATGATAAGCAAAACTTGGCATAACTGAAGATAGATAAAACCAGAATTACAGTGGGAAATTTTAACATTTTTTTCTCAAAATAAGCAGGAAAAAGGAGGAGATGAACATGAGAACAATAATGGCAACAAAAAGCCAGCACAGATATGGCAGATTTGAACACTATCACTGACAAATATTAACCAATCGGCATTTACACAATATGTACAACAACAGCAGCATACAGTTCAATTTCAATGCACACGGAATACTTACCAGTAAAGACCATATTCTGGGTCATTAAAACAGGTCACAATAAATCTCAAAAGACTGAAATCTTTGAAAGTATGTACTCAAACCAAAAGAGAATTAAAATAAAAACCAAGAACTAAAAGACATCTGGGAAATCTTTACATATTTGGAAATTAAGAGCATACTTCTAAGTTATTGATGGGTCAAAGAAGAAATAACCAGGGAATTGGGAACTCTTTTAAAATGAATGATAACAAAACCAAACATTAAATTTTGTGAGATGAAGCTAAAGCAATTCTTAGAAACTTAGAACTATGAAGGTTTAGCTCAGGAAGGAAGAAAGATTCAAAATAAGTGATCTAAGCTTGCATGTTAAGAAGCTAAAGAAATTTAACTCAAAGTAGAAGGAAAGAAACAGTAAAATAAGAGTGGAAATCAGTGAAACAGAAAACAGATAAGCAACAGAGGAAAATAAAAAATGCTGGCAGTTGTTTCTTTGAAAAGATTAATGCAATTGAGAACCCCCTGGCATGACTGATCTGATCAAGAAAAAGTACGTAAACATAAATGTCAGGGAAAATGATGAATACCAGGAATGAAAGAGAGGGCATCACCATAGACCCCGTGAACATTGCTCTTACGTTTACAGCAAGAATAGCTGAATAAACCACATAATCACATTTTTTTTTAGCCCACCAGAAAGCTGCGGTAACAGAGTAGCCTGAAATCTCAGAACAAAGGAGTCCCCTGTCTTCTTGGAGACAAGAAGTGAGCTGGCTTATCTGTGTGGGAGGAAGAGCCAGGGAACCATGCAAGTTAATAAGAAGCTGACATTTTAAGCAAATGGTGAAAGAAGAAGTGTGGGCTAGCAGGAGAGAATGGAACCCTTGGAGCCGCAGACATAAAAAGAGTTCCCACCCATTCGCAGGTTTGTCTCCTCTGGTGCCCACGAAAAAGCCTGGAGCAGAACCAGATGTTATCAAAACAATCCTTAAAGGGGTGAAAATAGTTGGAAGACTTTATCAGATTTCAAAATTTACACTAAAACTACTATAATCAAGAGAGTGTGTCATTGGTATCAAGATTGCCAAATAGATCCTTAAAACAAAATAAAGGATTGATGAAAGACTGATTTTTTTTTTTTGGCAAAGGCAACAAAGCAATTCAGTGGCGAAAGGAAAATCTTTTTAACACATTGTGCTGGAATAATTGGATATCCATATGAGGGAAAAATGAATCTTGACCCCTACTTCACCCCTAATCTTCTGGGATGGATTACATACAATCCCACCCAGAAAATTTTAGCTGGATTATGGGCTCGGACATGAAAGCTAAAAGACATAGTCTCTAGAAAAAAAAATAGGAGAATATCTTTACAACACATGGGAAAGGAAATATTTCTTAGATAAGAGATAAAAATCACTAACCATAAAAGAAAATGTTTGATGAATTAGTTTATTAAAATTTAAAATGTATGCTCCTCAAAAGGCACTATTAAGCAAATAAGTTCTGAAAGTGGAGTCACAGAGAAATATTTTCAAGATACAGCTGCAAAGGACTTATATTCAGGACCTGAATATAAGTGTGTGTGTGTGTGTGTGTGTAAAAGAATCTCTGATATATTATTCTAACATGGTCCCCAGCATGGTGACCCCCTGGTGTATATGCCCTCTATGAGCATATATGAGTGTGGCAGACTCAAGGGGAGGGAATTATACATGTGAATCCAATGCATGCCACTCCAGTGATTATGTTACAGTATATGGTAAAGGTTAAAGGATTTTGCAGATTTAATGAAAGCCAAAAATCAGTTGACTTTCAGCAAAAGGAAGATTGCCTTGAGTCGTAAGCTTCTTAAAAGAGGTTCAAAACAGAAACAGGAGAGATCATTTCCTGCTGGCCTTGAAGATGCAAGCTCTCATGTCATAACTATCTGTAGAGGGGGCTGGCCTCTGGGAGCTGAGGTTGGTTCTCTGTCATACAACCACAAGGAACTGAATTCTGTCAGCAGCTGGGATGAACTTGGAAGAGGACACTGAGCTCCAGATGCAAAACCAGTCCCTGCCCTCACCTTTATTGCAGCCTCTGGAATAAAGCCTCTGAGTAGAGGACCCAGCTCAGCCATCATGCTCAGACTCCAGACCCACAGAAACTATGAGATAATAAATGTACCTGTGGGCCAGACACAGTGGCTCACACCTGTAATCCCAGCACTTTGGGAGGCAGAGATCCTAGCACTTTGGGTGGATCACTTGAAACCAGGAGTTCAAGACCAGCCAGGCCTACATGGTGAAACCCTGTCTCTATTAAAAATAGAAAAATTAGTCAGGTGTGGTGGGATGTGCCTGTAGTCCCAGCTACTCAGGAGGCTGAGGCAGGAGAATTGCTTGAACCTGGGAGGTGGAGGTTGCGGTGAGCCAGTATCATGCTACTGTACTCAAGTCTGGGAGACAGAGTGAGACTCTGTCTTTAAAAAAATAAATAAAAATTAATGTACTTCGTTTAAGCTGCTAAGATCTTGGTAATTTGTCCTACATCAGTGGAAAGCTAGTATACCTTATAATTTAATAATAAGACAAACAACTTGATATTTCTAATCAGCAAAAGATTTAAAGCTATTTCACAAAGGAAACATATGAATGGCCAATAAGCCCATGAGGAGATGCTCGATGTCTTTAGGCATCAGGGAAATGCAGATTAATGCAGCAATTGGATATCATTTCAAGTAGATTTTAGGTGTTCTTACCATAAAAATGGTAAGTATCTGAAGTAATGCATACAATAAATAAATCAATTTAGTCACTCCACACTGTATACATTTCAAACGTCACATTATACATAATAAATATATTTAGTTTTTATTTGTCCATTAAAAACAAAGTAATTTTTGAATGAAAAAAAGGACATTAACTAAGAATATATGTACTACTGATGGGCTTGTAAAATGTTATGACAACTTCTGAAAATGAGTTGGCACTTTCTTTTTGATGTTATTTATTATTTATCTTCTAAAATAGAGATGGGAGTCTTGCTATGTTCACCAGGCTTGTCTTGAACCCTGACCTCAAGCAATCATCCCGTCTCTGCCTCCCAAAGTGCTGGGATTACAGGTGTGAACTACCACACCCAGCTGGCAGTTTCTGATAGAGTTAAACATATATCTGATGAGGCAATTTTACGCCTAGACATATATATCATGGAGAAGTGAAGAACCTATGTCCACTAAAAGATCTGTACACAAATGTTCATAGAAGTTTTATTCATAGTAGTGAAAAACTGGAAAAAAAAACCAAAATGTTCATCAATCGCAGGATGGATTTTAACGATCATTAAGGAGACAATCCTTGGCGATAAAATTGTTACATACTGCAGATGCATGCAGCCACTCGAATGAACCTCAAACTCACTATGCTGGGCAAAGAAGCCAGACACAACAGAATCCCTACTGTGCAACTTCTCATGTATGAAATTCAACAATAGGTGGAACCAATCTGCGGTGATGGAAATCAGAACCATGGTTGCCTCTAGTGGAGAAGAAATTAAATGGAGAGGAACACAGGAAAATTTTTGGAGGATAATGAAAATGTTCTGTATTTTGATTGGACTGTATTGCTGTATTGATTGGACTGTAAAGCATTTGTCTGTATGTTAAATGCCTTTTAAAAATATTTCAGAAGGAAGCATTAGGCAGTAAGGAATTCGAGTCAGGGAGTATCAGTTGTTGAAGTGTCACGAAGAAAGAAGGAGAGGAGACAGCTAGAACATCATAGGGGGCCTAGTGAGGATTGTTTACAGCTTTCATATAGAGAGTGTATTTGTATGCTGATGCAGCGCTCAGGCATAGAGGAGAAAATCAATGGTGCAGAAGAAAGAGGGAAGATTAGTTGGAATGCTGTCCTTGAGTAGGTGAGAAAGAAGGGATCTAGTGTCCAGGTGGAAGGGTTGGTTTTAGACGGAAACACGCTTCATCCAAAGTAACAGGAGAGGAGCCAGGGATTACAGTGCAGACGCTGGCTTGGAGTGAGAGACAGTGGGTGGAGTCCAGGGTGCTGGTTTTGGAGTCCACAGTCCAATGTTCATACAATAAACATTTACTAGATAGAAAAAAATAACTCCTGCTTTCTTCACAAGATTGTAATGAGGATTTAACGAGACTAAGTTTGTGAAATGAGGGAGCCTAAAAACATAATAAATCTTACTACAAACACCGTAATCAATATAAAGAGACTCCAATGGTTAATACTGAGTATAAACTTGATTGGATTGAGGGATGCAAAGTCTTATTTCTGGGTGTGTCTGTGAGAGTTTTGCCAAAGGAGAGTAACATTTGAGTCAGTGGACTGGGAGAGGCAGACCCACCCTCAGTTTGGGTGGGCACCATCTAATCAGCTGCCAGTGCAGCTAGAATAAAGCAGCCAGAGGAATGCAAAAGTACGAGACTGACTGCGTCTTCTGGCCTCCATCTTTCTCCCTCGCTGGATGCTTCCTGCCCTCAAACATCAGACTCCAAGTCCTTCAGCTTTTGAACCCTTGGACTTACATCAATGGTTTGCCAGGGCCTCTCAGGCCTTTGGGCACAGACTGAAGGCTGCACTGTCAGCTTCCCCACTTTTGAGGTTTTGGGGCTTGGACTGGCTTCCTTGGCTTGCATACAGCCTATGATGGGACCTCACCTTGTGATCGCATGAGTCAATACTCTTTAATAAACTCCCTTTCATATATACATCGATCCTATTAGTTCTGTCTCTCTAGAGAACCTGGTTGAATACAGAGACTTTCCCTGGAGTGGACTGGACTGGCTTGTGAAGTTATGGGCTCTACATCTTGATCTGTTTACAGACAGGGGATCCCTCTGGCGTGCCAGAGGTTGGAATAGGTGACCTCTAAGATTCCTTATGGCACAAAATGAACAAGAGCAAGCCCCAAATAGTAAAAGAATGTGAGAGGGTGCTGCCACTGTCCTTACTGCAAGGCAGTAATTCAGGTAGCCCTGTTCGTTAAGATTTCAGAGTGAGTATACTCATGGAATGAGCCAGGCTTTGGAGTCACTCATTCTGGGTCAGAATCATGGTTCTGTCACTTACAACATGTGCAATTTTGAAGGAAATTTTGTTTCCTCAATGACAGCATAAACAACTAATATACATACATATATAAATGAGTATATAAGAATGAAAGATTAGCAACTCTCAACACTCCCTTTTTACTCAGATTCAGTTCCTTGAGATAAACTGTACAAACACAGCTGATTGTTCAATAAAATTTCAACATTGATGGACAAATAATCATGAGCATCCATAATCTCCATCCTCAGACAATCTTTCCCATCTGCAGCCATACATATCCAGAAATTGAGAAGCTTTTGAAAGACCTAGCTTAAAACTAACTTGTCAAAAATGTGCTTCTCTACCTGAGGAGGAAACAAATTCTGAATAAGACCTTGGTATAAATATCTTTCAACACTTTTTATTTACAAAAAGTAGCTATGTAAATATGTATCTCTGAAAATAAGTTTAACCTTCCTGGGTAAGGAAAAAAGAGAAGCAAAATCAACCAACATACAAATGTAAGTAGGTGTATTAAGGATGAGTTGAGGAAAGTGTAGGTGAATAGGAGAAATATATTATTAATAATTCCTAGGTTATTAATAATACAGGTTCCTAGGAGCTCTGGCACTGCACTAAGCCAGGGGTCTGCAAATATTTTCTGCAAAGGGCCAGATAGTAAATATTTTAGGATTTGTGAGACACGTAAAACCCACAGTGCAACTGCCCAGCTCTGCTTTGTAGCATGAAAGCAGCTACAGATAATACAAAATGAATGGGCAGGGCTGTGTTCCAATAAAACTTGACTTACAAAGAGAATTGGCAAGCCACTGTTTGCCAATCCATGGTCTAAGCTTCATGGATAGATACCAAGGTCAAAGATTGTTTCTGCAGTGTGAAACTCAGCAGATAGATGAAGAAGGGGAGGGAAATAAGCATTTATTAAGAGCTGATGCCATACCTGGAACTTTCATATCCACAGTCTCCACGAACTGACATAACCATTCTAAAAAGGGTATCTGTGACCTCTGATTTCACCAATGAGGAAATCAGTCAAACCACTTCTTCAAAGCACCTTGATGTTAGTGGCAATGGCTTTTAAACACAAATTGCTTTCTAAAGACTGTATTATTTCCATCATTCTAAAATGGAGAAATCCACAAGCACAATTTTTAAAAAGTTCTGTTTTTAAAGTTAGAATGGCAATGAGACAACAAAGAAAATAAAGAATGGGAATAATTCAAATCTCCAGCAATGATGGTGTGTTATCATGATGTTAGCTTGGAAAAAAAAATCGTATGAAGCAGGGTTACTCTTTTAGCTGGGTGACAGATAACAGAGCAGCCCACTCAAGAGCACAGCATAAAAATACCTCCTGGCAGAGCCACCATTGATTTGTGCCAATGGAAGGTAAGCATGGACAACTCTGGACAAGTCAACAGGTCCAGAGGTCCAGAGGTTGGCTCATGTTTCCATTTTCACTAACAGACACTTCTGCATGGTCAAGAGCAACATCTTATTGTGTTCAAGATCCTGGTGCTTACTTTCCACTGCCTGCTTCCTCTATGAAAATAAGCCACTGTCTACTACCAGCCATTTTTAATTCATGTTTTCAGTGGCCACCAGCTACCTTTCATGGCATCTTCCTCCTCTCAGACAACCCTGTGGAATTCAGGTGCCAGCTCTCTAACTCACTGCCCCCAGCAGAATCAGAACTGACAAACTGATCAGTCAATTATGAATGTTGATTCATGTCCAAATTTGCTCTTAGGTCTATGTGGTACCTCAACAGTGCCATTATTTTAAGTTATATTTGTCAAATTGTAGATTTTAACAACCACCTAACAAATATATGTTACTCTACCTAGAAAGGTAAATTCAAA
The DNA here is from genome assembly GCA_028533165.1 of Leontopithecus rosalia. Taxonomy (NCBI): domain Eukaryota; kingdom Metazoa; phylum Chordata; class Mammalia; order Primates; family Cebidae; genus Leontopithecus; species Leontopithecus rosalia. The sequence continues at coordinate 39,257,295 of CM052666.1, forward strand.
ATGCCAACTTCCTTCCAACTTCAGAGGAAATGAGTGGGAGGGTCAGGGAGAGGGTGGATTGAAAATAAATAGCTCGTGACATCCTTGAGCCCAGTTTCTCCAGAGAAGCATGGGTAAAGGAATGGAACCTGAACAGCCAGAGGTCTAGGAGCTGGAGATGTCGGGGAGACACCACAGCATCTTCCAGAGCTTGAAATTGACAGCTGATCTCGCCCAGCTCTAACAAAGGACCCTCCCTCCGAGTTCATCCACCCAAAGCAAAGACCTATACCAACTCAAATGATCCTTCCAGCTTCACATTTTCTAAAGTTGCCTAAGGAGAGGATGGGCCACCATCCTGGATATTCCTTTGCCCCAGAACTCCCACTGGCATGTGGAAGATACTTCAGTACGCCAGCAGAGTGGTGTAGAGAAGACGACACCTTTATTTATTGCTTGTCCCTCAACTTCCCATCATGCTGATGCAAGGCTCTCCTGGATGGAACTTTTCTTCAGGTTTGGAGATCTCAGCTAGGAAGTGGGGGTGGTACAAGAAGAACACAGCATAGAACAAAGGACAACATAAAATTGAGGCATTGCACTTGGGGAAATATCCTTAGACATCCCCATTCCCTCTGGGAATTTCTCTCTGGCTTGCGTTTCTCCTCAGTCTCTGAAGAGGTGCTGGGCTGCTGGCCCCTCTCCTTCTTGTGACCCTCCTCATATTCCTATCTCTTAGAGCATTATTGGATTTACCAAAGCCATTCTCAGTGGTCCTGTCTGTAAGTATTCAGAGCCAGGCATCCATAACTGAGCCCATATACATGAGCCTACCACCAACTCCTGTCTACTAAGTAAAGGCCAAACCTAGAATAAAACTGTCAGTCATCACATACAATCTCCACAGTGTAATACAAAATATAATAATGACTAATGAAGGATTAGTCTGACCTCAAGTTACCTGCCCCTCATAAAAATGGAAGCCTAATGAGTTCAGACTGCAATTCATGATGAAGGGCTCTCACATATGATAAATGGAATGTCTGGTAAGCAAAAAGATCTATAATGAAGGGTGAGGGTGGAGAAATGCTCTCTAAAATAATTGGTTTGACCCCACTGTGGTTCCAAACAGTTGGGAATACACCCATAGACTTCACGGTGAGAAGCAATTTGTCAAGGATTGAAGTTCACTACTTAGAATGATTAATGTATGACCCACTTAGAGGAAGAAAATCTTCCTCCGGTTCTTGACTTCGTTTGTACTTCTAATCAAGTGTCCCACATGGGGAAGTGTTACCAGGATTTGTCAATAAAGAGGTCTTAGTTCTATGATGTTCACAGTAAGTGACCTTGATTTCCACATCAAAGAAAAAGAAATCTCTTTTTGGTATCAAATATAATCTAGGTTTCCAGGACCTTGATGACCAGATTCAAACAACTGGTACCTCCCCTACACTACCAACATTTTAGTGTTTGAGAGCATAACTCGGATTTTACTGTAAGGAGTGATGTTGCCAGTGAGCAGGAAGGCGTAAGGATACTAAGGGCTCCAGGGTAGTGATATATGCAAAGTTTTCCCAAGATTTATGGCACTCACTACTTTCCACACTGCTAGGGATCACTTGTCTATAAATCTGGTGAAGACATTTCCTTCTCGGTTGACAAACACATCCCTCAAGAAATGGGTCACAGGAAGGCAGTGGTAGCACCCATCAATTGTCCTGCCAATCTTGGCATCTGGGGTCCCAGAAATAATTAATTCCACCTGGAGAGAACATAGCATAAATAAAGACTAAAATTAATAAAAATGTGACCAGAGTTTCAATCAAGGCACACGGGGCTTGACAAGAGGGATGTAAATATTATTGTAAGTCACATCAAATCTGTCAGCAAATTAGACCAGTGTCCAGAGAAATGGACTCCTATCAGAGAAGCCAGAACTTAAAGGAGGACCCCTGAGGCTGGCAAAGCTGAGAATGGTCAGTCTACCCTAATTTTTGCCAAGACTTTTCAGTGAGAAAAAATAAAAATCAAACTTTTGATTGCGTGGAACTGAATTTTTAAAATTCTTCACAAATATGCTATAATCTTTCAAGTGACCTTTGAGTTCCCCAGCCCATCATACCATAAGAGAGAAACAGTAGACATTATAAATCCATATAAAAATATCCGATTTGTGAGCAGGGACTACAGTGTCTCATTTGCCCTTGAAGCTCTCAGTCCACTGCCCAGCACCCACCACACACATGCAAGACGTGCTTAATGCATGATTGTGAAATCAATGAACTGGTTGAAGGACTTCATAAATCATGGAAAGTCTCCTGAAACATAGAACATTTTGTCAGGTTCTATAGACAAGCTATCAGCTCATTAGAAAAGCATGCCGCTGAAGTGGATGAAAAGTAATGAGTTTGAGAGTTAAATCTCCCAGTTAAAATAAGGATAAGCACAGCTAACCCAGGTGGGGACACAGACATACTACAGTGTTAACAACCAGATTGTTTCCATTCTCAACATGAGATTGAGATGATTTTGCTGCTGCTTTTCCTGCTCTCATGTGTGGTGGCCAGGAAAAAGCACCTCACAGTCCACCATTGACCAAGCTAGGTTTGCTCTTTGAAATCTACCTGGAAGCCACGCCCCCATCGCTGCTCCCAGCCAATGGCTGCGTGAGCCAAGGACAGTGGGTCAAGAAGGAGGGTTGCTCTTTGAAATCTACCTGGAAGCCACGCCCCCATCGCTGCTCCCAGCCAATGGCTGTGTGAGCCAGGAACAGCTTCTCCCAGGACTGCCTTTGGCTTCACCAGTTCCTGAAGCCTTTGCTGAACTTCCTTGCTGCGTTAGACTACTTACTGACACCAACCCTGTCTGCGTTCTTTCATTTGGGGTCAGACTGCTATCACCGGTCGGACAATTCTCCCAAGTTCTCTGCTTCCCTTTTATCCCTCCCACAGGCATTGCCCTTAATAAAATCCATGCGTGTTTAATTCCATTTTGGCATACGGACTAACAGGTCAGGATGCAGAGATTTTTGGGATAGCCCAGCCAGCATAGCACATGAGCCTTTGTTTTGTTTTGAGACAGTTTTGCTCATGTTGCCCAGGCTTGAGTGTAATGGCAGGATCTCTGCTCACCACAACCTCCGCCTCCCAGGTTTAAGTGATTCTCCTGCCTCGGCCGCCAGAGTAGCTGGGATTACAGGCATTTGCCACCATGCCCGACTAATTTTGTATTTTCGGTAGAGACGGGGTTTTTCCCTGTTGGTCAGGCTGGTCTCAGACTCCTGACCTCAGGTGATCTGCCCTCTTCGGCCTCCCAGAGTGCTGGGATTACAGGCGTGAGCCACCGCACCCGGCCGCACATGAGCCTTTACTCTGACTCAGACAGAATTAAGATACCGAGTACGAAGCTTTCCACGCGCCCTGCTATTGTTACAGAAATGTGAGTTGCTCTTAGAGAAAAGATTTTCCTTTTAGGTAAAGGCAATAACAACACAGTAATTACAATATAATAATCGGTGTAAACATAAGGCAGAAATTAATAAAATGCCCTTACAGGATAAACTCTAAGCACTCCCCAAGAGGGAAAATATTTAACATTTTAAAAGGTGGTAGATAATTAGAAATTAACATTGTTGCACTCTCTATGTGTCACTATGGTGAGTCATGAAAGAACTCAACACTATCTCACTCAATCTTTCCACCCCTATAACTTCCTATTATTATCGTTTCAGAGTGATCAGTGAAGACACTGAAACACAGACAGTTAAGTGACTTGCACACACATACCAGTGTGTAACTTTGGATTCAGGGATCCTGACTTCAGAAGTTGTACTCTGAACTGCTGCACTATACAGACTCCTATTTTGTGGTTATCTGTGTCAAGCCTGAAAAATGAGCAACTGAATCACTCTCCAATTCCAAATCTTGGCTTGCTCATTCAGTTCCAATTTCCTGATTGGCGCTGGCAATTTATGGCTTAAGTTCCACCTCTCATAACTTATTTCAATTGATGTACTTGGAAATAACAGATTCCAGGGAGATTCTGCTTCCAGGAGTACAGATGATTCTGAAGCAGTGCCTTCCTGCCGCATAATAGCTAAGTGTGTGTGAGTGCGGAGAGAGGGCGCTTTTTAATACATTTCTGTGCTTGAAGTATGTGAGGAAACACTCCACCTGCCACCTTCCAAATAAAAACAAATCAGAGGGGCACTGAGTGGACCTTCATTTCCAACCTGAACAACTTTGGGCTCAATTTATGAAAAACAAATGGGGGTCACAGATCCTGATGTCTGGAGAAAGAACATTCAGGACAAGAAATTAGCAGGACAGAAGCCCTGAGGGGCAGCGTGGCTTCACCTATCCATTCTGTATTCTCAACACAGCAGCCGAGAGCCTGTTAAAATATGTCTCTCTTCTCTGTTCAGAATCCCCCATGGACTGTGCATCTCATTCACAATTAAATCCAAAGTCCTTTCTGTGACCTACAAGACCCGATGTTATCTGCTCCCCACAGCCCTCTATTCCCTCCACAAACCTCCCTCCCTGTCTTTGTCTGCTCTGTGTTGCTGTAAAGGAATTCCAGAGGCTGGGTTATTTGTAAAGAAAAGAGGTTTACTTAGCTCCCAGTTCTGCAGGCTTACAAGAATCATGGCACCCCAGCATCTGCTTGGCTTCTGGTGAGGGCCTCAGGCTGCTTGCACTCATGATGGAAGCCAAGGGGAGCCAATCGTGCAGAGATCATATGGTGAGAGAGGAAACAAGAAGGTAGAGGTGGAGATGCCAGGCTCTTTTTGACAGCCAGCTCTCCTGAGAACTAATAGAGTGAGAACCCATTCATCCCCAGGGGAGGGCATTAATCTGTCCATGACAGATACACCCCCATGACCCAAACAACTTCCACCACGTGCCACCTCCCAACAATGCCACACTGGAGAATAAGTTTCAACATGAGATTTGGTGGGGCTGAAAAACCATATCCAAACCATAGCATCCTCTGTCATTGGCCATAGCTGCTTAGGAAAGCTCATTCTCGTGTTCTTAGCTTGTGTGTTGGAATGGATCCTGAAGGTGCTGCAGCTGGAGGATGGAGGCTGACTGCAATCCTCGTTGGCAGTTTCTCTCTTGCAGAGGTCGGAGGGAGCCACTCCCATGGCTTCCGGAATAAGCCAGACCTAATTAACCAAAACTCAGATCAACAGTAGATATTTATCAACCCAGAATTTTTCAAGCATCATACATACTGTCTTAATGAACTTTCATAAATTAAACTTGAGAGGCAAGTTTAATTATAAAAATATAAATTATTGACTATTTTTGAGAAATTACTTTCCATCTTTCTCTCACAGTCATATTACCTCGCCTCAGGGTAACAGTATGTTGACTAATAGACTAATTAGGAAAATAAATTAAGGGGGAAAATATAATCTTTTATATTTACCCACATGTTTACGAATTCTAGTGCACTTCAGTCCTCCCAAAGGACTTGAGTTTTTACTTGGAATCATCTCTATTAAATCTGAGGAATTTTAGCATTTCTTTAATTTAAAAAGTTTCATTTCACCTAGATTAAAAAAATAGACTTCAATTTTTAGAGCAGTTTTAGGGGCTTACAGAATAAATGAGCACAAGGTACAGGGGTTCCCATAAGTTCTCTTCCTCCTTCTTTGGTTTTCCTCTTATTAATGTCTCACATTAGTTCAGTACCCTTATTACAGTTGATAAACCCTTACTGTTAACTAAACTCCATAGTTTACATTGGGGTTCACTCTTGGGACTGTGCTTTTCCATAGGTTTAGACAAATACATAATGTCACCTAGCACATGCAGAATAGTTTCGGTGCACTAAAAAAATCCCCTGGAGTCTTCATATTTCTCTCTCTCTTCTCTCTCTCCATTCCCCTGACAACTTCCAATCTTTTTAATGTTCCCATCGTTTTGCTTTTTCCAGAATGTTATGCAGCTGGAATCATACAGTGTCATAGTTCATTTTATGTGTCAACTTGACCGGGCCACAGGGTGCCCAGTTATTTGGTTGAACATTATTGTGGGTACATTTGAGAGTGTTTCTGGATGAGATTAGTATTTAAATTGGTGAAATGAGTAAAGAATATTTCTGTCCCTGGGGAAGGTGGGCCTCGTCAATCTGTTGAAAACCTGAATGTTGCAAAAGAGTTGACTAAGGGAGAATTTGCTCTCGCTGATTGACTGTCCTCAAGCTAGGGCAGTGTTCTTTTCCTGCCTTCAGATTAGGACTTACACCATCAGTTTTGCTGGTTCTCAGGCTTTTAAACTTGGACTCAGGCTGGAACTATCATTGACTGCACAGTTTCCAGCTGCAGAGTGGAAAGATCAGTGGCAGATCTTGAACTTCTCAGCCTCCATAATCACATAAGCCAAATCTTTGTAACTAATTACACACACACACACACACACACACACACACACACACACACACACACACAGCCTGTTGGTTCTGTTTCTCTGTAGAACCTTAACATATACAGTATGAGATTTTTTTCAGACTGGCTTCTTCCACTTAGCAATATGCATTTAGGTTTCCTTCATGTCTGTTTGTGTTTCCATAGGTCAATTATTTGTGTCATTAAATAATATTCTATTGTGTGGATGTCTGACCATTTATTCATTCACCTGTTGAAGGCTATCTTAGTTACTCCCATGTTTGGGCAATTATGAATAGAACTGCTATAAACATTGTGTGCAGGTTTTTAAATAGATATAAGTTTGTACTTCATTTTTATAAATACCAAAAGACATGATTGCTGAATCACATGATGAAAGTATGTTTAGATTTATCAGAAATCACCAAACCATCTTCCAAAGTTACTGCATTATATTGCATTCCCACCGGCAATGATCACAATTTTTGAAAGAGATTTTTTGGCTATAGAATTCTGAGTTGACAATCTTTTTTTCTTTGCTCATAAAGATGTCATTCTTCTGTCTTCTGCCTCCATTGTTTCTGATCATAGGTTATTCACATTGTTGTGCCTTGGGCTCATTTCAAGACATTCTCTATACTTTCAGTTTCAGCAGCTTGACCATCATGTGCCCAGTTGTGGTTTCTTTTTATTTAACCTGCATAGATAAATTTATCCTGCAGTTTAATAACTAGATAAGAATGTTTTAAAATCATTGAATCAATTTTTTTTGGTGTGTGAGTTTATATAAAGCATTTAAAACCGTGCTTGTCATATAGTACCAGCTATTAGTATTAAAGATATATTTTCAAATTACCTGTGAAAAATATGTAACAACAGTTACTTCATTTATATATTTTATACTATTATTAGATAATAGTTGTTACTATAGTATATTACTATATATCTATATAATGACTACATATATAACATATTAGCTTTAATATAATTTTATGTTGTATATATTATGTTATTATAATTATTATAAAGTTGATCCTTAAGCAATTCAGGGGTTGGGGCACTGACCCACATGCAATAGAATATCTGCATATAACTTTTGACTCTTCCAAAACATAGCTACTAATAGCCTACTATTGATCAGAAGCCTTACTGATAACATAAACTTGAGTTAACCCATACTTTTTATGTTAGATGTGTAGATACTGTACTCTTACTATAAAGTAAGCTAGAGGAAAAACATTATTAAGAAAATTATAAGAAAGATAAAATATATTTACTATTTATTAAGTGGGAATGGATCTCAAAAGGTCTTCATTCTCGTAGTCTTCACACTGAGTGGCTGAGGAGGAGAAAAAGGGGGTTCGTTTTGCCATCTCAGAGGTGGCAGAGCCAGAAGAAAATTCTCATATAAGTGGACTCATGCATCGTTCCTCCTAGATAAAGCTAAGGTAAACTATATGTAAGCATTACCTATAATTATTCTGAATTCGAAATTAAATGAATCTGAATTAACATGGATTTTTCTGTTCTTGAGTTCTCCAAAGAGAGACATGCAAATATTACAGTTAAGAAAAGACTTTAAACTAACAACCTTGAAAGAAGATACAAGTGGAAAAGGGTTGAAGGAAACATTGCTTCTGCCCTGGGAGGAATTTGCTAACACTCTTTGAAGCAGAAAATACAGTGACGTTGCTGTGAGTTGTAAAACACTTTAAAGTCAGATCATGAGAAGCACTGTGAAAACGAATTATGTTTGTTTTGTTTCTTAGGGATGTGGTTTTCCTGGTGGCTTCTCCTAGAATAGTATTCTTTTCTCCAAACTAATGGTTTATTCCCAAAGAATAATAACTAATCTATATGTGGTACAATGAATAACATTCATTATCTTCTTTAATCCTCACAAATGTCAGTAGGATTACCATCTGTTTTATTGGTAGACTCAGGAAGACTAAGCACATTTTCTAAGTTCAACACATCCAGTTAAGAGCAGACCCAGACATTGAAACAGTATCTTTCAACATCAATTCAAAGTAGTTCGACATTCCACCATATTGCCATTGCAAATGGCAACTAATAAATAGCTCCTTGCATTGTGAAGTGAACCCCCAGGAACTAAAATACAGTCATGAGAATTTACTGGGTTGAGCTTTTGCCAAAGCCTGAAGCACTACAAGGAATTCTAGAGACATGGTGGAGAGTTGTTGGTTTAGAGAAAACAGCAGCAGCACATAACAGGAGAAAAAGAAAGCACAGTTTTGTGCAGGTACACTCAATGCAGATGCCCCGCAACAAGAAGGTGACCAGGAGAGAATGCAATGTGGACCACAGAATGCAGAAAGGGTGGGGAAGAGAACTTGCAGGCGAAATGACAAAAGCAAAAGAGAGTCCTCCAGGGGCTGCAGAGTAATACCAAAGATGAAAGAATTATCACGCAATAACTACTGATATGACAACGTTCACAAATGAACATTTAACCTGCATCTGTAATAAGCACTTCATATGTGTTACCTGCCAATACACCATGAAGTCAGTATTGACACTGACCCTATGTGCAGAACAGAAAACTAGACACAGAGGGATTGAATAACAAGCCCCAGATGACACAGCTTGTGAAGATGTTGCAATATTTAGAACAGGTCTGACTAGTCCAGAATCCACTCTTTCAGCAACTGTGAGAACTTAGAATAGTGTGCAACAGCATCCTGGTAGTAGGATAGCTGGGCATTGAGCAAATCACAGAGCAAGGCTGTAAATTCATGACTGAGTACAAGAAGAAAGCAAATGAGTTTAGACATAGGAGAGCAAAAAACCAGGGACAGAGAAACAGCATTGATAAGCTGATCTCTTCATTCCTAATAAAACATTAGCAGAAATAGGTGTTAAAAAAAAATAAAAGTGATTTCAAATCTGGAGTGATTGAAACCTCTTCATTAGGGAAACTTCTAACTTTGCCCAGAGTGTGACTCTTTCAAATACTATCATTTTAATTTAGATTATTTTTTGTTTTAAATCTGGATACTAGACTCTTATCCAAAATATAATTTGCAAATATTTTCTCTAATTCTTTTTTTAACGTCTTTTTTTTGTATAGAAGGAAAGAAAAAAGAAGGAGTGATGGAGAGGAAGAAAGAAGAAGAAAAAGAGGGAGAGAACAGAAACGTTGCTTTATTCTAAAAAATGGGTATTAATAATGGCCAATCAATATTTCATTTAAACCTATGAGTATGTGTGATGTGGTATTGACAAGAATGTATATTTTGTATATTTAAAGTGGAGCACTCTATAAATATTTATTAAGATTACTTGTTCCGGATCTGAGTTCAAGTCCTGGATATCCTTATTAATTTTCTGTCTCATTGAGTCTAAGTCTCTATGTATCTGGGTGTTAGGATCATTAGCTCTTATTGTTGCATTGATCCTTTTACCACTATATCTTTGTTGCTTTAAAATCTATTTAACAGATGCGAGAATTGCAACTCCTGCTTTTTATTTATTTATTTATTTATGCTCTCCATTTGGTTGGTAAATCTTTCTCCATCCCTTTGTTTTGAGTCTTTGTGTATCCTTGCATGTGAAATGGGTCTGAATGTAGCATACTGTTGGGTTTTGGCTGTATCTTTTGATTAGGGCATTTAGTCGACTTAAATTTAGGGTTACTGCCATTTGATGTTAACTGGCTATTTTATCCATTCATTGATGTAAATTCTTCTTTATGTTGATGCTCTTTACTTTTTGGTATATTTTTAGAAAGGCTAATACTGGTTGTTTCTTTCTATGTGTAATGCTTCTTTCAGAAGCTCTTGTAAAGCAGGCCTGGTGGCAATAAAACCTCTGAGTACTTGCTTGTTCATAAAAGATTTTATTTT
>CM052666.1:39268039-39309285 GCA_028533165.1 Leontopithecus rosalia
TCATTGCAGCACTGTTTACAATGGCAAAGACCTGGAACCAACCCAAATGCCCATCGATGAGAGACTGGACTGGGAAAATGTGGCACATATACACCATGGAATATTATGCAGCAATCAAAAATGATGAGTTCATGTCCTTTGTAGGGACATGGATGAATCTGGAGAACATCATTCTCAGCAAACTGACACAAGAACAGAAAATGAAATACCATATGTTCTCGCTCATAGGCAGGTGATGAAAAATGAGAACACATGGACACAGGGAAGGGAGTATTACACACTGGGGCCTATTGGGGGGAATAGGGGAGGGACAGTGGGGGGGAGCTGGGGAGGGATACCCTGGGGAGAAATGCCAAATGTGGGTGAAGGGGAAGAAGGCAGCAAAACACACTGTCATGAGTGTACCTATGCAACTATCTTGCAAGTTCTGCACATGTACCCCAAAACCTAAAATGCAATAAAAAAGTCTTATTTCCTACCACGTGCCCACTTGTAATTAGTGCTTACTATATTGCAAGCTCATTGCAAAGAGCCTTTCATGTATTTATTTATCCTCATCTTGGGAGATAGGACTATCATAGTCCCTCATATACACTTATCTGAAAACCAAATATCCAGCTTAATGCAATATAAACACCCATGTAAACAAAGCCAAGATCAAGAAATAGAACATTGTCAGCACTGTAGAAGCATCCTCATCCACTTACTACTCATTCCTGATCACAATTTCATTTTCCCCCTGAATATAATTATTATCTCAATATCAATACTTCTTACTTCCTTGCTTTTCTTCAAACTTTTCTTTTTTACTTTGCATTCCTAAAAACTATAGTTCAGCTGTAACTAATTTTGAGCTTCACGTAAATGGAATAATACCACACAAATCCTTTTGTGTTTAGCTGTTTTTGTCAGTTGCTGTTGTTCAATATTGTGCTTAGGAGAGTTATCCCTGCTGCTGTGTGTAACTCCAGCATGTTTGTTTTATTGCATATAGTATTCCATTGTATTAACAATTAAAAATGATTTACTCATCCTACTCTCTTTTTTATATACTTTAAGTTCTGGGGTACATGTGCAGGTCGTGCAGGATTATCACATAGGTACACACATGCCATATTGGTTTGCTGCATCCATCCCCCCTCACTTATATTAGGTATTTCTCCTAATGTTATCCCTCCCCAATCCTCCTACCCCCTGCCATCCCTCTCCTTGTCCCTCCACCCCCTAACAGGCCCCAGTGTGTGATGTTCCCCTCCCTGTGTCCATGTGTTCTCATTGTTCAACATCCACTTATGAGAGAGAACATGTCGTGTTTGGTTTTCTGTTCTTCTTAGTCTGCTGAGAATGATGGTTTCCAGCTTCATCTATGTCTCTGCAAAGGACATGAACTCATCCTTTTTTACAGCTGCATAGTATTCCATGGTGTATACATGCCACATTTTCTTTACCAGTCACTTGTAATCTTAAGAGATATTTGGATGGTTTCTGTTTGAGCATGTTATAAATAATGCTTCTAAGAAATTCTTGGCTGGGCGCAGTGGCTCATGCCTGTAATCCCAGCACTTTGGGAGGCTGAGATGGGAGGATCACCTGAGGTCAGGAGTTCAAGACCAGCCTAGGCAACATGACAAAACCCCATCTCTACTAAAAATACAAAAATCACCCAGGCACAGTGGCAGGTGCCTGTAATCCCAGCTGTTTGAAAGGCTTAGGCAGGACAAGCACTTGGACCCAAGAAGTGGGGTTTACAGTCAGCTGAGATCTCACCATTGTACTCCAGCCTGGACAATAAGAATGAAACTCCATCTCAAAAAAAGAACAGAAACAAACGAAAAGGAAGATTCTTTTGTATACTTTTCCTGGACCCCTTATCAGGCTGGTAAATATTTAACAACTGGTTCTTCAGAGAGAAATCCCTGGTCATTGCATCTGCCTATTTCTGTGGTACAAATCCTACCACACAGCTTATTTCGAGCTACCAACGAGAAGTCACTGAATGTGAAGATGGGAAGAGATGTGCACAGACAGGTCTCCCAAGCTGACGCAAGCTACTTCTGCATACTACTGCCTGGAGCATATGAACATTTATTTCTGTTTGGTGCATACCTAGAAGTGTATTGATTCATCAAATGTATGTTCAACTAGAAGATGTCATATTATTTCCAAAGCGATTGTGCCCAATTGCTTTCCTTCCAGCAGTGTGAACAGTCCAGTTACTTCACATCTTCACAGTGTGCCAGCCATTTTCAGTCATTTTCTGTTAGCCTATCTTATCTCTCATAGTGATTTTAGTTCCTGTTCCCTGATAGCACTGAGATTGACATCTTATCATATGGTTGCTGGCCGTTCGAGTATCTTCTTTTCTAATGTTTGCATTCAAATCTTTTGTCTAATTTTCTAATGGGATGTCTGACTTTTCTTACTGATTCCTAATCTTTTGTGTTAAGGATACTAGCCCCTTGGTTGGGGAAGCAGGCTGCAAATATTTCTTGCATTCAGTGAGCTTGCCTTTTATCTCTCTTGATGACTTTTTATTAATGGAAATACTTGATTTTAATGTATTCAATTGCATGTTTTCTCTTTAGGATTAGTACTTTAAAATTAGCTGCTTCTTATGAGATTCTAAAGATACTCTCATATATTATTCTCTAAAATTTATATCATCTTGCTTTTCACACTTAGGTCTGGAACTGAATTTGGGGGTGAAGTAGAGTTGTACATAAGCACTTGATTGTTCTGACACCATTTATTATGGAGATTTATTTTCTCCCAACTGCTCTCTGATGCCGCATTTGTCCTAAATCAAGTGTCAATATACTATAAACGATTTTGTCCTTGAGCTTTCTACTCTATTTTATAATTTTATTTGTCTATCTCTACAACAATAGCAAATTGCCAACTTAGTTGCTATCTGATAGGACAATTCTCTCATATTGTTGTTCTTCATGCGTGTTTTGACTATTCTTGGCTCTGCATTTCCCACCTCACTTTCAAATTGACTGACCAAGATATACCAAGAAACTTACTGGGTAGTAACTGGGATCATGCTGTATTTATAGATCAATTGTGGATAACTGACATCTTTAAAATAGTCTTTATCCAGGAAGATGTTCTATCTCTTGATGTATTCAGATCACTTTAAATTTCTGGTGTGTTCTCACCATTGCTCCATCCACAAGGTGCACTCTTCTATAGAAGTAAATTTGCCTTGCTGAGAAAATTTGTGTTCAAGTGCTATATCTTTTGTGGCACCAAAAAGTTGTTTCCAACACTAAGCTATTGGATCTTCACCTATGTGTATATAAACATGTCTACATGTGTTTATTTGTATGTACACTTATTGTTATGTGTTGTGTCTACCAAAATTGGCTTGTAAGTAAATGCCTGCTCATAAATTAAGTAAATAAGTCTAAGCAATTTCCAAGTTCATCTGACTTAAAATATCACTTTAGCTTTAAAATTATTGGCAGAATAAAAATAGAAATGCCTTCAGAATTGTCAGCATACATTTTGTCTGAATTTTATCTTTGTCTTTGCTAGATATTTTAAAATGTCAGTATTAATTCAAGCTTGGAGCTGCTTGGGACAAGCCTGCCCCCCATTCTATTCAAAGTCTCAAAGATAAATGCACATCTGATTGCTTACTTGGAAAAGCTAATCAGAAACTCAAAAGAATGCAACCATTTGTCCCCCATCTGTGATCTGAAAGCCCCCAAGCCCCTTCCTCAGCTAGAGTTGTCCCACCTTTCCAGACCAAACCAACGTTCATTTTATGTCTGTTGATGGATGTCTTATGTCTCCTTCATTAAAAGTAAAAACTTAAGTACAGTGAGTGGGATAAATGTTTCAGGCAAACTTTTTGTGTAAATTTAAATCTTAAAGTTATTTTTAATGCTAATTTAATATCTGGGTCATTTCCAGTTAAGAAAGGGTTGTGACATGGGGAAATGTTTCTAAAATTGTGGAGTTGTTCTTATCTATAAATGTTTCTATCTAATAGTTTAGGATTTCTCGCTTTTCAGGGTTTCACTAAAGTTTTAGATTACTAAGGATAAAATTCTAGTTAACATGTACTTCTGAATACAAAGATGTGCCAGAAAGGATTGTGTTTTTACTGGAAAAAGAATAATTTTGTTTAATTCAGAAGTTATCTAAAAGATAGCTCAAATTACAGATTTGAAAAGGTTATCTGTGAACAATGTATCCAGGAATCATTCAGTAGGAGAGAAATGTAGAAAAACTTTAAGCAATAAAATAGTCTTTAAAACCTGATAAAGAATGGGAGACATTTGGCTAATTAACATTTTCATAGTTAAAGCTCTTAGTCTTGATTAAAGAAAAATAAGTATTTTAAAGTAATGCATAGGCAGTTTGGCAATTCTTTTTAAATATAGTTAAGCATGAAGCTGGATTTAGTATAAAGGTAAATTTCACATACATGTTTGCATTGCTTCACATGGTTAACTGTGTTGTGTGGATAGTGCTAGAGTTCTTAATGGTTATGGGTCTAAAGTGAATTCCTTGGCAGGAGAATCACTTGAACCCGGGAGGCAGAGGTTGAGATCATGCCACTGTACTCCAGCCTGGGCGACAAAGCAAGACCTCATCTCAAAAAAAAAAGAAAAGTATAATGATATTGGTGAACATGAGGATATTGAATTGTGTATCTGGAATAAAATGTTCATTATGTGGTTTTTTAGACGCACTAGGTAACATTGTAGCCTCCAGGGTAAATCGAGTAGGAAAATTTATGGTTTGGTTTCCTGTTTGTTTTTACTTCTAGTTTTTATTTGTTTGCTGTTTATTCTCCTCTGGCTTTGCTTGTGTATCCATATATATAAAACCATTATTTTTTTTTTTTTAGTTCCTAGTGGAAGGCTTCTATTTAGTTCTAGGATCTTATGCATTTGTAGCAAGTCATTATTTGTTCTATTTATCTGAGTTCCTAAGCTACCTTTGTCAGGCCACAGGAATTAATGAAGCACACCAGCTTTTTACACTTATAAACTAACTTTTTGGATTTTAGGCCTCCTAATACTTTAAGGATGTTGAGTATACTTTTGTAAATAGAATTTGAGTCATATTTCTCTCTCTCTG
Source organism: Leontopithecus rosalia (assembly GCA_028533165.1). NCBI lineage: Eukaryota > Metazoa > Chordata > Mammalia > Primates > Cebidae > Leontopithecus > Leontopithecus rosalia. Next base: position 39,273,137 of record CM052666.1, read on the forward strand.
CCTAATTTCACCAAAATTTCTAAACTATTTGTGAATATTCTTAATTCATGGCAATCTGTGTATTTGCATAGAGTGAAGAAGGATCACCAGGGCCACTCAAGGAGAGAGAACCCAGAAACCTGGCTTGCCAGCAAAAGGGTATTTCTTACCAGTCAGTCCCTGGCCTCTCTCTCTGTGCAAACTGGTTATATATAAAGTAAAAGTCACTTTATATATACTCTGTAAAGTTTTAAATTAATTGGTTTAATAATAATAATAATAGCTTACATCAAATATTTTGTCAGAAAAGTGAAAAACTTAATGCCATTTATTTAGTTCATGTGATTTGAGTAATCTTTGGCAAATAAAGATGATTTTCAAGATTACTGGTAAAATACAAATGTCTTCGAAATGTAAACATGTGGTCTAAATTACATTCAAGTATTAGGTTTGCTAAATGCTTTAAGGTTATAAAACGCCTCTTTGGCTTTTGAAAACTGTTTAACTTGCCTGCTTTCCAACTAGGTAAGGCTTGGGGATATTTGGAGTTGACCACACCTATAGCTATCCTGGAAACAGTCAAACTTTATCAGAACATAACTTACCAGATTTTATATTAAAGTTAAAATTGCTAAGAGTTGCCATCGTAACATGCAATTAAGACTGCTAGAAACAGTTTTACATGGAAGGTATGTAAAGACAGTAGAATGTGGGGTTTTTTTTGTTGTTAAAGGTTATAAAAGATTTTTGCTTCTTTAGAAAATTTCTGAGTCATCATTTTCGCAAAATAAATAATTTATGGTAATCTGGAATTCCAAAGTCAAATTTAGGTTTCAAAATTATCCTTTCTAATGCCTGGCTTTTTGGATGGGTAAGAGGACCCCGCAAAATATCCAGAAAGGAGGTAAACTGGATTATTTGACTTGTTTAGGTACATAGGATTGCCAAGATGATGTTCAATTTTCTTTAGGTTATATTTTTGTGAATAATACTAATATGTATTCCAAAATTGTATGGGATTTCTAAAATTCTAATGTCTAAGTATATAATACAAATCACAATTATAGTTATTATGTTAAGTTACTGTAAACCATGGAAATAACCAAATTTCCTTGTATAAAGCTACTAATCCAAGCAAAACAAAACAAAAAAAAATACTCTGCATCTTAAACCAGCTAATACTAAAATTGTTTAAATTTTAAATTAATTAAACATTTAATTAAAAATTTAAATTTGAATTGTTTAAAATTATTTAAAATATTTTATAAAGTGATTTTATTCCATTGTTATCTTCAATGCCTGTTTTCTGGTTTCTCATGATCAGGAGTAACATTTTGATCATTCAAAAGTATAAGCTTCTTAGTAGATCGTGATCATGAGGAGCGAAAATGACGTGCATCAAAGGTACCTACAAGAAAGTGCAGAAGACAAATACAAAAATAGATGAGCAGCAAATAGGAGTCAGCATGTGATGGGTTCAAATGGGTACTAATACTACAATATTATCATTATTTTGTATTGTAAAAAAATTATGATAAGCCCATAGAGAAGTTAGGGTTGGTATATAGAATTATCTTTTTTTTTTTTTTTTTTTTTTACAGAGTCTCGCTCTGTTGCCCAGGCTGGAATGCAGTAGCATGATCTTGGCTCACTGCAACCTCCTCCTCCTGGGTTCAAGCAATTTTCCTGCTTCAGCCTCCTGAGTAGCTGGGACTACAGGTGCCTGCCACCACACCTGGCTAATTTTTGTACTTTTAGTAGAGAAACATTTTCACTATATTGGTCAGGCTAGTCTCAAACTCCTGACCTCAGGTGATCCACTGGCCTCTCAAAGTGCTGGGATTACAGGAGTGAGCCATTTCACCTGGACCATTATATATAATCTTTAGGGTTCTGCGGATACTTCCCCTTCAAAATGGGAAAAGAGCTCTTTCAGTTGTGTTACTTCTTATAACAAATCATCTGAAAAATGTGACAATTGACTGACATGTATTTTAGCTGTTGAGAATGGAGTCATTAACAGCATATCAGATACTAGTTCATCTTTATTCATAAAAATACTAAAATTGCCAATAGAGAAAGTTAGAGAGTGCTTTTGTAAAGATAAAAGTACTTCTTTATTTACTTTAAAAAGTTTCAGAGCCCACCATGCTACAGGCGAAGATTTCCAAGTTAACCCTGAAGTAGCATTCAATGGTACAGAGGTAGGATGGTAGCCTCTTAAGTAGTAGAAGCAGAGTCATGGAATGATTAAAACACAAATGCCACAGAGACTTACAAAATGTTATTCTCTTGGATCTTTTACGGGCAGAATATTCCCTGAATGCAGAGTACCACAGACATATAAATGGGATGTGTCTATAGCAGCTGTTCATAGGAAGCTGGCTGCAGAAAGAAGGGCAGCAGAGTCATAGAATAAAAAGAAAAGCGGATGCAAATTTCTGTCTGAGGGACACATTTTTCCTCTTGAAAGAATTCAAGTGACTTGCCAAAGGCCTCTGGAAACAGATGATGTGCATATTTGCTGGCATGGAAGGCTAGTTTCTTAAAACATAAAATATCTCATTTTTGTTAGTGTAATGAAGACATCTTTTCAGTTTCCCTAATGAGCTACAGGAATATGAAACTGTGGAAGGGGAGCCTCATCTTTTCACAAGCAATTTGGTGCAGGCTATACACCTAATCTAAGCTGCATTTCTTCCTTTTCTTGATATAATTCTATTTTATTATTACAAGAAAAAAAATCCATAAAAGCATAAATTGAAGGTAACTGTCATCTACACTTTGGTGTACCTTCCAGGTTTTCCTATGCATATATTTGTGATATTTTTGGGATGGAGTTTCACTCTTGTTAACCAGGTTAGAGTTCAGTGGCACAATCTTGGCTCATTACAACCTCCGCCTCCCAGGTTCAAGTGATTCTCCTGCCTCAGCCTCCTGAGTAGGTGGGATTAAAGGCATATACCATCACATCTGGCTAATTTTGTACTTCAGTGGAGACAGGGTTTCTCCATGTTGGTCAGGGTGGTCTCGAACTCCTGACCTCAAGTCATCCACCGGCCTTGGCCTCCCAAAGTGCTAGGATTACAAGCATGAGCCACCATGCCCAGTGTAATATTTAAATCATAAACATTTCATGTACTAAGCAAAGAGCTTTGAGGCTTCTTTTTTATTCAGAATTGTAATGTGAACCTCCTTCCATGTCTGTATAATTTTTTGCATAATTTAATGGTTGAAAAATAACAAAAATAGTGTTTTCTAGAACCAGACGTGTGCTCAGTACTTCACATTCTCTTTAAAATGTAATCTTCTAGTAGTTTTATAAGATTGGTATTATTATTATTCTTTGTTTACAGCTGAAGAAATCAAAGTCTAGCTTAAATAATATTTCCAAGCACACTTATATAGAAAGTAGGGGGATCAGGATCTAAATCCAGGCACTCTACAAGTTTATGCCTTGAATCTTATTACTCAGTTTTTCTTTTGTATGTACAACCCACAATACAGTATATTTAAAAGTTTCATGCTTTTCATAAAACATAAATTGTTTCATTCTTCTTTCTTTTCTTCCCTCCCTCCCTTCCTTCCTTTCTTCCCTCCTTCCTTTATTTCGCTTTCTTTTTCTTTCCCTCCCTCCCTCCCTCCCTCCCTTCCTTCCTTCCTTCCTCTCTCTCTCTTTTTCTTTTCTTCTTTTCTGTTATAAAAAGGTCTTTGATGAGCATGTCTAGCACAATCTTGGTTCATGATCCCGAAAAGCAATGACTTACCAAATTTGGAACCTTGGCAGTTTAGCAGGCCCATGAGACAAGTACCAGTCAGTGGGCTATGCGAAGACATGATCTATGTCACTTGCGGATGAGGCATGGAAGGCTGGGTTCCCCATGAGCTCTTTTCCTCCTGGTGAGTCTTGAGTGTTGAGATGGCGGCATCGTAAAGCATGAAGTTCCCATCAGTGTGAGCCCCTACGTAGCTAAATGGTTCCACATTTCACTTGAATCTGTAGCTTGGATGACTAAGCAAATGCCTCTTCTTGTGAAGTCACCTGGGCTATGAGGTTTAAACTGTCACCATGTGTAATGGTTATTTAGGGGTGTTTTGGAATATCTAGCAAAAAATTGTATGCATTTGTCCTCTGTCTCCGTGTTTCATTTCCAGGAATCTACCCAGTCGGAAGAAAGAAAGAGAGAAAAGGAAGGAAGGAACAAAGGAAAGAAGGAAGGAAGGAAGAAAGGGAGGGAGGGATGGACAGAGGGAGGGAGGAAGGAAGGAAGAGAGGGAGGGAGGGAAGGAGAGAGGTAGGGAGGGAGGGAAAAAATAAATAATGGCTGCACAGGACTATCAAGTGCAGAGGAAATGGTTTCTGAATATTTTTTAACAAATACACACTAAGGACATTACTTCATCTTTTTGCTTTTTAGGCATCACTCTGTCCTCTACTTGAAGAATACATCCATTGCCTTTGGCGTCGTGTTCTGGAAATACTTGTGTGCTTACTTTCTTGTCTTTTTGCTCACTCATGCACATATGGGTTCATCTTCCTGATTCAGGGAGTGATGGAAGCAGTTTCCTATGTTTACACATTGATGTCTGGGTGGCAGCAAGACCAGGGGCATAAGAAGCAGATAGTATCCTGAGTTATCTGTGGGAAAAGCAGGTTTTTTCCTTAGAAATCAAATTACCATCCTTAAGAGGACACAAGAGATTGCAGAGAACTGTGGGCTTTTAATACAAAGTAAGATCTTTTTATTTTTATATACACAGCCTATAATATCTTAATTTCCTCAAGGGATTTGGCTTCATTTGCATTTGAGACAGTGCGATTTTGCAAGACCTCTTTTCCTCTTTCCCTTTGGGTAAACAGTCAGGGCGAGTGCGTTTCTTGCCAACCTTTGAAAGATAAAGTGTGTTTTGTGTTTTATATTTTCTCCCAAGGTCTCACTAAATGGAGCATCTGAGGAAATGGGAACCTACAACGATGCCCACCTTCAAATACGTGACTGCATCTGTGAACATTTTCGTGAACTCCGCCTTTCAGAAGGACACTCCCACCTCGGCGCCCATGCCCTGGCCTTGTGCTGCGTTCAGAAGGCGACCTGTGACCGGCACACAGAACTGGAGAAGTCGCTGGTGTGATGAGAATGCCTAATGTGTCCAGAGCAGCCGTCTGCGGCAGAAGCCAGCCCTCACAAATCAAAACACCGCTTTGTTGTGCACGGTGACGTGGAAAGTTTTTGAAGAGGGAATCTCTGCCCTACGCAGTTAGTGGCTGGGGCGTGATCACAATGCATAATGAGCAGGCAGCGGCTGAGCTGCAGATGATGCCTGCTGCTCTGTGGTCCACGGTACTGCTCGTCTTTTTCCTGGGTAAAGCTGGTAGCTGAACTGGGAGCCCTGGGGCAATCATCAAGATGCAGAATGTAAATGATGATGCAACCATCACACACCTGTAATAAATATGCACCATACCATAAAGATATGGAAACGAAGGTGGAGGGAAGAGGGGAAACTGTCACCCTTGAAATGGCTGCAGGAGGAGCCAGCTGCAGAGAATGAGGCAAGGAAGATTCCTAAAGAGAAGCTTCATTGGTGGAGGAGCCTTGGATCATTTCATTACGTTTAATTACAGTGGAGATAAGAAGAGTGTTGAGAAATGATGTGTCTTTTTGCCCCTGCCGTATTTCTGGCCATGCTAGTAATTTGCATATAGAGGAGGAAGCCACAGAGCTAGTGTTGGTTTACCTGTGGGGTCCTGGGGTCATTCCAAGGTTTGAGGCCCAACAGATGGGAGCATGACCCATGGAGGTAAGGAAACTAGAAATGAGGAATAAGTGTTGAGCACCATTTTGGACATGTCATCCTTAAACTTGTAGTGAGACATTCCAATGGAGAGGTATGTCAAAGGTATGAAATTAAAGAGAGAGGGGCTAAAAGTTTCAACCCTCTACTCAGGGCTTGAGCTTTCTGGTGATAGCTCCCAGCTAGAGGCTCCTGCCAGGAGTCATCTTACTAGCATACAAAATAAATTCTTATCACTCTGGAGATTCTGTACTAGGAACCAGGAACAATATACAGTCATGCATCAGACTCAATATCCAGTTGTGCACCACAGAGGGGTATCTTCTGAGAAAAGGCAATTTCCTCACTGTGCTAACTTCACAGTGTAATTACACAAACCTAGAGAACAGAGCCTGCTATGCAGGTAGACTAGATGGTATATCTATTGCCCCTAGGCTGCAAGCATGTTACTGTACTGAATACTATAGGCAACTATAACACAAAGGTAAGTATTTGTGTATCTAAACATAGAAAAGTTACCATAAAATTATAGTATAAAAGAATTTTAACAAGGTTCACCGCATAGGGCACTTACCATGAATGGCACTTGCAGGACGGGAGGTGGCTCTGCATGAGTCAGTGAGTGAGTGGTGAGTGAATGTGAAGGTCTAGCACATTACAGTACACTACTGTTGGAAACAAATGCTTGCTCCTCGGTGCTGAAAAGAAGAACTAGTGCTCAAAGAACTTTTCTCAGCAAGGTGAAACACTTCTCAGAAGCATGATTGTCATGAGAGCACACTGAACAAAGAAAAGCAGAAGTTTCTATCTCTGATGCATTGGGTCTTCACTGCTGTGTCTTATCTCTATTGGCTGGAGCTGGAATGCACAATCTAGACTGATCTTGATGGGCTAAAAACTTAAAACTTTCTTAAATAGGTAAATGCATGATGGAGAACAAAGGAAGGAAGGAGGTTGTTTACAGGAAACAAGGAGAAGAATAACATTTCTAACTAAGGAAGAGGCATAGGTTGTAAGCCAGGAAATGCCTGGGTATGTTCGGACATGACTGAATAGGCTGTAACCCAGAACCAATAACCTGGTTAAAGTACAAGGGCACAGAATATACTTATTCTCTTACTATATTTATCAGCTACATAGGGCTTAACAAAGCTTATTAGGAGAAAGCAGGGAAGCTTGAAGGAAATTAGTTTTTAAAATAAACTATTATTTCTAACACTTATTATTTATTCTTTAACAAAAAAGGAAATTTTGAGGAGGAACTTTTTGCTTTTCACACTACTGTAAACATTAGCAACACTGTACAATTAGACTACACTAAATTTATGTAAACATTTTTTCTTTAATAGTAAATTAACCCCAGCTTACTGTAATTTTTTAACTTTATAAAATTTTAATATCTTTAACTTTCTGACTTTTTGTAATAAAACAGCTTAAAGCATAAACACGTACAAATGTACAAAAATATTTTCTTTTTATATTTCTTTTATACTTTTTTCTATTTTTAGATTTAAAAAAATTTTGCTAAAAACTAAGACATAAACACACATATTGGCCTAGGCCTACACAGGGTCAGGATCATCAATATCATTATCTTCCACCTACACATCTTGTCCCACTGGAAGGTCTTCAGGTGGCAATAACACTTATGGAGTTCTGCTTTTATAAATAGGAGTACATGCTAAAATAATGATAGAAATTACGGCACAAAGAGTCTTCAAAAAGTTCATGGAAAGGGTGTATTATGAAAAAAAATTACACATGGAGATCAAATCTTTTTCACAAATAAACTACTAACTTGTTATAACATGTCTGAACATGGCCTAGTTTGAAAAGAATCCCTATCAGAGGAACATGAATTCTGCTAAAATTAAAACAAGAACAAATATCAAATTTATGGTAAAGCTTAGATGGAAGAGTGAAAAAATCATTGATGCTTTACGCAAAGTTTGTGGGGATGATGCCCCTAAGGAAATCATTCATTTACAAATGGATAACTAACTCGTTTTAACAGGGATGAGATAATGTGGAAGATGAGTCTTGCAGTGGCAGACCATCCACATCAATTTTTGATAAACAATCATCTTGTTCATGCCTTAATTAAAGAGGACTAATGATTGACAGCAGAACAATAACCAACACCATAGACATCTCAACTTATTCATCTTACACAATTATGACTGAAAAAAGCTGAGTAAATTTTTCACTCCATGAGTGCCAAAACTGTTGCATCCAAATTAGTTGAAGACAAGAGCAAGGCTTCCAATGGAAATTTTAAACAAGTAGGATCAAGATCTGGAAGCATTTCTTCAAAGAATTGTAGCAGGAGAAGAAACACATCTTTACCAGTACAACCCTGAGACAAAGCACAATCAAAGAAATGGCTACCAAGAGGAGGAAGTGGTCCAGTCACAGCAAAAGCAGACCACTCAAGAGCAAAGGTCACAGCAACAGTTTTTTTGGGGATGTTCAAGGCATTTTCCTTGTTGATTTTCTGGAGGGCCACAGAACAATAATATTTATTTATTTATTATTAATGTTTTAAGAAGATAGCCAAAACTTTAGCAGAAAAATGCCTGGGAAAATGTCACCAGAGTCCTTCACCATGACAATGCTCTTGCTCATTCCTCTCATCAAACAAAGTCAAATTTGTGAGAGTTTCAATAATAAATCATCAGGCATTCAACTCACAGTAGTTTTTCTTTCTTTTCTTTTCTTTTCTTTTTTTTTTTTTTTGATAGAGTCTCACTCTGTCACCCAGTCTGGAGTGCCGTGGTGTGCAACATTGGCTTACTGCAACCTCTGCTTCCAGAGTTCAAGTGATTCTCCTGCCTCTCAAGTAGCTGGGATTACAGGCATGTGCCACCATGCCTGGCTAGTTTTTGTATTTTTAGTTGAGGTAGCATTTCACCATGTTGGCCAGGCTGGTCTTGAACTCTTAATCTCAAGGTAACCACCTACCTTGGCCTCCCCAAGTGCTGGTATTACAGGCATGAGACACCAGGTCCAGCTTCTATCTCACAGTCTTGATTTGGCTCTTACTGACTTCTTTTTGTTTCCTAATCTTAAAAAATATTTAAAGGGTATTTGTTTTTCTTAATAGTATAAAAGAGACTGCACTGACATGGTTAAATTCTCAGGACCCTCAGTTCCCTGTGGCTGGACTAACTGGTCAGTACTATTGCTTACAAAAGTGTCTTGATGTTAATGAAGTTTATGTAAAAAAAATTATATTTAAAGTTTTATATTTTAATTCTATTTTTCCACAAACTTTCCTAAGTATGCTGTATTAGTTCATTTGCATGCTTCTATGAAGAAATACCCAAGACTGGTCAATTTATAAAGGAAAGAGGTATAAGTGACTCACAGTTCCATACTGCTGGGGAGGCCTCAGGGAACTTACAATCATGGCAGAAGGCAAAGGAGAAGCAGGCACCTTTGTCACAGGCCAGCAGGATGGAGTGCAAGCAGGGGAAATGCCGGATGCTTGAAAAGCCATCAGATCTCCCATGATACGTGGGGATTATTACCTTAAATTACCTTACAATGTAAGGTAAGATTTGGTTGGGGACATAGGGCCAAACCATATCATATCCCTTAGTAAATATTAGACTATAGGAATTTTTCAGCTCCATGACAATCTTATGGGACCCCTTTCATACATGACGGATCTTAATTATACCACACAAGGTTATAAGACACACACAAATACATTGTTCAGAAGGGCTTTCCTTGGTGGTTTCACCCTAAAAATCTTGTCTCCCAGCATTTCTCAGTGTTCTAGACTTGGTTCTAGTCAGAGAGACTCACTTTCGTCTATGACACTCACACACACTAAAGGATACAAACTAGACCAGCCATATATTAATTTGCAAAAGAACACTTTCTTTTCCTGTCATTGGGATGCTCAAGTCTTCCATCCTGGGGCCATCCTCTAGTATCAGAATACCTGGAAAACCAAAATAGCAATCAAAAGATTTCTTTGTAAGCATGAAGTTGGAGCTAATGAAATAGCCTGAAGGGATATTCTACCTGGCTTTGGTGAGACCCAGAGAATCACCTGTGCTCCATACCAGTGCTGTTTTCTCAATGATAGAAATAATTGGTGTATCTAGGGTTTCTTTTCTCTCTTGCTAGATGTTGCTAAGTAAACACAGCCAGCATCAGGCATGTGAACTCTATTCTTCTATGCTAACTACCCATACCTTCTGTTTATAGGCTATTTCTTCAAACAGGGTAATTTATCATAGGTGTTTCTGATAAAGAAATGGTAATCTTATTTCATCCTACTTAAAAGTTTGAGTGCTTCTAAACTCTTAAAATATATATTTAAACAGTTTCTTTGAATTCTCCTTCTGCTGCCTAACCACATTGTAATTCCTTTATTTGTGGATTTTACTGGTTTAACTCACAATAACTCATGCACTTCCAAGTTGACAATAATAACCATGGTTTACTGAGGGTCCTCCATGTGCCTGTATTTCAGTTAGGCTCTTTCAGCTGCAAGGAAGAGAGACCAATACACATTCACTTAAGAAAGGAAGGAAGCAGGTGGGGGGGAGAGAAAAATAAGCAGAAAGGGATGGGACAGCGGCATGGGAAACCAAGAACAGAAACCCAAATCTGACCCAGCATCCCGAAGAGGCTGCACTAGAGAAGTCAGTAGCAAAATTGTGTGGCTCTTCTCTCAAGTATTCCACTGTTAAAGAAACGTGAATGCTTTCAAATGTTTGCTCTATTCTCTTCTTGCCAGTGTCCTTGACTTCCATTTTGCATATCTTTTCTCATAAACTTAGCTTTTGCTTATTTATAATTGAAATGTGTGATGCACCCTCGTGGTCAGGATTGTATTTCATTATCCTTTTCACTTTGTGTTTCCATCGCTGACAGTTAATTATCTTGTTTTTCCAATTCTAATTTCCAAAAGTAAGTACTTTCCAAAAATAAGTGCTGATGTTTCTTCACTTATGATCAGGTTAGATCCGAATGAGTCCATTGTAGGTTGAAAAAAATCACAAGACAAACATGCATGTAATACACCTAACCTATTGAACATCATAGCTTAGCCTAGCCTGCCTTAAATGTGCTCAGAACACTTAGGCTACAGTTGTGCAGAATCACCTAACAGAAAGTCTGTTTTATCATGAGGCATTGAATAGATCGTGTAATGTACTGAGTACCTTACTGAAAGTGAAAGAATAATTGCATGAGTACTCAAAGTATGGCTTCCATTGAGTGTCTATGGCTTTTGCACCATCATAAAGTCAAAAAAATCTTGTCAAACCATTATAAATCATGGACCATCTGTATTTGATTAGTCCAACTTATCTTCTTTAGGGATGCTTCTTTTTACACAAAATTAATTCATGATTACCTTGAGTCAGATGCGTGCTCACAATCCCATGAGCCACAGCTGATGAGGACATTACTGTAATGTGTATATAACTTGGCTGCTTAAGACCCATTCATCTATAGGGACGATGAGAAAAACCATTTTCCTCAGCAAGGCAGGAACCATGATTGGACAATTTAACTATCTTGCTAAATTGCATATATTAGCATACTTAATTCTCCCAAGAAACATGGTGTAGATATTATTATACCCAATTTGTGAAAAAAAGAAATTTAAGCTTAATAAGATTAAGCTCCAAATCATGCAGTTTTTAAGTGACAGATAAAGTTACCTCAATGGGGATTATTAAGCTTTAAATGTCCCCAAAGCCTATCATTTAATAGCTCAAGATTTTTGAAGGTAGAGATCTTATCATCTAAAAAAACTAGGGACACGGCGTTCCTGAGGCCTTTGAGCACACGCTAAGAATACATTCTGTGCATTTTGTCACAACGGTTAACATTTTTTTAATATTTTTAATGTGCCAGGCACTGTTCCAAGTTCTTCATAACATCCCTATGAAATAGGTGCAATTATTATCCTCTTTTCTTAGGTAGAAACTGAGGTACAAAAGGAAACAGAGGTTCCGTCAAGGAGTGACCTTGTTAATGGCATACCTGCAACTCGAATCCAGGTTGACTAAATTCAAACCCTATATACTTGTTAGAGGCAATAGTGACTGAGAAGGACGTCTCAAAGTCTGCCCCCCTTTCCACTGAAGGTGGGATAGTAGCAACATTTTTCTGATTCAGGAAGGGAAATCTGTACTAAACATTAGAGATAACTTTGTGACCATAAGTCTTGGCTGAATAGAATCACCAAAGAAATTTGAAAATCTCCTTTCCTATACATATGCTCCCCCATCTTTTTCCCCTTTATAGCCAAAATCCCTCCCTGCCTTTAAAGGGGTTGCTAATTTCTTTTCCAAAAGGATTTTAATGCACTTGCCTATGTCTCAGGGTCAGCTTCTGAAATCATAAGAAAATTCTGCTTCCTGGGGGAGAAAAATATCAATCAGAAGTTAGGAAGAGGATGTGACTTGCACTAGAGTGATCAGGGCTGCCAAAGAGCAGAACTGTTACTGGTGGACAGCAACCTCCATTCTTGCCTCCTCAGAAGAAAGAATTTGACTGAGGGTCATAGGCAGAAGGAGAGACTGGGGCAAGTTTTAGAGCAGGAGCGAAAGTTCATCAAAAAGCTTTAGAGCAGGAAAGAAAGAAAAGAAAGGAAGGAAAGTACACCTAGAAGCGGGCCGAGCAGGTGACTCGAGAGACCAAGTGTGTGACTTGACCTCTTGACGTGAGGCACTGTACATTGGCATACTTCCGGAATCTTGCGTCACTCTTCTCCACTCCTGAGATCTTACTGAGGAGCTGCTGATCATTTTCAGGTGTTTTCTACCTATTAGGAGACCTCCTTGCCCCATTGCCAGCTGTGACCAATTATAACTTCAGCGAAACAGTTAACAACCACCTGACCATCACCTTACGGTCACCCAACAGTCCTGTTGTGCTTGAGAGGGAAACCCTCTCCTACCCTGCTCATAGACTATCCTCCTACTGTAACAGAACTCCCAATAGACTTTGGGGAAGGGGATCCCCATCCTTTACATTCCCCATGGTTAGCAGCAGTCACCCAAAGTCATCTGAATCAGAAATGACAGGCAATCAAATCTGTCTTTATTGATTATTAACAGGGTGGTTGGCAACGAGAAGTTATTTGAAAGACAAAACCAAATGACCAGAATTCTGGAAAAGATACATTTCATTGCAGAAATGCAGCAGATTATGGAGAAAGTCCATCCTGTCCCAGATGGAAAAAGGGGGAGGGTGTGCTAAGCATCTCTCCCTCCTCTGGTTGCCCAGCTCTTTGCTGTGCTCCTGACTCAGCTCGTGTTACTATCTGCAGTGGTGCTTGTCTGAAGGCCAGTGTCTAGGTGCCTAGGACTTAATAAATATTTTCGGAAGTTTTAGTATCATCCTTTGGTATGTAGGTGGCAAAATCGAGATGCAGAGACTAGTCTTACCCATAGCTGGTCACAGAGTCCAGGGAGTCCTGAAAGCTCTGTGAAAATCCTCTATCTCACACTTCCCAGCTCATAGGTTTACTCTCTCCTGGAGGAGCTGAGTTCTAAGACATCAGAATTTGCTGGACTCCATCCTGGGCATCTGTCCTCTGACTGCCTCCCTTTCCTGGTTCTTGAGAAGATCCCGCTTTCCAGCCTGATCTATACATGACTGCAAGTGAACCATCAGAGGCACAAGTCTGTGTCTCCTTGGCTTCTCCTTAGTCCCTGCCTTTGAGGAAAACCTACCCCAAACTATGAGGGAAAACATTACTGGCTGAGTAACATAGCTGCATGGATCCGCATCCTTTAAAACCACAGACCTTCCCCCAACCCTCTCTTATTTATCCAAGGTATAAGGGGGCACTGTGAGACAACCAAGGGTTGAAACCTGTTCAAGGATGTCCCACCAAGTGGAGCCCCAAAGTACCACAGTAAACCATAAGCAATGTAGGAACAATGTGCTCAGTTTCCATTCTCCATTTCTTCCTTTCATTGCGGGCATCTGGTGATGGGGAGGTAATGACTTCTTGGGAGTTAATTGTCTTGTTTTTCTTACAGATCTGAATATGGCCTGGAGTCAGATAGAAGAAAGAAATTAAGCCAGCTGTTGTTCCATTTTTTTCTCCTTTCTTCTCTTTCTTTCTTTCTTCTTTCTTTCTTTCCTTTCTTTCTCTTTCTTCTTTTTTGTGTGTGGCTGATTTTATATCTGCCTTAGGATTCGTCTATACTTCCTTTCCCCATTCCCCTTTCACAATCTTACAATCTTTCCTGTCCATAAAATGCAATGGGGCAGATGCCAAGGAGAAGGTAGTTACTGTTGGGCTTGGCCTCTGCAGAGTTTTAGAGAGCGCAGGTTTCTAGAAGGTAGAGTGATAAGGGAGCTTATCTAATCTAATAAACCAATTTTACAAATAAAATAAAATGCAGTTCAGGGAATTCAAATGATCTGCCCAAGATTATGGAGAGAATGGATGGAAGAGAAGATAAATCCATTGTCTTTTATTTTCAGTTCAGGCCCTCACAGCTATGATACAGTTGGTGGGGGAAGGAAAATGAAGAGTAAATATATCAGTATTATTACTATTTCCAGATCTACCACAGAATCGCAGACATGCAGAGCTTAATAATACTTTGCTTGTATCAAGACAATATCCCTCATTTCTTGCTGGAAAGCCAAAAAAGAAAAGAAAAGGAAAGAAAAGACAATATCCCTGTGCATCTGAAGTTTTAGCTAAGATGGAGATCTATTTGCCATAGATAATTCTTTAGCATTTCACATCTTAGTATCTTAAAGAGCAGAACGCAGCAGGATTAACTTTAAGCTTTCATACACAGAATTAATTGGTCAGCATTTTGCTACTGAGACTTCACAGCATGCTTGTTTCCATTTTATGGCTTCTGATACCTTGGTTTCCGTTATGATGGTAATAAATGCTCCCCATGACTTTGCAGAGTTATCTACATAGCCCCATAGCTGCACTCTGAGGAAGGAGTTTAGTTCCCATCAATTCAAGGAATGGACAGTTGAGCAGTAAAACCAAATCTCAAACCATAAATGGTGTTATCCAGTGTCATCTAGTGAGTTCAGTTAGTAGACATATGGGAGGAATAAAGCTTTAGGAAGTTGTGTTAACTTTGATACATTATGTAGGCATTTTATTCCCTGGTACTTTACTACTCTGTCTACTGTTGTGTATACCTAAAGGTATTTTCACTTCTAGGCTTTTTAGTTTTTTAGATTAAAAATAATTTATTAGAAATTGAATATTAAAACAAAAATTAAAGGGTTTAATTTTTTTAACCATATTCTAAATTTGGCTCCTGTCCTGGGAGAGTTACTCTGAAGCAGTAGTTTTCACACTGTGCACCGCTCAGTCTCAGGCTGTTTGGGTGGACCTCGGATAGGAGTTAGTAGGAGAAAGGGGATTGAGAGGAACTGAAGGCGCAGGGCTTCGGGGCTCCAGCTTACAGCCATTGTTCCCTCCCCTCTTTCCTTTCTTCTTCCCTCCCTTCCTTTTTTCCTTTTTTCTTTTTTTGATGGGGGCTGATCTGTGTGTGTAACAGGGTCTTGCTCTGTTGCATAGGATGGAATGTAGAGGTGTGATTATAGTTGACTGCAGCCTCAAATTTCTGAACTCAAGTGATCCTCCTGCCTCAGTCTCCCTCCAGAGTTGCTGGGCCTACAGGCACATGCTACAGCACCCAGCTATATGGGTGTGTGTGTGTGTGTGTGTGTGTGTGTGTGTGTGAGAGAGAGAGAGAGAGAGAGAGAGAGAGAGAGAGAGAAAGTGAGAGAGAGAAAGAGAGAGAAAGGGGTCTTGCTAGTTGCTCAGGTTGGTCTCAAACTCCCGACCTCAGGTGATCCTCTCACCTTGGCTTCCCAAAGTGCTGGGATTACAGGCAGGAACCACCATGCCCAGCCTTTCTTTCCCTTTTTCCCTCCTGTTTTAGTGCAGCCTGCTTTATCAAAATGGGCTTAGAAACCACAGGAATTTATTTCTCATGGTTCTAGGGGCTGGAAGTCTGAGATTAGGGTACCATTATGATTAGATTCTGGTGGGGACCCTCTTCCGGGTAGCTGACTGCTGACTTCTCATTGAGAGCAGAGGAAGGAGAGAAAGCTCCCTCATGACTTTTATAAGGCACTAATCACATTCACAAGGGTTCCATCCTCATGACCTCATCTAACTGCAGTCACCTCCCAAAGGTCTGAGCTAAAATTACCATCACATTGGGGAGAAGAGTTTCAACACACAGCTTTTGTGGGCACACAAACACAACACACACATTCAGTCCATTGTACTTCCTTCCTTCTTCCTTCCCTTGCTTCCTTCTTTCCCTCTCTCCTTCCTACTTTCCTTCCTTCCTTTTCTCTATTTTTCTAAATTTCTAACTAAGCTAGCCTTTTAATAAAGAAGTTTCATTTTTAATAATAAAATCTAAATGCAGTTCAGAGACTGTACTTAGGGAGATTATATATTAAGAATTTTTAAATGTTTTATTGAAATATAACTTACAAACAATAAGACACATTTTAATTGTCCAGTCCAATGAACTTTGACAAATATACACAATTTTGTAACCACCATTGCAGTCAAGATGTAGAACATTTCACCCCCCAAAAGTTTCCTCATGACCAATGATCCTTCCCTAGCCCAAGCCCCAGGCAACCACAGCTCTGCTTTCTGTCGTGATAAGCTGGCCTTTGCTAAAATGCCATAAAAAATGGAAGACAGTGTGATGATTTCTCAAGGATCTAGAACAAGAAATACCATCTGACCCAGAAATCCCACTTCAGTATATATACCCAAAGGATTATAAATCATTCTACTATAAAGACACATGCACACGTATGTTTATTGCAGCACTATTCACAATAGCAAAGACTTGGAACCAACCCAAACGTCCATCAATGATAGACTGGATAAAGAAAATGTGGCACATATACACCATGGAGTACTATGCGGCCATAAAAAAGGATGAGTCCATATCCTTTGTAGGTACATGAATGAAGCTGGAAGCCATCATTCTCAGCAAGGTAACACAGAAACAGAAAAGCAAACACTTCATATTCTCACACATAAGTAGGAGCTGAACAATGAGAACACAGGACACAGGGAAGGGAGCCTCACATACTGGGGACTGTCAGCGGGTGGGGATGAGAGGAGGGAGAGCATTAGGACAAATACATAATGCATGTGGGGCTTAAAACCTAGATGACGGGTTGATGGGTGCAGCAAACCACCGAGGTATATGTATACCTGTGTAATAAACCTGTATGTTTCTCACATGTATCCCAGAACTTGAAGTACATTTTAAAAAATAATAAATTAAAAATAGACATCTCCACCTGTGTAAATCATCATCATCAGAAAAAGTAGACATAAAAACCCAACAATTTAATCATGTAAAAAAACAAAGAAAGAACATTTAAAAAATGAACATGAACAATCCTCTGTTTACTGGTGTATCTGGCATCTTTCACTTAGCGTAACATGCTTTTGAGATTCATTCATGTAGTTGGGTGTATTCGTCATTTACTGTGTTTGATTGCTGAAGAGTGTCCCACTGCATGGGTGTACCACAATGTATTAGTCCCTTTTTCTGTGAGAGGGTAGTTAGGTTCTTTCCTGTTTTTTAATCTATTATGAGTAAAGATGCTCTGAATACGCTCATGCATATCTTTGTGTGAATATATGTTTTCATTTCTTTTGGATAAATAGCTAGGAGTGTAATTGCTAGGTCAAATGGTTAAATATATATTTACTTTTAAAGAAACTCTCTGTGTTCCAAAGTAGCTGTTTATATACCTCATTGTGGTTTTAATTTGCATTTCCATCTTGATTAATGATGCTGAGCATCTCTTCATGTGCCTTTTTTTTTTTTAGGAAAGTGTCTATTGATATATTGTGCTCATTTTAATTGGATTATTCAACTTATTATTCTTGACCTGTAAGAGTTGTCAGATATATGCATTGAGAATATTTTCACCTTTCTAGAGCCTGCCTTTTAATTTTCTTAACAATGTCTTTTGAAGAGGAAGAGTTTTCAAATTTATGAAGTTCAACACAGCGTGTTTTTTTCTCTTATGGTACAGAATTTTTGTGTCCTCTCTAGGAAAGCGTTACCTAACCTAAAATCACAAAGACTTCCTGTTTTCGTTTCCTTATAGTTGTTTTATAGTGGTAGCTTATGCACATAGGTCTGCAATCTGTTTTAGTTTAATTTTTCTATTTGGTATGAGAAAAGGGTTGAGATTCTCTCCCTTTTATCCTGAAATATGTATATCCCATTTTTCTTCCAGCACTGTTGTTTGAAATCCATTCCTAATTGAATTACTTTGACAGCTTTGTCTGAAATCAATTGACTTTATATGTGAGACTCTTTTTCTTGGTCTTCTAATCTGATCCACTGGTCTGTGTGTCTATTCTTACAGTTTTCAGTATCACCTGGGTGTTGGGAGGGGCTGACTTTGGCTATAGAAGAGTCAAGCTGATGCTTGAAATCCGCCATTGCCTTGCTGAGCCTTCCTCCACATCACCCATGAGGAGCAGCTTCTTCTTTTCCCTCCAGGCAAGAGCCTTCCATCAGTGGAGGTCTGTGCTTGGCAGATGCTCCGGACAGGCCCTGAGACATGTCTGAGCCTCATCCAAACTGCCCTGTTGTTTGCTTCCCTTTCAATGGCCCAGGATACTTGTCATTTTTTCCCCAATAGAGCATAATATCCTGCAGGAGGTGGCATTTGGAAGGGACAGCCCTCTATTCACTTTCTTCTCCAGATTAAACAGCCCCCGTTTCTTCAATGATGCTTAGAAGAAAAGCATGAGCATTTCTTGAATATTTTGTGTCAGTCACAAATTACTTCAAGTGAATGACTCATTTGCTCCTGAGAACAATTCCAAGATTTAAGAAATGGAAAAACATATATATGCATATATTCCTTTGTGAAACTCTGCATGCATATACATATATATGTATATGTGTGTGTATATTGTATATGTATATGTGTGTTTTATTTCTCTAACC
This sequence comes from Leontopithecus rosalia, assembly GCA_028533165.1. Classification (NCBI taxonomy): domain Eukaryota; kingdom Metazoa; phylum Chordata; class Mammalia; order Primates; family Cebidae; genus Leontopithecus; species Leontopithecus rosalia. The sequence goes on from CM052666.1 coordinate 39,291,898, forward strand.
ATTTTAGCAAATTGCCTCTAATATGTTCCTACTGGTATATTCCTTCTTAGTGGGATATTAAAACTTTGATTATGTTTTTGTACCTTAGTGACTATCACAATGTCTTAAATGTCATAATAATAATACATTGTTGCTGTCGATGATGATGGTGATGATGATGACAGTGAAGAAGCCACAGTAGGAACATCAATCCCTCAGGCACATACTTCTCAGTTTTAACACTTTTAACATGTGCCACTAATGAACATTGATTGTAGTTATCTCTGCAATTGTGTCATAATTCTTTAGAACAATCCTAGACAGTAGACAGAGATACTGGGAAAGTCTTCTTGCCAACTATACACAGAGTAAAAGCTTGGCTAGAGACTTTCCACACTTGATTCTTCCCATTGCTGTCTGTCCACAGTGTCCACGGTTTTATTCAAAAGGGAACAGAGAGGTTTTGCCTCGAAGAGCAGATTAACTTAAATGGACGGTTAAATTATGCCTTTATTTGATGGCTATGTTCTCCACTGCCCTCAACCCCCCGCACCTTTACACACACAGATCTGCATTCCAGACTTTTCTCCTCGATGGAAGGATGGTGACCATATCTAGTACCCCCAGTCACCCCCAGCCACTTATTTTGAGATTATGCTCAGGTTCTACAGCAGAACACAACTCCATGCTGAGTAGTTAGATAGAGTCAGAAAAGCATTCTCCCCACACTCCTTTTTAACCAGCTGCTAACTAGCAGGCATTCTTACAAACTCTATCATTTCACATTAAAATTTGCAGAACTCTGCTCAATATTACTTCGCAGGTTGAAAGATAGTACATGCCACCGTCTATCTAAACATGGGAAGCCATTGCTTTGGTCCAGCTAACTCCAGAGTAACTAAGTTCACCCACTGAAGATGACATTAAATAGTAAATATGTGACTTGAGTGTGTTCTTTGCCAGGTTGTATGTGAGTGTGTTTGGCTGTTTTTTCTTTCCAAGGTATATCCCCAGCAGCTCCAACACCTTATTTAACGAACCAAGCTAGGCTAGAGTTTCAAAGTGAAATAAATATTACACTTTAGTCTCTATTCTAGTCTCCACTTCTTGATGTTTGGTTTTATGCAAAGTCATGGGGCAACAGTTTTCAGGTAGAATAGACTCTAGGCAAAACTCTGAAGCATGCTAAATGTCTATAAATTTCCCTCACAGCCCTGTTCTTGCCATCAAAGCTCCTGCATCTGGCTACCCTCTGTTGCTTTACGGTCATTTTTATGGTGCCTTGTTGGGGGTATTTGTTTGATATGATCCCAGGCTGGAGAATCTTGACATTTCCTGCCCCTGGTGCTTCAAATCTTCTTCTAGGGACCTGCTACATTACTGGCTAATTTGATAAAGCAATGGAACAGAGACATTAATGGCTGAGATGGTCTAAATTAACCTGCTCAGGTAATTTCGTGCCCTTTTATAAGATACTTGTTGCTTTTAGCAGTGGGAACCGTGCACTTCCAAAATGTGACTCTGGATGGGGAAGAGTTAATTTTTCTCAGGGAAACCTAACATTCCTCAACCCGCACCAAGTGGATGTCCTCATTGCAGTCCAGTAAAAGATACCTCCAGGGAGGTGGGCACCTTTATTTTATTCCAAGGCCACAGACCAGAATCCTGAATTAAGCTATCTTTTTGACAAATGTACTTTGTTCATCACAAGAGGAAGAATGATGGAGGTGGATGAAGAGGTATAAATCCATCAGCACTGAGAGAAAACAAAATCGAAGCACAAACTCAGCTGTAAACAAGCTAGTGGCATGCACTTTATGTACAAGCAGGCCTCTTCACTGAGTCTTTGCAAGACAAGAGGGAAAATGATAACTATGTCAAAACTTTAGTTCTGGGAAACGTGTCAACATCAGCAATGTTGAAAATAAAAGTATCATTGTGCTTGCTTTGCCTGGGCGCTTTTTCTAAAGAGCACAGTTTGCTCAGGAAATGTGTTACAGCACAGTGCAGATGTCCGCACGCTGAGGCCTTCTTCAGGGTACTGGGAAGTCAATCGAAAGGGCTCTGTTTGGAGAAAACAGAACTTCCCTGTAAAGCAAATGAAGAGCCACAGAATTAAGACAAAGAAAAAGAGAATTAAGAAGTAATTTTTTTTGTTCCCCACACATCTAGTTCAAGCCACTTACCTAAAAGCTACCTAAAAGGAATGTCAAAATATTTATACTTTATGTTTTATTTTACTAGCTTAGAAAAACGTATACAATTTTCTGACATTTCGTCTCAGCTGTTCAGCAACAATCACCCTCGTTTGACAGAGAAGCAGGTCCGCCTGCCTTTATAGTCTCCCCTTAGAGATGGGAAACAGAAACACCGACTCAGATATAACGCATTTGAGGCCGACGATGTGCAGGACGCTGGGCTTTATCATGGGGATCAGAGGCTGTGAGTGGACCAGAAATATGAAGACGACAGTTCTTACTTTGGGGGAGGGATGAACATAAACAAAGAGTTCTAACGCAATGAGGTGAGTGTCATGATAGGGACAGGAAGGACATGAATGGAAATACAGAGAGGAACAGGGAGTCTCTGCAGCAAAGTGTATGAGTTGGGTGATTTACTGAGCAGCCAGGCTTGAAGGGCAGTCTCCAGAGAACCATTGTGTAATGGCCCAGCCTCCTTTAATTCAACTTAAATCAATTTCATCTAGAGCATTGAGAGGGAGGTTGAAGCAAATTAGCAAGATATAACCAGCACTTGCCTACTGGTTAACCGGGGAAGAGTCGACTGCATTATGTTAGTTATACTGCCTCTATTTTAGAGTAGGATAAACATGGATAAAAGAAGCAGAATAATTTCTAAGTCTCCTTTTTCAGGACTAGTGTTGCCAAATGGGTAGCCCTGGGATCATGCTGTTCTTGAATGTCTGACACCCAGGTAAAAGGAGTGAACACTAAAATTAATGAATGAAAGTTAAAAAAAAACAGCAGCAGGTCTGTCCCAATATAAGAAAGAAACATCCATATGCTGTGTTCTCTGTGCTGGAATGGACTCTCCAGGAGGTAAGCATCCGTTTGTTAGACATGCCCAAGCATGTGACTGAAAATTTCCTCTGGTGGATGGCAGTTTTTCGTTTGTTTTTGAGATTGATTCTTCCTCTGTCGCCCAGGCTGGAGTGCAATGACGCAATCTCGGCTCACTGCAACCCCTGCCTCCCAGGTTCAAGCAATTCTCCTGCCTCAGTCTCCTGAGTAGCTGGGATTACAGGCTCCCGCCACCATGCCGGGCTAATTTTTTTATTTTTTAGTAGAGATGGGAGTTCACTAGGTTGGTCAGGCTGGTCTCGAACTCTTGATCTCAGGTGATCCAGCCTTCTTGGCCTCCCAAAGTGCTAGGATTGCAGGCATGAGCCACTGCACCTGGCTCGTGGATAGGAGTTTGAACTTGATGGTCTTTAAGAGCTTTTCAACTCTAAGTTCTGTAAACAAATCTCTCCTTTGAGACTCTGACTTAGCCTGGGTTCCATAGAAAACAAAGCTTGAAGCAAAGTTGATTTACTAAGGCTCTACTGGAAGATATATTTTCAGGGAAGCCAGAGCAAGGTAAAGAAGGATGTAATAAAAGAAGAAAAAGAAAATTCCAGCTGGTCACAACATTACAAGAAACTCAGCTGGAGTTTGAGCAGGCGGAATGTCTTCCAGACAGGCTGGGCAGAAATTCCCAGCCTCACTGCACTCTGTCTGATGCAGAACAACAGGAGGAGTAACTTATCTGCTGACTTTTTCCATCTCCTGTTTCTTAGTGGTCAAAGTTTTCCCAGAGGAACTTTGGTCCTCCTGCATTTCTAGGTTATATTGCCTTGACCTTCAAGATAGCTGCTACAAAAGCTAGATGCTATACGTTGCAGTGTGGTTCTAGATATATGTGCATCTAGAAGTGGTTAGGGTGACCATGGTCTGTCTGGTCAAGCAAGGTCAAGGTCATGAGAGATGGAGACTTTGCCCTTCCTGCCCGTCATCCCCATGGGAAGCTGAAAAAGCCTGAGGTGATAGGAGACTGAGCCAGGTGGCAGCAACCAGGGCTCTCCCTGGAGCAAGTGGTCAAGCTCCAAGGCCAGTGAAGCTGAGCAAATGAACCAGGTCCAAGAGCCTATCCTGGCTTCCTGATTCCAACATGGACTGTCTCCTGAGTTAGAGCCTTTTTTTTTTGACAGGTTCTCACTCTGTTGCCCAGGCTGGTGTGCAGTGGTGTGATCATCACTCACTGCAGCCTCAACCTCCTGGTCTCAGTTGATCCTCCCACTTCGGCCTCCTGAGTAGCCAGGACTACAGACGTGCACCACCCCAGCTGGCTAACTTTTTATAGTTTTTGTAGAGACGGGGTTTTGCCATGTTGCTTAGGCTAGTCCCAAACTCCTGGGCTCAAGCAATCTACCTGCTTGGGTCTCCCAAAGTACTGGGGTTAAAGGCGTGAGCCACTGTGCCCTGCCTGTACTTGAGCTTTGAATTCAACATTAAAACTTAAGCAGTATGCTGTAGAGGTGGGAGCATAAATGAGAAAAACGAAGAGTAAACTCACCAAAGAAAGAATTACTAAATAGAAAGATCGTTATAAAACAGAAACAAAGATCCAAAGCAAAAGCAGACTGAAAGGCCAGCTTTATCGAAATGCTTTCCATTGCTCTTGCCTTCTTTCAGGATTGTCAAATTGACATGATTCCATGGCAAATGCATTTTTCATGAGCAGGGGTGGCTGTGGCCTTTAGCTCCTGGAGTTGGAGGGCAGCACCCCAAGGGAAGTTGACTGTGGTTCCAGAATCTCAGCGTGTAATCTGCATGCCCACGGTAGGCAGGAACTTCAAGGGCCTTTGGAAGGGCTGTCTGAGCTGCTATCTGCAGAGTTATGGGTGGGCAGGAAGGCTGGTTAACTGGCTGAGATTTTATTGCACCACAGTTTGTAAGTTTCTGGGCTGCCTTTGCCTCACAGTTGGGAGATGCTGCTTCTTTCTGACAGATGCACAATTCACTTCTACAGCCTAAACAAAATGGGCTACAAGGGAGGAATCAAAATAACTTCATGTGTGTGGCATGGAGAAGGAAATCACAGGGTGAAAGGCTTGTGTTGCAAGCATCTGGCCTCTATCATCTCACCTCCCGTTCCCCTCTGGGCCTCTATCATCTCACCTTCCGTTCCCCTCTGACCCCAATGTCATTTAGCTCTATCCTCGCTACAGATAGACACATTCTGTCAAAGTCATCTAGAACCTCCAAACTGATGACCCCATTGTCCTGTTCGTAGCACTCAGACACTGCAACTGTCTGCTGTCCTTAGCGTTTCCAGTCATTCTCTTCTTCAAATGTAGTATCCCTTATGTGGACGTTACCTGTCTCTTCAGATTCCCCTTTCCCCTTGGAGCCCTTCAACGATCTCTTCAGTTGGTTTCCGGTCATCCGATAGTTTCTCAAGGGTTAGTTCTTCAGAGGGTGGCCATGCCCACTTTCCCTCATCCATGGTTATAGATTCAACGACCAATTACATGCTTCTGACTCCCAAATCTGCACTTCTATCCCTGCCATCTCACCTGGGCTCTGGAATCTTATTTCAAACTATCTACTGGATACTAGCTGCTGGATGCCCCACTAGATGTCCCAAGATGTATCAAGGTCCACTCTGCCTGCATCTTGCCTCCCAGATGCGTTTCCTCTTGCTCATTGTGTAGTTCGATGGATGATATTGCCCATCCAACTGACCTCAAAACTTCAGTATCATCCCAGACTTTTCTCTCTCCTTCACATACCCTCTGACCCAATGTCAGGAGAGATAATGAAGTCACCTCTCCCTCTCCCTGTCCCTGTATTGTTGATGCTCTTACAAGCCCTCATTATCTCTGAAGTCTGTTGTCCTTGCACCTTCTCCTTCCCTAAGATCTGTCCTACTTCCACCATCTTGAGATTTTATTCTGAAACACAAATCTGGTCACCTTATTTCCTAGTGTCATTAGTCATGTGCTCTAGAAACAGAGTCTAAGACAGGAATAGGGGTACTTGTAATTTTCTGAAGGGGTCCTCTCAAGAAAAACCTGCAAGGGAAGGAGTGAAGAGGATAGACAAGAGGAAAGGAGGTACTTTGGGGGGATGTCTAGCCTTGGCCCTGGCTACAGAGAGAGGACCCTCAAGCAAAACCGCAATGCTGTGGTTTTCCATGAAGGTAAGCGGACTGGTCTTTGTATCCTCAGATAAATCCATCATGGGCTATGGATTGCCCAAGATGTCAGTAGGGAAAGAGGAGTAACTTCTAAAGCAAGTGACTCCTATCAGCTGAGTACAATTATCCCCAAAAGAGAAGCATCTGTAAGCCTCTAGCGCCAGCATGTGTATCAGTTGGAGGAAGTATGCTTTGGCAGTTAGTGGGAGCCAGGCATGGCCCCAAAGCAGCTACTACATTATGCTTAAAGTTGCGTCTTAGCTCTCCATTCAAGCAGAATAAAATAAAAACCACCAAGCATGGCCCTTCTCTGCATGACCTGTATCTCTGCCACCCTTGTATCTTACCATTTTCTTTTACCTGATATCGTCACTTTTACCCGATGTCGTCACTGAATGTTCCCTATAGATTGAGTCTCCTATGCATGTTTTCCCCACCTTTCTTTTGGTGTATCTTACCATTCTCTTTTTTACCTGATATCGTCACTGAATGTTCCCTATAGATTGAGTCTCCTATGCATGTTTTCCCTCTGCATGGAATTCTCTTCCTTCCTGCTCACCTGCAAAACTCCAGCTCAAATGTCATACTTGTGAGGCCATCACTGAAATTTCTGGGCAGAATTAATTATTCCTATGACTGCTCTTGTCATTGCATCCTATATAAAGCTCCATTATAACGACTCTTTAAATTGTAAATATGTTCTGGAATGCTTGTTTCTTCACTAGATCATCTGAGGACACGTATTTTATGTCTCCCAATCTTTGAACCCCAAGACCTAGCAAAAAGTCTAGTACTTTGTAAAGACTTCATACATGTTAAGTTAAATTGCGTGTCTGTGACCTTTATAAAAGCAGCAATTGTCACATCTCTAAGGCAAAGAACAACTCGCCAGGTCGTCATCTACTAGTCAACTGCTGATTCGAATGCACGTGAGCTCATTGTTGTGAACACCTTTGATTTTGAAACGTCCATTGCTCTTCCTTTCCCCTTTATTCCATCCATATTTCTTTTGTGGTTTCACCTCACAGACATTGAAAATAGACAAGGTCCAGGTTTTGTGGGAAAGACTTGAGTGCTCCATAGAATGTTATCTGTGAATCCAAAAGACAAATAAAAACTTATGGATCAAGGCTAAACACTGTCTTCTGAAAGTCATATCTATCAGGTGATATTGACACTAAAGGAAGAAGATGACAAAATCTCCCTTTGATTCGGCAACTTTGGCATGGTCGAGGCATTCGAAAAGCAACTCTTTGTGGCAATTTTCATGTATCTACAACTTCTTTCCAGCTGATTCAGGCTTAACTTATATACAATAAAATTCTTCTTTTTAAAGTGCATACCTTTTACACGGTCATGTGGCCACCATCCCCTTCCATGTCTAATGCTGTCAATCACTCTTTGACCTGCTTTGTATAGTGTTTCATATAAATGCAATCATGCAATATAATCTTTTGTGTTAGACTTACTTCATTTAGCACAATTGTTTAACCTTATTATGATTATTATTGAGATGGAGTTTTTCTCTTGTTTCCCAGGCTGTGCTGCAATGGTGCAATCTCGGCTCACTGTAACCTCCGCTTCCCAAGTTCAAGTGATTCTCCTGCCTCAGCCTCCCAAGTAGCTGGGATTACAGGCATGTGCCACCACACCTGGCTAATTTTGTATTTTAGTAGAGACAGGGTTTCACAATGTTGGTCAGGCTGGTCTCAAACTCCCAACCTCAGGTGATCCTTCTACTTTAGAGATTTCTGCTTTGGGGTTTCTTCGTGAGTTCCTTTAGGTTATGAAGCATGTGCACACTTCTATAAGGAGCACCATTCATCTCTCCATTCAATGGCTATTTTTCTGATTATCCACTATGCAGAATGCATACTGCTCCGCCCTAGGTTATTTTGGGGACACAGAACTGAGTCAGATGTATTCAGCCTTCAAGGCAGGCTCACATTTACTATTGACATGACATCATGCCCTCAAGAGAGCTACACAAAGCACTTCATGGAAGACCACAACTGATGGCAGTGGTTATTTCTATCCCTGGGGGGCTCAGATCCTTGGCAGCCTGGTGCCTGTGACCCTGACAGTGTATTTCTAACAACAGAGAGTGACAAATGAGGCCTGTCATCCACTTCTTTATTCACCTCTTCATTAATTTAACATACATCAAATTTCTTCTCCATGCCAGGCATTTGCTAAATCCTGGGCATAAGGCAGTGAACAAGCAAAACAGAGTCCTTGCCTTCATGGAGGTCACAGTTGAGATGTTTGATAGTAAATGTGAAATTGTTTATTTTGAATGTGACAAGAGTTCACAGGGGATACACAGAGAGCTATGGAAGCACCTAGAAATGGCCCCAACTGCAATCTGGGCTGGAGGTAGGGGCTGGTCCTCCCTGGGAATCCCCAGGGAACTGTGGAGGTTCGTATCTGAATCCTAGATTTTATTCAGATGATGCACAGACAGACGTGTGAACATATGTTCGGTGGGTTTTTTTGTGGTGTTACCTTAGGTTGGTTTTCATGGCTGTAGCTGTGCTGTTTGCTCTTGTGGTTTTGCGTTGTTGCATCTGACACATGACAATGGCTGTGAGAACTTAGGGGTCTCCTTCGCTGTGGTGGGATGGCCAAGTGAGGTCTGCGGTTCATCACACTCACTCTTTAAAGTCTCTGGTTCTCAACCTTGGCTGTCCCTTGGAGTCACTTGGGAGATATAAAAAATGCCAGTACCTGGGCGCACCCAGAGTCTGCACCTCCAAGTCCATGGTAAACAACCTCTCCTACATCTTGATCTTCCATGTGGCATTTTTTTCCACTGCTAAGACTCAGAGTAAACCTTTTCTTCTGAGCTTACTGTTCTCCCTCTGAAGACACTGCTGCTTATTCTCCCAAACCACCACTATCTCAGGGCCCATCGAATGAAAACCTCAGAGTTAAGGCTTTTATCCATCTTAATATATCAGCCTTCTTCATAACTGGCACCTTTCAGCTTCTTGGCAAATCTTCAAAATGTATAGGCTTTAACCCTAAGTCTTCATTCATTCATTCACTCATTCATTTATTCAAACGATATTAACTAGTATTGACTGAGTGATTATATTGTGCCTAGTACTTCTCTTGGAGGTGCTTGGCACACACTGGCAGAAAACACTGGCAGCATTACCTATCCTGGGGACTAGCTAATATTCCTTCGAGGGGAGGGCAAAATGTCCCTCCCTGGACACATGCAAAGTGCAGGGGACTCATCTAAAAAGGCAGCAGGTGGAAGAGAGATTAAACCAACCATATGCAGCTCCAAAGGGCAGGCACATATGAATTGGTGCAAGTTACAAAGAAAGATTTTGGCTCAATCATTCTTATTGTGGATAAAATAGTTGTCATGACTAATGAGGGTTTGGTGCTAGCTCTCTGTCAGGCACTGTGCAGAGGGCCTAGCAAACATCGCCCTTTTTGCTCCTCAGAAGAACCCTATGAACTAGGAAAGCCTCATGCACCTCCTTTCTCTCTGTCACAGACAGATGATGCCTAGAGAGTTATCTGAGACTCAGAGAAAGAGATTCGCTGCCTTGTATAAGTGACTAAAAGTGACAATAACAGCCATTATCCTCATTTTTCTGTTGGGTGATATCACCTCCTGGAAAATGTATATCTGTAGAGTCATCAAACATTTCAAACTACTTTGCATTTCTGTGAGCTCGCTGCCAATCACTCTGATGTTAGCTAATTATGAACTTCAGTGAGCTTTTAGGCTTATGCGGATCTTGGAATTTACCAAGAGATGTCCAGATGCATCAAACCTTCAGAGACAAGGATGTGCTGTCATCTTCCTCAGATACAATAGACTGCAAGAAGAGTATTTGCATCTGTGTATTCTACTGTAAAACTGGAATCGTAATTTAGAACTACTTTTCAGAAATTACATTACGAAAGAGTAGATGAGCCAGGAAGTACCATGACCAGGAAAGGTAGCAAGTGGTTTCTGATTTGTCAACCTTAAAGCATGATGTAGATTTATGGTGTTATAATTGCAGGCTGCAAAATGCAGGTAAAATGCAGAAGACCTTTGAATTAAGCATGGGACCACCAAGAAAGAGAAGCTTCCCCATTTCACTGTCACCAGAACAAACTGTGGGGCAGGGTTGGTAGAAGCTGCTTCAGAAAGGTTCCCAGTCACCAGTTTTAGGATGTTGGCTCTTCTGTATTGAGATATGAGATGTTCTGACAGTTACTACTACTGAAACAACCAGGAATAACTAAGCAGATGTGTGTGTGTGTGTGTGTGTGTGTATTACGACACACACTCCAAATAAACTCTATTGATAATGTCAAAAGTAGAATGTGTGTTTAAAGGATTTGTGATATAAATAAACAAGGTTTTACCCTCCCGATCACATCAATTCTAACATGCTCTTGCAAAAGCTTCTTGGAGAAAATGTAGGCATTCAGTAACTACTGGTAGAGAGTTTTACGTGATTTTATTAATGTGACATTTATATTGCATGGCGTATTTTTAAAGTTCAGGGCTATTCTTATTGGATATTGACAGCCCCTTGTAAAAGACCTTAGAGAATAGGGCATTTCCCCCTGAGAAGCCCAGTGAGGTAGCTCTCACTGCCAAGACTGGCTGGTCCTATCTGAAATGGGAAATGCCTGCATGTTCGCAACAGTGGGTCCAGGCCACATGTAGAGACTCATTTGTACTCTTCCTTCAGAAGCATCCAGTACTTTACCTACGCTCCAAGAACAAAGGAAAGACCTTATTGTCTCTGATATAAACTGAGCCACATAATGATTTCAATAAAACAATTAATGTGTTTCCTATTGATTTTGAAGGAGAGCAGAAACCATTCCTTATAGGACAGAGATGATTTTTATTAGGCTTAGCTGTGATTTTTGTTATGCTTAATTATAAATTGCCAACTGAGTGGACACAATTTGAAAGTTTCCACATGACTATTTACTGATGTTTTTCTGTAGATTTCTTTATGGATTTAAAACATATCTCATTTTCCAATGAGAAAAATCAATAGATGCAGAAAGAAAGAGTGAGTCACATTTCTAAAATAACATGGTAGCTAAGTATGAAGTCAGACTGGGGTGAAACTGGACTCTCTGGGAAGACTCAGGCTGCTTTTCCTAAGAGATCAGGGGCCTCGGAATAGCATTTGTCTCATTGTTTTCCATCCTCCATGCTTCCCTCCCAATGCCTTCTTTCCCAAAACTCATGCTTTGATAGACTTCCATCTCTTACTTTTACATTAGGTCAGCCCAGCCCAATATCACACAGCTGGAAACCAAGACATGCCTGGTAGGGTGAGGCCAGGAAATCATTTGTCCCACTCCTTACAGTCACTAGGAGATTCAGATTTACATGTTGGCCTTTTTAAAAAAATAAAATCTATAATCGGCTTGCAGATATCACAGACATTGCATTTACTTCTGTCAAAATGTTTGTTAAACATAAACATTTAAAATACATCATTAATTGGTCTTTTCTTGTTTTTTTGTAATTTATTGAGAGCCTCCAAAAGTGGAAGTGGTCCAGGCCTCTGGGGGTATCTGAGAGCCTCTGCTGATGACCAATATAAATAAGTCCTGGGCCCAGCCCTGTGCACCCAAAGCATCCCCGCCCTCTGTGCTTTTCATCTGCCCTTGTTCTTGACTCCTTACTTGGCTCTTATATCATCTTGGCTCTGAATCTTCACTTGATATCTTACTTCCAGGCTCACCTTCTGTCCCCAGACTGGACAAGGGATCATGCTTTCTGCTTTTGCCTCTTAGTGTCCCTTAAGTCACAGACTGAAATTATGTTTAGATCTCTTGCTCCTCCCACCCACGTAGTCCCCATCCCCCAGAAGTCTCTGCGGGGTTCTTGCAGCCTTCTCCTCCACCTACATCAGACATAGCTGGACATTCTTCTTTCCAACTTAGTAACCAAACTTGCCCATTGCCATGGCAACACAGATGCATGGTTATTGCAGCAATCACTTCACCTGGGAAACACAGTGGTGCCTCACATCACTCTCCACACCAAGGTTCCACCTGCCATCATCTCCATGAACTCTTCTGGAACAGTTTTGTTCCTGCCCATAGGAAATTTCAGAAAAACAACAACAATATAACTTCTGAACTCTGTGGTGTAGTTATGAATGAACCCACTTGGTATCTTAGCTCTTGAAATGTGGTGAGTAGCTAGAAATATGTCATGTTTTACTGAAGAGATACATTCGTTCTCTATTGATGTATGACAAATTACTGTTACTGAGCAAAAGGGGTTCACTGCCCTGTACACTAGGAGCCGCAGTATTGACTACGACACTGGGTTTTCAGAAAAGAAAGTCTTCTATTGCAAGTTCACTAACAGGAAGACAGGAGTCCTGCTCAAACCCGTCCTCCTGTGCTGGCTTAAGGCAGTAACTGGATTAGAAAAGGTTTAGAGGGTGGATTCCAGGGTTAGTAGGTAATTCGTGGAAGGAAAGGAGGTCTGCATAGTCCCCAGGCACGTGCAGTTACCTCTTCACACTACCTCATGGAGCCCATGTGCAAATCAGGGGGAGTTAGCATGAAACATGCTGTGGGAATGTGGCATGTGACATCAGCAAGCTAGTCCTCCCAGCTACTTGGGAAGCTGAGGCAGGAGAATCGCTTTAACCCAGGAGGCGGAGGTTGCGGTGAGCCGAGATCATGCCATCGCATTCCAGCCTGAGCAACAGAACAAGACTCCATCTCAAAGAAGAAGAAAAGCTTCCAGCCTTTTCCTGTCACCTCTCAACTTACATGTTATTTATATCTGAAATCCTCGAAATATCTTGTTTTTGTGGATGCCTTTTAACCTCATGAGACAGTATTATTAGTGGTTTATGCAACTTGCAAGAGGGCAGAGGTCTGAAGTCACACAACGGCTTAGAAACTTTCCAACATTTTTCTTTTCTTTCTGCTTTGCTCAGCCCCAGCGCAGCCTCATTTAGAGTCTTCTGGTAGTCCCTGGTAGTGCAGGTGGGGATTGGTTTAGGTCTGGTTTCCCCTTACCCTGAGGGTTCCAGTCCCTCCATGGTTGGTGAGCCCTGGCCTTGGCTTCTTCCCTTCCCTGCACAGCTCAGGAGCCAGATCCCACCTTTGCTGCTTCAGCAGATAAACTCAGGAGCCAGATCCCACCTTTGATGCTTCAGCAGATGAACTCAGGGTACGTGCAGCTTTGGGGCTCCAGCAGTCTGCTCATCTCTCAGCTACAGGCCTCCAGCCAAACATCGATTAGCCTGGGGGTTCTTGTCTTTTAAACTCTTCAAATTAATACATACTTTAAGATAGTGATGTTTGTTTATGATATAAACTTATATACAATTGCTTTTAGAAGATGGATTAATTCAAATAATTCACCATTATTGAATCTGAAACCTCAAGAAATATTACATTTAGTTTCAAAATGCTCAGTTGGACTTAAAGGGCACCTGAATCTGAGGGTGAGAACCTTTGCTGTAAATCTACTCTAAAGACACTGGGGCCGATGGTCTTTGGTTTCAAGACCCAAGACAAAGCAGTAAGAACTGCTTAGATTTCTCTTGATAATAAAAATAGCAATTTAATAATAATTAATAGATTGAGCATGTATATATACCAAACAATGGCATATATTTTATATATATTAATTTACTAGAGCAATGCCTACCATATATTATATATTTAATAAATATTAGTTAGTATAGTCATTTTTACACTCACTTCTCAGTTGGAAATATTTTCATTTCTCCTTCTGGCCTCCAGTGGCATAGAGCTGCTGTTTGAGGTCCTATTCTTCCAGAACTTGCTAGAGTTCTTTATTAGGTCATCTCTGTCAATAAAATACACTACAATGCTATAGAGTAGGTGCTTAATATGTTACTGCTCAAATTAGAAGTTTTAATTTTTACAGGGTCTTTGACATCTTCATGTCTAAAGTGTGATTGGAGGGACTACGCATCATGTGTCATTAGCCCACAGGATGTCTCACCCTTTTGATGCTTCTCCAAAGAAGGAACACTCCTGCCCCTGCTGTCACTCTTCTCTCTTCTCCCTGGGTGGACCAAATCTAATGCATCACTGGATTCGAATGCAGAGTGTCTCACTTCCATTTCTAGCATAAATGCTTGCTGGCATTTTAAAATTTAATTTTAACAGGTACAAGCAAGAGCATAAAGAAAACACATCCTTGACTTCAATTCTGTTTGTTTAAGCTAAATCTCAATGCCACTTTAACAGACTTGGACTCTAAATAGTTTAAGTTCTGGTGCCAAGAACCAATTATCTACAGCAAGCAAAATCCAAATGATTTTATGCAGAATGAATCATGCAGGGAGCTTCTGAATCTCAGCAGGCAAATTGGCTCAGAGAAGATGTAATACTGTTGCTTGATTAGAGATGAAGCCACCAACTTAAGGTGGCGGTTTTCAGGGAATGACGGGGATATAAATTCAATACTATTTATGTGAAATTTTCCATATTTCATCTGGATGCAGGGGAAAGGTCTAAGAGCCTTTCATATGGCTCCTAAACTATGTACCTCACGGCATTGTCTAAGACTGAAGACTAAAAATTATATTCATAAACAAACAGTAGGTATTTCTCCTGAATTTATAACTCCAGCAGTCCAGTAAGTTAGGGGCCTTCCCTGGACCTTTGTTTCCATGAACTTTCTGGATTATGTATAATAAAATTCTACATAATGTGATTTTAAAACTTATGATCATCATAAAGTTGTTTAGAAGCTGAAGAAATCTATAATCTATCTCCTAGGAAATTCCTTCTCATAACATTGCATAAATTTACACATTCGTGCACAATTTTTCATAGACTCTTAGGAGGTTTCCAGCTTTCGGTGAAGCTCAGTTGGACTTAAAAGGTACCTCAGTCTAAGGGTAAGAACCTTCGCCATAAATCTGCTCTAGAGACCCTAAGTTTCTTTGCCTGTAGTTCCAGGACCTAGGACGGTTAAGTGATAGGTTTCAAATAATAGATATTTAACTGAGGTAAGTATTATAAGCCACTGATGATAATCACTGAATTAAACCGACTGCACTGGAAGCTGATGTAGCCAACAGGTTCTCCACTTCATCTATTCCATGATACGTCAAAGGACTTGGCAGAAGATACTGCAGTGCATCTTCCTCTTCACCCTGCTCAACTCTCCAACAGACCAGCCACTTCTCATCTGCTTATGTGCTGGCTTCTCTCATTTTGCTTTTCTAGGTTTTTGTACTATGCTTACTTCATGATGGGTCTCTAGTTGAAACCTAGCTGACAAAACCAGCCAACTATGATGTGACACTTTCAGAGCCTATTTAAACGGCAAACTAGAGCTAGGTAGAGAATGGAAACACTGGTCTCAGCATATTCTTTAAGCATACTCACGATTACCATTCATAGCTCAGTATGCTAGCATCTAGACTTAATCAATATATAACTATCATATAATACATATTTGTATTATATTTGTATACAAATACAAATTTAATACATATTTAATTATCTTGGTCAATTTGTTAGCTCTAGATTTGCTTATCTTTCTATTGCTTCAGTCTTATCAATAAACAATTCAAATCACTGATTTTCTGCAAAGAATTATTTCTGGTTCCCGAAATCTGTGTCATGTGACTCAGGTTGTCTACTCAAGAAAAGGACTTTAATTTAACGTAGGAGATAATACCCTCTGTGTTTCAGTCCTTTGGGATGGCTCTTAAACATGGATACACCCAGTTTCCATGCAGAGCTCTACAGCTTGGAGGTGTTGCTGGTTGTGATTCTACCATAGCATCATGGATTGTTTCTACTAAAGTTTTGCTAAGAAACAAAAGGTCGGTGCTGAAATTCTCCACATTAACATGGCTGCTCTGGTTGCAGGCAAGTCTGGTCTTTTATATAGAAGGGCCTCATAGAGTTTGCTGACACACCTAAGACTTGGTTGCAGGTTATCTAACTGAACATGAAACTCTTGTAACCTAAATTGAACCTATTCACACTGAGATCAAAAGGCACTTTTTTTTTCTATTTCTCTTTAAGCTGATTTAGTAGAAGATTGGACAGGCTAACAGGCCCTTGCCATTATTTTAAAGTTGCAACATTCCGCCAGGCCTGGTGGCTCATACCTGTAATCCCAGCACTTTGGGAGGCTGAGGTGGGTGGATCACAAGCTCAGAAGTCAAGACCAGCCTGGCCAACATGGTGAAACCCCATCTCTACTAAAAGTACAAAAAAATTAGCTAGGTGCGGTAGCAGGTGCCTGTAATCCTAGCTAGTCAGGAGGCTGAGGCAGGAGAATCACTTGAACCCAGGCAGCAGAGGTTGCAGTGAGCCAAGATTGCACCACTGCACTCCAGCCTGGGCAACAGAGTGAGACTGTAAAAAAAAAAAGCTGCAACATTCCATTATCCATTATCCGTATAAGTGCCCCACGCTCCACCATTGTTAGTATTTCCAAAGGAGGTTTTTGACCAGAATTTGGAGGAGTGCTGAAGATAATTGAAAAATGTTGTCCAACTAATAAATTGGCCTCCAAAGTTGTCTGAAGAAGGAAACCTCTAAATACGCACATGAAAACCTAGAAAGCAAGGTAGATACCATATCATCTTTAATTATCTGTAGCTTTCATTTGGCCTTAATGGAGCACATTTTTTTTTCTCGTGTTGCTAATATTTAATAATTAGAGGTTTCCTTAATGTGGTTCTGGCTGAAGGACCTAAACTATTATCTAGTTAAATTAGGTTTTCTCGAGTCATGAAGATAAATGCCTTGATCAAATGTGTGCTTTGAAGTTAAATAGATCTGGGTTTCATTTACAGTTTGTTTTTGATCAGCCTCGTGGCATAGGGCAAATTACTTAACACTTGAGCCTCAGTGTCCTCATTGGGCAAAGGATATGAACAGACACTTTACAAAAGAAGACATACATGAGGCCAACAAACATATGAAAAAATGCTCAGCATCACTGGTCACTAGAGAGATACAAATCAAAACCACATTGAGATACCATCTCACGCCAGTTAGAATGGTGATCATTAAAAAATCTGGAGACAACAGATGCTGGAGAGGATGTGGAGAAATAGGAACACTTTTACACTGTTGGTGGGAGTGTAAATTAGTTCAACCATTGTGGAAGACAGTGTGGCAATTCCTCAAGGACCTAGAAATAGAAATTCCATTTGACCCAGCAATCCCATTACTGGGTATATATCCAAAGGA
>CM052666.1:39309785-39334896 GCA_028533165.1 Leontopithecus rosalia
AGCCTGGGGAGAAATGCCAAATGTGGGTGAAGGGGAGGAAGGCAGCAAAACACACTGCCATGTGTGTACCTATGCAACTATCTTACATGTTCTACACATGTACCCCAAAACCTAAAATGCAATAAAAAATAAAAAATTTTTAAAAAAAGAAAATTCACACTTTTGTGAAGACTAGGTGAGATAATGCATACAGGGCCCAAGGCACGATCTCTGGCACACTAAGTATTCAGTAATGGGTATCGCCAAAGAAGGATTTGAATTTTTTGGCCAAATTGTAGATGAGATCAGCCGATGGGTCTGGGTTGCGAAAATCCTTGAGTTTGGCACTCAGAGATTATGGGAACTCTTCTAATGCCCAAGTATATGCTATTTGAACCCAAGAAAGACTAAAATTTTGTGCAACTTAATCTACATTTACATCTGAGACATAAATAATGGAACAGGGAAAAGTTCTTCATTATGGGACATTAAGTCTTCATTCTGTCATTGTTTTCCATTTGTGCCATTTAGTGATGAGTAAAGAAACAGAATTTTGGCTGGGTGCCATGGCTCACCCCTATAATCCCAGCATTTTGGGAGGCTGAGGCAGGTGGATCACGAGGTCAGGATATCGAGACCATTCTGGCTAACATGGTGAAATCCCTTCTCTACTAAAAATGCAAATTTAGCCAGGCGAGGTGGCATGCACTTGTAGTCCCAGCTACTTGGGAGGCTGAGGCAGGAGAATTGCTGGAATCCGGGAGGCAGACATTGCAGTGACTGGAGATTGAGTCACTGCACTCTAGCTTGGGTGACAGAGTGAGACTCCGTCTCATAAAAAAAAAAAAAAAAAAAGAATTCCTTGACTCTTTCCCAATACCTCGGGTAGAGTTTTAGCAGCAAGTAAATTGAACCCAAAGGAATGATTATTCTCATTGTCAATTAATATCTTTTAAGCATGCCATGGTTTGATTAACAAATAAAAAGTGAACTGGAGTCATCATTAAGAGAACTCTAATAAATTTTTTTTGGCTCAATAAGATAGTATTTTTGTGCCCGTGATTAATCTAATGTTGAATGATAAAATGTGAGAGAATCTCACACTTCTCCTAATTTAATCCAGTTCTTTGCAACACTATTTTTGTAACTTTGAAGATCCTGACTTGATTCTATAAAAGCATTAAAGATTCATTAATGAATGTTTACATAATTACACACACACACACACACACACACACACACACAGAGGCTGATATTATGATAGGAAAGAACAATTAGCAAGCTTATTTAGGGTCCTGTTTATACAGGTGATATGGAAGCAAATTGGTTTGTGTTTTTTTTACTGAAAGTAAATGATCATGTATTTGGACCTTCTCCAATCTTGTTTTTACAATAAAATCCCAAAACTAATTAACAGGTTTTTTTTGAGACGGAATCTCACTCTGTCACTCAGGCTGGAGTACGGTAGCACAATCTTGGCTCACTGCAACCTCTGTCTCCCAGGTTTAAGTGATTCTCCTGCCTCAGCCTCCCAAGTAGCTGTGACTACAGGCACACACCACCATGCCTGGCTATTTTTTGTATTTTTAGGAAGTACGAGGTTTCACCATGTTGGCCAGGCTGGTCTTGAGCTCCTGACCTCAGGTGATTCACCTGTCTCAGCCTCCCACAGTGCTGTGATTATAGGTGTGAGCCACTGCACCCAGTCAAATCAACACTTGAGACATTGACATTGACAATCAAAAAAGTGAATGTACTTGCTTGTGGAATAAAACACATTCTTGATGGTAGAAACATGCCATCTTTTTTTAAAGACACATACGAATTAGAAACAAGAGGCTTATTTGGCTATATTAAAGATACAGAAAGAGATTTCCCTACCCTCTTTTTTTAAGAGTTTTGCCTTAGATGTACATCTATACATATATGTATTAGGTACATGTAAATATTCACAAGTGTGTATGCACACATGTGCACACATGCACATATGTATATGTGTGTATAAGTGTGTACGAGCACATGTACACATGCACATGAGCACGTGTACACATGTATGTGCACACACGTGTATTCATATAAATGTGTGCGCATATACATGCACACGTGTACATATGTGCACACGTGTGTATATGTGCATGTGTATTTATGTATATGCACACATGTGTACACACGCACACACATATAGCTATGTGTGTGCATCCATGTGTACATGCATGTGAGCACATGTGTACATATGTGCCTGCACACGTGTGTGCAGGCATGTGTATATATGTATGTGCACATGTGTAGGTATGTATATGCACATATGTGTATGTGTGTATGTATACACATTTTACATGTACATATGCATATGTAAAACTACACATTTGTATATGTATGCATGTGTGCATGTGTATAGGTGCACATACAATTACATACATTTTTACAGATATTTTTATGTAAAATACTTACGGATCTGTAAAAATACACGTGTATATGTACACATGTGTACATACTATGTATATGTACATACACTTCACATATTCATAGCATACATATTACATATACATGTTGCATATACACATATTTTTACATATACATATTACACATATTACGGATACATATTATTGCATATACATACATTTTACATATACATACATGTACACATGTATATGTTAAAATACACGTGTGTGTATGCATATGTATATGTACATACATATTTTACATATACATATGTATATGTATACACATTTTTTAAAATTTTGAAATATTTTTTAGAAATCAATATGTATGTACACACATTTCATAAATAAACACATATGTTTATACAAATATATGAACTGTTTTTGAAGGCTACCTAGGCTTTGTCACCTTTCTGACTCAGGAATGTCTTTTTCAACAACCTGGAAGCCATCTCTTTGGAAGGTGAACATCACCTCAACTAACACCCCATCTCCCTCTTTCTGTGAGAGAAGAGGAGGTGACTTACTGAGCTCTTTGCTTGCTGCAGTTTGCAGGACAATCCTCTGTCATAAAGACATGCGAAGGTTGCTTTTTCCTCTGGATAAAGCCAATTATCTAACACAGATAGTCATCCCAACTACCAGGTAAATTTAGAATGAACTGTGTGTGACAAATGATGCTGTCGGTAACTTAAGAAATAGTCACTGTTTCCCTTGAAAACATGTATGTCATGTGTTATGTCTGCTTGGCTGTATGAAAGGGTGAGATTTATTTCTGCAATTGTGGATCTCTCAGTGGATTGTCTGTGATGA
Source organism: Leontopithecus rosalia (assembly GCA_028533165.1). Classification (NCBI taxonomy): domain Eukaryota; kingdom Metazoa; phylum Chordata; class Mammalia; order Primates; family Cebidae; genus Leontopithecus; species Leontopithecus rosalia. Next base: position 39,313,019 of record CM052666.1, read on the forward strand.
GTATCATGCTCTGGTTTAATGCTTATTCAGTCATAGGAGTGTTCTCTTTCTCCACCACTTTTGTGGGGAAAATTTCAGGATTGGAAGAAAGTATTAGTTTCAATTCTATTTCTCCAATGATTTAACACGTGTTTGTTAGGTGCCTACTAATTCTTGGGTACTCTTTTAGACACGGGGGATTGGTCAGTAACCAAAATAGACAAAATCCTGCCATTATGAAACTTATATTCTAATGACATCTTTTCCAGAAATTGGCTATTTTTTATTAGATAATGTTATTTCCTAGCATATCTATCAGAAGAGGTAAGTTTGCTTTTTGCTTTCTTTATCAAAATAATTGAAATTTGTCATCTGTTTGCATGTTTTTGATATATGAGCTAAACTGTCAAGGAACTTGAATACTCTGTTTATCTAAATGAACACTGCCACTGTTGTGGGTTACAGTAGAAGCTTTATGTGGCTTCTAGTGACCTAGAATGTTGAAAATTGAATAGTTCAAAATTTTCAGGCTGGACGTGGTGGCTCATGCCTGTAATCCCAGCACTTTGGGAGGCCAAGGTGGGTAGATCGCTTGAGGTCAGTAGTTTGAGACCAGCCTGGCCAATATGGTGAAGGCCTGTCTCTACTAAAAACACACACACACACAAAAGCAACAAATAGCTAGGGGTGGTGTGTGTCTGTAGTTTCAGCTACTAGGGAGGCCGGGGCAGGAGAGTCTCTTGAACATGGGAGGTGGAGGTTGCAGTGAGCCGAGATCATGCCACTGCACTCCAGCCTGGGCCTCACAGTGAGACTCTATCTCAAAAATAAAATAAAAAATTCATTACTATTTAGCAATCCATAGTTTATGCAGCTCAGGCTTTTTCTTTTTAAAAAGTTTTTGTATTTCTAAGAAATTGAAAACCTAGGGTGCACTCTGAAGATGTCCAAATTTGAAAGCAATGAAGAAAAAAACTGTGAAATTTTAAATAATTCAAGGCCACATACAGAATAAGTACCAAAAGAGCAACATTATTTATAAGAACTCATCTTATAAACCAATTTTTAAATATAAATATATATATACATTCTGAGATTAAAACAAAAGATTAGTAAAAACATCAGTAATTTAGAAAATATCTGTTTTACACACTCCTTCCATACTATCCACTGTCACTCTTAGCAATTTATTAATAATTTGTTTAGATTTAAGTAATTATCTCTTTGGAAATTTATCTTGTGCAATGTGAAAATGTACACCACCATTGTACAGCTCTTGACACTTTTCTTCTGAAGTGTTCTCAAGTTCTTGGAAAGTGTTTTCATGTTTACCGCAGAAATGTTCGCATGATCCTAATATGAAAAATAGAAAATAAATCTTAAGAGTTAAACAATGGAAGACCATTTCATGAATTCTTCTCTAAATTCTAATTTTGAGAATGAATTTGTGCTACTTTTAGAAGATTCTCTTGAAATCTTTCTTGAATCTCTGCCAATATACTGGCCCATTTTATATATTTACATTTTTACGTGAAATGTATCCATGTAAAAATGTACCTGTCTTTTCCATTCACTTTCTGAAAAATGAAGAACAAATTTTACTTGATTTACTCCCACATCAAATGAGAATAAGCTTAACATCCCAAGAAAATCAGGAAGGTTGGACAGTATGAGAGGCTTGCCAATAAACAGCAATTATAATGGGTAATAATGATAAGCATTTCACATTGAGCATTGTTTTCCACCCGTAGCATTACTATGAAGTAGATACTATTATTTTCTTCTACAGACAAGTTAGGGTAGTTATGGACAGAAATGGGAGCTGAATCTGAGCAACTTGTCTCCCAAACCTGTACTCAGTGTAGAACGTATGTGTGTATGTGCACTTACCTTATTTCAACTGACTCTTTTTTAAAGCAAAAAGAAAACAATCGCAGAGTTAAAGAACTATACTTATCATTAGCTATAAAGACAATATGAACCACCAGGCAAAAGAAAAGTCATAAATGATGCTAGTGAGGGTATAAGAAATGGATGAATATACAGACAGGATAAATAAGTCATAAAAGAGTCTACAGGGCTTTTGATATCCTCACAGTTGCCACTGAATAATCATGCAAGCCGATTATTGGAATGAAGAAGTACCCCGTAGGCTTGACTTCCTTCATGTTTAAGCCCATCCTCCATCACGGATTAATGCTTGGTCTTTCAGGAAAATCTCACAGAGCTGTTCTTATCCTGGATACAATGCAAGTACTACTTCCTCCTCCTCCTGTAAGGTTCTTTTATTTTTATTTTTTTATTTTTTATTTTTTTGAGACGGAGTCTTGCTCTGTCACCAGGCTGGAATGCAATGGCGTGATCTCGGCTCACTAAGATTCTCTTAATGTTGTAGAAGCACGCTGGAGAGACCATGGGGCCATCTTGTTCAGTTCTTCAGTCTGTTTCATTTAATGCACCATGGAATGTGTTATACATGTCAAATTAAGACTTCCTGCCAGGTGCGGTGGCTCACACCTGTAATCCCAGCAGTTTGGGAGGCCAAGGCAGGATGATCACCTGAGGCTTGGAGTTCAAGACCAGCCTGACCAACATGGAGAAACCCCGTCTCTACTAAAATGGCAAAATGAACCAGGCATGGTGGCACATGCCTGTAATCCCAGCTACTCAGGAGACTGAGGCAGGAGAATCGCTTGAACCCAGGAGGTGCAGGTTGTGGTGAGCCGAAATTGCACCATTGCACTCCAGCCTGGGCAACAAGAGTGAAACTCCATCTTAAAAAAAAATTAATTCTTTCTTTGCTTTATTCCCACACAGGGTGAATTATCAGTTGTTTTGCACTTACCAAATATTAGAAGTATCAGAGTTTCTACATTCATGCACATTCCAAACCTAAACAAAAACTTCCTTATCACCATATTAAAACATTGCTTAATTTATCCCACATTCATCCGTGTTTTCATGAGCACATTGCACGCTTTGTTTTAGGCATCCGTGTTCAGAAGCTTCAAATTAAATTGAATTAGCCTGATACAGTAGACCTTATGGAAATCTATTACCAGAGTGACTTCTTTGTAGTTGTAGCCAAAAAGACGCCTGTCGTAAGTCACAAGACGCCTGTCGTAAGTCACAAGATGCCTGTCGTAAGTCACAAGACACCTGTCATAAGTCGCCTCTGTGACTTTACTTTGGGTTTACTCGTTTATCATACTCTATATACACATACCCAGGCTCTATATATCAAAAATATTTTGAGACAGGGTTTCTCTCAAATCACCCAGGCTGCAGTGCAGGGTTGTGATCACAGCTCACCTCAGCCTCCTGAGTCGCTGCAACCACCACCATGCTGGGCTAATTTTTTTTGCCTTTTCAGAGCAGGAGTGAGCGTTTATTAAAAAGCTTTAGAACAGTAAGGAAAGGAAAGAAGGAAAGAGCAACTTGGAAGAGGGACAAGCGGGTGACTTGAGAAACAGGTACAACTGGGCTAACTTTTTAAAAACAATTTTGGTAGAGACAGGATCTCAATTTAGTCAAATTTTTAACATTGAGGAATCTCTGGGATTTCTCAATTCAAATGTTTTCCTTTAATATTAATGTTTATATCTGGAAGTCATCTAAGACTATTCTATCTCATCAGTGGGCTACACATTTCTTGGCTAGTCTTGTAGTGGTCTACACAAATTAAAAAAAAATAGGTAGTGGGCTGGACGCGGTGGCTCATGCCTGTAATCCCAGCACTTACGGGAGGCTGAGGTGGATGGATTACCTGAGGTTAGGAGTTCAAGACTAGCCTGGCCAACATGGTAAAACCCGTCTCTACTAAAAATATGAAAAATTAGCCAGGTATGGTGGCACATGCCTTTAATCCCACCTATTTGGGAGGCTGAGGCTTGAACCTGGGAGGTGGAGGTTGCAGTGAGCCAAGATCACACCATTGCACTCCAGTCTGGTGACAGAGGGAGACTCTGTCTCAAAAAAAAAAAAATTGGTAGTGATGCCTGAGTCTTTCACATGGTGTATGGATGTCTGTGTGACAAAGAGCCAGGAAAAGATTCAGGATGCAGCAGCAACTGTAATCAGGGATAATTTGGAAATAACCCACATATCAATGCCATCAGGATTTGCACCATATACTTTAATCATCTATTGCAGTGGGAAACAGCTAGGTTCCCACAAAAAATTTTGCAGTCTTAGGAAGAAGGGAAGGAGGCAGAAAATGAAATACATTCAGAAATCAGCTTCAGTTCACGTGAAGAGAGAAAAGCAATGAGATGAACAGAGAGAATAGAATAATTAAGGAGAGAGCAAGAGGAATTTATGTCTGTGAATACTAGGTTTTAGGTCCCAAATGACTATTGCACATATTTAATGCTGTGCAAGAAAGGGAGAGAGATCTCATAGCTTCCACAGCAGCAGTGTGACCCCTAGGAGGGCTCCGAACTTCTTACATCCAATTTCCTGCCCTTTCCTTGCTGGAGCCTCAGGATTAGAGGCATCCTTTCTGTTTGCCTACCGTAAACCCACAGGGTCCTTCCTGCTATCCTGGTTCTAAATCCTTGCAGAAGAGATTTACAGGGTTGCTGTTGCATTGCAAATGCAGCCACAGGGGACCTTCACAAACTCTCCTTGCAAATAGGTCCAACAAGCATGCTCCAATAACATGCTCCTGTATTCTGACAATTACATTTGACAGAGCACACTTCCATTTGCATATTGTTACTGCCTTCCCAGCATAATAGACAATCCCGTGAGATTTATGCTTTAAAGAGGTTCTGTGTTGATGTGTCTCCAGGATTTGTTTCAAGATTTAGAGTTCCTTTTAGCAGTTCTTGTAGTGGTGGCTTGGTAATGGTAAATTCTCTCAGCTTTTGTTTGAAAGTGACTGTCTCTTTCCTTCATATATAATGCTTAGTTTTGCTGCATACAAAATTCTTGGCTGATAATTGTTTTCTTTGAGGAGGCTACCGATAGGGTCCCAATCCCTTCTAGCTTGCAGGGTTTCTGCTAAGAAATCTGCTGTTAATCTGACAGGTTTTCCTTTATAGGTTACCTGGTACTTCTGTTTCACAGCTCTTAAGATTCTTTCCTTCGTCTTAATTATGGATAACCTGATGACAATGTGTCTAGGCAAAGATCTTTTTGCAATGAATTTTCCAGGTGTTCTTTGTGCTTCTTGTATTTGGATGTCTGGGTCTCTAGCAAGACCACGGAAGTTTCCCTCAATTATCCCCCCAAATATGTTTTCCAAGTTTGTAGAATTTTCTTCTTCCTCAGGAATATTGATTACTCTTAGGTTTGGTTGTTTAACATGACCCCAGACTTCTTAGAGGCTTTCTTTCATATTTTCGTATTCTTTTTTCTTTGCCTTTATTGGATTGGGTTAATTCAAAGACCTTGTCTTTGAGCTCTGAATTTCTTTCTTCTACTTGTTCAATTCTATTGCTGAGACTTTCCAGAGCATTTCATATTTCTAAGTGTCTGACATTTTCTGAATTTTTTATTGTTTTTACTTTAAGCTATTTATTTCATTGACTATTTCCCCCTTCACTTCTTGTATCATGTTTTGGATTTCCTTGTATTGGGCTTTGCCTTTCTCTGGTCCCCCCGTGATTAGCTTAATAACCAACCTGCTGAATCCTTTTTCAGGTATATCAGGGATTTCTTCTTGGCTGTGAGCTATTGGTGGTGAACTAGTGTGATTTTAGAGGGGGTGTTGAAGAACCTTGTTTTGTCATATTATCAGGATTGATTTTCTGGTTCCTTCTCATTTGGGTAAGCTCTGTCAGAGGGAAGGTCTAAGGATGAAGGCTGTTGTTCAGGATCTTTTGTCCCACAGGCTGTTCCCTAGATGTAGTGCTCTCCCTCTTTTCTTATGGATGTGACTTCCTATGAGCTGAACTGCAGTGATTATTGTCTCTCTTCTGGGTCTAGCCACCCAGTAAGTCTACCTGGCTCCAGACTGACACTGCGGATTGTCTGCACAGAGTTCCTGTGATGTGAACCATCCATGGGTCTCTCAGCTGTGGATACCAGTGCCTGTTCTGGTGTAGGTGGTGGGTTGGGTGCAATGGACTCCTTGAGGGTTCTTAGCTCTGGTGGTTGAATGCTGTTTTTGTGCTGGTTGGCCTCCTGCCAGGAAGTGGCGCTTTCTAGAAAACATCAACTGTAGTAGTGTGGAGAGGGACCAGCAGTTGGTGGGGTCCTAGAACTCAAGATTATATGCCTTTTATCTTTAGCTACCAGGGTGGATAGGGAAGGACCATCAGATGTGGGCAGGGTTTGGTGGTCTCTGCTCTGACTCTCCTTGGGCAGGTTCTGCTGCAGCTGCTGTGAGGGATGAGGGTGAGATTCGAAGGTCACTAGAGTTGTGTACCCAGGAGGATTATGGCTGCCTCTGCTGAGTCATGCAGGTTGTCAGGGAAGTGGGGAAAGCCGGCAGTCAGAGGCCTCACCCAGCTTCCATGCAAGCCGAATGGCCAGTCTCACTCTCTCCATGGCCCCAACAGCCCTGAGTCTGTTTGCAGGCAGAGGGCAAGATGGGCTTGAAAACTTGCCCCAGGATACCTGCCTCCCAGTTGCAAAACAAATGGGCTTGGTTCTTTCCCTGTCTGTGGAGTCTGCACACTAGATTTGCACCTTTCCCCAAGATCTTCTCACCCTGTTCACACTGTTAACAAAGCTCAGCTAGAGATTTCCTTCTCTCTGTGGAGTTTTAGCCCCTGCTCCTCTGGTCACTCTTCCGATGGGTCCCTGTGGGGCCAGGTAGGAATGGCACCTCCTCCTAGGAGATGCAGTGAGCCCCCAGGGCGTTTCTGCTGCTTCTTCTACCCCTGTGTTTCACTGGGCTTCCTGAATTGACTCAGCTCCAGATAAAGCTAGAAGCTTCTCCCACAAGCAGACCTTCAGCTTCTCCAGTGGGAGTGTGTGTTCAAAAGAGAATGGTCTCCCTTTCCCATATCCAAAGTTGGGGCACAGTATTTGGGGGTATCTCCTGGGTCCTGCAGGAGCAGTCTGCTTTCTTCAGAGGGTCTGTAGGTCCTATCAGGATTGCTGCTTTTTTCTCGCACTGGATCTGGAACTAAAATTCACAATGCAAGCCTCTACACACTGCTCTGTCCAGAGTTGCAATGTGCTGAGACCAGCTCAGTCACAGAGACCCCAATCCAGGTGGTGCTGAAGGAATTAAGAAACAGACACAAAGACAGAGTGCAAAAGTGGGATCAGAGTGGGACGTCAGGGGGCTGACGGCACTTCCCAGCTGAAAGCCCAGGGCAGGCTCCAACCCACGTATTTATTATTTGTGAACAAGTGATTATTTTTAATAAGTAGGTGCTCAGTGTTTCTTCATAGAATAAAGATAAACAGGCAGACAGTGCCTGTTTGCTATTAAAATAGAAATAAACTAGAAAGCATTCTTTACAAGTCAGCAACGGGGACACGGTCCTGTATTCTGTGTTTTGGGAACTGGTTTAGCTAGTGCATGACTGGTACATATCGCTTACTTATTCTAGTTTTCGGTCTGGGGATGGCTCGGTGTTCCTTGCCATCGCCTCTCAGCAAACAACATATATTCCATCACACACATGCCAAGACCTCCTCCCAAAAGCAATCTAGTCCTGCCTCCAGTCTGCCATTGTGAGCCCATCATCACCTTTATCTTAATTTTTCACAAAATGTCAACATTGGGCTTTTAGCTTTTATCATGGAATCCCGTTCATTTGAAGCTTTGACCTTCGTGATGCTTAAAAAATGTGTGTTGTTCTTTTACAGTTGTCCTTTCATATCAGAGTGCCTCTGTCAACAGCCAGTATGAATTCTTCTGATGGTCCTTTGATGGTCAGGAGCACATTTTAAAAACAAGACTTCATCTTTCGTGGGTTATCCTTTCAGAAATTTTGTTCTTGGAATGAAAACCTTAATTCTTCTAAATGGTTTTGATGTCAATCTTCCCTATGTCCGTATATGTCCAGTTATCTGTGTCTGGTGTTCATAAGCCACTGTAGGATAAACTTCAAGAATATTTTGTCTAAATAAGTTTTCTTTTAATTTCCAAATTACTAATACTTTTGAATGAAAAAGAAACTTGAGTTTGGAATAGAAGCTGCCCTGCCTTCCTCTGTAAATTGAGAGATGAAATTGTGACCAGGGTAAACCAAGAATGTATAACCAGATGTTCTGTTTTTTGCAGAACAGATGTCAACTTAGAGAAGCCTAATGCTACTGTGTCTCACCTCTCTGTACATTTTTCTTTTCACGTGTGCAATTGTTTGTCCACTTTCTCTGCTTGGTTGTGTGTATTGTGTGTTCTCCTTTCAGTATCTCTTCTCTTTCTTCCCTTTCATGCTCATTCACATGTTTTCTGTCTTCATTCAATAATTCAACACTTACAATTCAATACAATACATACAACACAGCAACTACCAGGTACCAGGCAAGTACTGTTCTAGGTATCATCTTCAAGTCTGTGAATATCTCTGTAAAAACATACTTTCCTTATAGGGCCAGGCGCAAGGGCTCATGCCTGTAATCCCAGCACTTTGGGAGGCCGAGGCAGGTGGATCATGAGATCAGGAGTTCGAAACCAGCCTAGCCAACATGGTGAAACCCCATCTCTACTAAAGATACAAAAAATTAGCCAGGCGTGGTGGTACATGCCTGTGATCCCAGCTACTTGGGAGGCTGAGGCAGGAGAGTCACTTGAACCCCGGGGGTGGTGGAGGGTGGAGGCTACAGTGAGCCCAGATTGCACCATTGCACTCCAGCCTGGGTGACAGGGCAAAACTTTGTTTCAGAAAAAAACACCATACTTTTCTTGTATGAAGAAATCCTTTGTTCAACAAATACTTAGAATCTGTAAGAGATGCCAGGCAATTTGCTTGGTTCTGGGATCATCCTCTTTTTCCCTGTTCATATTACATATATATCCAGAATCGAAAAAAAGGCCTATCTCCTATTTATATGCTTTAGGCATATATTCTCTCTCACCAACACTTAAGAATATTTATGAGGTCATTTTTAAGGCGTTCTCTGCCGGTTGCAATGTAACCATTTGAAGTCATACACATTTACAAGTAAATAAATGATTTTTAAGTCTCTCAGCATTAAGGAATACATTAATGTCTCTCAACATTAAAGAAAACAACTTTCCTGAAATACACAATGCCTTCATATCTTCTCATATTACAGTTTTGTCTCAGCCCTTTTTTCTCTTTTTCCTAAAAATTCTTCCCAAAGATTTATTTGTTTTTCTTTAAATCATTTTCAGTGCTGGATTTGTTCTTCTTGGCACTTGTTACTTTTCCAGTGGGACGATGGTCCTTAGTGATGTGCATGAAGCACTTCTGGCTCTCTGCGTTCAGGGCACCTGTGCGGATGTGCCTCTGGGCCACCTTAAGGTTGGGTAGAGCTGTGTGATTAGTCCTGACCAATAAGCTGTAAGCAGAAAGGGTGATTGCTGTTTTCAGAAGAGAACATTAAATTGCCAGTAAGGTCCTCCAAAACTCTCTTTCCCCTTATCATAGCAACAATAATATTGGAGAAGATGGTTGCTCTGACAATATTATTGCTAGAATGAGGAGCCAAAGACAGAGAACTTACGCACTTATAATGGTCTTGAAGTATGAGAGGAAAATACTCCACTAGGGGAGGAAGTTGTTACCGCAGCACAAGCTCGCCTACCCTAACTGGTACTCCAAGACTCCATCATTCTAACATGTAGTTATAGACCTGGAAGTGAAATTCTGGGATGTATATAGGCAAATAAACACAGTCTCTGTCCATTTGCATCATAAGCAGAGCCATTACTTAAAATAAATGGAAATAAAACTTGGGTGTAATATCTTGCATTTCCAACCTAGAACTTCAGGGTTACTCAGGCATCTCCTGAGTTTCACCTATCATTGTTTTTCTTTGTAAAATGGCAAGTACATTACTGGAGGTGATTTTGGGGCTAATGAATTTTGGCAAGGTTCTGTAATATCTAAAACTTTTATCACATTTCAATTATTTAATGGCATTTGGGAGGGCCAGAATGGAGGCCATGTTTTGCTCCATGCGTTGCCAAATCAGTGGCTGTTTGCAACAAAATGCTTAACTTCATAACATAAATGATAAATATTCATTGAAAGCAGCCCTCCAGAAATGCAGAAGAACACTCGTTTTTTTAATTATTTTCCAACTTATTTGTCTCTTAAGCCAGAAGCACATTGTGATAATGTGACATAATAAGAAATATAGTATACATTTGGTCTTTATCCTCAGTTCCTGGCAGAGTTTCTAAAACTCTTGGAATTTACTCAGTGATGGAATGAAAGGAGCATCTTTTGTTGTTCATAAGAAGACCTTAAAAATTGTTTTTAACTTTATTTTTTGTGAGTACATAGATGTATATAGTTATAGGATCCTTGAGATGTTTTGATACAGGCATGAAATATGAAATAAGCACATCATAGAGAATGGGGTATCCATCCCCTCAAGCATTTATCCTTTGTGTCACAAACAAATCAATTATACTCTTTATTTTAAAATGCACCATTGAGTTATTATTGACTATAGTCACCCAGTTGTGCTATCAAATACTAGGTCTTCACAATAAGCCCCTTTCAACCGTATCTGAGTTTATGGTAATGAACGAGGGCCCCTAGATAGCTTCAGAGTGGAGGCTGAATGCCAGAGGAACCAACTCTGTGATGAGAGGGTCATTACCTTTAGCCCAACCTCCCTGACCTCAAGGGCGGGGAGAGGCACTACAGAGTAAGTCAGTCACCAAGAGCCAATGATTTAGTGAATAATGTCTGTGTAATGGAACCTCCATAAAAATCCAAAAAACAGGGTTCAGAGAGATTCTGGGTTGGTGAACACATCTAGGTTCTGGGAGGCTGGCAACCCTAGGAAGCTCCATTTCCTATCTCCCATACTTTGTCTTATGCATCACCCATTTGTCTATTTCTGAGAAGTATCCTTTATAATAAATGGTAATACCAAGTAAACTGTTTTCCCGAATTTTTCTGTAAGGCTTTCTAGCAAAGGTAAGAAGACGGATGTAGGAATCCCCCAATTTATAGAACAGTCAAAACTGTGAAAGGCCTGAATTTGCAACTGGCATTTGAGGTTGGGCAGGCAGTTGCTGGGCAGATGTCCTTGCAAAACTATTTGTGTGTGTGTAAGGTTAAGATGGCCTTTTTATGATTGTAGTTTTTATAGAATCTTTCTCTTTATCAGGCATACAAGTGTGAGAACTCTTTCTTCCTGGTCTTCCCCAACTCTGTTTATCATAGTTTTCTTAACATTAGTGAGCCACTTTGATTCTGACAGCTTTCACAGTTCGATGGCCAAGATATTAAGTTTGAGCGCTGGTATTCAATTTCTATCTTCTTCCTAAGCGGTGTGAATAATATTGGCCTTTTGTTGCCACCAACCTTCTTCTAGACACAGGTATGCCTTAAAAAAGGAAAGATCGGCCGGGTACGGTGGCTCATGCCTGTAATCCCAGCATTCTGAGAGGCCAAAGCGGGAGGATCACCTGAGGTTGGGAGTTCAAGACCAACCTGATCAACATGGAGAAACCCCATCTCTACTAAAAATACAAAATTAGTCAGGTGTGGTGGCACATGCCTGTAATCCCAGCTACTCAGAAGGCTGAGGCAGGAGAATCGCTTGAACCCAGGAGGCAGAGGTTGCAGTGAGCTGAGATCACACCATTGCACTCCAGCCTGGGCAACAAGAGCGAATTAAAAAAAGAGAGAGAGAGAAAGAAAAGAAAAGAAAGATGTAGTATGTGGGGTGGAGAACAGTGAAACCTCTCTCAGTGGAATGGGTGTGTGCTCTATTCAGTGGTACCACATCTGCTGCAACATTTTCATGGCATCCAGTCTGCTTGGTCTGAATGCATGGCCAAACTGGCTTAGAGCCAATTAGGAGAAGGCCTGCTTTAGGTGCTTGCAAAATAGAGATTTTATGACCTCCTATGGAGAAATGATACTAAATGACCACAGGTTTGAAAGAGACTGTGCTTAAGCTGCACAGGTAAATGGACACAGAGCTATCCACCTGCCAAATCACTGAACATCTCTTTAGAATTCGTCTGTGCACATATAGAATGTTTAAACATATTCCGCAGAGGGGATATCAGAAAATAATAGGATTGGTGTACTCACCAGATCAGTTTGTGACTGTGTTTTAATGGTGATTTTTCCTGACAGTTTCTAAATTGCTTCAGGTTCTCCTCTTCCATTTATTTCTAGTTGTTGGATGTTTACTGATAAAGTTATTGAGCCTGTAATTTACCTGAAGAGTCCTAAAGATAAAAGAAGACGCAAGTTCTGAGGCTTTCTAATCACTGGTTTGGTAATCTAGAGCAAGTCATTAAAACAACCTAACTTTAACATTTCACCTGTAAAATATAAAGATAATCAGACTTATCCTCCCAGGGTGGTTGGCTGATACTGTACAATAACTTTAAAAAATTCCTTTTCCCATGGTTTGAATGTCTGTCCCCTCCAAAACTCATGTTGAAATTTTAGGCTGGGTGCAGTGGTTCACGCTGGTAATCCCAGCACTTTGGGAGGCTGAGGAGGGTGGATCGCTTGAGGCCAGGAGTCCAAGACCAGTCTAGCCAACATGGTGAAACCTCGTCTCTATGAAAAGTATAAAAATCAGCCGGACGTGGTGGTGGGCGCCTGTAGTCCCAGCTTCGCAGGAAGCTGAGGCAGGAGAATTGCTTAACTCTGGAAGGCAGAGGTTGCAATGGGCTGAGATCATGCCACTGCACTCCAATCTGGGCAACAGAGCCAGACTCCATCTCAAAAAAAATAAATAAATAAAAACAAAAATAAATTTCATGGCCATTGTCAACAGTTTGAAGAGGTAGGACATTTGAGAGGTGATTAAATCCTGAAGGCTCCATTCTATACGGATTAATATCATTGTCTTGGGAGTGAGTTGGTTGTAAGACGGTGCATTCAGCCCCCTTTCCTGTCTCTCTCTGGCCCTCTCACTTTCTGCCATGTGATGATGCAGCAGGAAGGCCCTTATACATGCAGGTACCTTGATCTTGGACTTCCCAGCCTCCAGGACTGTGAGCAATAAGTGTCTGTACATTATAAACCATCTAGTCTCAGATATTCTGGTATAGCCACAAAATGGACTAGGGCATATCTAAACACAATGTGACAATATGATCAGAATAGAGATAATAGTTTCTTTATAGATAAATACAGAGTAATTTTACAAAAGCTATTACAGGTACATTGTGGCCAAATTCTTTAGCCTACCAGAGGTTTGCATTTCGGCAATTTACATATTTTTTAATAAATATTAGATGACTATCTATTAGGTGTCAGACCATATATTAGATGCCCAGAGAGATTAAATTGTAGAAGACATATTGTCTCCTATAAAGAAAATTATTTTTTAAATGCAAAGAAAAAGACCCACAAGCCAATAATGGACTCTGCGTGAGAATCATTTGATTAAGGAAGTTAGGAAGAGAAAGAACATGAAGGCAATCCTGTGCAAAATATGCATACCGGCAAAGCAATTCTTATTAAACCTACAGTGTCGGCAACAATGCTGTAGCCACAGCTGCTGAGCCTAATTGAGCTGTATTTGCATTTCAAAAATCAACACCTGAGGCCACATTCAAATTATTCTACCAGAGGCTACTGTAGGGAATTAGAACTTTGGAGATAATTAACAATATAATTTTTTTCTATCATTTTGTCCAAAGGGAAGATTCAGTTTACAGCAAATTAAGTAATACTATTTAATATTATATGTGAATGGGTTACATAATCATTCTTTATGTAAACATATTTTTGCACAATGAGCTACCCTAGAAATAAAGTTTTAATGTTTGAGTTAGGGAAGAATCATGATAAATAACCCATCAAATCTCAAACTGATGATATCATAAAAAATGGTTTTAATAAGTGATTTCGGTTTAAAGTAAATTCAGTTTGTGATATATACCCAAAGGTGACAAGTGGTCTATATAAGGTACTGATTCACATTTACATCCATGAATGATGTCTAGACATGTATAATAAACTGCTAGGGAAGCTGGCCAGAGTCAGTCCATGATAAGACTGCTGAGATGCCTAGGAAAGAAATATTCAAGGAATAATACTAGCTAAAACTGTCATAGCCTTCACTATGATCCATATTCCATATGTGTGGAATACCATAGCAGTAGTCCTAGGACATTCTCTGTGTTAATCCAGCTCACAGTGACTCCATGAGATGGGTACCATTATCATTCCCATTTTACAGATGGGGAAACTGAGGTTCAGATAGGTTAAGCAGGTTGCCTGAAGTCACACAGCTAATGGTTGGGGCCCATCCAGTATTGGTCTCAATACTTGATGGGGCTAGTATGGAATCCCAGCACTTTGGCATCAAAGTGGTTTGTTCCTAACCACCATGCTGCTGGGTGCAGTGGCTCACACCTGTAATCCCAACACTTTGGGAGGCTGAAGCAGGCAGATCACAAGGTCCAGAGATCAAGACCATCCTGACCAACATGGTGAAACCCCATCTCCACTAAAACTATAAAAATTAGCTGGGCGTGGTGGCACTTGCCTGTAGTCCCAGGTACTCAGGAGGCTGAGGCAGGAGAATAGCTTGAACCTGGGAGGTGGAGGTTGCAGTGAGCTGAGATTGTACCACTGCACTCCAGCCTGGTGACAGAGTGAGAGACTCCATCTCAAAACACACACACACACACACACACACACACACACACAAACACACACACAGAAAAAACCCACTATTTTATAATGTGCTAGAGCTTGACTCAGTAACAGAGCCTGAGTCTTCAGAAGAAAGAAGACTTCCCCAGGATGCAAGAAGCTACATCAAAGACAAGAATTTTTGTTCATTGTGGTCACACAGACATAAGATTACACACTGGGTTAGATTGCCAATTTAAACTCAAGTGGATCAGAACTTATGTAATATCAAGATTTGCTAGATATTTCAAAGGTACAGTCAACCATGGAGCATAAAGTGAGAAAGATCAGGAACACCCATGTGACTTCCTTGGCCCAGAACTGAACACATGCTTTCTTGCTCAAAATAATAGACGAAGTTGCCAAGTGAAGTATTGCAGGGTTCTAAACACAGTAGGCAGCACTTCTAAGTTATAGCCCCAAGGGGAATAGAGCATGAGAACATCTTTCAGGTCGTCATAGGCTCTAGATTTATATACTCTAAGTAATTCATTGGCTAGGGACATCCAGCTAAGGTTATCCAATAGTTAAAATATTTTCTTCCTAGCAAACATCATTAGTCCATTCACTCAGATGTTTAGCTGACAAGGAGATCAGAAGGATCATCTGCCTTTTCTTTCCTTTTCTTCTAGTAAAGGGAGCAGATGAGCCCCAGCCAGATGTTGAATTCCTTCCACTCCAATCACAGATGCAACTCAGTTCCTAATATATTACCTGGCACATAGAAGGCGCTCAATATATTTTGTTGAGTGACTTAAAACAATACCTGTACCATCCATGCCTGCAGCCTAAGGGCAGTATGAAAGCTGTCTTTCTGACTTTGTGTTTAGATACATCACTCTTTCTGACTTTGTGTTTAGATACTTCATTTCACCCGTCTGAGCAACAGAGGATGGAGAGAGAAGAGATCTGACTCACATCTTACATTGGACACCTGAAGGCTTTCACTAAAAGGATGCTGGGGAAAGCCCTTTCTGGGGATGGGATTAAAAAGACAGGCCAGATGTGGTGGTTCATGCCTATAATCCCAACACTTTAGGAAGCCAAATCAGGTGGATTACCTGAGGTTGGGAGTTTTCTGCTTGGAGTTCCAAGCAGAAAACTGACAATGAATATGGCTGATACTTCTTGAGCACTTACAATGTGCCAGGCACTGTTCCAATTGCTTTCAAATGTATTAACCCATTTCCTCCTCACATAAAAATGGACGAGATAGGTTATATTATTTCATCACAGTATGAGATATATGATCCTTTGTTAAATAAACAGGGATGAACAAATAAATGAAATAAAAGAGAATAGAATTTTTGAAAAAGAATCTTGGCCGGGCATGGTGGCTCATGTCTGTAATCCCAGCACTTTGGGAGGCCAAGGTGGGTGGATCATGAAGTCAGGGGTTCAAGACCAGCCTGGCCAAGATGGTGAAACCCCATATCTACTAAAAATACAGAAATTAGCTGGGTGTGGTGGTGGGCACCTTAATCCCAGCTACTCAGGAGGCTGAGGCAGAGAAGTGCTTGAACCTGGGAGACAGAGGTTGAAGTGAGCTGAGATCATACCACTGCATTCCAGCCTGGGCCATGGAGCAAGACTCTGTCTTGAAAAAAAGAAAGGAAAAAGAACCAGAGACCATAGACCACTTGGATACCATCACTCTTTCTGAGTTTGTGTTTAGATACTTCATTTCACCCGTCTGAGCAACAGAGGATGGAGAGAGAAGAGATCTGACTCACATCTTACATTGGACACCTGAAGGCTTTCACTAAAAGGATGCTGGGGAAAGCCCTTTCTGGGGATGGGATTAAAAAGACAGGCCAGACGTGGTGGTTCATGCCTATAATCCCAACACTTTAGGAAGCCAAATCAGGTGGATTACCTGAGGTTGGGAGTTTGAGGCCAGCCTGGCCAAAATGGTGAAACCCTGTCTCTACTAAATATACAAAAATCAGCCAGGCGTGGTGATGGGCACATGTAATGTAGCTACTCTGGAGGTTGAGGCAGGAGAATCACTTGAACCTGGGAATTAGAAGTTGTAGTGAGCTGAGATCTTGCCACTGCACTCCAGCCTGGGTGACAGAGCAAGACTGTCTCTCAAAAAAAAAAAAAGGACTTGAGTACCAGGAAAATAAAAACCAGGCAGCATGATGAAGGAGGGTGGGATGAAGGATGTCTCCCAGGTATAGGCTGAGAAGTCCTAGGCTCACGTTCAGGGCAGGGCTGATAGCTAAATTATCAGCTGGTTGTCAGTAACAGCAAGTTTTTACCACCTTCACCACTGAAACAACACCTTGCACTTTCTGAGTAGTTTATAATCCATTTACTTAGGGAAAGGACTGAAGCTTCTTTGATGTTCATGTGTGTTTTATTGCTTGTTAGCAGGAAGGAAGTAGACAGCACTCTGTTGGGATTCACTCAGGGTGGCTGGCAAAAGATTAAGGGAAATATTAGGGAAAGGTTATAGATACAGCATCTAACCTTTTGGGAGGTCAAAAGGTTTTTATTAATTTATAGAATGGGCTGAAGGCAGCCAGTTCTTACATTAGAACATTAAGTCATAGGGTGAAGATTTAGGATGATAAGAGCTTCCCCAGTTAGGTCTGCTTACCCCACATCCCTTTGTCTCGACTCTAATTTGTTTGCTCATGTAAACTTTGTGCTGAATGGTCCTCTCAGTGGGAGACTGAAGGGGAATTGCCCATTAATGGTGTTTGTTCTGAGCCCCTGGAACCAAGATCTTTTATCATTCATAAAACCACTCTTTTAACCATGTTAATTATCCACAAGCGTGTTGACTTAGATCTTCTGTTATTGAATCTATACTGAATAAATGCAAAGGGAAACAGGGAGTTATGGTTAGCTAACTGCAATCACCTGCTGAGAGCAGCTGACGACCATCCCTAGCCCAGTCGGATTTACTGTATCCTGGTGTGTGTGAGTGCATTTATTCATCCATTGCTGAGTCAAGGTCTCAGACCTCCACAGGTGGTGCCCCCATGTGAGGAGACCCTACGGTGACCAATGCTGCAGCACCCAACCTTAAAATATATACATATATATCACTAGCACCAGCAGCAGATGCTGGTGACAAGTCCAGCGTGAGTAGCAGAAGGTCATGTGAACCCATCAAAGGAATCTCCTGACCAACTAGTCAATGATACTGATTTTCCTGTCTCCCTGTTCTTTATTTCCAAAAGCCACTATGAGACACAGAAGGAAGCACCTGTGCCTAAGTGAGTCAGGTGGTGGTTCACTCTTACAGCTGATCCAGGCAGGCTCAGGCAGAGTGAACAGACATCTTTATTCAAGTGTGATCACCTAAAAGTGTGATCACTTTTAGGCCTGGCTGCTCTATATAACTTTCTGAAGAAGCTTCTACTTTTAGCATTTCTTGGCAGAATTCCACCTTTCCCTTCCACTGTATTTATTTTGTTTGCTTTTTAAATTTTTGAAACAGGGTCTCACTCTACTGCCCAGGCTAGAGTGCAGTGATGTTATCATAGCTTACTGCAGCCTCCAACTCCTGGGATCAAGCAATCCTCCCACTCAGCCTCCTAAAAAGCTCCCTACTGTCACATGTCACCATTTCCAACTAATTTTTCTATCTTTTGTCATGACAGGGTCTCACTATGTTTCCCAGGCTGTTCTCAAACTCCTGGCCTCATGTAATCATCCCATCTTGGCCTCCCAAATCTCTGGGATTACAAGATTGAGCCACTGTACCCCACTCCATTTTATTTATTTATGTTTATTATTTATCTCCAAGCAACATAACCAATACATTATAAGCCTTTAGAAAGCTGATAGGAAATGCATCATCTGGTTGGTCTGTTTTCATTCTATTTTGGTTTAATAATATAACTTAATTTTAAGAAGCTATCTGAAATCCCAGTCTCAAGATTTATAGTGACAGATAACAAAAATTTATCATATGCATTTATCTCATACTGTATGAATGGCCCTGTGCCCTCCATGTTAAAGAGATAATCCAGTTTCCTGTATTTGTACATTTCTGTAACCATAGGGAGCTATTATGCTCCCCATTCATACCGTTTCCTTCTACCTACCTGTCATTAAATCTCAGTTCAAGTGTGATCTCTTCAGTCAATATTATCTCATTCTTCTCTTCTTTCCCAACATTCTGTTCCCTGGCACAGTTAGTGGAAGTTACATGCTATCAAAACATTGTTTCCTACCTCTGATGACTTATTTCTCAAGTACAGGCACTCCAGGCTTATATAGCAGTGGACCAAGTGGTAGCCCAAATCTGTGGATCAGATAGAATACTTTACTTCAGTGTCAATTTTAATTGAAGATTTAGGAAACAATTTGTAATTGCCTGAAATTTTTTGATGCACCCATACTTAATATATGTCATTAGAATTCCACTTTTTCCATATTGACCTACCTCAAATTATGTGTGTGTGTGTGTATGTGTGTGTGTGTGTATTTTTTTTTTTTTGAGACCGAGTCTTGCTCTATCACCCAGGCTGGAATGCAATGGTGTAATCTTGACTCTTGCAACCTCCACCTCCCAGATTCAAACAACTCTCCTGCCTCAGCCTCTGAAGTAACTGGGACTACAGGCATGCACAACCATGCCCAGCTAATTTTTTTCTTTTTTTTGAGATAGAGTTTCACTCTTGTTACCCAGGCTGGAGTGCAATGGCGCGATCTCGGCTCACCACAACCTCCGCTTCCTGGGTTCAGGCAATTCTCCTGCCCCAGCCTCCTGAGTAGCTTGGATTACAGGCACGTGCCACCATGCCCAGCTAATTTTTTTGTATTTATAGTAGAGACGGGGTTTCACCATGTTGACCAGGATGGTCTCAAACTCCTAACCTCATGATCCACCCACTTTGGCCTTCCAAAGGCCAACGTGGGTGTTTTAGAAGTGGCAGTGTTCTGGGAGCACAAGCTTTCAATTACAGGGTGAGCCACCGCACCCAACCATGTATGTATGTGTTTAGATGTGCACATGTATGAGTGTTGTAGACTCCAAGGATGACTACAAATTCCTTTCCTTGTATTCACAACTCTGCAGTGTGACTTTGTAGCTCTTCCCATCAAGAACTAGAGTATTCTCTCTTCCCTTGAATCTAGGAGGACCCTATCATTTATAAAATGTGATGCTAGTAGAGAATTGAAAGTTTGCTGCTCCCAGAACACTGCCACTTCTAAAACAGTTGAAGCTGGCCTGCTCAAGAATGAAAGACCATGTGAAGGACTGAGGCTTCCTAACTGATAGTCGACAGCCCAATACAACTGTCAACTGCCTAGGACACATGAGTCTGTCCCAAGTAGATCAGCCTAGCCCATAACGGGAGAGCCACCCAGCTGAACCCAGCTCAACCTGCTGACCTACAAAACCATGAACTAAATCAATGATTTGGTTTCAAACTTTTTGGGGGTGGTTTATCACTCAACAAAAACTACCTGATGCAGTAAATGAGAAAGGAAGGTGAAAAGCCCAATGAGTCAATCATTTTTATTCAGGAAAAATGACTGGAAAGTTTGCTACTTTTGGGCTACCAGGAAATGCAGTGTTCATTCTCATTTCACTAACCCTCTTCTATATTATAAAATGTGCTGAGCCACTGCTGCATGAAGTGATTGTGAAGATATTTTCAAATCAATCATGTGGACTGTTAAGAAAATTACAAGAATATTTGCAATGAAAAAAAAATCAGGTGTTGGCCAGGAACAACATGTAAAACACAATTGAACAAGAACGTTAGAAATGACTTGAGGCATTCATCAAAGTCAGTTTCAGATATAGTTTGCAGAGTCAAAACATGAAAGAGAGGAAAGATGATAAAGCTGTGTAACTAGTTTAAGCTGTTTTAGTAACAAGGTCTAAAGGTACCCTGGGGAACACCAAATTATCTATTTTGTTGTTCTCCAGAGACATATGTACACATTAGTTGGAAAAGAAATTTCACACAGTTGCTTGTATTGCCTTTGAATGAGCACATAGATGTAATGAACCAGCCCGTTTATTTGTCTCTTTGTTCCCTAATGTTGACAAAGATGATGTTTATGAAGTGCTTGTGTATGTTCAGTGAGGTGGTCAAAAAGACACATTTCATAAAGGAATCCTGCATGAAACAATCATCGTTCTGTAGCCAAGCTGTAAAATAATGAGAAGTTACTCTAAGTGTTACCTATACCATACAGCAGCGACTAACATGAATCAGGCAGTGAGAACCATCTGTCCCAAGACCTGCAATAAAGGGGTGCATTTTCTACAGAGAATTTAAAAACAATCACAAAGCCTGCTAAAATTAGGCCTGTCTTTTATTATCACCACATGCTCTAGTAATTCTAGATCATTTCAATGATAATACATGTACTCCTCCCCACAGGTGTAGACAGCTTCCTCTGTATCCCTTCCCAGCTACCTCTGCTGCTAAGCACACTGCTATACAAACGCTGCCTTCGCTGAAAGAAGGGGCTGCTTAGAGTTGATACACTCGTTTCATTGTTATTTTTCTTCATGAAAATTCATTTTCTTCTTTCCTATTTGTAGCACACGCAGAATAGTTCTAGAAGCAGTGAGTTGTTGCTAGGAGCTCAGCCTGAAGTCTGCTTCTTCAGCCCTTTCTATGATATTATGAACCTTCTATTAGCTTATAGTGCATTCCTTTCCCTTTCAAATAACTAGAGTGGATTCTGCAAGTATAAGTGTATGCTTTGTAATTGAACTAAGACTCAAGGAGAGAGAGAGAGAGAGAGAGAGAGAGAGAGAGAGAGAGAGAGAGAGAGAGAGAGAGAGTTGAAAATAATTTTGCTGTAAAATCAAGTTAATAAAATTTTAATATACAGGATACTATCTGGAGATCTGGCTTCAAATAACCTCTTCTCGAATTCAGCTTAGCATAAAGGTAAATGTTAAAAGCTTGCAAGCAGGTGGAATGACAGTCCAATTTCATGTACTAAAATCTATTAACTAAAAATATGTTTTCCAAGTTCATACTTTTATTTCTGTCTAAAATCTAGTTCTATTTGGGTTATTTGCCCAAAGCAAATTAGAAGAGAAAGTGGATGTTAAGGAACAGTGGACTAACAGCAGATATGTTATCTAACTTCCTGACAGTGAAGAATGAGCCAGGAAATTAAGAGCAAATGTAAGAACAAAGAAAGCTGAGGCATCTGGTCCATTAGTGTAGGTCAAGG
>CM052666.1:39350931-39370894 GCA_028533165.1 Leontopithecus rosalia
GTCATCAACTGACCGTGGGCTGAGAATGGGTTTTGGAGACTGGAAGGTAAGACAGGTGTGCAAGAGGCTTCTGAAATAGTAAGAAAGTGAAGCGACAGGAGAACTGGATGGAAATATAAATATTCATTTGAGATATGTAAGAAGAGTGAGAAAAGTTACGTGACTGTCTTCAGCAACCTTTGGGTACTCAAGTAGAAATACGCACTTGTTGGGCTCCTCCAAGGTTGGCGTTTTGCCAAGTGAATAGGATGCTGGGCAAGAACAGAACAGCCAATATTTCCCAAGGAAGACTTGGAATGCAGGATGGCAAAATCTAGGCTGGTTTAACAGAAGCTGCTGACTATTCAACAAAGTCAGTGTTTGCCTCTGTCTCATTCCCAAAAATGCAATTAGGCCTGCAGTGACTGAGCATTTCGATTTGCCAGGGGTAGAAATCCCTGCATGCAGAGATCTCTATACTGAAACAAAAGAAGGTGGTTAAATCCGATCACATCCAATGCATGGCACTTCCAAGAAGGTTTATCATCTTCTGATTTCTGTAATTCCAGACAAAGCAGTCAGAGTCCTCTGACCTCATCCTGAATTCTCATGATCTTGGAAGACCATTTAGAAAGCTTGCTGCAAAAATTCACCTGGAGAAGTTCAAGTCTACCTAGAGAGGCTTGGCTCTTCAGGTTAGTACGGAAACTTATACTGTAGATTAACTGTATCTCTACTGGACTGTTAATAGAATACTCTAAGTACCTAACCTGATGTAAGAAACATTTTCTAGTTTAGTGCCTTGCAGAAGATACCCAATAAATATTTGTTAATTTTTCGTTATGCTTCCCAGGAGCACACTTCCTTTTCTATCAATACAACTGATCATATCTACAATGAATGCACTCACTTCTACTCCAAAGGGTGTGAATCTAAGCCAAGGCGAACTGTTATTATTGACATTGTTATTATCATACTTTTCTATTATTATTAAACTCTTTTCTTGCCAGAACCTAAGGAGAATTCATGTTAGCAGCTGTTATAGTTCTATGCATTCAAATAATTGCAATTTCAATTTATAAATATTAAATGTCAAATCAGTGATATGTGAGGCCAGTAATAATGGGTTTGAATTTATTGCAATGGCATACTGCATGTGATATACACGGATTAAACTGTTCCAAATCTAAGAAAGCATGAAAGTTGTTGAGAATGCTAAATGAAAGAAGATCATAGGTTTCCCATGCTCTTCCACAAATGTTTTCAGCAAGTGATTATAACAATAACTTACAATGCATTTAATATTTATATTGAGAATATAGAGAAACTAATGCAAGCATTCAAACTAATTATGAACTGGTACATCTTAGCTCAGGGAGAGTCAGATTATTTTTTGTTGTTGTTTTTCTGTTGGTTATACTTCTTTTTTAGTCAATCTTAAAGACAGAAGAGGGCTGGGTGCAGTGGCTCACACCTGTAATCCCAGCACTTTGGGGGCTGAGATGGGTGAATCACCTGAGGTCAGGAGTTCGAGTTCGAGACTAGCCTCGCCAACATGATGAAACCCCATGTCTACTAAAAATACAAAAATTAGCTGGGCATGGTGGCGGGCACCTGTAATCTCAGCTCCTCCAGAGGCTGAGACAGGAGACTTGCTGGAACCCAGGAGGCAGAGGTTGCAAGCTGAGATCGCACCATTGCACTCCAGCCTGGGCCAACCACTGCGAGACTCCCATCTCCAAAAGAAAAAAAGACAGAAGAGGCCTTCGAAATATAGTCTGATCCTCTTTACAGATAAGAAAACAAACTCACAAAGTTGTGTGACTTCTGCTCCTAATTAGAAAGGAATGCTAAGAATAAATGAAAGTTTGGGGAGCTATTTCCAAAACATTGAAATCTTAAGAGCCTACATAGAATCGGGGGACAGGGGGGCAAGGTGCAGGAAAAGGGAGGGGATAGGATGGAGTACGGGTGGTAAATAGGTAAGAAGGAAATGACCTCACTGCAGCCTGGAGTTTGGGTATTTCAGTGACAGGCTGGAGAGAGAAGGTTGAGTACCCATCATCTTTGTGACATACTTTCCTCATCAAAGGAAGAAGATGGTTCCAGACCCGACCATTGCATGCCATCTTATTTGCAGCAATTCCCTGGCTTCCCAACAGGCAGGGAAAATTGTACTTTTCTCAACTATTAGAGCAGTGGCTATAAAATAGGCTGTGCACAACCCTTACAACTCATTAGGGCACAGGAAGAAATTAGGGAACTTTTATGTATTTAGGTAATATCCAAAAATTACCCAAATTAAGCCTTGATAACATTTTCTATATGAATTGACACATTTTTCTTCTACCAAAAACCAAGAATATTAAATGTCTGACCATTTTGCAATGACAGGTTTAGTGTTCTGAAATTGTTATCTGAGAAAAACTTATACAAAACAAATGCAGTTAAATTGTCCCTTCATGATAAAGATGACTTTTGATAAATGAGAGAGAAAAAACTAATTTTCAACAAAAAAAACTTGTGCTAGGATAAAAAAATTTGAAAAACCAATATTTGAAAATATTTCCATCGTTAACATAGTGTTACTAAAACAATGCATGTCTATTACAATGCCTCTCACTTCCACACACTTAAACTTCGAATCCACATTTTCTGACTTGTTAAAAGCAATCTTCCAAATGAGGCCATTTAGTGAGTTTTAAATTAATTCGTTAAAATATTAGAATACAACACTTTCTGATTTGTTTGAATGATTGATTGACATCAGGAAGTTGGAAATTTACTTAGATAATTTCAAGAGAAACATAGGTTGAATCAGAGAATTTCATTGAAAATAAGTATTACGATTGAGTACATTCATCCAGCAATATCTGACTTCCATTCGACTCCAGAAATTTGTGAGATATCTTCTCTAGCTGTGAATACTGAACAATGAAATCCAGTGAACTTACAGAATGTCTTCAGATTGCTGCATAATAAAGTGTTCAAAACAAGATGTTAATAGCAAACCGAAGTCACATTGTTCTCCTTTAAAGTGTGATTAGGCCAGGCGTAGTGGCTCACGCCAGTAATCTCAGTACTTTGGGAAACTGAGGCAGGTGGACCACATGAGGTCAGGAGTTCGAGACCAGCCTGGCCAACATGGTGAAACCCCATCTACCAAAAATACAAAAATTAGCTGGGTGTGGTGGTGCACGCCTGTAATCCCAGCTACTTGAGAGGCTGAGGCAGGAGGCGGTGGTTGCAGTGAGCTGAGACTGCGCCATTGCACTCCAGCCTGGGTGACAGAATGAGACTGTCTCAAAAAAAGTATAATTAATAATAAGTAAAACCAGCAAACCATAAATTAAATATTTAAATATTTTCTTTTATCTCATCCTTTACAATAATGTTTTATGATGTATATCACATGACAGTAGAATAGCATATGTCAGTAGTTTAGAAATAAATGTGCATATATATATACACCCCCCCACACACACACACCCACACACACACATATATACATCTATTTACCACTGGGGATTTGCAATCACCAAAGTTTGGAGACCTCAGTAGGAACACCTTTGCTTTCTTACTCAGTGCTCAAGCCTATAAAAGACGATAAGAATTGTACTCTTTTTTAAATAAATTTTTTATTGTAGGAAGATACAAATAACATAAAATTTACCATTTTAACTAACTTTAAGTGTTCAGCTCTGTGGCATTACTATATTCACATTGTTAGGTAGAATCATAGTGCTTTAGAATGCCACCTTATGGTTTACAAAGCACTGAGATTTTGATCTCATTAATGTTTATGAGAGACACAGTATACGAAGCCCATTTTACAGATGGTAAGAAGTGCCCTGGGGAAATTAAATGCTAGTAATTGTCAGAGCCAGGATTTAAGCTCTGATTTCCTGAAACACTGTTTTCTTCATACTTTCACCCAAACCAGGAATGTCAAATAGCCCAAGACGTTCTTCTAAATTCCTCAGACCTGGGGAATTATGTGTCATGGAACATAAATATCTGTGGCATTTAAGTCTGAGATGCAGAAATACTCAAGGTTGCAAAAGAGAGAAGAATCACAAGACTCAAGAGACTCTGCCTTAGTGGCAAAGCTGTGCCCCTACAGCTAACCCCCTACACACCTCTAATACTGTAAACTCATGTCAATAGCCTTCAGAGGCAATGGAAGGAGGGAGGGAGGGGAAGCAGTAGGCTCTTAGCACACGGCAAGCTCAGATTTGCCTTGCAAGTTGAAGCCTTCCAGCCCTGAGCACGTGCAAGGCCTCATCCCTCTGCACTCTCTCTCCCTCTACTTGGCTCTCATCTTGTTCCAGCCACAGCCCACAGGTTTCATCTTTTCGGAAGGCTTGTTTCAAAGCCATCTTAGACTAAAGGCACTTCCTCCGAAGTTTCTGAGACAGTTCCGCTGTTTACCTAGTCACAGGGTGGGCTGTCTTGTTTCATAATTCTGCAACTTCTCTGTGGCCAGCACAGTCCTGGAGGATCCCAGAGTACAGAGCCTGGTGTGCAGCCACGCTCAGTGTCCTTGCTGAGTGAATGATGGGATCCATTCGTCTGTATTCAACAGTGGGGTGAAGCTTCCCACTTCTGAAGTAGCTAAAGCACTTCAGGCTGTTCAGACCCAGCTGAGGGTATTCTCAGAGCCCCGTGTGAGGGGCACAGAATTATGAAGCTAAAAGCTTATTCAGAAATCACAGCTGTGGGCCCAGCTATTCAAGTCAGACTCTCTGGGCTCAGTTGAACCCCTTAAAATAGCCCATAAATCTTCTCCCAAGCCTGAGGCCAGCAGAATTTTTTCCCTGGAGTTTCCAAAAGCTCAATTCTCTTTTTGTTCTCTTTTGTGACCCAGCACAAAGCCCAGCAGGCTGGACCTGCAGGTAGGCTCACAGCCAGCAGCTGCTGAGCTCCCTCGTCTTAGCCTCTGACAGCGGTCCTGGCACCAAGCATTTTGAGCATAAAACAGGGCTGATTCAGGTGCTGGGTTTGGTTCTTCAGAAGCTGCCATCTGGACACGCTCCGCCTCGAAGAAAAATGCCAAGCTTAGGAGTTCATCAGGCAGGAGGGCCTCCAGGTGCACCTGTGAGCAGCATCACTCATTAATTTATACTCGCTGGACCACAGCAATGGGACATCTTCAGGTGCAATCCACCTGCCATAAACGCCTAAGCTGGGCAAGCAGTGACATTGTTGGGTATGAACCTGGTAGCTACCTGCAAGGGGTAACACGAAACTGAATAAGGTCCTGGTGGGGGAGACCAAGTTCAAGGTCAAGATCAGTGTATTCAAAGTGAGTACCACAGCGTTCATTTCCTCACATGCCTGCTGAATGCTTTAGGCCTGCTCCTTTCCCCGCTGGCAAGTCCCTGCTGCTCTGTTTAGACACATAAACGCGTGCGCACACACCGAAAAACAGACTCATGGACAAAGGGTAACCAGCAAACAAGAACAATGAGAGGAAGACATTACTGAATGAATGGAAATTTTAAAACAGAAAGTTTTCTTCACCTCAAGCCACGTGCACTTAGAATTATTTAGTTTGGCTTAAATCAATGCAATAATAAATGAGCTATCACTTGTCAAAAAAAATTCAAAGTGTATTTGCTTCCTCTGAACCTAATTGCCAAGATATGTTGGCTCTCATACAAAAACTGGGTTTTATGTCAACCAATCTTAATTCATTTTGAATGGTTTGACTGCTGCGTAAATGCAGGCTAAGTAACAGCCCCATGTGATTCGTATTAGACCTGAGTTTCTAAAGTTTTGCTGAATCTCGTGCTCATACACCTCTTTGAAGAGCAGAGATAATTATAGAAGAAAGCTTTAAGAAGGTAAGTCCAGTTTACTACCCAAGTTCCTCGTCCTAAGTAAGGCCGGGGCCTACACCAAACTCTGTCCTCGTCCTTACCTTTGTCTCGCATGGAGTTAACACGATTGTTAACAGAGGTGGAGTTGATTTTAGTTTATCACCAAACTTTCCTCATTTCCAGCTCCTTCTGGGACCCTGACTGCGATGCAGGAGCAGAAACAGAACATATTCGGATCTTCCTCTTTGCAGTTCCCCCTCAGCTTGCTGATGCATAAAGAATAGCAAGAACATAGTCTCATTAATGGTTTTATGTAACTCATTTAAGTTACTATATTAAGCTTAGCCTATAGGAAGGGAGAATAAATAAAAGAATGCACTCACTAATACACTCTGAAAAATGCCCTGGCAACTAACCACTTAGGATTGCACCCTGATTTATTACACTCATTTCCTTAAGAGGTAAGAATTTCTCATAACGTAGTGGGCAGGATCCCATTCACTTCTGTATGACCATTCACTCCAAAGCCTCCCTCCACCAGCCTCTCCTGCTTTATCTCATGGCTATAGACAATAATGTCTTTCACTGAAAACCAGGTCCCTTGCCAACATTCCATTTTCCACTTCCCACTGGTGAGCCAGACACCCACCAGGTATGGCACAGAAAACTCTCAGAGACATTCTGTCTCTTTGATCTCCTCCAGGGTGACAGCGAAGCTACTAGTGTAGTTATTTATTATCAGACATTCACTTTGAGATATCTTCTCTCTCTACTCAGTCACACGAAGAGATAGAATGAATACAGTGATAATTAAGTTTTAATTCCTAGCATTTTTCTTTGCTATCGGATTGTCTTTTCTTTGAGTAATACAAATCCTGGAAGCAGTTAATAGAGCAAAGAAAACCCAACTAGTGTAGATGGAGAAAACATTTTAAATTCTTCCAAAATGAGATGATGCCACTGAGGTGATGAGATGAATAAAATACTCTTTTGGGCAAAATCCACAGACAGCATAGCACGCTGGCAGCAGAAGAGTATGGTTGTGATGGCCTGGGAAAGAGAGGCTTCTGGAAAAGGTGAAGAGAGAGTCTGTGATGTTTGCATGGATGAGACAAAACAGGGACGATCAGAAGGAAGATTAGAGTCACAGTTAATTTTCCTACGATATGACCCAACAGGTATAACCAAGGACTAACTTTGGGGTTGACTTTTATCCCATTTCCATCCCTAGCCTGATGCTTTTCTCCTTTTGCCTAATCATTATCGAAATGCTGCCATTCATCGATCAAATGGGCCTTGGTCTCAAGCTGGGCGCAAGCGTCTCGCTTCCTTTCCCCAACCTTCCTAGACCACCCAGACCTCACTGGTAACACCTTCGACTGCGCTCGGACCTCGCCGGTAGCACCTTCGGCTGCGCCCGGACCTCACACGTAGCACCTTCGGCTGCGCCCGGACCTAGCTGGGAGCACCTTCGGCTGCACTCCCAAAGCATGCCTTGTTTCTCTAGACACCATCACATTCCTCTCTTAGTATCATGTGTTCTTTATATGTGTATGTTTGAGACAGAGTTTTGCTCTTGTCGCCCAGGCTGGAGTGCAACGGCAGTGCAATACCACAATCTCTGCTCACTGCAACCTCCGCCTCCTGGGTTCAAGCAATTTTCCTGCCTCAGCCTCCTGAGTAGCTGGGATTACAGGTGCCCACCACCACAACTTGCTAATTTTTGTATTTTTAGTAGAGACGGGGTTTTGCCACGTTGACTAGGCTGGTTTTGAACTTCTGACCTCAGGTGATCCACCCACCTCAGCTTCTCAAAGTGCTAGGATTACAGGGATGAGCCACCATGCCTGGCCTGAATACTTATTATAATACAATGCTGAAGACATGATAGAAAACAAAAGTCAATATTTACCCACAAAAGGCAAGTCAGGAAAGAAAATAAATAATTTCGATATCGTAGGACAAATAGTTTGAAGAGATAAAGATGAATGTTTATGGGAACCACAAGCTTCTAAAAGGCTCTCGTCTAAAAGGATCAGAAACCTTTTTCTGGGAAAAGTGAAAGTTATGCTGAAATGTGGATTTTTCCAGAGGAAAATAATTTATCCATCTTATTAATAGCACGATGGGTAATCTTGACACGTTACTGATGTGCTGACCACCACAGGACAAGCATCTCTTTTATGTCTCATGCCGTCTCTTCCTGACCCTGCCAGCAGTATGTAGTCAAGAGTTTCTATATAAATGATAACTTGCTGCTAGAAAACCCTAGTAAACTTTAATTCTCCTCTGTCAATTTGTTTCATTAAATAGTTTAGCCATAAAAGTATCTTTCTGTGCAGTCAGTATGTTTTTAAGTAACCTATTTTTGCTTCTCTCCATGTTTATTAAGATGAAAGCTTTGACTATAAGTCCACTTGTTTGTTTTCTTAACAGTTTTAACTGAAGATTCTGATACATAAAAAGTGAGACCCAATCAATAGGCTCTTGGATTCCTCCCAATAGAACAGCTTTCAACAACCTCTTCTACTCTAGGGGCTCACATTGAGAGGACAGGAGAGATTGCCAGTATTTTAAAATTCTGTTTCCACATTCATAAATTTGGAATTGAATGCCTATACAGAATCCTTCATTTTCAAAATGAATTCATTTTTACTGAAATGTGATTTTTGAATAAAATTCAGATACAAATTTATAGTGACTTCAAATGGATGAATCAAGAAGACATTTATGTTTTACTCCTCTAAAGGAAATATGAGCCACTGTCAAATGCAAGAGGGAAATGTCTAAGAGCAAATGCCTTTATTTCCAGAAGCTTCCACGGCTCAATCATATGCCTATTAATCCTCGGCAAGTCCCTAAAACATCTTGGTAACCTGAAAACTCCCTCTCTTGAATCTCTACCTACCATGAGGTCAAATTCATTCGCACATATATGGCACCTCACATGTACATTGATTCTCTAGGAATGGATTCTAAGTCATTTGAAAAGTGACAACAGGCTGACATATTCTGTACGAAGTCACCTGATTAGATGTGTCGATAAAAAGACACTTGCCAGGGTCTGCAGCCCAGGACATATGAATGACTCTACTTATCAACACTGCAGAACAGAAATAAAAAAAAAAAGTCTGGTTGTCATCTTGGTTGTACCACTAACTAGTTGTGACCTTTGAAAATTGCTTATCACTCTGAACCTTGATTACTTGTCTATAATAGAGGCATCAGAGCTCCATAGTACTCAATAGGCCTTTGGACAAAAACTAAGCTATTGTGTTATGGACCTTTTTCCTTGTTTACCACCCTTGTTAGCTCCTTGCTCCATTTCTTTCATAAAAGGAAAAATGAGAAAATAAATTCTATGAAGACATCAATAATTTTGAAATTTGACAGAAATATCGTACACATTGTTTGCCTGGCTCTTTGCCTTGAATGTATAGACGTGATCAAATCTTACAGCCTTCAGGCTCTGCATGCTGAAGAGCAGGTGATAAGACATGGAATGTTCACACAGCAAATATTTATTGCACATCTGCTATGTCAGACACCCTTCTAACAAGGCACAAAAGAAACCAAAACCTCTGGAGATCAGTGAGATCTAGAGAATGTTAGATAGTCATAGGTGATAAATCAAATGTGAGAATTAAGGAAAAGGGAGAAATAAAGGTTAATTCCTCCCCTTTGTTTGTTTGGGGTTTAAGCTATTAGATAGGTAATAGTGACACTTGCTGAGATCAGGGAAAGTAGGTGGGGGGAAGAGGTAATACAAGTTAGTGCAGAGCAGGCTGAACCAATTGCTCTGTAGTTTGAGATGCCTACTAGACATCTAAACGCTGATATCACATAGGCAGTTAGACATGTGAGTCTGGAACTTTCGACAAAAGTCAGGGACAGAACTTCAATTTGGGAATCATCCCCCAGAGGTGGTTTTTAAAGCACTTGGTCTGGAGAGAAAGTATAAGCAGCCAAGATTATCCAGGATTGAGCTGTGAGAGGCTCCAGTAATTAGAGGTCAGGTAGAGGAGACAGAGTCAGCATAAAAGACAGAGTCAGCATGAAAGACAGAGTTTGGCAAAACAGCAAGAGGAAAATTAAGGGTGTGCGGTGGCTCAAAACCAAAATAGTTTTTCAAAAATAATTAAATGCTTAACTACGTAAAATACTGCTGAGGGGGGTGGGTGGATAAGGTGTCCACTGGATTCAGCAACATGAGACTCACTGTAAACTTTTCAAAGCACAATTTTAGTTGAATGGCGGGGACAGAAACCAGACTGGAATGAGTTGAAGAAAGAACGGGAAGTAAATGCACAGGGACTCATGGTCTGATCAATTACCTCAGGAAGTTTTGTTGAGAAGATCAGCAGGGAAAAATGAGGCAAAAGCACAAGATCTACTGGCTGGTATTTATAGCCTAAAAGAGATGATCCAGTCAAAGACTGGCTGATGCAGAGACGTTTGGAATCACAGATTAAAGACCCTTTGAAGGCAGTCATGGATGAATCCAAAGGAAAACTCTTCTTCCACAGTATCAGGAGGAGATATAAACATGTATATATGAGTAAATACCTTTTATAATTAGAGGTAGAAAGATAGTTTAAACATCTTCTAGCAGGGTGTGGTGGCTAACGTCTGTAATCCCAGCACTTTTGGGATGCCAGGGCGGGCTGATTACCTGAGGTCAGGAGTTCGAGACCAGCCTAGCCAACAAGGTAAAACCCCATTTCTACTAAGAATACAAAAATTAACCAGGCATGATGGTGGGTGCCTGTAATCCCAGCTACTCAGAGGCTGAGGCAGGAGAACTGCTTGAACCTGGGAGGTGGAGGTTGCAGGGAACTCAGATTGCACCACTGCACTCT
Organism: Leontopithecus rosalia; assembly: GCA_028533165.1. Lineage (NCBI taxonomy): Eukaryota > Metazoa > Chordata > Mammalia > Primates > Cebidae > Leontopithecus > Leontopithecus rosalia. Next base: position 39,361,592 of record CM052666.1, read on the forward strand.
GGCCTGGGCAACAGAGCAAGACTCCAGCTCAAAACAAAAAACAAATTCTTCTTTTTTTTTCCAGTAAAGTAGGAAAGAAGATCATCAGCAAGGAGTTGGGGTAACCATGGGAGAGAACGAGTGTGAGAAGTTTGAGGAGAATGTGTGTTTTATGAAAAAGTCACTGTAGAAAAATAGAAAAGCCAACTAATGAGGTAAACAGTAGGATTCCCAAGCAAAGCCGCTTGCCCGTGGAAGTTTGTGGCCGTAAATTTCAAGAGGAACTAGGCACCATAGTATAAACCCTCAGCTATAGACACAAAGAAAGAGAAAAGTCAGACAACTAAAATGGGATTTCCCGCGGTAAGCATGATGGAGAAAGATATGATAATGATGGAAAATGGTATGTAAGTGAAGTAAAGAGGAAAGCACAGACAAAGAGAGATGGATGGGTAAAGAACGGAGAAGGATTGGAAGCCTGAGCTCAGTGAGGTGAAAGAATTGTTGCAGAAGGGATTACAAAGCACTGTGCTGGATGAAGAAGGGGAAGGCTCAGAAAATGGGATGCTTAGGACAGAGTTAGTGCACTTAACAATGATGACACAGTGGTGGGGGAGCAGGTGCTGAGCTGGAAATGGAGAGAAAAAGTAAAGGAGGTGAGAAAATCAACGGGCTGACAGACTGGGGTCATCCTGTGCGGGTGTCAAATTCACCAGAGCTTACCGCACACATAGGGATGGAGACGGCTACTGTGAGCCAAGATGAAAAAGGATGACCAGAAGTCAGAGACGATCTTAACAAGAGGAGCCTGCATGAGTCTCAAGGGAACTGAGGGTTTTGGAGAAAGGAAGTGTATTCATAGGGGTTCTCTAGAAATACAGGACTACTAGGACAGATGTATATGTGAAAGGGAGTTTATTAAGGAGTATTGGCTCACAGGATCACAGGGTGATGTTCCACAACAGGCCATCTGCAAGCTAAGGAGCAAGGAAGCCAGTCCAAGTTCCCAAATCTCAAAAGTAGGGAAGCTGACAGTGCAGCCTTCAGTCTGGCTGAAGGGCCCAGAGCCCCTGGCAAACCACTGGTGTGAGTCCAAGAGACCAAAAGCTGAAGAACTTGGAGTCTGATGTTCAAGGGCAGGAAGCACCCAGCACGGGAGAAAGATGGAGGCCAGAAGACTCAGCCAGTTGAGGCCTTCCGCGTTCCTCTGCTTTCTTTATCCTAGCTGCACTGGCAGCTGATTAGATGGTGCCCACCCAGATTGAGGGTGGCTCTGCCTCTCCCAGTCCACTGACTCAAATGTTAATCTCCTTTGGCAACACCCTCACAGACACACCCAGGAATAAGATGTTGCATCCTTCAGTCCAATCAAGCTGACACTCAATATTAACCATCACAGGAGGACTAACACTTAGAAAAATGCCGAAGGTGTTAAAATAAAAACAACCTCCGGTGGAGAAAGCTGTAGGCAAAATGGTGCTATTCGGGGTTCCAGTTAGCAAGAAGTTCAGAAGAATGTTCCATTCACATGCTGTAAATGGCAAATCAGGTCCAGACTCCAAATACAGGACTTCTACTTTATCACATTTGCTATATGGTAAACGTATATTTTCTTTTTGGCCTTTAGATTTGTTTTGAGACTTTTGTGATTATTCCTGGAGATAAATGGAAAGTCACTGAGGATGGCCCTGAAATCTCTCTAAGGTATATATGAGATTTAGATCTTAATTGCTCTCTGATAATATACACATTTATGCTCCCTTTTTAACTTTATAAATAGAAATAACCTAAAATACGAATAAATTATTTTTGATTAACCTGATTTTGATTTAATAAAAAAGGGGTAGAAGTTCAAACATTTGCACCTTTCTTTTCTCTTTCCTCCTGTGACCACGTGTTAACCCTCTGCTTCGACATTGATACGAGAAGCCTTCCCGATACCACTAGTTGTTCCTTGGCATTTTACTTGCACTGGAATCCTTATTTTTCTTGAGCCCATATCTTACTGTCTTTGAGAACATCTCAGGTGAATTCTCCCAATTTGATATGATGTTAAGGATTTAAGAGGCCAAAATATGGAAATACATGTTCACACACACACACACATACACAATCCAAATGTTGCCACTTACTAGCTGTGTGACATTGACCTTATTTCTTACCTGCTGGACTGTACTGTAAAATGAAGATAATAAAAGTAGCTATACCATAGGGTAGTCATGGGAACTAAATAGGAAAACACATACATAGAGGTTAACAGAGCCTGAGGCATAGTGAGAACTGAATGAATGTTAATTCTGATGCATATTACATATGCACTGTGCATGTACATTTACATATGCATGCACACCTAGGGGGAAGAGTAGGCTTCTCCTGAATTTCACATGTAGAAGTGAATGCTCTTCCTATGAATTTCTCTGTCTTCTTTTAAAACACTATTGACAAGCTCCCAATCTGGAGATCTTAAGCATCTAATCGTAACTGGCTTCCTGCCCTCAGAGCAATCTATCAGTTGCTTGATTTCTCATTTTCTCTCAAATTCCATTCAAAAGCTCTTTTTTCTTGTTTCCCTCTAGTCCTTAGGATTATTGCCCTTTGATTCTTAGCCATTTGAATTCAGAAATAAAATAGTATTAGAACCTATGTGATCCAAACGATCAGTGTTGATTTAACAAATGTTATTTAAAAATTGTCTTTTAAATGGGCAATTTTATGCCTCAACCAATATTTAATTTCTCTGTTGGTGTTTCCCCCGAAAGTCCTTTGTGAAAAACAGTCATCTAACAAGTATATACCTCTAACTCATGCACCTTGCATTGCAGGTCAGAAAGGAAATGAATATAAATCTGGGTGGAAACAAAACTTAAGCTGTAAGGTCCCCTCAAAGGTGACATGACCACACAAAAGAGCTCCTCATATGAATTTTCCAACCTAAAATTAAACTTCAAATGTACTGTTCTAACATTTGCTTCTGTGAAAGCAGCATAATCTTACCTGGATTCTATCAATAATGCCCAGATACATGCAGATTCTCTTAAATTATAGGCATCCATAGTAACTGACATCTGAAAAGCAAAGTGAAGAGATCTGTTCAGAACATGACACTTAGCTCAATTTTAAATTAGTCAAAATGAGGTAACTTAACGTTTAATTGGTTCAGAAGGGACTTGGAATTCTCATTCTTACTTCTCCTTAGTGTTATTGTCAAAACTAAGTAGATTGTTTGCCATAGGCTATAAGAGTCTGCAGCCACCTCACACCCTATTGAGTGAGAGACTATTGGATAGCTATGATCAAAAAGATAAGAAGTAACAAATGCTGATGAGCTTGTGGAGGAAAGGGAAGACTTGTACACTCTTGGTGGGAATGTAGACTGGAACAGCCATTACAAAAGACAGTGTGAAGGTTCCTATGGAAATTAAAAAATAAAAATAAAAATAAAAAAGGGATGACCCAGCAATCCCTTCTCTGGTTATATACCCAAAGGAGATGAAGTCACCATATCTGCACTCCCATGTTTATTGAAGCATTATTCACAATAGCCAAGATATATAAACAGCCTGTCTTTTAAGAAATCAAAGGATAAAGTAAAGATGGTATATATACACAATGGAATATTACTCAGCCTTTAAAAAGGTCAATGCTGGCATTTGCCATCACATTTTGGGCCCAGGGAACATCATGCTGAGTGACATAAGCTAGACACAGAAAGAAAAAAAAATTACATGATCTCACATATATTTAGAATATTTTTAAAAAGATCAAATATACAGAAATAGAGAATCAAACAGTGGTTACTATGTGGGGAATAGGGAGATGGAGGTCAAAGGGTACAAGGTAGCAGGAATGTAGGATGAACAAGTCTAGAGAACTGACTTGCAACATGAGTAAAGTTAATACAATTTTATTGCATTAGAGATTTTTATCAAATAAGTAGATCTTAGGTGCTCTTGCCACAGAAGTAACTATGTGAGATGAAAATATGCTAATCTTCTTCACTATAGCAGTCATTTTACATCTACAAGTATCCTGTAACATCATGTTGCAAACCTCAAATATGCACAATAAAATCTACTTTTTAAGTCTTCACATGAAGTATTCCTATAAACTGAGCTATATGGCAAGAAACACACTGAACTAGGAACCCGAGCTTCTGATTCATATAAAACGAGGAGAGGAAGAGTGAAGGGAAAGGCTAAAATGTTTCACCTCCTAGACACTGTTTTCCTCTACATCAAAATCAGGTTGTAAGAAATTTGACTACCCAAATTCAAAATCAAAATGAACTCCATTATTTCTGTTTTAGCATCTTTCTATTTGTGGTGCTAAAAAAAATAGCACAGGAGTATGTTTTATTTGAAATCAATTAATATCTGGATTTACTTCCATCAGTACTATTAACCTTATGACTAAGAGAATGTTCCTTAAATTCAGTTTTATTGTCTGTAAAACTAGCAGGGAGAATTTAATATCATTAAAAGTTCTAAAAATAACCTTCTTCTTTATGAAACAATTGATATAATAAGACCTGTCTGACAACTTAACTACATTCTAAGGATCAAATGATGTAAGATATATGAAATTACAAACTATAAATCATGAGTCAGATTTAAGCTTCATTTGCTATTGTTCTGAGCCACATAAAGATTGAGTTGTCTACGATAATACCATAATAAGTCATACTTCTTCACTTCCCAAAACAGAATCCAACTAATCAGAGAAACTAAAAAAAAATATTTTTTAATGAATAAACACGAGCTGGGGTCTGAACCTAAACTGTCTGTCCCAGGGCCTGGGAGCTTAACCACTATTTCATGCTGTGCTACATTTGCCAACAAAGATAAATGAAAGTCAGCAGTGGAGAAGATACGGAGTAATTCTATAGTACCAGTACCAATTTAATTTAGAAGAATGGGAGCGGAGAGCACCAGAATAAGTAAGCCACGAGGCACTATTCCACCAGGGGAATACTTCAGAATGAGAATAATTTTCATATTTTCATAAATTGAATACTTTTGAGATGTTGGACAATTCCAAAAAGCTCTCATGCTTCAGATATTGTGATAATGTTCCTTCTTTTCCTTAGAAAAGAGGAAAAACACACATATTAGACTACAGTTATTTCCTTAGATACACCAACCCATCCCTGAGGGGGTAGTATATTTACAGGAGGGAAAATTATGCTAGAGTCTGTGCCTAGACAAGGGAAGCCAAGGTAACAGCATGGCTCAATACCGTACAATGAAAGGAAGTTCCACTTCATCTCACTCCCAAAGGTAACAGCATGGCTCAATACCGTACAATGAAAGGAAGTTCCATTTCATCTCACTCCCAAAGCTCACACCAAACTTGCTGAGAAGGCCAATATGATCCTTGTTATCCTTCCACATTGCTTACACAGACAGTCTGTGCCTGTGCCCGTGGCATAAGATACGGAAAGCTGACCTCTCCCCTAGGAGTCAGCTAGCTGTCTTTCGCCCAACCCAAACTAACCCTTCTCTGGCCCTAGAGCACCTTCTGAGAATAAAAATGTCAAGCAACTTAACTTTCTCTTAGGCTATTAAATATACTTTATGAAAGCATTTATTTGTAAAATAATAGGTCTTTTTTATACTGCTAAAGTAAAGCATTATGAAAATTTGGAAAACACTAAAAAGCATTAAAGAATAGTATAATCTCATTTCCTGGAATCAACCACTATAGTATATATCTTTCATGTGTTTGTATGTGTAGAATTCCAATGTTATGACATATATATAATAATTTATTAGATATATAATTTCTATACAGTTTGTTTCATATGTTTAGGAATCAAAATTGTGACATTATTTAATGTAATTTTTAAAATTTAACATTACATTGGAAGTATGTTTCTATGTGATGAAACATTTGAAAACATGAATTTTCAGAAACTTCTTCAGGCTGTAATATAGTAATCAAATTAATCTTTGGCAGACAGTAATTATAAAAGTTGGATAAAATGTCAGAAATACGTCTAGAAGAAGATGTTGGAGAACAACCAAGGCAACCAGGCCTTGAGGGAGCAGTATCCCAGAGAAGGGAAATGCGTTGCTGCGAGACCACTATTTACCCTGTTATTTCCCCTTGAGGTATTTATTAATCCATAAGCACTTCACAGCATACAGGCCAAGCAGGGAGACAACAATCTTCAGGGCTTAACAAAAAAAAGATGAGAAAAGAAAGTGTGTGAGGTAATAAATATCTTGAGGATTTAGCCATTCTACAATGAATATATACATTATATACCATAAAGATATACAATTTTAAATTGTATAAATAAGAATAAAAAGAAGCCACGTGTGGTGGCTCAAACCTATAATCCCAGCACTTTGGGAGGCCGAGGTGGGTGGATCACGAGGTCAAGAGATCGAGACCATCCTGGTCAACATAGTGAAACCTCATCTCTACTAAAAATACAAAAAATTAGCTGGGCATGGAGGTGCACACCTGTAGTCCCAGCTACTCAGGAGGCTGAGGCAGGAGAATTGCTTGAACCCAGAAGGCGGAGGTTGCGGTGAGCCGAGATCGCGCCATTGCACTCGTCTGGGTAACAAGAGCGAAACTCTGTCTCAAAAAAGAAAAGAAAAGCGCAGAGAAATCCTGTACTCTGTATTGCTTCTGCCTTCAGGGCTTACGTCATTTCTTAAGTTGTGAGGAGTGAGAGGCCAAGAAGCCAAGCAGCAAGTAGCTAACAGAAACATAAAAATAGCTAAGTACATTTGTGCTTTTAGTGCTGGCAAAATAAAAATTGGAGGTCAGAACCTGTTAAGAAGGAGGATCCCAGTAAACAGTGTAGGCCTTTAGGTGAGACCAAGGAACAGCTGCATCCTAGGGGGTAAAAGCTAACTGATAAAAGATTATCACAAAGATTAAAAGCCAGCTTCAAATCATCCAAATATCTGATTATGCTGAGGTCATCTGGCCTCACTCTAAATGCCTGCCAGAAGACAATTAATTCCTATTTCAAGAAGAAAGCTACCCAAAGCTCTATAATTGTTCATATACATTACCAATTCAAAATTACCAGCTATACCAGATGACTGGACTAAATAAATAAAAACTAAGAAATAAAAACCACAGTGCTCTTCTCAGAGATAGACTTTAAACTAATTTTGATTAATATGTTTAGCAAATTATTTGATAAAATATGAAGCTTCAGAAGATAATTGGAAATTGTAAAAAAGGGTTCAGTGGAAATTCTCTAGCAGGAAAACATAACAAAACTAAAAACACAATAAATCAACTTAACAGTGATTAGACATAGTAGGAGAGAAGATTAGTCATCTGAAAGATAAGAAAGTAGAAAATACAAAACCTGAAGTACACAGAGAATAAGAGAAATGAAAATAGAGAAGAATGTAAGAAAAACATGGGACAATGTGAAATAATATATTGGAATTCTGAAACTTGAATAGAAGAATAAACAAAGCCATATTCCAAGAAATAATGGCCAAGAATTCCTTAATAATTGATTAAAGATGTCAAATCACATATGTAAGAAGCATTAAAAACACCAAGTAGTGTAAATAAAAGTTTGAGACCAAGGTGCTTTATAGCAACACTACTCAAAATGAATAATAAAAGAAAAATTAAAATTAGCCAGAAAAAGACATATTTGTACAAAGAACAACAATAATATTGAGCATGGATTCTTTAAAAAACAGAATCAAGAAGAAATCAAGATATTGCTCCATGCATGGATCAATATCTTCAAGGTCTAATGGAAAGACTGCCTTCTTCAAATTTATTATTTAGAGAAAATATTCTTAATAAATTTAGGGGCAATTAAACCATTTTCAGACAAACAAAAACTAAATAAAAATGGGTGGTGAGCCTGTATTTTAGCCTTTGATAAAATTCAACACCCTTTCATGTCAAAAACTCACAGTAAATTAAGTATTGAATGGACATAGCTCCAAATAGTAAGAGCCATATATAACAAACCCACAGCCAATATCATACTGAATGGGCAAAAGCTGAAAGCATTCTCCTTGAAAACCAACACAAGACAAGGATACCCTCTCTCACCACTCCTATTCAACATAGAATTGGAAGGCTGGCCAGAGCAGTCAGGCAAGAGAAAGAAATAAGGGGTGTTTAAATAGGAAAAAAGGAAGTCAAATGGTCTCCATTTGCCTATGACATGATTCTATGTCTAGAAAACTCTAGCCCAAAGCTCCTCAAGCTGATAAGCAACTTCAGCAAAGTCTCAGGATACAAAATCAATGGACAAAAATCACAAGCATTCCTATACGTCTACAATAGGCAAACAGAGAGCCAAATCATGAATAAACTCCTGTTCACAATTGCTACAAAGAGAATAAAACATCTAGGAATACAGCTAACAAGGGATGTGAAGAACCTCTTCAAGGAGAACTACAAACCACTGCTCAAAAAAATAAGAGAAAACATGAGCAAATGGAAAAGCTTTCCACGCTCGTGAATAGGAAGAATCATCGTGAAAATGGCCATACTGCCCAAAGTAATTTACAGATTCAATGCTATTCCCATCAAACTACCATTGACATTTCTCATAGAATTAGAAAAAATCTACTTTAAAATTCATATGGAACCAAAAAGGGCCTGAATAACCAAGACAATCCTAAGCAAAATGAACAAAGCTGGAGGCATCACACTACCCGTCTTCAGACTATACTACAAGCCTATAGCAACAAAAACAGCATAGTACTGGTACCAAAGCAGACACATAAACCAATGGAACAGACTAGATATCTCAGAAATAAGACCACACATCTACAACTATCTGATTCTCAACAAATCTGACAAAAACAGCAATGGAAAGGATTTTCTATTTAATAAATGTGCTGGGAGGACTGGCTAGTCATATGCAGAAAACTGAAACTGGATCCCTTCCTTACACCTTATACAAAAATTAACCCAAGATAAAATATAGACTTAAATGTAAAACCCAAAACTATAAAAACCCTAGAAGAAAATCTAGGCGATACTATTCAGGACATAAGCACAGGTAAAGATTTTATAACAAAAACATCGAAAGCATTTCAACAAAAGCAAAAATTGACAAATGGGACCTAATTAAACTAAAGGACTTCTGCATAATAAAAGAAACTATCACCAGAGTGAACAGACAACTTACAGAGTGGGAGAAAAGTTTTGCAATCTATCCATCTAACATAGGTCTAATATGCAGAATCTACAAGGAACTTAAACAAATGTACAAGAAAAAAGCCAACAACCCCATTCAAAAAGTGGGCAAAGGACATGAACAGACACTTCTTAAAAGAAGACATTCATGTGGCCAACAAACATATAAAAAAAAAA
>CM052666.1:39371394-39412922 GCA_028533165.1 Leontopithecus rosalia
TATATGCTATTTCTTTCCTACACATACATACTTTTGATGAAATTTATTTCTGAATTAGATGCAGTAAGAGATTAACAACAATAACTAAAAACAATAATAAAATAGAACAACTTGAATAAATAAAGCTTCCCCAGAAGTATACGCTAAGTGGGTGGAAAACATATTTCAAAGGCTGCACATTGTATGATTTCATTTATGTGATATTCTGGAAAGGTAAAACTACAGGGACATAAAGCAGATCGGTGGCTGAGAGAGGCTGGGGTGGGAGAACAGGATTGGCTAAAGGGCATAAAGGAAACTTTTGGGGGATGGAAATATTCTGTGTGTTTGCTTGGTAGTGGTAGTAGCTAGAGTGGTTATACAAACTGTATACAGTTGTCAAAACATCAAGTTGCACACATAAGAGAGTGAATCTGACTGTATGTAAATTATGGTAAATCTGTCTTTAGAAACACTTGTGAGAAACAGCTATAGATAAAGCTGTGTATTGCGCACTATCTATAACCTCAAATCCACATATTAGGAAAGAAGAAACGATTAAAATGAATATTCTAAGTATCCATCTCAAATAACTATAAAACTAAGCCTGAGAACAGGAAGAACAGTGTGGCACTGACCTCAGAGGTACAGACCAATAGTACAGAGGAGCATCCAGGAGCGGGCCCACACACAGAAGGACACCTTGTACATGACGAGGTGCCACTGAGGCTGCGGGGAACGAACGGTCTTTCCAGTAACTGGTGCTTGGTCAACTGGACATACGGATTTTCTTTCTTCCTGTATGTTGGCCCTACCTTACATTATTTACAAATATCAATTGTAGGAAGATTATAGATATAACTATATAACATAAAACAAAGCTTCTCAAAAATAATATGAGAAAATCTTGATGACCTTAGCACGGGAAAATATTAAATATGAAAAGTTCATTTGTCATCAAATATCAAGAAACTGAACTTTATTAAAATGAAGAACTTCTGTTTATCAAGAGTCACAACAAAGTAAAAAGGTAAGCCACAGAATTGGGGAAGATGTTTGCTACACACACACACACACACACACACACACACACACACAAACGATAAAATAGTCATTTCTAGAATATATATATATATATATATGTATATATAACTCTAACAATTCAATAAGAGAGAAACAGCCCAATAAAAGTGGGCAAAAGATCTGGACAGGTACTTTTTCAAAACCTAATCAATAAACATAGGAAACAGATTGGCTTCATTTGTCACAAAGAAACACAAGGTAAAACCATAGGAGACACCAACATACAGACACCAGAAGTGCCACAATTTGAAAAGCTGATGATACAATGTATTGACAAGGATGTAATACAACTGGAATTCTCAGATGCTGCTTGAGGAACTCTAAGTTGAGATAATTTGGCAATACCAACTAAAGCTTAACATACACACAGCCTATGGCCCAACAAATTTACTTGTACATACCCACCAACGGCAGGAAATACATATAGGCTTCAAGAACATGTATGAGAATGTTTGTATCAGCATTATTTGCAATCATTTAAAAAGTGGTAACAGTCCAGATGTGGTGGTGCATGCCTGTAGTTCCAGCTACTCAGAAGGCTGAGGCAGGAGGATCGTCTGAGGCAACCCAAATTTCATCAACAATAAAATAGATAAATATTTTATGATACACGTATATAATGGAGTAAACATAGCAATGAAAATAAACTGTTGTTACATGCTACAGGGTGAAAAGAGTTCATGAACATAGTTTATTTGAGCAAAAGAACACACACAATAGAGTATATACTGGACAATTCCATATATATAGTTTTCAAATACACTAAAACTAGTCTATGGTGATTGTAGAAGGCAGGATAATGATTCCCTTTGGAGGGGTAATGATCAGGAGAGCTCACAAAAGCAATTCCTGAGACGCTGAATAACTGTTCTATTTCTTGATCTGGGTGGTGGTTACAGTGTGATCACTTTGTAAAAATTCATAGAACAGCACACTTAGGATTTGAACACTTTTCTATCTGAATGCTATATTTCTATTTGGAGAGTTTACTTAAAAACATGATTTTTCAGAACTCTGTAGTATTTGGCCACATGGATATTCAGTTTGTTTAATTCACTTCCTCTTGTTCGCTGTAGATGTTTGTTATATTTTGCTCTTAAGAAATATGTAAATATTTTTTAAACTATCATGTTCTACTTTTCTAAATTAAATCTTTGACTATTTTCTAAAGATAAGTTCCTAGAAGTAGAAATACTGGGTAAAAGCAGATAAACATTTTAAAGTCACTGAAAACATGTTGCCAAACTGTTCTCCAGAAAGATCATCTCACTATTGCCACACCAAAGGTCAGTCCTATTCAGGGCAGATCTGAATGTTTGTAGCCTTATCCCATTTGACCTTTAAGGTACTTGATACTGTCAGTCACCCCTTCTTTCGTAAAATTCTATTCTGCTTTGTCTTTCTGGGCATTGCCCTACTAAGCCCATCCTCCTCTTCCCTGTGCCCAACTACAGTTTCTCCAAAGGTTAGTTCCTGGCCCCCTTTCCCTCTCTCTTTTAGAAGAATTTGTATTTTTTTCTTCCCCCTCTGTGTTTATGATTTCCTAGTCTCTTTTTCCAGTTTTATCCTCATATCTTGTTCTGCATTTCCATCAGCTGGTTGTCTACTTTCATGCACTATCCTTATTTCAAAGGTAACTAAGTATGGAGGGCAGTGGTTAATGAGTTAATGAATACTTGGAAAGACAGAAGGAATGAGTGCTGACATTCAGAAACAAGCCCTCTAGCTAACATACGCTTCAACTCCTAATGAGTCTCCCCTTTCTCCTCTTCCTTCTCCTTTCCACCTTCTTGCTGACTTCCGAAAATCTCTTCCCTTTCTTTGCTCACACCCTCATCAGTTGTCACATTTTTCTTCCACTTTAGCTTCTCTCCATACTAAATTGTACAGAATGTCTAAATATTATTTTATTTATTTATTTATTTTTGAGATGGAGTCTTGCTCTGTTGCCCAGGTTCAAGGGCAGTTGCATGATCTCGGCTCACTGAAACCTCCACCCCACAAGGCTCAAGCAACTCTTTTGCTTCAGCCTCTCGAGTAGCTGGGATTACAAGCACGCACCACCATGCCTGGCTAATTTTTGTATTTTTAGTACAGATGCAGTTTCACCATGCTGGCCAGGCTGGTCTCAAACTCCTGATCTCAGATGATCTGCCCACCTTGGCCTCCCAAAGTGCTGCTGGGATTACAGGTGTGAGCTACTGCACCTGGCCAATATTTTTCCATTTAGTTTTTGGATGAAGTCTTATAACCTGACATTTTGCATTAGAACCACTCAAATCCAAAATAGGTGAGCTAAATATCTTGTTTTCCAAGAGAAAAGAATTGATTTGCTGCTTTGAATATGATCTTTCTTGAAAAAGTATTCATTGGCTGTTGCACATTGTTTGAAGTGTGACACTGCCGCTGCTGGTTGCTGCGTGCTTACTACATTACGTGCTTGTGGTATATTCACTTTCTTATCCTTTAGAGTATGGCTTTGAGGTAGGTCTATAATTTCTCAGATGAGAAACTAAGGCATGAGGTGGGCATCTTGCCGGGGTCCCATGCCTGGTAAGCTGCAGAAGAGCTGGGATTCAAACCCAGTCTGACTCCTACATCAGAGCTCTTGATCTCTCAGTTGGGAACTTTGTATATGCTGTTAACTTGAGTAGCGATCATACCTCTGCTTACCACTCTCTGGAGGAAAGGAACAGACAGTACACCACTCGGAAATAGATCTTCATAATGTCTCTCTCCTGGCCCCTTCCTCCTCCATAACCTCCTTTAATCATCATAAGGGGTATCAATGAAGTTAATGGACCTACTATATACTCTGGGCATGGACAGGCTCATCAGAATGAGTTCCCACTGCGTGCCCTGAAAGAACTGCTCAGAGTAGAAAGTGGAGCGTAGCTCATGGTTAGAAACCTTTAAAGCAGACAGATACCCAATACAGTGCCCTGCATATGGTCTCTTTCAGTACTCACTATCTTCACCTGTAAAACCACTGAGAAAAGAGAAAAAGAGAAACATGGCCAAACTCTCCTTTTTATTCATGAACTGCCTGAGATAAGTGTAGATTAGGAAGTGATTGCCGGAAATCACGTTGTTAATACGTGAGCCAGGTCCATTCGATTTACCATTGGCAATTTGACAACCCCAGATTCTTGTCTTACGTATGCCCAGCTGGGATTTTAGGGCTGCATTAGCCTAACACTTCAGAGCACTGCAAGACTTTTACTGAAACTCTTCCTCTCCTTGTTTGTTTTGTTATAAAGAAAACATCAACTTTGTTTGCCTCCATTCTACTGGATAGTAGAGCAATCACACTAATTTACTTTCACCTGATCTGCCCCTTAAAATACAGAATCTCAATATAATATAGAATCTGCCATCTTAAATACACGCATGCATGCATACACACATGCATGTACACATACACGTACACACACTCACACACATATGCATGCACACACACACACACACACACACACATGCACGCACCCTTCCATGACATCTCCATTCTTACAGTACACTCAAGGAATCTTTGCTGTCAAGCTACAGAGCAGCAGGGTGCTGAGAGACACCCAAGTTCCTTTGTGGCTGAGAACCAGAGTATTAAGGACTGTTGGTCTTAACAACCCACATGAGGAAGGGTAGCAAAGCATCTCTGCTTTTGCGGAGGATGGTATCGTGTGCTTCTCAGACACAGCATTTGACATTTACAAAGCTCTTACTGAGTCTTCAAGATCCGGATCAATCATTATTCTGTGTGAAGTCTTTCATGATCTGCAAGAGGAGTGAATCACACTCTTTCCTTTCCTGGTATATACTTCTGAATTCAAGTGCAAAACTTCTCTTAATAGGAGCAGAATTCCTGAAGGCGTAGGTGTCCGCTGGCTTCCAAGCCACAGAGACTGTGGTGGGACTCTTTGATGTGAAATCAAGAGGAGAATTCGAGACATTTGAGACTCTGAAGAGGAAGTATAGTAAAGGAAGACTTTGGGGATCCTTGTGGATGAAACTGGAAAAGTGAGAAGAGTGGTTAAGTCGATCTTCCCTGGATCGTCACTGGTCACAGAGGACCAGCTAATGTCCAGATCACAGCTCTGCCATTGCACTTAAACTACTGTAATTATTATCTTATATTTCTGTTTTTCCTACTAACAAATGATAGTCCTAAAGGAAGGGACTTTGCTTTGTTCACACTTTTACCCTATCACCCTATAGAGAGCTGAAATAGAGCAGATCCATAATGAATGTTTGTGAAATTGACACATGTTGGTGGTAGAAAACGTTACTTTTCCTACACACACAAAAAAGTAGCCATCTTAAGCTATCCACTAACATGGCAACACCCTTTCCAATCAAGGCTTCTCTTTTAACCCACACTGAGAATTAGCAACAGTGTACAAAGTTCTCTGCTTAGTGCTGTAACTGCACATCCCTAACAGGTGCTTGGGAAATTTACTGTGACTGGCAAACTGCTAGCACTGTGAGGACTCTCAAGAATATAATCCCTGAAGAAAAAATGATGACTATATATTAAGTCCAGCTTAGATTTTCTTAAAAGGCTCACAGACCTAACACTTTGGAGTTAGTGGAACATTTCTCTAAGATGCTCTATCAGACCAAAGCAAAGCTGAAAACATAGCACCATCCATTCATCTAGGCCATGGAGTTTAACTAGAGCTAGTCCTCTCAGGCAGCTAGGGTCTGTCTCATTCTTCAGCTATTGTTCATAAAACCTCCCTATAGGAAAGGCAAAGGGACACGGGGCTGGAACATTTAAACATAATTCTCTTAAGAGTGTTCTTTCATAACCAAAGACTGTAATTGCTTTCCTCTGAGGCCCCTGTTCCTGCAGAAAAGCTTTATTTCTTGCTTTTAAAATTTCCAGCTAAAAGGCAGTTTCTGGACTCAAGGGGGAAACTACAAAGAGATGCACAGGGAAAACTGAGAACCTGGGCAGTGTTAACGCTGTAAGACTAGAGGGCATACATTTGAGAGCATCACACAGCCAGGGGAAAAGTCCTCAGTCTATGGGCTGGTCCATTCATTCAGGTACAGGGTAGTGGAATCCATACTGGTCCTTCCTTCCCAAGGACAAGACAGGACATGGTTCAGTCCTGAACAGATTTATGTTTCTCTTGGAGCAAAAATGGCATTTAATAGAGAGATGGGGGAGTAGTCAAAACTATGAGAGGGGAAAAGATGTCAGAAGCCAGGAAGAACCTAGGCAAGCACTTAAGGTTGGTGAAAACACAGCATCTCCTTTGTCTCTACAATGTTCTTTGAGACACCTCCCCACCCATCCCCCATTCACCCTCACCAATCACAGTGTGCTCTTAGGAGAGACAGATCCCAGCCACCTTCCTTTCAGAGCAAACTTAAGCCAAATCCATTCCTCCCCAGGGGCCAGCTGCATTTGAAACCTTCAATTTCATTGAGAATGTCAACTGACCTCTTCATAAAGGCATGTAAAGTGTCAGGGAGATGGTGAGGGAGATACTGAGACCAGCCCAGGTAGGCAATGGGTCATTCTGCTGGAGCTAATGTAAGATTGCCTTCACAGGAAAAATTCATCCTTTCTCACACATATCCTGATATGCTGTTTAGGACAAGCTCTTTCACTGTACCTTATAAAACTGCATTATCAGGTTCCAACTATTTAAAACAATATATACGAGGCAAATATTCTTTGACTCATCTGTGAATATACTGTTATGAGTTATTCGCCAAACTGTATGAGAAAAACATTTCATTGATTGATTGCTGTGATAAGCATTTACTGAAGGCATTAAGTATGTGTCAGGTACCGGGCTAGATGATGGAAATGAATACTGGCAAATGCTCAGATTTTAGTGTTACTTCACTTCAGAGTAGACTACAATAAATTTAATATGGGTTCAGTACTCTGAATTACCCAGTTTATTCTTAAACTGTCATCTTGCTTTATTTATTCATTCAAGCATTTAATAAGTTTCTGCCATGTGCCGGCACGTAGAAACGGATTGAATAGCCCAGACAAACTCCAAAATTCACCAAAAGTTCACTTTGCTTAAATCTGACTCAACCACTTACTAGCTATCATTTAAATCTCCTAACCCTCAGTTTTCCCACCTTTCAATCAGGTATAATAATAGCATCAATTTCATAAGGCTGCTTAGCACATAGTAAGTATAATGCTTAGCACATAATAAGTGCTCAGTAAACATGAGCTATTTAGCTGGAGATAAGGAGCAATGTCTGTAGTCACTTGGAAAAACAACCCTGGTAGTCAATGTATAACATCAGGTCTGGAGAGATGTATTTCAGGAACAGATGAAGCCATTAGAGGTCCCTATACCTAGAGAAACAAAAGCTGAGTTACAGTAGATGTTGTGAACTCTTTCTTACCAGGTCTAACGGTTCTCCAGGGAAACTAAGCAATAGCAGCCATGCCATTGTACCTGAGAGTGATCACTACCACCTCCGCTATCACAACCACCATCACCAGAATCACCAACACCACGATTACTGCTTTTACTGTCTGCAACCGATACCCTCATTCCTATTACCACCAGCAACCATCAGTACGAATGCAGCCACTGTCACCATCGCCACCACTACCGCTGGCATCACCACTGCTGTGACCACTTCCACGTCTACTGTCTGTAAGCACTGGCATCATCACTGCTTCTGCCACCACGGGCACCAGCTCAACATTACACGAATGACCACTACGATGACAACATGATGGTTATTACCGCCATGCATCTCGGTGTTTCTCAAACAGCGGCCCGTCTCCATCTGCCTCAGGATTTTCTGGGGCCCTTATTAAAAGGATAGCCTCCTGTGGCTCACCCCAAACTTATTGAATTCAAAATGTGTGGATGTTTTCTAGAAGTCTGCATTTAAGCAAGTTCTCAGGTGATTTGTAGGGAGTTAAAACAGGAAATCATGGATTTGAGGGCATGTGTTTCTAATGAAACCAAGTGCCTCATCCACAAACTGGGATTCATTAAGTTTCTATGGAAGCCTCTACTGGGCATTTACGGGACTAGAATGTCAAAGCATGCCCATCAATACAGAAAACTAGAGTAAGACTAAAAGCATTAATAGAATTGTGTTGAGACCAGGTGCTTATGCGTTCCAGGAAGCTGAAGCTGAACTTCATCTCCTTGGTCCCGAGATCCCGCACTCCTAAAACGAGAACATGCCCCAAGTCACAGGTGGATAGGTGGCATTCTTCTCAGTCCGCTTAGCCACCCTATAATACCCTACCATCACTGTGCATCACTGTAAACTCAGCACCTTGTCCAAAGCCTGGAACACAGTCCTTGTTCAACAAAAGCTTGTTGAACTGGAGTGTGTGGGAGGCTCTGTTTTGCCCACATGCAAAGCCTGCTCTGTGTAATAATTCAATTGTCAAATCCATGAGGCTTTTTCATTGAGTGCTGCTACCCTTGTCACTTACAAAACTGTAACCTCACAGCCAGCCTAACAGTCAGGTGCAAATTCAGTCTTCCTTTTCTTTTGCTGAAGACTTTGTGGTCTGTGACGGTGGTTTTATTACAGGTGACTTGCAGACAACAACTAGGTCTTACAAAAAGTCTAGACTTTTTAGAGAGGAAGTAATTGCCTCCGTTAATGGATAATTAAGAAGTTTGAGATCAAATTGTATTTATTTATTTATTTTTTTGAGACAGAGTTTTGCTCTTGTTACCCAGGCTGGAGTGCAATGGTGTGATCTCGGCTCACCGCAACCTCCGCCTCCTGGGTTCAGGCAATTCTCCTGCCTCAGCCTTCCGAGTAGCTGGGATTACAGGCATGCGCCACCATACCCAGCTAATTTTTTGTATTTTTAGTAGAGATGGGGTTTCACCATGTTGACCAGGATGGTCTCGATCTCTTGACCTCGTGATCCACCCACCTCGGCCTCCCAAAGTGCTGGGATTACAGCACCAGGCTTCCCTAGGAAGCTGTTTCCCTAAGAGGAAAAGAAAACTGTTGTGCTAAGCTATTGTACCTTAAGGCATCTTATAGCTCAAGGATTCAGTTTTTAATCAGTGCTAAATTTATCAGATCGCGCCTGGATTAGCAATAGAACAGCTGCCAAGCAAACTGTGAAGGAACAGAATTCACCAATGTTCAGCTGAAATCAGCAAGGAAATTCTTCCTCATCAAAACCAGCAGTCGCTGTTAAAACAAGCATACCTTGAGTGATTGCTGCTGACAAACGGAACGCCGGACGTGAGCAGCTTCTGCAAAACACCCTGAGCATGTGTCCATGAGCAATTTTTCTCCCATAACAAAAAATTTCTCTTCTCCAGACAAAGATGCCAAATACGGGGAATCCATTTTTTAACCTATCTTAAGCTATACTAATGATTAATGTAACTATGGCCTGTCAGTTTGACCCATTGAAAGCCTTGTTTTCAAGATTGTGTTCACTTTACTGTTTATCTCATTTATTTAGTATTATTGAACAAGTTTTGATTTAAGTATCATCCTTTATTTGATCCAAGCTTGTTTTACTTTTCAAAGTTAGCTGAAATGTCATACTCCTCACCTTCTTAATGAGGCCTCTGATGACTTTATGTATTTAAACCTACCCAATATTCTCTATTATCCTTTTCAACTTTATTATTTTTCAGAGCACTTATTTAACATACTATTTCTTTCCTTTTTTTGGAGGTGGAGTCTCACTCTGTCTCCCAGGCTGGAACGCAGTGGTGCGATCTCAGCTCACTGCAACCTCTGCCTCCTGGATTCAAGCAACTCTCCTGCCGCAGCTCCTGAGTAGCCGGAATTACAGGTGCACACTACCACACCCAGTTAATTTTGCATTTTTAGGAGAGCTGGGGTTTCACCACGTTAGCGAGGCTGGTCTCGAACTCCCTACCTCAGGTGATCCGCCCATCTTGGCCTCCCAAAGTGATGGGATTACAGGCATGAGCCACTGCGCCTGGCTTAACATACTAATTCTTACTTACTTGCTTGGTTTATTTTCTGTACCCTACCCACTCACTTTCCCAAACTAAACTGTCAGCTCCACAAAGGCAGAAATTTTAGCTTGTTTTGTCTACACAGAGCATGTTCAACCTATAGACAGTACCCGGTAAATATCTGTTGAATGCATGGATAAATGGTGGTTAAGAATGTTGGCTTCAGAGTCAAACTGTCTAGAGTTAAATTCAGGCTCTACTACCTAAGGCAGATATTTAAACTTTTTAAGCCTCAGTATCCTCTTCTTCAGAAGGGGGATGATAATGCTGATACTAATACTGAAACTAATAAAATAATAAACCTTATACTGATATGACTGTCAAAATGATGATACATATGAAAAGTTAACAACATTCTGTTATGCAGAGAATTCCCTTGGTAGAGGCGGCTGCTACTAATTGTTCTTTTGCTCCATTGAATATCCCAAAAGCTCTCAGGACCCATGAGAGTGTTCCTGAGGTCACAGAGGTTGGGGATCCAGGCTGCACTCACAAACCTCTTCGACCAGAATAGCATCTCTGCTTTGTTAAAATGTTAATTTCATTATTTATTTGTTTGACAAAAAGTGTGTTATACCTTTTTTTATTGCTGTTGTTATACTTTGAGTTCTGGGGTACACTGCAGAACATGCAGGTTTGTTGCATAGGTATACACGTGCCATGGTGGTTTGCTGCATCCATCACCCGTCATCCAAATTAGGTATTTCTCCTAATGCTATTCCTCTCCTAGCTCCCCAACCCCTGCTATCCCTTTCCTAGCCCCCCATCCGCCGACAGGCCCCAGTGTGTGATGTTCCCCTCCCTGTGTCCATGTGTTCCCATTATCAGGCACACATATGCTTATTGCAGCACTGTTTACAAAGGCAAAGACCCGGAACCAACCCAAATGCCCATCAATGATAGACTGAACAAAGAAAAAGTGGCACATATACACCATGGAATACTATGCAGCCATAAAAAACAATGAGTTCATGTCCTTTGCAGGGACATGGATAAAGCTGGAAACCATTATTCTCAGCAAAGTGGGCTATACTTTTAAAAGTTTGAGATCCACTGTGATCAGCAATTAGAAGAGAAAAAGTTCTTTAGGCAAATAATTAACTTCCACTTATCTAGGACTTACCTCCTGTGCTTTACATTATGTTTTTGCATCTGACTCATAGGTATCATTGTCTCTTATAGCCTGGAGAACAGGAAAAAAACTTAAGGAGTTGACTGCATGGAGAAAGAAGAGAAGCAAGGGAATCGAGTTACGTGACTTACCAACCAGCTGCAATTCCTGGAACATAGCAGGTGCCCAGGAAACATCAGCTCTGCCTTTTTCTTCATGGATGCAGAAGATAGACAACAAACCCACATCCAAAAGAGCAGCAAACTTACTCCAAGTCCCAATGCTGATGATGTGAGGGCTGCTGTCATTTGGATCATGTGTATCAAAGCTCCTATGCAGACTAGGAGCTTTCAAAAAAAACTGTGACACCTTGAAAAGATCTCAGGGACTTCAGCGTGGTCATTAGTTCCTTTTCATTTTTCTGCATCCACTACCAGAGAAGTGACTGCTTGTTCCCAGCCTTAGCACCAGCGTTGGCTCAGCCTCTGTCCCAGGAAGAGCCCGCCTGTTAGCATTCTTGAGCAGTGTCATGCAGTTTATTCACCTAAAAGACAACACCTGGGATTCCCTCCTAAACAAGTGCTGCATCAAAAAAAAAAAAAAAGTCACGAGTATAAACACGCTTGCTGTAAAAAGCCCCTCTCTTGGAATCGCCAGTCACAGCCATCTGTGTATAAATTTTATAATGGTATGAGTGGCAAAGGAATTATGCATATGCAAAGTTAACAACATTCTGTTGCTCAGAGGATTCCCTTGGTAGAGGTGGGAATGTGTGACTCTGCTCAGCTACCCTGGAAAGGATGTCCGTCTGCAGGCTTCTGGGGCAGAACTCTCCCTGCTTGCCTGCCATATTTTGAGATTCTAGTGAAAGACCTCCCTTGGCCAACAAAAGATGGGGAGGGAGGGACTGGCACAGGGTAGCACACGAAAACAGGAAGCAAGGCTTACACCAACTTGGAGAAACCTGACCTGGGCTTTGGAAAATGAAAAGGAGTCTATACATGAGAGTACCAAGGAGAGGAAAGAGATGAGAGAGAAGGTCATATGGAGAGAACCCACCAGGTACCTCTAGGAAAGGTATGCTCAGAAGTGACAACGGAGAACCTGAGTCCTGACACTCAAATCGTGGCTTTATCTTCGCTGAGGCAAACTTGTATCACTGAGCCCCCAGTCTAGCTTGATTCTAACTTTGACTTTGCCCTCAGCACTCACATTGAACACTGCTCAGCCCTTCTGTATCCACTGCCCTCCCGCAATCAACACCAACATGATCTTCACACTTAGTCCCGAAGCATCTGGAAATAGTGCTTGCCTGGGCTGGGCTCGCTGGCAAAGCTCCAAGTCCTGAGCACTGCTGGCAGCCTGCCTGCCTGTCCCTGGCCTTCATCCTCCCTCCCTTGCCCTGCCCACCTCAACAGAATGTATTCAGGTCAGTGGCTCACATGTTGCATTAGTGCTCCAGCCATTGTCGCACTCCAGATACAAGCCATGAATACGCCTCTGCCCTGGTGTTCCAGAAATTTTAGCCTAATGCAAAGATTTTTAAAGCCTTTTAAAATCCCAATTCACAATAAGAAGTAATTTTACATTATGACTCCATGTACACACAAATATATTTATATGTATTTATGTACATGTATAAAAATAAAAATAAAACAATTATGATTTCACGAAGCAATGAAGGAGCCATAAAAGGAATTCCAATCTCTTCTATTCTATTTTACTCATTTTTTTATTCTAATAGCAACCCTCTAAGTTGATTTTATGATTTGCAGTCTAATAAACCCTGGGCTAGTGGAGGAGACAGAAAAGAAAACAGGTTGCTAGAATGTAATTTGGAGTTGTTGAAAGGTCACAGTCAGTGTACCACCAAAGCACAAAGGAAAAATCACCTGACCTGGTGGAAGGTAGGTGACAGGAATGGGCTTACAGCTGTCTCACTGCAGAACCTGTACGCTCCATGGAGCACCACTGGGCTCCATGACCTTTCAGGGCCCCAGGAAAGTGACAGCAGGTGTGGCTTCTACACCGCTAAGGGAGGACAGGTATTGGAGCATTAAAGAGGATGGGAGGAGCAGTAAGAAGTGGCCCAGACTGAGGGGCCAGCATGTGGGACACCAGGAGGCCAGAAAGTGAATCCTTGCTGGGAAGCGGACAGGTGGTGATATGGTTTGGCTGTGTCCCCAGCCAAATCTGATCTTGAATTATGGCTCCCATAATTACCACATGTTGTGGGAGGGACCTAGTGGGAGGTAATTGAATCTAGGCGGTGGTTTCCCCAGTATTGTTCTCATGGTAGTGAATACGTCTCAGGAGACCTGATGGTTCATAAAGGGTTTTCCTTTGTGCTTGGCTCTCATTCTCTCATCTGCCACCATGTAAGATGTGCCTTTCACCGTCTGCCATGACTGCGAGGTCTCCTCGGCCACGTGGAACTGTAAGTCCATTAAAACTCTTTTTCTTTATAAATTACCCAGTCTCAAGCTGGGCAAGGTGGCTCATGCCTGTAATTCCAGCATTTTAGAAGGCCAAGGCGGGAGGATCACCTGAGGTCAGGAGTTCAAGAGCAGCCTGACTAACATGGTGAAACCTCATCTCTACTAAAAAGACAAAAATTAGCTGGGTGTGGTGGCGTGCACCAGATACTCAGAAGGCTGAGGCAGGAGAATCTCTTGAATCTGGGAGGCAGAGGTTGCAGTGAGCCAAGATTGTGCCACCGCACTCTAGCCAGGGCGACAGAGCAAGACTTGCCTTGAATTATATATGTTATTATATATTATATATAGTATTGTTATATATACTATATATATATTTTAAAGCTATAATATAAAATATAACAAAACTGCAGAAATAAACAAATTGACCAATGGAATAGATTAAAAGGTCAGAAACAGTACCATGATCACTTGAACTTGGTAAGGCAGAGGTTGCAGTGAGCTGAGATTGTACCACTGAACTTCAGCCTGGACGACAGAGTGAGACTCCATCTAAAAAAAAAAAATGAAGATGCAATGAAGATTTGTCAGCTTTCTTCTCCAGTCTTCAGCCTCTACTCTACTTCTTCTGGGCTTCTGGAATTGAATGGGTCTCAGACTAGATGTCCCCTTGCAGTCCACCTGAGGTAGCAGAAGGCAGATGGAAACTGCAGGTGCCTAGGCTGCCTGGCTGGATATGCACCTGGAGGCTTCACCCAGCAGCAATGTCAGTATCTACATGTGTCCCTTTCCCTCTGTGCTGTTTTATATGGTAATCACCAGATCCTTGTGGCCTTTTAGATTTAAGTTTCAGTCAACATAAATTAAATCTTTTCAAAATTCAATTCTTCAGTCATACTAGCCACATCTCAAGAGCTCAGTAGCCACATCTGGCTGGTGGTTACCATAGGGGGTGTTTCTGTTCTCCCAGAACATTCTATCAGACAGTCCTTCTTTGGACAGCCTCACGCAGTCAGATGTGAAACCACACATCCCATCTCTCTTATATATTTAGAGACAGGTCTGTAAGTAGGGAACCACCCTCAGAGCACAGTCTGGCCCCTGCTTTACTCCAAATCATTTCTAGTGATTTTGGGAAATCTTTTGTTTGAATCCAGGGCAGAGAGAGGGCTCTACCAAGGCTTTCTCATTCTCTCTCTGTCTCTCTCTCTCTCTCTGCATGTGTGTGTGTGTGTGTGTGTGTGTGTATGTGTGATGCATGCACATACACACTCACACATTTACACTCACAAACACACACAAGACTCTTTTTACTTGAAAATGTTTTCCAGAAAGTCCACATATACATACCCCCACCCCCTGACACACACACTCAGTTATAACCCTGGTGATATCTGGTAGACTTCAAACCTCTCTTTCCTTCCCCAACAATTAGTACAAATAAAGTCACAAAAATTCAGGGCAACTTTGATCAAACTGGATCTTCATAGAATTACTAATAGGAACATTTATCATCAGGCAGATATATTACACAGGGGAATTATCACACCAGGAGCTGAATGGAACAGAAGGCTGCTTCTAATGACGCCTTACTTGGCTCTAGTTATAAGCATTCACCTAAAGCCTGACTTTAGCCAGCAGGGAAGGTCCATGAGCATCTAAAAGGCTTCCCTAAAATGGCCTGCATCCCGCAAACTCATGGGACCCTCAGCATGGACCCTGCCCCTGCCCCTGCCCTGGCCTTGGCTGCTCATCTACACCTGGAGATGCTGATCTGGGGGACTTGTTCATTGGACTCCACTTATTGTCCTCATTTTACAACAAGGAAGTTATAGAAGAATTATTTGTTAAAATTTCATGCTAGGTAATGGCAAGGCAGGCCCGGAACCGGAGTCTCTAGACAACTAGCCTGGGGCTTTTCCCAGTGGATATCACAATATTCCATTATTTGGTAGGATTCTGCAAAACTGTTAACTTTGAAGGAAATATTTCTTTGCTTCAGGGTCAAAAGAGAGTGAGGAAAGTGCCACCAGAAGCACACACATGTGATCACAACATGATGGTGTCACTGCACTGAAAAAATATATATATTTTTTTGAGATGGAGTTTTGCTCTTGTTACCCAGGCTGGAGTGCAATGGCGTGATCTTGGCTCACCGCAACCTCCGCCTCCTGGGTTCAGGCAATTCTCCTGCCTCAGCCTCCTGAGTAGCTGGGATTACAGGCACGCACCACTGAAAAATATTTTTTAAAACTTTACCTACAAAAGGCAATTTACCATGTTTTACAGACGCTGTCTGGTAAACGACTGTGCAAATGGAGACGAAGGCCATTCTTACCTTGCTGACCATGTTGTGGAATTGAAAAAGGGTTTTCTATTCAGACAGATCTGGCTTCAGGTCCAAGCTTGTTCATTTTTTAGCTAGGGGGCTTTGGGCAAAACAAATTCTAGCAAAATATGGGGGTGGTATAAAAGTACCTATGGGCAAATTTATATTAAATAATATATGTCCAGAAAGTGAGATTAGATTAGCTCTGCCTCCCACTTTAACACCTATTCATCATCGGCATCTCCAGTGAGTGATCAAATATGAAAGCATGTCTGTTCTGCATATTAAAGCTACACAAAAGCATCGCTAATCTGCCAGGAGCAGTGCTGTTATAGGCAATACATTAAAACGTCCACTGATCTCTCTCTCTCTCTCGTTCTCTCTCTCCCTCTCATTCCTTCCACATGACCATTATGTGCATTTGTCAGATTTGTCACCTTGCAGACAGCACCATTTATCCTACATTAGCCTAGCGGTTCTTATAATAATTAGAATCATCTAATGTGTCAAGTAGTTTGCAAGAGTCTAAAATGTTCATGGCCTCGGTGTTGTTACTGCAGTTCCAAACTACTTGTAGAATCGACTCTGTTGAGCATCTTTCTGCTAAGTCGTGGATTGAAATTATATTCTGCTACTGAGTACTGTTTGGCTTCCAGGGAGCAGAGCTTTGTGCTTTCGTGTTTATCCAGAGAGGAAACCACGCTGAAGAGGCAATGGTAAGTGAGCTTTGCTTCTCCAAAGCGTTTCATCTGCGCAAAGCCCTTTACAGGCATGTCCATAAGTTCTTTGATCACAGAAAATATCAGGGCCATCTAATAAGGTTATATAAATTGCCAGCCAATGGCCTCTGGTGCTGTGTGATCTTCTGCAAAACAAAGACCCCACCTTTGCCACTTAATAACAACACACGTTGCTGTGCTCCTAACGTAAATAAAATAAGATCTTCTGATCTTAAAATGCAAGACACTAAGAAGAACAGTTATTAGGGGATATTTTTTTCCAATATGCATTTAAAGTGGTGATGATCACATTACCTATTTTCACTGCGGATTGAGCCTTCTTTTCTAGTTTCTCATTAAAGTCTTCTTACTCTGCTTAAATGTTTCCATTTATCGTGTGGGCTTTTATTTCCAAAGCATATAGAGTTTTATGTCTTTTCTGAGACATGAAAAGGATTTTTGCTTTTTTCCTTTGCAGTTGCTGTTTGAAGTAAATGAATAAAATCACTGCATTATTTAGCATTTGGATGAATAGACATCAAGCCAAAGAACACCTTGGTGCCTGTGGCTTCAGTCTGCTCCTGCCAAGCAGGGGCATTCAAAGCTTCCCTTCTTCCTTCTCTGTACTCCAGCACCAGAACTAACCACAGCAAGGCCTTCACCCATGTCTTCCTGAGACTTCTACATTCTGGACTTCCATTGAATATGGAGAATTCAATCAACAAAAGCTCCAGTACTTAACTGCATTTTCTCAGAACTTTTGAGCTCACTGCTGATGTCGGCATGAGAGCAGATTAAATATTCCCCTCTCATTAAACTCTTCAGGAAGCCTCTCATGCTGTTGAAGGAGTAATATTTTAATTCAACAATCTATAGGCTTTTATGGGCCAATCTGTTTACAATTTACAAAGACATAAATCTAAAGCAACTTCCATCTCAGTATGGCCTGAGGTTTTCCCCGGACTTCCCAGAATTGAGATCCCAGCGTTGAAGGAACAAAATCAGTCATGTTAGTTTTAACAGTGCTGACTTTCCCCGTCTAAATGCAAGGCGCTCACTGTTTTCCACACACAGTGTGCACAGGGGGTCAGAAGTCATGCTTCTAAAGGGCAAAAAGAGCTACCTCAAGTGCTTGTCTGTTCCACTAAGAACTTGATGATCAAACAAGGTCATCAGGAACCTCAGAATATGAGTTCCAGTGGAGGGGGAACTGTGGAGCTGGGGAGCAGAAGCCTGCCCATAAAGCCTTTACCTTGAACAAAAGTGAATCTTTCAGGTGCTTCATGAGAAAGCAATCACTACACTGGCCAGAAACCATCCTAGCATGGAATTTTCAATCATTCCTTCCAGTAGTTCTTTTTTTAAGCATAAGAACTCCTTTTGCAAACTCTTATGGCTTCTTTAGCAGAGCTCACTCTGCAATCTAACCCTGGCGGAGTCTCCAACAATCTGCCCTTCCAGAGTCCGACTTCAGGCCAGTAAGAGTTTGTTTCTCCAACAGTTTTCTCAAAGAATCACGGGATAGGATCAGAAGGTGCTGTGGGAGACAGGCATTTCTGAACAATATTTCCCATGGGAGAGACAGAAGAAGGCAAGTTAGGGTCTGGAAACCTGTGGTCTCCACGGCCCAGAGAGGGAGACAAGCATGGCTCTGTCTGAGCTGGCCAGGGGCATTGGGTGCATGTGAGTACAGGAAGTAGCAAAGGAGGAGGGGAATGGACACGTTCCATGTTGCTCTCGGTTATGGCTGCCAGATTTAGCAGGAGGAGGAGGAGTAGAGAAGGAAAAACAAAGGACATCACGGGACGTGCCTGTACTAGGAGATTTTTCATTGTCTGAGATTCACATTCAGCTGGGCATCCTGTATTTTGCCTGACTACCCCATCACCAACTCCTCCCTCTCTCAGCCCTCCCACAGGTACAGCTCCATCATTATTTATTTCATAAACTGCAGTCAACATACAATTGTTTTAAAACAGGGTTCTCGTGCTTTAAAAAAGTAAAAGGATGGCATGGTTGAAAATTACTACTACACAGTAGCTAGTAGGTTTTATCATTGCATAAAGGAAAAGACAGCATGCACATGCTATAACTCTGAGATAAGAAATTTTAAAATTCATTTGGTTATCACTTGATACATTCCAAGGGAAGCTGCATGTGGCTGATTGAATTTTTCACTCCGGTTCTTTGCCCTTCCCAGTATCCATACATTTTGTCCTGTGGTTTTTGCAGTTCCTCCCACTATAGGAAGAATTTGGCTAATCTTTGGGTTTAGCCACCTGTCTGCCTTGGCCAATGGGTATGATATAATGCACTGGCATGATTAGGCTCATCTTCTCCCACCCTAAAATATGCAAGAAGAACATGCTTTCCAGAGTTGCCTACTTGTCTCAGAAAAATAAGATGCTCGAAAGAGCTCTAAATTGAACTCAAGGCCTGGAGCCAAATCTAGCTGAGCCCAGATAAGCTACCCATATATACATGAGCTAGAAATAAATACTTTCTTGTATGGTCCAGACTTTGGGGGTGGTTTGTTAGGCAGCATTACTGTGGTAAACACTGACTGATACATACCACCTTATCACTTGCAGGATATCTATCAAGGCTGCCAGTTCCTTCAAAAGCCCACATTCACACTAGCATGCATGACAGACTTTCCCATTTAGGAAGGATATTTTTAGCAAAAAGTTTAGCGACAATGAATTCTCAGAATTTCCCAAGATTCATAGAGAAGCCACCCACTAAATGAAAATTACCATCCAGATTGCTAATGAGATTATCACTAATCTTCTCAGTTTAAAAACTAAATGTTCTTTCCAAGATTTTTAAAAAGCATTTCAAAGATGGAAATGAGAAACTAGCCACCATGAGAAATTATAACATTGAACAGCTGTGCAGGCAACTCATTTATTAGAGTAAACATTTAACCAAGCATGAGTTGGTGATTGTTATTTCCCTTTCAATGTATTCAGGATGTATGTTTCATTAAACTTGATATTTACAGGAAAAAATCCAGTATGTAACAGATGGGAAACTTGGAGGACAATTTTTTTTTCAAATTTCAGTCAGTGTTCTCCAAAGACGCCTGCCACTATACTTCCTCCTTCTAGCCACTTCCTTGAAAAATATGTCAAAACTCTAATGTCTCTGTTGTTTGCCTCTTACAACGCCTCTCAATGCATTAAAGTCAAATATTTGTATTCGTGTTTCTAAGCACTATTAGAAGGACTGGAATTCTTCAAAATTCACACTGTAAACTGCATTATGTGATTTACCCACATACAGAAACCAAAATAAACTCTTCAATGGGAACTTTGCACTAGACATTGCATCAGGGAACTACAATCAAGGGGCCATAGCAAATGAGACAACTTGGTTTTTTTTTTCAAACAGGAACTATAAAAATCACTCACTTAGAAAGAACATCAAGTTAAATCAAGCAAAAACAAAGTGCAGTTCCAAAAAGACGATGGAATTTTCAGGAATTAGTGTACAGGCGCTTAACATCTTGCTAACACATAACACTCAGCTTCAGCAACAGTGTCAAGCTAGGGATGGTAGGTTATTGAATTAGGATCCTGCTTGTCAAGTAGTTCTACCAAAAATCTATTTTCAAGCCAAGAAGGAAGGACCTTAACAGGTCTAGTGTCAATTTAGACTAAAATGGCTTACTGCAAGTTAGGTGTTCTGTCTTCAAAATTTACAGTTTTTGCATTCCATTTCATAATATATCCATGTTGCTTCATATGATAATAGTATTTTCAATTGCCAGTAGGGAGAACAAGCAAGTTTCTTCGAGTCTCTTTAGTTAGTAGCAAAACATTCTGAGATACTGGATCAATCAAATTTGAGAAAGGGGGCTGCATTCAAGAGCCCAGCATCTGTGTAATGATAATATCTCTGGCTTGATGTCAAAAGATTTTGAGAATTTGGCCCAAGTCACAGCAGTTTCTTCACTCCTTTAACAGTCCCTTAGAATGAAGAGTTAACAATAGGTTGGGTCTGATAGGCTTTTAGTATTCACTCCTTCACCCACTCTGCTTGACACCCCCAGAGTTCAACCTAGGGAGACTCCCATTGCAATGAACAGCTCATTGGGACTTTAAAGATGAAGCTCTGACTTGAAGAGTTGCATGATAAGGTGAGAATAAATAGGGGTGATAACTGGATTTTGGTGCATGTGGCATTCACCCCTTGAGGTTCCTCTCTTTCAATTAACCTGAGATAACACAAACATACAAATTAGGGCTGATCTTGAGTTCTTCCCTGACATTATACCTAGGAAAATATGCATATGGCGAATAGGATGCAGACTTCAAAATATAAAAGGTAAAATGAATCCAAAAACTTCCCAAATTAAAAGTCTAGACAATTTCTTCAAACCAAGGGGAAATATGGAAACCAAAGGACACGAGAATATGCCAATATTTAAAAGGTTAAAGCTATAGAGACCAATTTTTTCCCTAAGGATTTTTTGAGATATAGTTAACATATCATAAAAGTCACCCCATCTGTGTACAATTCAGCAGTGTTTAGCATACTCAAAATTTTACAACCATTACTACGACCTAATTGCAGAATGTTTTCATCATCCCTGAACCCTATATCATTAGCAGCCACTCCCCATTTTCCCCTCTCCAACTCCCTAACAACAACTAATCTACTTTCTGTTTATGAGTTTCCCCACTCTGGACACTTTACATGAATAGATTCATACAGTCTGTGGCTTTTGTGTCCGGCTTTTTTCACTTAGCCTTATGTTTTCAAGGTTCATCCATTTTACGGCATGAAATAGTACTGCATTCCTTTTTATGGCTGAGTAATATTCCACTATATAGACCTACCACATTTTGTTTGCCATTCATTAATTGATGGAAATTTGGATTGTCTCCACTTTTTGACTAATATGAATAATGATGCCTTGAATGTTGGTATACAGGTTGTTGTGTGGAGATGTTTTCAATTATCTGGACTCTATACCTAGGAATGAAATTGCTGGGTTATTTGGTAACTTTAACTTTTTGAGGACCTGCCAAACTGTTTTCTACAGTGGCTGAATCATTTTACATTCCCACCAACAATGTACAAATGTTCCCATTTCTCTACATCCTCACCAACAATTCTCATTGTCATACTTTTTTTATTTCAGCCATCACAGTGAGTGTGAGGTGTAACTCATTATGGTTTTGATTTGCATTTCTCTAAATGACTAATGATACTGAACATTTTTTATGTATAAATTGGCTGTTTGTATGCCTTCCTTGGAGAAATATCTATTCAAATCCTTTGCCCATACTTTAATTGGGTTCTTTGTCTCCCTATCGGTGAGTTGTAAGGGTTTTTATATAAACTGTATACTAAACTTTGTCAGATACATTTTCAAATATTTTCTCATATTCTGTAGAAAATGTTTTCAATTTCTCAGTAGTGTCTTTGGAAGTCTGAAGGTACTTAATTCTGATGAAGTTCAATTTAACTACTTTTTTTCTCTGTTTGCTTGTACCATTTGTGTCATATTCAAGAAACTGTTGCCCAATCCAAGGTCAAAAAGATTTACACATATATTTTCTTCTAATTTTAGTATGGTTTTAGCTTTCACATTTAGTCTTTGATCTTGTGTAAGTCAGTTTTATATGTGGTGTTAACACTTTCATTCTTTAAATGTGGCGATCCAGCTGTCCCAACACCATTTGTTGAAAAAACGCTGCTTCCTCAATTGTCTTGGTGTGTTTGTTGATCATTAATTACCCCTAGATATATGGGTTTATCTCTGAACTCTAAATTCTACTCCATTGATCGATGTATCTATCTTTATATCAGATAATCAAATAGTCTTAATTACTGTAGCTTTGTATTAAATTATGGTATCAGGAAGTGTGAGTTTTCCAACTTTGTTCTTCTTCTACATTATTGCTTTGGCTTCTTTTCCAAGAGATTGGTGGATTCTTTATATTTTTATGTGAATTTTAGGATCAGCCTGTCAATTTCTGCAAATAAAAAGACAGCTAGGATTTTGGTAGGAATTATGTTCAATCTATATATGAATTTGAGGACCTTTCCCATCTTCATAATATTAAGTCTTCCAATCCACAAACATGAGATATCCTTCCATTTACTTTGGTCTTCTTTAATTTCTTTTCAATTTTCATATTTAGTGTTTAGATATTTATCTTCTTTTGCTGAATTTGTTCCTGTATATTTTATTATTTTGATACTATTATACAAGAAATTATTTTTAATTACATTTTTGGATTGTTTATTTCCAGTATATAGAAATAGAATTGACTTTTACATATTTAACTTCAATTCCTGAAACTTTGCTGAACTTACTTGTTTTATGAATAGTTTTTAGTGGATTCTTTAGGGTTTTCTATATACGAGAGAGATCATGTCTTCCACAAATATGGTTTTACTTATTTCTTTCCAATTTTGAAGTCTGATATTTCATTTTATTGCCATATGTGCTTGTTAGAACCTCTATTAAGATGTTGACTAGAAGTGCCAATAATAAACATCCTTGTCTTAGTCCTGATGATAGAGGGAGAATGGTCAGTCTTTCACCATTAAGTGTGTTAGCAGTAGGTTTTTCACAGATACCTCTATCAGGCAAGAAAGTTCCCTTCTATTCTTACTACTTTGAGCATTTTTAATGTGAAAATGTATTGAATTTTGTCCAATGATTTTTCTGTGTCTATTGAGATGAGCAGGTGGCTTTTGCCCTTTTTGCTATTAATGTGGCATATTACTGGGATTGATTTTCAGATGTTGAAACAGCCTTGCATTGCTAGGATAAATTCCACTTGGTCATGGTGCATAATCAATTTTTTATATTGTTGGATTTGGCTTGTTAGTATTTTGTCGAGATTTTTCATCTATATTCACAAGGAATATTGCTCTCTTTCTTTCCTTGTGATGTCTTTGGTTTTGCTAACATCACAAGAGACCAGCTTAGAGTAATGTTGGTCTCATAGAATGATTTGGGATGTGTTCCTATCTCTCCTACTTTTTGGAAAAGTAGAAATCAATTTTTAAAAGGAAGGTGGAAGTGATGTGTTTTTCTGTATTTTTTTCTGCTATGTACAACTAGAAACCCTGGATATTACAGACAAAACAAACTGGAAGGTTCTGACACCCGGAGGGATATTACTACCAAAGGAATAGCACAGTGGTGAGGAGTCCCTGGATATCCTTTTTGCCATATATAGCCCATATTTGGAGCTGAAAAACCTGGAAACTTGAAAATGCCAATGGACACAGATAAAGATGGCCTCAACAATAGCCTATGCTCTTTAACTAAAAGAGCAGGAAAGGCTTGCAATATAGCCAGCCAAAAACCTTTTAGAGGATAACTGCTCTATTTCAGCCAAAACCATGGGAAAAACTGTGGCCCTCTCCCCACCCATTCCAAAGTTTGGGTGGGTAGCCTAGATTTCTACTCTGTTGAGGCTGTACAGAGACTCTCCAGTTCTCCCTCCAGGTGGTGTCAGAAGAGGCCACGTATGCAGCCAAGACTTTCATCCTCTCCAGCTGGTAGCAAAAGCCCCATCATGGGCCAGGTGTGGCAGCTCACACAGATGAGCTGAGACAGTCATTAAGATAGTTACCTGTGGGCCAGGTGTGGTGGCTCATGCCTGTAATCCCAGCATTTTGGGTGGATCAACTGAAAGCAGGAGTTCAAGACCATCCTGGCTAACATGGTAAAACCCAGTCTCTACTAAAAATACAAAATTAGCTGGACATGGTGCCTGCAGTCCCAGCTACTTGAGAGGCTGAGGCAGGAGAATTGCTTGAACCCAGGAGGTGGAGGTTGCAGTGAGCCGAGATTGCACCACTGCACTCCAGCCTGGGTGGCAGAGTGAGACTCCGTCTCAAAAAAAAAAAAAAAAAAAAAGAAAAGAAATTCCTATCATGATGTCAGTGGAGACTGCTTGAGGAACCTGGATTTTTACCTGATAGTAACGAGGTGATACCAGCCCCCACCTCCACTGGAGTGGTGTCAGAGGGGACCTAATGGGAAGGTGGAACAACCATCCCCACCCTACAAAAACACTAAACATCAGCCTTAGTGAGTCAATGAAGACTGAATGGGAATTTAAACATTTACCTGCATCTGTAGTCCCAAAGAAGTGCCCCTCCTTTCCCTACCAGAGCAGAAGCCAGCTAAAACAGAAAGTTTAAATAATATTTAGTTTTATAATACCCAAATATACAGATTGCAATGAAAAATAATTTATCAATCAAGAACTAGGACGATCTCAACTAAATCTCAAAAGGCAATCAATAGATGCCAACACTGAGATGATGAAAATGTGAGAATGATCTGACAGGGATTTTAAAATGATCATCACACAACTGCTTCAACCAGTGATTACAAGAATGCAAGCAACAAATGAAATATAAGCTATAAAGAATAACCCATGGATATTTTAGAATTTAAAACTACAATAACTAAAACACAAGACCCAATGGATGAATTCAACAGCAGGATGGAGGGAAGAGAGGAAAGAGTCAGTGAACTTGAAGACAGAGCAATAGATATTACCCAGTCTGAAAAAAAGAATGAAAATAGACTGAAAAAAATGAATAGAGCCCAAGAGACCTGTGGGACTGCAGCAAAAGATCTGACAATTATGTCAGCAGAGTCGAGCAAAGAGAAGAGATGGGGAACAGGCCTGGAAAAGTGCTCAAAAAATAATGAATAAATACTTCCCAAATGTGGCCCCCAAATGTGGTCCCAAATGTGGCTCCAATCACATTTCAGCAAAATATGTCATAGGTATAACAAGATTATTTTCAAGTATATATGGAAAGGTAAGGGAACTAAAATAGCTAAGACAATATTGAACAACAAGAAGAAAGTTAGATTAAATAGTGTACTCAATTTCAAGTCTTATTAGATAGCTACATTAATTCAGGGTGTGGTGTTGGCAGAGGAATGTGTCAATGAAACTAAATACAGAACCCAGAAATAAAGTCTTTCAATGGAAGGGAATACAAACTTTTCAACAAAGAGTGCTGGAGCATTTGGACATTCATAAGTAAAGAAAATGAACTTTAATCTAAACATCGCAACTTACACAACAAGTAACTCAAAATAAATGATGGGCTGTAAAATGTAAAACTCTAAGACTTTTAGGAAAAGAAAATTGAGAAAGTAAATTTAGGATGTAGGGCTAGGCAAAGTGTTCTTAGACTTGATATTAAAGAACCTGATCCCAAAAAAGAAAAAAATATGATAAATTATACCACAGCAAAACTTTTGCTACATTAAAGATCTTGTTAAAAAGATAAAAAAGACAACTACACAAGGGAAAACAACATTTCCAAACTATGTATCCAACAAATGACTAATGCTGAGAATGTCCAAAGAACTGTCAGACTACTAGTAAAAAAAAAAAAAAAAAGACAATCCTAATAGGAAATGAGCAAAAGATATGAACAGACATTTTGCAGACAAGACTAAACATATGGTAAGTAAGCATATAAAAATATATTTAACATTAGTAACCATTAGAAAATCAAACTAATATTACCATGAGATATTGCTACACACCTATCACAATAGCTAAAATATTTATTTTGTTTACATATTATAAATAAAATATTACTATTATATTAATATTTATATTATTTAGTAAAATAAATATTTACAAAACACAAAACTTACAGCCCAAAATGCTGTCAAGGATGTGGAGAAACTACATATCACTCATTCATTGCTTACAGGAGTACAAAATGTTAGTCACTCTAGAAAACATTTTAACGGTTGCTTTAAAAACTTAGAATGTAACTGCTACATGACCCAGCAATTGCAATCCTGAATATTTATTACAGATAAATGAAAACTTATGCTCACACAAAAGGCTGAAAGCAAATGTTTACAAGATTTTTATTCCTAATAGTGAAAAACTGGAGAGACAACTCAAATGTCTTTCAATGGGTGAATGGTTAAACAAACTATAATAAATACAAACTGTGAATACTCTTCAACAATAAAAAGGAATGAAATATTGAGAGATTCAATGATTTGAATGAATGCCCAGATAATTATATATAACACTCTCAAAATGACAAAATCATAAAAATGGCATAAAGATTAGTGGTAGCCAGAGGTTAGGGCTGGGGCAAGGGGGTGGAAGAGTGGTAGATGTGGTTATAAAAGGGCAACCTAAGGAATCCCTTTGGTGATCAAAATGTTCTGTATTTTGATTGTATCAATGTCAAAATTCTGGTTGTGATATCGTTGCATGGTTTTGAAGACATTATCATTGAAGGAAACTGGATAAAGAGTATAGGAGACTGCTCTGTTTTATGTCTTACATGTGATTCTACAATGATAACAAACAAAAGCCTTAATTTTTTAAAAGAAAGGATACTCTCTGACTCATTTTATTACTTTGATATCAAAACCAGACAGATTTTGGAGGCTCAAGCAGGTGAATCACTGAAGTCAGGAGTTTGAGACCAGCCTGGCCCACATGGTAAAACACCATCTCTACTAAAAATACAAAAATTAGTGAGTGTGGTGGTATGTGCCTGTAGTCCCAGTTACTCAAGGGGCTGAGGTGGGAGAATAGCTTAAACCTGGGAGGCAGAGGTTGCAGCCAGCCAAGATCTTGCCACTGCACTCCAGCCTGGGCAACAGAGTGAGACTCCATCTCAGGGGGGAAAAAAAAGACAGAGCTATCCTAGAAAAGAAAGTCACTGGCATGTTTAACTCATAAATATATATTAATAAACTAAATCCAGTGGTATGTAAAGAAGTTGTTACATCCATGAATTTGAGCATTACTAAGTGTTAGAAAATCTATAAATTGTATTTACCATGTTAAAGTAGAAAAAATAAATGAAATTTCTAATACTAGAAACACATTTGATAAAGTTTAACATCAATTAAAGTTTAAAAAGCCCTTAGTACACTAGAGGTAAAAAGAAATGCCTGTAATGTAAGAATTGAAAGAATGATACCATCTCCAAGACTGCAAAAAAAGAGTAGTTATGGGATGCTGGAGTGAAAAAACCTTGCTCTTTTAATATATAAAGTACAGATATAGTGCATGAAAAGGTAAGCTATATTAGTGGCATTAAAATGTTATGAAGGAGGTAATTGAGGAGAAAAGTCTACAAAGGCTCTTTAGGGGGACAGTAATGAAAACTTCCTTGACAATTACTGGTCTAATAAGATAAAGTATATTTACAAAACCCTACAATAAAGTACATACTCAACTGGAAATTTTAGAGTCTTCCATTTAAAATTAGAAACAAGAACAAGATGCTCACTATCACATTTCATTCTTGAATGAGAAGCACTAACTAGTCAAATAAAATGAGAAATTAATTAACAATTTAGAATTAAAAGTTTAATGATGTGAAGAAAGTAAATAAAGTTTAAATTATTTAATTACTTGCAGACATAAAGTCCAAAAGAATTTACAGGCATATTATTAGAAATAATAGGATGCCTTAGCAAGGTGACTGGATATACAATTAATACAAAAATGCAAAGTTAACTTCATTTTCATGAGCTAGTAAAAGTCAACCAGCAAATTACTTTTTCAAAGGGCATCATTCATAATAACAAAAAAATTTACAAAGTACCTAAGAAAAAGATAAAGTAATATAAATGGAAGACCCGTATGTATACAAATATAAAACTGCATTGAAAAAAGTTTAAACAATTGGAGAGATAGCACATGTTCATGAAAAGAAACACAAAATATCATAGAGATATGTTTTTCTGTTAAAATAATGTATAGAGTCAATGTAACTCCAGTCAAAATTCTACAAGGCTTTTTGTAGGACTAAATATGCCAAATCTCAAATGTATATGGAAGAACAGTGGTCAAAAATAATCATGACTATTTTTAGGAGAAGAATAAGGAAGCCAAGTTATGGATTTGTCTTGCCAAATATTGGGACTTAATAAGTATCTATCGGATACTACTATATATCCACCAGTACAGCTAAAATTGAAAAGAGGTATAATATCAAGTATTATTAAGGATGTACAGAAACTGGTCCTTTTGTACATTCCTGATATGAGTGTAAAATGATACAATCACTTTGGAAGACTGTTTGACAGTTTCTACTAATGTTAAACATATATTTTCATTTCATGTATGTTTAACATTAGTAGAAACTGTCAGTCTTAGTTACAGCAATTTCACTCCTAGGTATACATCAAAGAGAAATGAGTGCTTATGTCCACTAATATAAATGTATGTTGTCACTCACTGCAGCCTTTTAATCACACCAGTCCAAAACTGAAAATAGCTGAAATGTGATCAACAGGAGAACATATAACAAATAGTAGAATATTTATACAATGAAATACATTAATACAAAATAATAAGCTACTGGTACATGTTGCAACAGTGAGTGAGTGAAGGCAGACTCAAAAGGGAATATATTATACGCTTCCATTTACATGAAATTTAAAAACAGAAAATTTTATCTATGATGAAAAATATTAGAATAGTAGTTATATCTGAGAGATGGAATATAAACATGAAAGGGGCTACAAGAAGCCTTATGAATTAATAGAAATGTTTCATTACTTAATATGAGCAGTAGTTCCATGAGTGAAGGCATCTGTTAAAGTCATTAAACTGTACATTTTAGATTGCTACATCTTGTGCAGCATATGAATGTTATGCCTTGATTAAAAATATTTGAAAAGCCGTAATATAAACTGTAAAAAAAGTGGACAAATAAACAAATTCACCAATGATACAGATTAAAAGGTCAGAAACAGTACCATGAATATAAAACTTGGTGTATGTGTGTATATATAAATAAATTTTCATATATTATATAAAAAAGCTAATTTAAATAAAAAGAAGCTAGGAAATAATTGTTAGCCATGTGGGAGAGAAAAAATATTGAAACCTAATATTGGTAAAGGATATTTACCAATATTCAGAAGTAAATATATTCTGATCTTGGAGTACAGAAATATTGATAAAACAGAACACAAAAGTTTACAGAGTTCAGGAAAAGTAAATTATTTAGAAAAAATAAATTAATAAAAAAATTTAAAATTTGGGAAAAATGAATTCTGACTCCATTATCATAAAGTAGGCAATGAAGAATGAATTTGGAACTTAAAGGCAATAAATTGGTAACTTTTGGAAACTGTGACCAAAAAATATAAGAAGAGATGTTTAATCTCATTAGAAATCAGAGAAATAAAAATTGAAACCACAATGAGATGTCAGATTGCATTCATCAGGTTGGCAAAAATTAATGAGTCTCCTTATACAAAGATTTGAAGAGTATGTAGTGTGAAGGTAAATTGATACAACCACTTTTGAAAACAGTCTGTCACCGTTTTGTTCACTTAAACATCTTAACACCCTGCAACCCTAGCAACTTAACTCCTGGGTTTAAACTCAGAAGAAAGTCTTTCGCCTGGACACCAGGTGACATGTGTAAGAATATTTATAATAGTAAAATGCCTATCTCAAAAAGCACATTGAGAGGAAAATAAATAATAAATCACAGTGTGTTCACAAAACAAAACATCATCATAGTGAAAATGAACTACAGCTACCTGAAAGAAATTGAAGATGCTTCATAACACTGAGTGAATAAAGGAAGTATTGAGAAGACTACATATAATGTAAACAATGTTTTATAAATTTTACAGCCAAAACCAAATGCTGTGCTTTAGATATGCATATTTATGCATTTTTTAAATTTTTGCCTTGTTTAAGCAGAGAATCAACAAAATTTTGGATGCTGAAGAGGAGACAGTAATGGGATAGAGAAAAGCTGATTGGTAGCTGTTGGTTATTGGTGTTCTCATACTTGGGTTGGACAGTGAGTACACAGGTGTTCATCACGTTATTAAAATGTGTTTTCTGGCTGAGGTGGGAAGGTCGCTTGAGTCCAGGAGTTGGAGGTTATCCTGGGCAACATCATAAGACCTCATTTCCAAACAAAAAAGAGACCAGACACAGTGGCTCATGCCTGTAATCCCAGCACTTTGGGAGGCCACAGAGAGTAGATCACTTGAGGTCAGAAGTTCAAGACCAGCCTGGCCACCATGATCAGATACTGTCTCTACTAACAATACAAAAATTAGCCAGGCGTGGTTGCACACGTCTGTAATCCCAGCTACTCAGGAGGCTGAGGTGGGAGGATCGCTTGAACCTGGGTGGAGGTTGCAGTGTGCCGAGACGTGCCACTGAATTCCAGCCCGGGCAACTAGCCAAGTTCATCTCAAAAAAAAAAAAAAAAAAAAAAAGGAAATATATAGATTTAAATAAAGATACCTGTACTTAAATGCATATTTATTTAAATAAACAATATAAAATAGGCTTATGTGTAAATTAAAGATGATAGTGTGACATGAAGCAGGCTGATGAGTTACCAATATTACACTCCTGATGTCCATTTAGGAAAAATACATTCTGACCAACACTTTTCTTTGGCTAAGCCACATTACGTCTATATATTCCAGTCAGCTTTCAAAGACATCTGGTTTTCTGACAAATGTGGTTTTTTTTAATGAGAATTTTAAGCAATTTTTAAAGAAAAGTCATAATTTTGTGTCCCCACACCCCCAAATACAGCGAGACAGTGACAGACTTCCTGAGGTGAGGTGTCTCGGTAGGAGAGCGGGTGGCTGCTGGTCTTTTCCTGAGTGTGCTCACAGCCTTGGTGTGAGGCATTCCTCTTCTCAGCTTTGCCTTTCCAGATTTAGCTCCATCTGTGCACACGGCCATACATTTTTTTTTTTGTAATTGATACAGTGCCTGCTAAATATCTCATACATCTTGTTGAGAATGTCTTCACCGGTTATGTTGCCAGAAGTTCTTTTTAAGTTAGCATCTTCACAGACAACATTGTTATAAATATGATAACCTGAGATGAATAAAACAAGCATATTATTCATGCCCATGCCTCCAGTCATCTGTAATAGAAAGAACCAGGTCAACGCAAGTCTCTCAACCAGCTGTTTCAGTATGTCCGTGGAGCACATATAAGCACATCCTATGAAAGGGTTCTTTAACAATTGTCTTCTTTCAGCTTGGCAACCATTTGAGACCCAAAACAGATTCAAGATTTCATCCCATGGTCTCCTTTTAATGAGAAGAACCTAAGAGTGAATTGCTGTAACTAACCTTCCATGACGTTAGCTCAATACACTTCTAAAAGTTGGTTATTTGATGGTACTTCTCATTGTATTGTCCTCATGGAGACTCATCTCTTTTCACTTTACAAGTATTTTATTCAAAATTAACATTACTAATTTTTAAATTATGGATTTTATGTAGCTAGTGATAGAGGCTTTCTCATGTGCCTTAGTCTTTCAGCACAATTTAAAACAGCATTTTAAATAAGCATTAAAAGTACACCCTCTGCTTTGGCATCAACTGCCATCATGATGACTGATTTTGCAGGAGTGGTTGAGAGGTGCTCCCGTCTGCACCGTCCAGTGAGCTGTGGTGAGCCCCCTTGATGACCTCAGATCAGGTCTGATCTTCAGCATTTCCTCTGAGTTCAAGTGAAGGCTTCCAACTCCCTGTTCTTAGCCATAATTTTCTGTCCCCATTTAAAAATAGAATATTGAATGTTATTTTCCTTTTAAAAGGTAAAGAATGACACTAATTTGTGATGAAAAACATGAAAATTTGCTGGTAAGAGGACATTATCGTATTGGCAAAATTAGTGTAATAAGAAATAGATTGAAGTACAGTTGCAAGCTTGTCAACTACACAGTTTATTACCATCAAGGCAAGAAAGTGGGGCTGATCAAAGTTGGCCAACGGCTTTCTGGTGTAATTATATGCTTAAAACATCACTTGATTGTATGGCAAAAAGTGCATTCAACAACAACAAAAAGAAAAAAAACAAGCAAAAACCAAACTCTAGCTGTGTCAGCCTCCAGTGTCTGGGAATGCTGATACTACAGCTCCTTTTCTGACATACAAAACAGCCACCCACAAGACCCAAGTATCATTCATCCTCATACCACTTTGGTTACCAGCAGGGTTAAGAGCCCAGATTCCCTAAGAGTTCAAAACAGCCAACATTTCCACTCATTCCTCATGAGTTGTCTAACATTGCATAAGTTACCATCTTCCCAATTTACTTGCATATCCATGTTTCAAAATGTCTTAGTGTCATAAGAATTCAAATCTGCATTTCCCCAAATTGTCAGGTAAAATTAATTTTCCAGAACTACATGCCACATCTATCCTGGTACTTTTAGTGACCCTTGGGTGAACCAGTATGAGATGTGCAAGATTAAAGAATCAGACTTATTCAATTGCATATTCTTTCTGAAAAGTACTGTGAAAAAAAACACAATGGAAAATTCTAAAGAAAAATATTTTCAAAAGCTCTGTAAATCCTGAAGTTTAGATATCAAAACAAGAGCATCTCACCTTATACCATGTATTCGTTTTATAAATTTAAATATTTTGATAAATAAAATCAAATTCTGAATGTACTAAAGAGATCACTCTTTAAAACAATAAAATCCTTTGGTAAATCAGACCAATCACACAACACACTCACTGTGTTAGTTATCTCTTATCGTAAAATGATATTAACAGAAAGTTAGGTGGCTTAAAACAAAACACCTTATCTTACAGTTTCTGTACATCAGGAATCAGGGCATTGCTTAGCTGCATCTCCTGTTGCAGGTCCCACAAGGCTGCAAGGAAATTGTCACCGGGCTCTGGTCTCATCAGAGAGTTGGACAGAGGCTGGATCATGTAGTCATGTGTCCCTGAAGTAACACAGCTGAAATTCAATTTCTGCTCTCCCCAAATAAATCACTCTTTCTCTATCTTCCCCAATATAGTTAAGATGACTCAGCTCTTCCAGTCACTCAGACTAAAAATGTTAGAGTCATCCTTGAGTCTCCCTTCTTCTTATACCTTACATCCAATCTGTCAGAAAACCCTGATGACTCCACTTTCAAAATGTGCC
Organism: Leontopithecus rosalia; assembly: GCA_028533165.1. NCBI lineage: Eukaryota > Metazoa > Chordata > Mammalia > Primates > Cebidae > Leontopithecus > Leontopithecus rosalia. The sequence continues at coordinate 39,404,967 of CM052666.1, forward strand.
CAGCATCTGAGCATTTCTCTCCCCCTCCACTGATACTATCCTGATGGAAACCATCACACCTCTTAATTGATATCTAGACCTTGCCCCTTTAGTCTATTAATGTAGGGCCTGAGAGTGATCCTATTAAATATTAGTCATTTCTGCTCAAAACCTTCTAGTAGCTTTCGATCTCACTCAGCTTAAAGCCAAAGCTCTCATGGCTGACAATGTCCTACATTTTCTTTCTTTTTTTTAATTGCATTTTAGGTTTTGGGGTACATGTGCAGAACATGAAGATAGTTGCATAGGTATGCACATGGCAGTGTGTTTTGCTGCCTTCCTCTCCTTCACCCACATTTGGCATTTCTCCCCAGGCTATCCCTCCCCAGCTCCCTGCCGCTGTCCCTCCCCTATTCCCCCCAGTAGACCCCAGTGTGTAGTACTCCCTTCCCTGTGTCCATGTGTTCTCATTGTTCATCACCCGCCTATGAGTGAGAATATGCGGTATTTCATTTTTTGTTCTTGCATCAGTTTGCTGAGAATGATGTTCTCCAGATTCATCCATGTCCCTACAAAGGACACGAACTCATCATTTTTGATTGCTGCATAATATTCCATGGTGTATATGTGCCACATTTTCCCAGTCCAGTCTATCATCGATGGGCATTTGGGTGGCAACCAACAGAATGGGAAAAAATTTTTGCAGTTTACCCATCTGACAAAGGGCTGATATCCAGAATTTACAAAGAACTCAAACAGATTCACAGGAAAAAAACAAACAAGCCCATTCAAAAATGGGCAAAGGATATGAACAGACACTTTACAATGTCCTACATTTTCTACCTTCCAAACCTTCTCTGGTCAGGTACCACTCTCACCTCACCTCCTCCAATCACCTCCCTTGCTCCCACTGCTGGAGATCACTGGCCTCCCATCCATGTCTTGACCCAACACAAGCTCACACCACAGTGGGCCCTTCCACTGGATGTGCTTCTCTCTGCAGCACCCTTCCCCAAGACACTCCCAAAGTTCTCCCCTCTTCTCCTTCATCCACCTACTTCATCACCTTATTTTAAATTGTACCACCATTATGCCCCAAAGTCCCTAATTCCCCTGCTTTATTTCTTTTCAGAGCACATATCACCATTCAGTGCCCCATACGTATTACTTATTAAATGTTTTTAAAATTTATCTTCCTTATTAGAACCACATAAGGGAAAGATTTTAATTTTGTTCAGTAATGTTCCCACAACATCTAAAACTATATCTGGCTCATATTAAATGCTCAGTACATTTTATTGAATGATGAGTAAACAGAGAGCACTGTAGAACAAAGTAGGATGTTTGTTAAACTAGTTAAAGCAGTTAAACTATTTAAATGGAAAGCCAAAGTAGAATTTTAACTAAGTAGGAAAATGATGGTATTATATTTACCCTTTAAACAAGGTCACTGTGATTGTCTTTGGAGTGGTCAAGGCTTGGAGAGTGAGTAAATAGGTCCATTTAGCAGCCCAGATAACAGACAGTAGTGACTTCACCTAGGATTGGTGGCGAAGCAATGTGGATGGTGAGAAGCTGGATTTCGGATGAATGTTTAATGCTGACCAAAGGTACTGATAGTTTAAACACTGGGTATAAAGAACAGAATGAAATCAAAGATGACTCCTCAATTTATGACATGAGATTAGTGGGGAGAAATCTGTAACATGAGAGGAGAACCAGAAAACTGAGAAGCCTAAAGAAGGAAGTATTTTAAGGAAGACGAGCGTGATCAACGGTATCAGCCACGTCCATGAGATGCGCAGTAAGAAAAAGAACAGAGATTTGGCCTTGCAGTCTGTGAGGGAGGAACTTATGGAGACCTTGGTCAATGGCGTTTCACAGATAGAGTGGTTGGCGTCAATGGTTCTACTGAAGTGGCATGAGATGGATAGATAAAAAACTGAGACAGCAGTTCAGTCAAATCTCACACAAAGTTTTTCTATAAGATAAGCAGAAAAAAATGGAGAAGTGAGTGGGTAAAACGCATGAGACCAAAGAAGTGGGTTTTTTTTATTGTTTTTTGTTTGTTTTGAGGCAGAGTCTCTCTATGTCACCCAGGCTGGAGTACAGTGGCATGATCTCAGCTCACTGCAACCTCTGCCTCTTTGGTTCAGTGATTCTCCTGCCTCAGCCTCCCAAGTAGCTGGAATTACAGGCGTGTGCAAACATACCTGGCTTGTTTTTTGGTATTTTTAGTAGAGACAGGGTTTTATCATAATGGCCAGGCTGGTCTCAAACTCCTGACCTCAGGTGATCCCCCTACCTCGGCCTCCCAAAGTGCTGGGATTACAGGCATGAACCATCGCACCCAGCCCAATGGAGTTTTTTTTTTTTTTTTTTTTTTTTTTTGAGACGGAGTTTCGCTCTTGTTACCCAGGCTGGAGTGCAATGGCGTGATCTCGGCTCACCGCAACCTCCGCCTCCTGGGTTCAGGCAATTCTCCTGCCTCAGCTTCCTGAGTTGCTGGGATTACAGGCACGCGCCACCATGCCCAGCTAATTTTTTATATCTTTAGTAGAGACGGGGTTTCACCATGTTGACCAGGATGGTCTTGATCCGTTGACCTCGTGATCCACCCGCCTCGGCCTCCCAAAGTGCTGGGATTACAGGCGTGAGCCACCGCGCCCGGCCCCGGAGTATTTTTAATGGAAGATATGAAGACATGTCTATCTGATGGCAGAATCAGGAAGAGATTTTTTAAAAAGCTGATGATACAGGAGGGAAACTAAGGGAAATTGTAGATATAAAATTGTTGATGATTGGAGGGTAAACAGGATCCAAAGCAAAAGCACAGGTGCTGGTTTCCACCGAAGCAGAATGCAGCTGCCAGCACAGCAGGTGGGAAAGCAAAGCTCTAGGGTACAGGTGCAAGGTGGGCTGCCAGTACATCTGGTGGCAAGATGAAGGATTTCTAGTCTGAGTGCTTCTATTTTGAGAATTGAAGAAGAAGCTTAGAGATTTAAGGAGAAGGAAAGAAAAAGTGTGAAATAGTGACAGGGAGGAGGAAAGTGGGGTCTTCTGTCAGCATGGACCATCCCTGTGAATTTATAACAGGGAATTAAAATTTGACCAGTTGTCCTGGTTTTGTGGTTTTCTTCTAAGATATTAGCTGTGCAGGTAAAGGTAACAGTAGGGAGATGGTTAGACAAACCCAGAGTTGGAATGTTTCTAAGAGAGTTACAAGGATGGGCCAGGTGCAGTGGCTCATACCTATAATCTCAGCACTTTGGGAAACAGAGGTGGGTGGATCATGAGGTGAGGAGTTTGAGACCAGCCTGGCCAACATGCCAAAACCCCGTCTCTACTAAAGATATAAAAAAATTAGCCGGGTGTGGGGGCGTGCGTCTGTAATTCCAGCTACTTGGGAGGCTGAAGCGGGAGAATCACTTGAACCCGGGAGGCAGAGGTTGTGGTGAGACGAGATAGCACCACTGCACTCCAGCCTGGGCACAGAGCGAGACTCCGTCTCAAAAAAAAAAAGTTAGAAGGAGGGGGAAAGAGACCAGGGACTAGAGAATCCATGTTGCTGAGACATGGTAGCTAATATGGGTAAGAAGCAAAGCCAGGAGATGAAACGTGAGAGAGGAGGGGAAGAATCAGTGGGTCAATGGACTGGAGGTCCCTCCGCATGCTGGAAACATGTCTGGGGCAAAATTCTAGAGGATGTGAGTGCAGTGGTTAAGGGGTGGCAGTCAAACAGGAGGATGCTTGAAGTCAAGGCAGCTCGCCTGGAGAGACTGAAAAATAGATTCTTGAGCCAAACCTTAGAGACTATGACTCTGCAGATCTGGGGTATGACCTGATGATCTATGTTTCTCACGAGTGACCACAGTGATTGGGATACAGTCTGTCCCAAGAAAGGCATTTGGGAACCAGTCAGAGGTAAATACAGGAGTGCCCATAAAAGGGTGGTATCAAGTAGGGCTCAGATGGTGAAAATGCTTTCAAAGAAGAGGTAGGACTTGAGGACAGGGACGTATTTGCTGACTGGCTCATTAATTTCAAGGAAAACCCTCAGGGGCTGATTTCTCTGGAAATCGGGGTATTGGAGCACATATACCTCTTCAGGAATGGAAAGAAAAAAATCAGAACAATGGATGAGAAAAATATATTAAATGATTTGCCCAGACACTCTGGTGGAGAGGAGAATTACCATGTAAACACTGCTTCAAAAATACTACATAGGAGTGAAAAGGTCTTGATGGGCACTGGGATTTTGCTCAGCCTGAAATTTTATTGTCGGCTGAAGACAAAGGCCTTCCCCTCGATGAAGTAATTTCCTCCCTCTGTATTCAGATGAGATGAAACCTTTGCCATTCCTGTGGCTGTTCAGCCTTACACTGGGCTTTTGAATGGTGCGGAACACCTATACAGAACGTTGAGAAAACAGCAGAATACGAGCAGCTTTTCACTCTCTGCCAGAGTTGAGGTTGGAAAATAATTTTTTTTTCTGACTCTAAGTATACACTTAAAAAGAACTGCCAGTTTATCAGAAGGGCCAGGTCAATTTGAGAAAATTGTTTAGTGCAGAGTGCTGACTTAATAGTGTCTAAAAGAGGAAAGCGGCATGCCAGCAGGTCTTGAAAGAAATAAACAGGTGTTGTCACTGCAGGAATGGATTAACCCTGGAGTTTTCAATATTGGCCCTGTCGGGCTACTGTGAATAGGCGTACAAAATTCCAGAGGGCTGAGATAATATGAGAGACATAAAAGAAAAATGAAAAAGCCATTTGGAGAGGGGTCTGTCTACGCTCAGGTTTTCTCTAACTGTGGCCAGTGCACAATTTCTTTTCAGTGATAATTGGGGACTGAACAAGGAATGCAATAGAAAGTGGTGAAGAACTCATAGTTTCTGAGTTTATTTCAGCCCCCGAAACATCCTTGCTTTGTAACTTTGGTTAAATTATGTAACTACTTTATGTCTCAGTTTCCTTATCAGAAGAAAGTTGATAATCATCGTATTCAGCCCATAAGTTTGTGTTAAGAATTTAATGAGATAATACATAAAACACTCTTAGCCTAGAGCCTGGCTCACAGTAAATGCTGAACAAATGCTAAGTATCATGATGTGTTGTTCGGTTTAGTAACACTCTCACAAATTCATCCCAAGCACATCATCGCAAATTCTAACAGCAGCATGCTACACTAACATGAGAAAAACAAAGAGGTATAAATAAATGGTTTATCTAAGGCTTCAAGAAAAGAATGTGTTTGAGCTAGACTTCAGCAAGACTGAGACAGAAGTGTAAACAGAATGCCATTTATGAAAGAGAAGGATTTTTAAAATAGATGGAATGTGAACAAAACATATTCCAGATTTTTAATACAGCAAGTTTCTTATTAGCTGTAACTCTGTGACTCAGCATTCCCACCAGACAATTGTCCATCTCCTCATCCGATCCAATTTAGCAAGCATTTTCCTACTCTTCCTGTTATTGTGTCAAAAGGTAAGGAAAATGCCACACTGAAGAGGGGGCATGGGTATAAATAAAAGGATGTGAGGGAATACAGTGGTCAGGAGCACACGTAGTACGTTCTGGGGTCATAATGAAATCGGGGAACTTAACCTAAGTTTCTATCTCCTCATCTACAAAATAAGGCTCATAAAGCACGTATCTCTCTGGATAGTTGTTGTAATATTTAATAAGATCAGATGAAATCCAGCCCGTTCAGGTGAACGGCTGTAGACAAGTTATTGTAATGTTTAATGAGATGATAAATTAATGCATTTGCTATGGTGATAGTGATTACCGTTAATAATGATAAATGCACACTCTCTGCCCCTGTTTCTTCCCAGCTCACTGGCTGTTTCTTCTCTGTCTTCTTGACTGGATATTCTCTTCCTGACTTCTCTATCCAGACTCCCTCTCTAAAGGATCTCATATAGGCTTATGATTTTAAATACTGCCAATATAGTATTGAGTCCTTAAAGAGCCTGGGCCAGGGTTAGGCAAGTGAGGCACTAGCCTCAAACTTAAAATTTCAGGGGTATCAAAAAATTTAATAATCACCACTATATAATTGATATCATATATATTATATTGATAAATAATATTCCAATACACTATTTTTAGAAACAAAATGAAAACCCAAAAATGCATCATTAACAAAATATCTGCATTTTAGTAAAGACAGATCAGTATTACTGGTTTTTCCTTCTGCCTCAGACCCCAGCATGGCACCAAACTCTGTCCTCTCCTCTGAGCTGCAGCACTGGGAACCCCACCATCCAGCAGAAATCTTCTTTGCATCTTTCAATGCCATCTCATACTTGACATGGTAAAAACAGCAACTGATTCTTTCCTGCCACCACCCCAAAGTGCACACACACAGGCAGACATACACACACATTTGCGCATGCACACACAGGCACAGACACATGTACACACATGTACACACAGGCACACACATGCACACATAGGCACACAAAGGTACACACATGCACAAATATAGGTCTACATACATGTGCACACATGCACAAGCACACGAACACACATGAAAACACCAGAACACACATACATGTACACACATGCACAAACACACATATGGGCATACATACATGCACACACAGGTGTACACACACATGCACACAGGCATACACATGTACACAGGCATGTGTACCATGCAAACATGCAAACTGACACGTGCACGCACATGTGTGTGCAATGCACACTGACACATACATGTACATGCACATACATGTGCACATACACACATATGTACATGCATACACTGGCACAAATATACACACATGTGCACATATGTACACACATGCACATGAGGCATATACTTGGGGACACAGGCACACACATGTACACTCATGCATTCATGCAAAGGCATACACAAATGTACACACAGGCACATACATGTGCAAACAGGCATGTACACATGCACACTCATGTACACAGGCATGCACATGCACATATATGTATACAGGTGCAGAACAGGCACATGCATGTACACACATATGTACATGCACACAGTCGCATACATATGAACAGACCCATGTACATGCAAGTACATGCATGTACACATACACATGCACACACATGCACTCAGGCACCCACATGTACACACAGACACATAGCAATACACACACACAGAGGCACACCAGACATACATGGCCACACCCAACATGCACACACACACACGTGCACACATGCACACACAGGTGCACACAGGCACACTCAACATGCACACACAGGCACATACATGCACACACAGGCACACACACAACTCCTAGTCTCCTAGTCTTTCTTATCTCAGAGAACAGCTCCACCATTCACACGCAGCGAAAAATCCTGAAACTAAAATCCTCCTTAATTCCACTTTTTCTTCACTTCCCACATCAATCTACTGACACATGCTGTCAATAACAATTCCAAAATATATCTTGAACCAATTTCTCACATCTCCATCACTACGAATTCAACACAGGCCACCATCCTTTCCATTCTCAGACTGCTGCAGTAGCACCCTGACGGGCAGTCCTGTTTCTACTCATATCCTCTCATACAGAAGGCAGAATGACGTTCTTTTTTTTTTTAATTTTTATTGCATTTTAGGTTTTGGGGTACATGTGCAGAACATGCAAGATAGTTGCATAGGTACACACATGGCAGTGTGTTTTTCTGCCTTCTGCCCCTTCACCCATATTTGGCATTTCTCCCCATGCCATCCCTCCCCTGCTCCCCCCGCCACTGTCCCGCCCCTATTTCCCCCAATAGACCTCAGTTTGTGGTACTCCCTTCCCTGTGTCCATGTGTTCTCATTGTTCATCACCCGCCTATGAGTGAGTATATATGGTGTTTCCTTTTCTGTTCTTGTGTCAATTTGCTGAGAATGATGTTCTCCAGATTCATCCATGTCCCTACAAAGGACATGAACTCATCATTTTTGATTGCTGCATAATATTCCATGGTGTATATGTGCCAC
>CM052666.1:39413422-39423833 GCA_028533165.1 Leontopithecus rosalia
CATTTTCACGATATTGATTCTTCCTAACCATGAACATGGAATGTTTCTCCATCTGTTTGTGTCCTCTCTTATTTCATTGAGCAGTGGTTTGTAGTTTTCCTTGAAGAGGTCCCTTACGTTCCTTGTAAGTTGTATTCCTAGGTAGAATGATGTTCTTAAAGGGTCATTCCCAGGCATGAGGCACAAATAGCTCCCCACTGTGATTAGAAAGAAAACCCACACCCTGCTCCTCCCTACCTTCTGACATCACCTTCCACCGCTCTTTCCCCATTCCCCATAGTATGGCAGTACTGATCTTTCCTCTGTGCCTTGAATAGGAAAGAGCACAGGGCATCCTCCTGCCTCGTGGGATTTGCCCTTGTTGAATACTTGTCCTCACATGTCCTGCTGCTCACTCGCCACTCCCCCAGGTCTCTGCCTAAATGCCATCTCCTAGGAGAGCCCTCCCTTCATCTTCCTTTTTAAATAGCAGCAGCTTATTGTCCTTCCCATTTTCTCTCCCAGCACTTATCATTATCTCATATGTTATATATTTACTTATATATCTGGTAATTTTCTGTCTCCCTTGTTAGTTGAGACTGGAGACACTGCTGTATTCACTGTAACAACCCCAGCACATAGAATAGTGACTGTCACATACGTGAATACCAGAAATGGATTTTAAATGGTATGTTTATTGAAGCTATTTGTAACTATGTAAAATTAGAAACAACTTAAAAGTTTGGTTAAATCTCAGGCTTTGCATAAGTGGAATAAACATTCAAAAATATGAATTAGCATGTATAAAAGTATATTTTTAAATGATCAAAAATAGATTAAAAACCAGTGTTAACAATGATTGTCTAAAGGAAACAAAGATCATCATCTTCTCTCCTTTACATTTTCATGTTTCTATATTTTCTTTTTTTTTTTAGACTTTTTTGGTAAGTAATTTATCATTTTAGGGCTTTAGAATGGAAAAATGTATCTGATAATGAAAGCACAGAACTAGCTAGGTAATTAGGAAACAAATCTGTAATCATCATCACTTGTGGTATATGTGTTTTTAATCAATCAAAACAGAAGAGTGAATCCAGCTACTGACTGAAGAGAGTGGCAGTGTAAGAATACAGCACAAATTTTGCCCAGGGTTACCGTTTTCATATTCTGTGTGAAAGAAAAAAGGACAGGGAGTAACTTGAAGCAACGGATCAGAATTAGGAGCCATATGTTCTAAGAGATCCCATGTAGATTTCCCAGTTATTGTACAGGATGAGTTAAATTTGAATTTCAAATAAATAACAGAATTCTTTAGTATCAGTATGCTCCCAGATACTGCATTAGATGTACTTAAAATAAAAATTCATTGTTTATTGAAATTCAGATTTAATAGATAGCCTATATTTTTATTTGCTGAATCTGGCAACCCTATCACCATGCCAATTTTGAATGGAAAATCCTGTACCATTCAAAGAGGAGGAGCGAGCCAGGCACAGTGGCTCACACCTGTAATCCCAGCACTTTGGGAGGCTGAGGCAGGTGGATCACGAGGTCAAGAGATCGAGACCATCTTGGCCAACATGGTGAAACCCTGTCTCTACTAAAAATACAAAAATTCAGTGGGCGTGGTGGTGGGCACCTGTAGTCCCAGCTACTCGGGAGGCTAAGGCAGGAAAAATACCTGAGAGGCAGAGGTTGCAGTGAGCCGAGATCATGCCACTGCACTCCAGCCTGGGCAACAGAGCAAGACTCCGTCTCAAAAAAAAAAAAAAAAAAAGGAGAGGGACACTAAGCCTCCAGAGGCCAGGACTTCCCATTCTCTAAAACGCTATTGGGACCAGGGAAAGGTACATCCAACATTTATTTATTTTAAAAAGTATGACCACTACCTTGTGTTGGGCATGTGCTATAGATAATATGGAGAATAAGAAGAACATGGTCCTGCCCTCAAGGGACTTACATTCTAAGTAAGAGACGAGGACTCTGAAGCTACACTCTGACTGTAAAATAATCAGCTTAGACATGATGTGTGCAATGTCATTTACATACAGTTCAAAATCAGGCAAAGTAAATGATGCTCTTTGACATAATTATATTTGTAATAAAATACAAAGAAATGGAGGATAACAAGAAACATAAAATTCGAGAGACAGCTAACTCTTGAAAGGCAGAGAAAGGGATGCATTTATGCTGGAAAAGAAAGGGCCCTCCACACTATTAGCAATATCGTCTCTCTCAAGTTGTGTGACGGGAATAGAATTTTCTGTTTATCATGATTTATAATTCTGATCTGTATTATATTCCATGTTATTTACTTTCAGGTATAATTTATAGTAGAGTATACAAATGCTAAGTGGACAGTTTGGTGAATTTTCACTTTTATACATATCCATTTTGTATCAGATATTTCACAATATAAATGATTTCAAGTTTACCTGTAATTTGAACGTTTTTTTCTTTTTCCTTTTTTTTTCTTTTTTGAGGTGTAGTCTCACTCTGTCACCCAGGCTGGAGTGCAATGGTGCGATTTCAGTTCACTGCAACCTCACCTCCTGGGTTCAAGCGATTCTCCTGCCTCAGCCTCCTGAGTAGCTGGAATTACAGGTGTGCACCATCATGCCTGGCTAATTTTTGTATTTTTAGTAGAGGCGGGGTTTCACCATATTGGCCAGGCTGGTCTCAAACTCCTGATCTCATGATCTGCCTACTTTGGCCTCCAAAAGTGCTGGGATTACAGGCATGAGCCACCGCACCCACGCTTGAATTATTTCTTTGTTTAACCAAGGTGGTGAACAGTAAATTCATTACCATTTTATCCTTTGATCAAAGACAGTGGCTGCTCCAAAAGGAAATCCAATATTTCTGTTAAAATGCCAATGTCATTTAAAGGTTATAAACTCAAGAGTGACTTTCTCAGAAAGGAAACCTTTTTCCTTCTAAAATAAAAAGTTGCTTACAAAATACGTCATTTAAGAAATGATCTTTCTCCAAGATGAATGTGTTATGTGTTTCGGGAAGGCTCCCCAGCAGCCCACACGAGCAGGAGCACTCGGGCAGCAGAAGCCAGTGGCTTTTGCAGGGACTATTGAATTTCAATTTCCTCCCACATGCTTCGTGCACCCTCTGTGGATGGGCAGACAGGCTTTCTACATCTCACATCATTCTTAATCAAACACATAACCATTTAAAAAAATACCTAACCATTTCAAGTATACTAAATCCAGCATAAACCTAATTTTTAATAGTTAATGTTTCCTGAAAGACAGTTAACTTTACCCCAAATCTTCCACGTATATTAAACTTAGATTGCATAATGATCATAATTTTGCTAGTTTACCTGAAAAATAGGCTGTAACTTGAGCACTCTGACAGCCAACAAGACCCAAAGAAAGTCATGGCTGGCCGATGTGGAGGTTGTTGGCAGCCATGGGAGGTTATGCAATGTACAGAATCAGTAGGAAGAAGGTGTAAGTTACTCATTTTTCCAGTGAAATGGTTGTCACCATATGTCAATTGATTCTACATACGCAGAAGCCCATCCAACTTTGGAAATTTTTATCATGGAGAAAAAGATGTTTTTGTCCAAATGCAGAAGAATGAAATGTGTCTCCTTTAGCCTACCACACTGACACAGGGGCAGATCTCCGGAGGACTTTAAAATCATGTGCTATTCATATCTTTAATTTAGAAAATTTTCATATACAGTCTTTTTCCTATGAAATGAAGCCATTTTAGCTGTTTAAGCTGTACTTTGTAAATATCATGAGTTCAAGCTCATATTTCTTTGTATCCTTTGCAACACCTAGAAAACCATTTTTAACATACTGTGACTCAACAGTAAAGATACAGAATCAACACACTAGTAAGTGTTCATCAATGGATGACTAGACAAAGAAAATGTGGTGTATTTGCACCATGGACTACTATTCAGCCATAAAAAAGAAAATGATGTGTAGAACATGGATGGAAATGTAGGCTATCATCTTAGGTGAAACCAGCCAGACACTGAAAGTCAAATATTATGTGTTCTCACTCATAAGTGAGTGCCACAAAATGTGTACACATTGACTTAGCAGAATGGTAGACAATGGAGGCTTGGAAGGGTGAGGGGCTGGGAGGGGAGTAGATAATAAGAAATTACTTAATGGGTACAATGTATATTATTTGGGTGATGGATATAGTAAAATCCTAACTTGACCACTACACAGTCTATGCATGTGATCAAATTGCACTTGTGCCCCATAAATTTACACCAAAAAAACAAAAACAAAAACAAAAAACCAGGGGCTTAGTAAATATCTTGTTAATCCATTAGAAGACAGCATTTATAATTGCTGTCTGCTGAGGGATAAAACTCTGGTCCTTTATTTTCGAGAAAAAAACACAGGGCAGGGTACTAGGGCAAAAGAAAGGAGCTGACCTACTGTTAGAAACAGGCGCTGTGGGGAGCCGTGGCGGCTCGGCCAGTTGTCCTGGTGCTTGAGGAGGCGAGGCTGTGAGTTCAAGGCTAACCTGTGCAACGTAAGAACCTCTCATTCATTAAAAAAAGAAAGAAAAGAAAAGGAAAGGAAAGAAAAGAAAGAAAGAAAGAGGTGCTGTGACAAGCATTTTTCTTTTTCTTTTTTTTTTTTTTCTTTTTTTACGACGGAGTCTCACTCTGTCCCCAGGCTGGAGTGCAGTGGTGCGATCTCAGCTTACTGCAACCTCCACCTCTCAGGTTCAAGCAGTTCTCCTGCTTCAGTCTCCCAAGTAGCTGGGATAACAGGCACATGCCACCACACTGGGCTAATTTTCATATTTTTAGTAGAGACAGGGTTTCACCATGGTCTCAATCTCCTGACTTTGTGATCTGCCCACCTCGGCTTCCCAAAGTGTTGGGATTACAGGCAAGAGCCACCGCGCACGGCCATATTTTTCTATTCCTTGCAATTAATTCACACAAGCACAATATGAGATAGGCATTCTTCCATTTGCTGTCCTTGTTATGTCTCTTGTTTTAGCTGGTAAATACATAGATGTTCAGGCAGCTTGTTCATTATTTCAGGCCACATGATCACTAAATTGACAAGACTCAAACTATGAATTTCTGGCTCCAAACCTCAAGCCTTTGTTTGGTTTGGTTTGGTATTTTCCCATGAAATGCTTCCTATTTACTGTCTTTTTATATCAAAGTCTATATCAGATGACTAATTTAAAATTATATTCTTCTCTGGTTTCACCCAGATAGATTAAGAGTGAGAGATGGTGAAATTTTTTTTGCTAGGTTTTAGGATTTGTATATTATGATACAAGTCCTTCATGTTCAGCTGTGAAAAGGGACTTACACAGCTCAAACCATCCAGGGCTCAGAGACTTAATTATGAGGACTGCTGTGTCTGGGATGGATGTCTTAGGAAGGGTGGCCACGTTTTCGATGAGGTTTAGGTCCTAGCTGATGAATTTTGCCAAGGTAATGAAGACAGCTATTAAGATAGAGGACTGATTTTATCTGTCTCTTTGCCAAGGTTGGAGATGATTATTGATCATTAAAACATGAGGCAAAGCAGTGGAAAGACATTAACCCAGGATCACAAAATCTCATTCACAAGAGTTGATCTGCTTAGTAATGCATCTGGCTTATAAGTAGTCTTCAGAGATGTCAGACAGTGCCTGGAAGTCGGGAGTGGTCTAAGGAATTTGTTCAGAGACTAAGCTACATGTGATTAGACCCAAATGGCAGCATAAGATTTAGGCAGGTCAAAAAGAGTCTTCCGACTTTGAAAGATGAGGATTGCTAAGAAGCCCAACACCTACAGCTTTTCCTCTCCTGATGTATGAAAGTAGTTGCATTACAGCTTCATTTGTTTGTGTTGGAGTCTATCTTTTCCCGTTAGATCTGTTCAAAACTGTAATTATCTTGTAAGAGATAGTACACTAAGTTCCTCACAATGTGAGGAAGATGATTTTACCAGACCTAAATGTCAGGGGGCAGTTCCTGCTGGAAAATAACTTATTTCCCCGACTTTCCCATTTTATTTAGGGCAGCACCAAGTAACAGGTTCTTGGTGGTGGTGGCTGTCAATCACAACCTAACACAGCACTTCCCATTGTAATGGAGCATAGCTGTGCACACTGGAGGAGGCTCCTGCCCTGGAATGGGGCTGGAAAGAAACGCTTCTAGGAAAGCAGGCTTTTCAACAGAGTCCCTGTCACCCTGGGAGCCAGCTCTAGGGGACCTCAAAAGTATCCCTGCTGCCACGTGGTACATCTGCATCCGGGTATCAATAGTGAGGAGAAATGGTGGTTACTCAGGACTCCAATCTTCTGTACCCTCACAGCTGCTGCTCTGCTCCAGAGAATAATATGTTCTATTACCTCACTTTGAAAAATCTAAAGATCATGAAGGTCACCACAAATTAAATTAACCTTGGATACACTCCCCCAAAATTGCATTTATTTCAACTGCAGGATCACGGAATTTTAGAGCAGAAAAAGAACCTCAGCGATTACCTGGTCCAGCTGTTCTCATTTCACAAATGAGGTAACCAGCAAAATATTTTAGACCTGTACCAGTCTTCTGACCTTCCTATAGAAGCACACGCACAAAATGTGCATGTCCTGTTTTAAACCTCTTAGAGAAAAAAAAAACAGGGAAAATAAAAGTCCTGCATATTCTTACAGGAAAAAATTAAGTAGAAAAAAATCACTGTGCCTCAACCAACATTCTATTTTGCTGAGGGAAAATTGTAACAGAAAGGACTATTAATGTGAAGTTCTTGTTTTTCTTAGGCATTTTAGAGTCCACTGACACACCGATCACATGCATCTCAGCCCTCTTATGGGTTACTTGAATTTGATTCAGGCTCTGAATCAAGCTGATTCAAGGTATGAATATCATGACTTGCATTTTGCTCAAGAAACCAAGTGCCTCAGTGATAGCAATGAAAGGATTTGTTATGCTATCTTCTTCTGATTTCCAATCACTGGTTCCAGTAAAATAACTACTGTCTTCTCTCTCTTTTTCGCTTTCTCTCTCTCTCTCTGGATATATATAAATCTCTCTGTCCATGGATATATATAAATCTATAGTGCAGAGATGGAGATTTCTGGGTTAAGATGGTAGCCAATAAGAAATGCATAATACTTTGGTTCACAACTTCCTATTTACATGCCAAGAATATCAAGCAAAGTATGATTCTAATTATACCATAAAATATAACTCTCTCTCTCTGTACATATACAGGCATCAATCCTATAATCTTACATTAGTCATAACAGAACAGGTTATATGTGATAACAAACAACTTCAAAACTCAGCAATTCGGGCCGGGTGCAGTGGCTCACACCTGTAATCCTAGCACTTTGGCAGGCCGAGGTGGGCGGACCACGAGGTCAAGAGATCGAGACCATCCTGGACATGGTGAAACCCCGTCTCTACTAAAAATACAAAAATTAGCCAGGCATGGTGGCACACGCCTGTGGTCCCAGCTACTCGGGAGGCTGAGGCAGAAGAATCGCTTGAACCCAGGTGGAGGTTGCAGTGAGCCGTGATTGTGCCACTGCACTCCAGCCTGGCGACAGAGTAAGACTCCGTCTCAAAAAAAAAAAAAAAACAAACAAAACAAAACAAAAAAACCTTAGCAACTGAATACAATAAAGATTCATTTATCACTCACCAAATTAATATCCAGACTGTACAGCCTTCGTTCATCTTCTGGCGGCACCACCTTGGACACGTGGCCTCCAAGATTTCAGTGGCAGAAGAAAAAAGCATTGAAAGAGGCACACAGCTCTAAACCGCCTCGGACCATAAGTGACCCATGTCATTTTTACCCACTATGATCAGCTAGAGCTAGTCACACAGGATGGACTCAAGTGCAAGGAGATTTGGAAATGAAGGGGAGGGCATAGAAACATGGTAAGCATTACTGTCTCTGCCAATAATCTTTCTGTTTTTAACTAGTATTATTTTTGCAATAGAGTCTCACTCTGTGGCACAGGCTGGTGTGCAGAGGTGCAATTTTGGCTCACTGCAACCTCTGCCTCGTGGATTCAAGCAATTTTTCTGCCTTAGCTTCCTGAATGAGTAGCTAGGATTATAGGCAAGCACTGTCACAACAGGCTACTTTTTGTAATTTTAGTAGAGACAGGGTTTCACCATGTTGGCCAGGATGGTCTTGATCTCCTGACCTTGTGATCAGCCCACCTCGGCCTCTCAAAGTGCAGGGATTATGGGCATGGGCCACTGTGCCTGGCCAGCCACTAACCTTTTAACCACAAACTTGGAGGCTCAGAAATCAAGAATCACTCCCACTAACAATTCCTAATCCTGCGTTCATGAGCCCACTAAGCAACAAAGCATTTTGTTATCTGTAATTCGTCTTGATGTTGTGTAACTTACGAACAAAATTGTAAAGTAAATCATCACAACATATCCTATATTTTAAAACTGGGGGCTGGACGCTATGGCTCACACCTACAATCCCAGCACTTTGGGAGACCAAGGCGGGTGGATCACCTGAGGTCAGGAGTTCCAGACCAGCCTGGCCTACATGGCGAAACCCTGTCTCTACTTAAAATACAAAAATTAGCCAGGTGTGATGGTGAGCACCTGTAATCCCAGCAACTCAGGAGGCTGAGGCAGGAGAATCGCTTGAACCTGGGAGGCAGAGGTTGCAGTGAGCCAAGATCGTGCCATTGCACTCCAGTCTGGGCAACGAGTGAAACTCCATCTCAAAACAACAACAGCAACAATAACAACATAAAAGTGGGGAAAGGGGATAGAAAAAAATAATATTAGTTAAAAATCTTGAATATATACATGGCCAAGTAAGAGATAAAATATAAATAAATGTTATCTCCCTATTTCTGCAGCTGTTCCCAGGCTATAATTGGTTTAATGCTTTTTTCCTCTATTCTCTATTCTAAGTTCCCATTGCCCTCAGCCAACGCCAAAGAAGGTCAGGGTTCTATATCTGGTAGGGAGAACTAACACTTCACTTCATAATTTCTCAGCCCTTGATGGTCCCTCTGGATTTTGTTAGACATCAACTAACTTTTCCTCTGTACTCAGCAACACGAAGAATCACCCGGTGGATCGCCTCTTCTCCTGTTGTGTTCCCTTTGCTATCATTGTGTAGGGCCAACCCTGTTTCTCCTTGATAATTAGGATGAACTAGTGCAATTAACATGGTAACCCCATACATTCCATATTCTTGGTACGTCATAGGAGCCCTATGTGGACAGGTAGCAGTTTTCAACACTGAATTTAATGGAATGTTTGTGACAACACATGTGACAACATTTATCCCTTAGAAACTAAGATCTCTAACCTAGCAGATTCCAAGGTACACAGGAAAAGGAAGTAAAAGTTTTTCAAGAATAATATGAAGCGCCTTTGGGAAGCCAAGGCGGTTGGATCACCAGGTCAAGAGTTCAAGACCAGCCTGGCCAACATGGTGGAACCCTGTCTCTACTAAAAACACAAAAATTAGCTAGGCATGATGGTGCCTGCCTGTAATCCCAGCTAGATGGAAAGCTGAGGCATAAGAATTGCTTGAACCCAGGAGTCGGAGCTTGCAGTGAGCCTAGATCGTGCCACTGCACCCCATCCTGAGCAACAGAGCAAGACTCAGTCTCAGAAAAAGAAACAAAAAGAATAGTATGAAGAACCACTACGATTTTTATCCCTTGGCTGCATAGCCCTTGTATTCTGGCTCTAGAATAAATCAGACAGTGTATTGGCCACTAAAACTGAACACACTGCAACTTGGAGGATAGTTTCCCAACTCTAAAAAGAGTCTCTTGTTCAGCATTTACCAAAATTTCAAAAAGTCATTCTAATTTTACTAAGGATGGTTGTTAATATGGAAAATGTGCTGATAAGATCTATGAAATCTGTGTGCATCAGCCCATTGCATTAGTTTTTACTGTGCAAAATTAGTTCCATGGAGAAAAACTTAGGAGTTCTGTTTGGTGTGTAGAGAGCTAGAAAGAACATTGCTATGATATGGATATTTGCCCCTTCCAAGTCTCATGTTGAGGTGTAATTTCCAATGTCGGAGGTGGGTCCTGGTGGGAGGTAATTGGATCATGGGGGCAGATCCTTCATGAAGGGTTTAGCATCACCCCCTTGGTGATAAGTGAGTTCTTGCACTTGTTCACATGAGGAAGGTCTGGTTGTCTGAAAGTGTGTGGCACCTCCCCGCTCTCTCTCTCTCTCCCACTCTCACCATGTGACATGCTCGCTCCCTGCCACCTTCCACTATGATTGTAAGCTTCCTGAGGCCTCGCCAGAAGCAGATGCCAGCACCATGCTTCCTGTACAACCTGCGGAATCATGAGCCAATTAAACCTCTTTTCTATACAAATTACCCAGCCTCAGGTATTTCTTTATAGCAATGCAAGAACAGCCTAATAAAAATAGCTCTTCCATCTTTAAAAACACACACAA
>CM052666.1:39431896-39457812 GCA_028533165.1 Leontopithecus rosalia
ATATCCATGATGAACATAGACACAAAAATCTTCAATAAAATACTGGCAAGCCGATTGCAACAGCACATCAAAAAGCTTATCCACCATGATCAAGTAGGATTCATCCCAGGGATGCAAGGCTGGTTCAACATACGCAAGTCTATAAACATAATTCACCACATAATCAGAACCAAAAACAAAAACCACGTGATTATCTCAATTGACGCAGAGAAGGCCTTTGACAAAATTCAACAGCCCTTTATGCTAAAAACCCTCAATAAACTCGGTATTGATGGAATGTATCTCAAAATAATAAAAGCTATATACAACAAACCAGCAGCCAATATCATACTGAATGGGCAAAAACTGGAAGCATTCCCTTTGAAATCTGGCACTAGACAAGGATGTGCTCTCTCACCACTCCTATTCAATGTAGTACTGGAAGTTCTAGCCAGAGCAATCAGGCAAGAAAAAGAAATAAAAGGTGTTCAAATAGGAAAGGAGGAAGTCAAATTGTCTCTATTTGCAGATGACATGATAGTATGTCTAGAAGACCCCGTCGTCTCAGCCCAAAAACTCCTGAAACTGATAAGCAACTTCAGCAAAGTCTCAGGATACAAAATCAATGTGCAAATCAGTTTATTTTCAACAAAGGTGCCAAGAACACAATGGGAAAGAACTGTCTCTTCAATAAATGGTGTTTGGACAATTAAATATCTATATACAGAAGAATGAAATTAGACCCTTATCTCACAACACATACAAATATCAACTCAAAATGGATTAAAGACTTAAATATAAGACTGGACTATGAAACTACTGGAAGAAAACATAGGAGAATAGCTCCACAATATTGGTCTGGGCAGTGATTTTTAAATATAACCCCAAAAGGCCAGCCAACAAAAGCAAAAATAGATAAATCACACTAAAAAGCTTCTACACAGCAAAGGAATTAATCAACAAAGTGAAGAACAACCTACAGAAAGGTAGAAAATATTTGCAGATCATATATCTGAAGAAGGGTTCATCTCCAAAATTTATAAGGAACTCAAACAACTTAACAGCAATAAATCAAATAACCCAATTAAAAATTGGGCAAATAACTGAATACACATTTTTCAAAATAAGACATACAAATGTCCAATGGATTTATGGAAAAAAGCTCAGCATCACTAATCATCTTTATCAAAAAAACAAAAGGTAACAAGTGTTGGAGAAAAGAAAGGGAAATCCTGTCATATGCGGCTACATAAATGAACCTGGAGGATGTTATGTCATGAGAAATAAGCCAGGCACAGAAAGATAGATCCACATGGTGTCAATCAAATGTGGATTCTAAAAAAGCTGATCTTATCAAAGCAGAGACTAGAACAGTGTTTACCAAGGTCTGAAGCAGTTGGCAGTGGAGGAATGTTGACCCAAGGATACAACCTTTCAGTTACGTAGGAGGAGTAATTTCAAGGGGTCTACTATACCACATGGTGAGTATAGTTAGCAATATATTGTATTTTCGAGAAAAGCTAGGAGAGTGGTATGAAGTGTTCTCACCACAAAAATGGTGACCTGTGTGAGGTAATGCATATGTTAATTAGCTACATTTAGTCACCGTATATATAATTGTATCTAATTCAAACTATCATGTTGTACACAATAAATATATACGATTGTATCTGTCAATTAAAATAATAAAATTTAAAACAAAAAATAAATTAAATAGAATAAAAAATGCAGAGTGAAACTTTTTGTCCATTTTGTTAGAGACTGAAGACTGGAGAAAAGTCACAAGAAAAGACTTGATACCAAGTGTGTTACGGATCTCGAAGAGCCACCGCAGGGCCTGTACATGCACTAGAAAAGCTTTTAATCCTCTGGAAGCAAAGTTCAGGGTAGGTCATTTTCTCTGAAATCTGCCATAGACTCATGAGTAAATAAAGAACGTTGGTGTTTTGATGGGCTTCTCACTCTGCTGCAAGCCTGTCTTCCCACCTTCTCTTGACTGTGACTATTTTGTGGGAAGCAAGCATGTAAGTTAGCTGATAATGAAAATTACCAACTGGCAGCTCTTACATGCCTCTCGACAAAGACGTTTGCTGAGCCCTGGCCTCATGAGTAAGAGAGAAAATTGAGGAGAACCCTGGTCTTGGGTATCACTGAAATTCACAAAATGACAGCAAGCATCACAGCCTTCCAACTGTGCGGGTAAACGGTACAAGGTGTTATTTCTCGATTATCTATTAGTTCAACTTCAGTGAGATTTTGGCAAGACCAGATTGAGTACAATTGAAGAAACACGTTTTGTCAATAAAAATAATTATACTAAAACTAAGGCCTATACAACTTTTAGCTCAATTTTCTTTTTTGTGTGAAGAGGATCACATACACGTAGACATGTGGGGAAGCAGGAGAAATGAGAAATTCAGAACTCTTCTTCCTCTTCCAAACTCAGATCTTTACAACCCTTCCTTCTTAAAATGAATTACTACCTTTTAAACCTTTTATTAATGGTTTTTCATAAGTAATGTCTCATCTGTGGAAATCTTTCACCAATTTCCCTATTTCCTAACCCTTCTCCAGAATCAGGTCCATGTCTCTTTTCAAGGAAGCCTTCCCTGACCTTCCACAGTAAGTTACAATCCCTCCTTAGGTGCTCACAGAACCCCGGGCTTGGCTTTCACGGCACTTGGAATATCTGTCATGAAGCAATGCATTCTGTAACATGTTGCTTAATGTCTGACTCACTGCCAGAATGAAATTGCAGGAGGGCAAGAACACTGTCTTATTTACCACTGAATCCTAATATCCTTCACGTAGTAGACACTCAATAAATGCTTCTTCAAGATAGGACTACAATGAAAATAACAATGGATCATGAAACATCTGTTTTTCTCTGGCTCCCTTGCATAACCAGTGAGACATTAGTGCAAGTGATATGTGAGTATTCCAGAGAATTTGCTTAAAGAGAGCTGACTCAGCTGGGAAGAGGTCCCTTTTGCCCAAAAATGCAGGCATGATGACCAGCAGCTGTATTAGAGAATGAGGAAAGCTTCAGTTTGAAATGACGTGCTGAGGATGACAGAACACCACTAGGGTTCCCTGAGGCATCCCTGATGACTGTGGCAGCTGAGCCACCATTTCAGACTGAACTGCCTACCCCAAGATTTCTGTTGTGTCAAAGAGAAATACACTCCTAACATTTAATTTTTTCTTATTAATTTTACGCAGCCAAATATAACCTTCATTGACATGATCATTTACTGATGGTCAGGCCCACTGTTATGTTTTTGATCTTCCAAGTGAGAATCTGAGAAAATGTATACTTTTATAAAATGTACTTTGAAGCAATACCTTGAGACTTTGCACTGCAAATATTCCAGTATGTCAGCATCACTAAGTGTATGTGGGGTATGCCATTTTGGAACTCATCAGAGTATGTATAAGGTAATTTGGGGTCATTTTGTTCTGCTTGAAACTTTCCATCAGCTGCATTTTTGGGAAAGACTCTTTAGCACAATAGTAAGACAGAATTTTAAAAGACTCTTCATTTGTAAATCTCTGAGTATAGAATTCCAAAGCAATAAGGTGCCTTACAAATCACTTAGTTCGTCTGTATTTCACCAGTTAAAAACGCTAAGAAATAGTGATTACTAGGAGAATTTCTACTACTTTCTCCCTGCTTCACTTTGAGCTCCTCCAAACTCACAAACAAACATAGGGAAAAAAAAAGCTACAAATGTAATTGATCAAGAGTCCAAGTCATTGACATGTCCCTTTTTCTAATGCATGGTGCCACTATCCACTAATGTCCAAGGTCATTACAGGTCACTGTGAACTATTCCACTGCCTGCCTCTTCTGTGTTCCTTGATGACCAGGACAAGTCCTGGTCCAGTGGGGAAGATCCAGAGGCCCTATCTTTCTTCCTTCCTTCTGATGAGGCTATGTGTTAATGAAATGGGAACCTACTCTCTACTTTTGGGTGGTGTGGCCTGCATGCACACCTGACTACTGGTGTGTAACAGCTTACTCTCCCACAGATCATCCTGAAGGCAGTGAGTTCCCAAAGTTTCCATTTAGGACCATGGCCATGTAGATGGTACCCACTTAGGACCCCAGCTTAAACTTTATTTCCTAACCCAGCTCTTCCCAGAAATAATGGGTGCAGGCTTAGCACCTTGATTCTCATTTGACAGCTGTCTTGAATGTAGCTCCTAAGGCAAGGAGATTCACAGCCAGAGTGAAATAGGTGGAGTGGGATGGGGGTGGGGGTGGAGCAACAATTGCTAGCTGGCCAAGGTTTGGGCATTTCAGGGCTCTCATCTCAGAATCATGAAACACTTTGAAAACTCTAGTATTACCTCCCAAATCATGCTCAGCTCACTCGACTGCATGGTAATTGATCATTTGAAGAGGTAAGTCTAAACATATGGTGACTGAAATAGAATCATCTTTGTAAGCATCGCATATTTTCCTCCTCCTTACTCTAACCATCCTTTCCCCAACCAATGCAGTGATGATGAAGAAAACCTAACCAGACTCAATGGTTCCCTTCAAGATTTCCCTCCTTCCTTCCTAATTCCACACTTGCTCGCCCCAATTCATGTTTCTCTCTTCTTCTCTGAGTTCTCCCTGTCCATGCTGTAGGCCTACCAGGAGCACTGCAGGTAAAGTCTTACTTTGTTTCTTCAAAATATCCCTACTGTATTTTCAACACACTCTTCTTTTATTGCTATTCAATGTCTATAAGTCATTGTGTGCCACCAGAGAAATTCAATGTACATTTGAAAATGTCCTTTGGAGACTCGGAACTGCTAAATTGTTGGTTTATTTTTTTTATAAAAGGTCACTTAAATGTAATACAATGATTAGAATAGCTAGAAATATGTAATTCCATCACTTTGGGAGGCTGAGACGGGTGGATCACAAGGTCAAGAGATCAAGACCATCCTGACCAACATGGTGAAACCCCGTCTCTACTAAAAATACAAAAATTAGCTGGGCGTGGTGGCATGTGCCTATAGTTCCAGCTACTCAGGAGGCTGAGGCAGGAGAATTGCCTGAACCTGGGAGGCAAAGGTTGCAGTGAGCTGAGATTGTGCAACTGCACTCCAGCCTGGTACCTGGCAACAGAGTGAGACTCTGTCTCAAAAAAAAAAAAAAAAAAAAGAATAGCTAGAAATAGTGATTTACTTACCTGGGTAGAATAGTAATTTAATTACCTGGGTATATTAACTTGGTAGAAAAATTATGAAATGCCAGTAGAAGCCACCACTAACATTTAGTGCCTAATCTTTTAAAAAGAAAACTCTTGGTAAACCAAATATAAAACATATTTTCCTTAAAATAAGGATATTTGCCAGAAAATATTATAACTTCATAGTGACATATTTAAAGTAACTTCATGAAGGTCAGGATAAAGCAGCGACCTTTTATCAGTCCTACTATTCAACATTGTCCTAGAGGCCCTGGCCAGAGCATCTAGGTGCCACTAAGATAAGAAAAATCAAGACAGAAACAAAATTATCTGCAATTATTTTAATACCCTTTTAACTAAAGTAATGTCTTCAGAATCATTTAGTACATGATCTTTACCTAATTGTTGAGGGGCAGGTAGGGATAGAGATTATAATTTGATTTTACAAAAAAATGCAGTGATATTTTATTTGCAAATAGGAATAATGTTGGAGGGGAGCAGAAAAGTTAACAAGTTTTTCTATGACTGCAAAACCATGATGGAAAAAAATGGTGAAAGGTAAGTTTCAAATAAATTTTCTCCTTTTCAGGGGCTTCATAAGAAAGGGATACAAGAGAGCAAAGATGGCATATGTTGTCCCAATTTTCCCTTTTAACCAAGAAAAGAGACAGATATATAAGATAAATGAGGCTAAAGCTGAGGACACAGACATCTCACGTCTGTTTCCCACCTGGGGCTCTGGGCATACTCCAATTCACAGGTCGTCTACATTAGGGCATTCTCATACTGCTATGAAGAAATACCTGAGACTGGGTGATTTATTAGGAAAAGAGGTTTAATTGGCTCATGGTTCTACAGGCTTTATAGAAAGCATGGTGCCCATGTCTGCTCAGCTTCTGGGGAGGCTTCAGGAAGCCTACAATCATGGCAGAAGGTGTAGGGGGAGCAGGCATGTCACATGGGAAAAGCAGGAGCAGGAGGAAGGAGAGGGGGAGGCACCACACACTTTGAAACAACCAGATCTCCTGAGAACTCAGTACCATGAGGATAGAACCAGGAGGATGGTACTAAACCATTCAAGAGAAATCTGCTCCCATGATCCAGTCACCTCCCACCAGGCCACCAGTCCCCGCCTCCAACATTAGGGATTATAATTGAACATGAGCTATAAATGAGGAAACAGATCCAAACCATATCATTACCCAAAAGCATAATGGGATTAAAACACATTAAAGCAAATTGGAGATACATGTAGAGTGGGACATTGACATTTAGTTTTCACAGGCTACCATCAACTCCTATACCATCGGACACTAGATTAAGAGTCTGAGAACCTGGGATCAGAGAGCAGAGGCTGGGAGGGACCAGCAAGCCAGAGGGCCAGGCAGAGAATGAGGCTGAGACTCGGGTGCAGCCGGCAGCAACTGAGAGAATTGCATGTTGATCAGGCAGGAGCCAAGGGACTGGGGCGTGTGGGGAGGGATGAGTGTGACCACCGCATCCAGGAGCATTAATCAAGTGAAAAAAAAAAAAAAACAGAGTTGTAAATTCAGCATCCAGAAACTACAGTACTGAAGTCCATCAGAGCAAAGATGCCGCCACAAAGAAGACAGAGTATCTGAGTATTCCACCCACCTGAATCCTGCTCCTCATCGCCACCTGGAAGACATGGCAATTTTCTTCAGATGCCCAGACCCTATCTTGAGGAAATTAAAAGGGAAGAGGCCAGTTCTCCAAACAACTGCTTGTTTTTCTTTCCCTGGAGAGACTGAGAACACACTAAAGAGACTGCTTCAATTGTTAGATTGAAGTAAATGACACTGACTGTCTTTTGTTTGTTTGTTTGTTTTAGAGAGAGAGTCTTGGTCTTTTGTCCACGCTGGAGTGCAATGCAGAGATCTCAGCTCACTACAACCTCCGCCTCCTGGGTTCAAGCAATTCTCCTGCCTCAGCCTCCCGAGTAACTGGGATTACAGGAGCCCACCACCATGCCCAGCTAATTTGTGTATTTTCAGTAGAGACGGGGGTTTCACCATGTTGGCCAGGCTGGTCTCAAACTCCTGAACCTTAAGTGAGCCACCTGTCTTGGCCTCCCAAAGTGCTAGAATTTCAGATGTAAGCCACCATGCCCAGCCAACACTGACTGTTTAATGTTAACATTTAAATGTTTTTGCTGCTAACTAGCAAGCCAGAAAACCAGATCAACTCTGGACATAATAAATAAATTACATTTTCTGTCAAAATAAGTGGCAAAATTGTATAAATGTTATAAAGCTGGGTCAGACTACCAAAGCACTGAAAGATGATCAACTGGAAAATTGTTTTATAGCAAAGAAGAGAACTAAGTAAGGCAGCCAGATAGAGCTACATATAAAAATCAGAAGTTGTACAATATATGAAAAAAATCAATTAGAAATATATTTTTAAGAAGATCCCATTCATAATACATTCTCCTTATGAGATATACCAGATAATACTTTAAAAACTATAAAATATTACTTTAGAGTGTAAAAGAAACCCTAAATAAATGAGGCATTACAAGATCTTGGGCGTGAAGATTTTATTATTTTATTTTATTTTTTGAGACAGAATCTCACTCTATCACCAGGTTAGAGTGCAGTAGCACAATCTAAGCTCACTGCAACCTCCAACTCCTGGATTCAAGAGATTCTCCTGCCTCAGCTTCCTGAGTATCTGGAACTACAGGCACACGCCACCATGCCCAGCTAATTTTTGTATGTTTTAGTAGAAATGGGGTTTCACCATGTTGGCCAGGATGGTTTCCGTCTCTTGACCTCATGATCTGCCTGCCTTGCCTCCCAAAGTGCTGAGATTACAGGCGTGAGTCATTGCACCTGGCAAAGATTTTATTTTTAATGTCAAATTTCCAAAAGGATTTTTTACTTGAAATTGAGAAAATGAACCGAAAGTTTGTTTGGAAGATTAGTCAATAAAATGTACTTTTTCTCCAGAGCAATGACGGGGAAAGGAGCTGTGCACATCCCCCCATCCCAGTTGGCTCTCAGCCCACCTGCCTCCTCTTCCCTCTAGACTCAGCACCTGTCCCTCAGTCCTGCCAAGGCTATGGAGTCAAGCAGATCACAGTGACCTTGGGCAAGGTCAAACTGATAAACCTCTCTGAGCCTCAGTTTCTTCATTTGCAAGATAAGACCACCCAGGCTGCTGGGCTAATAACTGAAAGAAATATGATTCCATAACTTCAGTGTCTGGTGAGCTCTCTGGCAAATAACGGGTACTCAATAAATAGATGTAACAGTTGTAATTATTGTTATTATTCTCATTATTATATTATTTGTTCAATATTGCAAGGTCTTGCAATAAAAAAGGATTTACTAAGAATAAGGCTGAAAATAGAACTTCTAAAAGAGTTGCAGATTTCATTAGAAAAAATTAAACTTTCTATACAGCAAAGAACATTGTAAACAAGGTTAATTCGCAGAGGAAAATATCTGTGACACATAACAAAACATGAAGACTACTATCTTAAATATATATTTTTAAGTCATACCAATCAATAGAAAAAAGATAAGATGTAAAGAGAAAAATAAACAAAAAATCTAACATGGCAGCCGGGTGTGGTGGCTCACACCTGTAATCCCAGCACTTTGGGAGGCCAAGGTAAATGGATCACGTGAGGTCAGGAGTTTGAGACCAGCCTGGCCAACATGGTAAAACCCTGTCTCTACTAAAAGTACAAGAATTAGCTGGGCATGGTGGCGGGCACCTGTAATCCCAGTACTTGGGAGGCCCAGGCAGGAGAATTGCTTTAACACCAGAGGTGGAGGTTGCAGTGAGCCAAGAGCGTGTCCCTGCACTCCAGCCTGGGCAACAGAGTGAGGTTCCAACTCAAAAAAGAAAAAAAATTTAAATGGCAATTCACACAAAAAATGAAAAAGCCCAAAGGCCAATGAAAATAGCTTTACTCTCATAAAGATTCAAAATACAAATAAAAATGATAATCATGTTCACATACATTTGGCAAACATTATACAAAAGTTAAACTGGGAATCTATTCAATTTGCTTTGAGTGGAATATATTTATGTCCCTTGCAATCACTTTCTGGTATAGGTAAGTTTTCTTGCTAAACCATATCTGCTGTGACTGGTTCCCTGGGATCCAACTAAGGCCTCTGGGGCAACTCACCCATGTCTTGACACAGATACTTTGATACTTGGTCAGTGAGTTTCACCAATTCAGATCACTAATGACAGTCACTGAACAAGAAAACTGAAAGTCTCTGAAATCTTCCTGCTCATATATGAACAAAAAATTATATAATTTTAAAAAACATTTTAATAATTCTAAAAGCTTTGCAAAGCATTGCCAAGAATGAGCTGTGAATCTGAAAGAACATTTTCTAAACTATTAATACGACTTTAAAACTTTAAAATTAGACCTGCCACGGGAAAGACTAGACTATTTTTCTATCTTCTCTGTAAAATTATTCTATAAACAGGTAATCATAGAGAATACAGATTAAAAATACAGGAAAGAAATATTATAGGTGTATCAGGCATTCATTGGTCATGTCGCTGAATATTTGAATATCATCTCTGAATACTAGGATGGGAAAATGTGGAGGGGGAATTCAAATAGTGCTGCCTTGGGCAAGGAGGTTCAGTCCTCTTTTTCCAAATCTGACTCATTTCTCCACCCACATTTTGAATATTAACATTTAGACTGCCATGACTGGCAAATAGTTCCATGATAAAGGAGCCAAGAGCTCAGATTCTTTGTCTTTGTAGTACATCAGAGGGACAAGAGGGAAACTCAGACCTCATCGGCCTAAAAGACCACCAAGATCACAGGGCCAGCTACCTAAGCAGGTGAAGAGTGAGCATCTCCTGGGAGTGTCACCTTGGCATTGGGCCCTTTGAACTCAGAAATCCAATTGTATTGGTGCTCAGTACATGCTAACATATTGGGTAGTCCTGAAGGCAATTCCTCTAGAACAAGAAATTGAAATTGAGATGCTAATTTCAATTTAGCCTAATCTTTGCCCAGGAAGTTCAGCCAAATTGCTTTGGAAGCCATGACAGTTTGTCACTGAAGACGCAGGACATCAGAGAGAGCTCACTTAAAACACATTGGAGTGAAAATGCTATTTGCTGCCCAACTGCCAGCAGATAAGGTACATTTGAGACTTTAACAGGATTGGAAGAGAAGCTTGCCACACACAATTTATCTTTGCCAATTGTCTTCACTGTTTTTTTCCACAGCTAAGAGATAAGTACCCAGCCTCTTCAAACCTATTGTAGCTCAATAAATAACATATAAACCAGCCAGGCAGACAGTCCATTTTGTATCCAGGTTATCTGAGGATGCCTGTATTTTTAAATGTGGGATGAATAGAGGAGGATATGATGTTTTAGAACTTTTTATTTTGAAATAATTATAGACTTATAGGAAGTTACAAAAATAGTACGTCTCATGCCTTCTTCATCCAACTTCCCCTAATAGTGACGTTGCAAATAAGCCAAGTATAATTAGGGTTGCCAGATAAAATATAAGGTATACAGTTACATTTGAATTTCAGATAACAAATAACTGTTGAGTAGATATGTGTCCTGATATCACTTGTTGTTTATCTAAAGTTAAATTTAACTAGGTGTCCTGCATTTTTATTCACTGAACCTGGCAACCGTAAGATAATGTAAACACCAGGAAATTGACATTAGTACAGTATTGATGACAAGACTACAGACCTCATTTAGTTTTCATCAGTTTTACATGCCTTCATTTATATAGTTAAACATAGTTGTTCCATTTTTTTAAATTCAGAAAACAAAAACAAAAACATCCAAGAACTTTGCAATGCAGACCCTACCGCAGCCGCACCTAATCACTGCCTGATTTGCGGTGGAACTGATGATCCACTCAAGATCCTGGCCAAAGTTACAGGTGATGGGCAGCAGAACTGGTGGAAAGCAACAGATGTGGGGTTTGCTCTAGCCTGAAGAACTCAATTAGCGTTCCACTGCCTGAGGAAGGTCGTCCACTTGAATGTCCTTTGTTTTTATTGTCCCTAGACCATAATTTCCTGTGTGAATGACCACTTTCATGCTTTGTAAGAAGAGGATGAGTCAAATTCCTTTGCTTGGGTTATAATTTATAATCTGCAACCCACAATTCGATATTTAATATCTTTATTTTCTTTGTGAACAGTGGTGCTAAAAATAAGAAAAGAAAGTACTGCGGAGAACACAAATCCAACCTCACACTGTCTAAGCCATGCCAATCAGGCGGCTTTCATTAAGGACCCATGGTCAAAAACACCATGGGCGTCTGCTGTGAGAATCACCATACGAAGCACGAAAAGGATTTGCTCCACTGTGAGAAATGTCCCCCAGCCCTGTGACCTCCGCCAAGCTATTTTAGCCACCTTAGCCTCTCAGAAAGAGCATACTTTAAATGCAAGGGATGTTGCTTGACCAATGAAGAGTTAAAGAAAGAAAATTTTTATTAAAGATATACAGCACCAAAATAGTATCCTGAGACACAAGAGAATAAATCTGCAGGAACGCTGATTCATCTGTAGCTAGGGAAACCAGAGAAATCTTCTGGGAGACCTACACCTAGATCCTTCTCCTATCTGGAGGAGATTCCTTAGTTATTCCCCAGACTGCTACAAACCAATGATCAACTTTTCCTAGGTTCCCATGAAAAGTGAGGAAAATGAGAATTCAGTGATGTGTTTTTCATAGTTAACTATTTCAACTTAAAGGAGTGACTTTTATTCTAAATTACGTTCTTTCTGTCTTTTAGTAACAAAATGTCCTGTCTGTTATGAAATGATAGTAACAACAAGATTTTCTGTCCTTTGCTGTTCGTTGGCAAATAAAATGTTGATGTATCTCTCATTTATAGCCATGGCAATTCTAGGAAACACACTACCTCCAAAGCTCAGCAGCATATAAAAATAAGCATGTCTCTCTCGGGCACATGTCTAGGATTGGCTAGGACAGCCCTGTACCACATATGTGTCAATATCCTGGGTCCACTGAGCTATCTGCGCATTCTCTTCCCATGACAGTGGCAGAGAGGTAAGAGAGCCAGCCTAAACATCCCTTTGATCAAAGCCAGTGACATGGTTGAGCCCAAAGTCAAGGGATGGAGAAATACACTTCACCCTTTATGGAGTTAAGACTGTGAAAGGATAGCAGTGCTGCAGGGGAGGGGAATGTTGCTGTGACTAATAATCCAGTCTATCACATGTCGGTAATTACATCAGTTCCCATTTTCTCTTGGTATTTGTTGACCCAGAGAAAGACAATCATTTGAGCATCACAGCTTCAAAGGATATCTTTGACCCGGGGGAATAAAAACCTAACCCAATAAACAGTGCTTTAGAAAAACCCGAAGTAAGGGTCATGTGATTAGAATTTACCATCATCAGTACTATGGGTCCTCATTAGGCTGTGACTGTCCTAGCTGTGAGTGTTCTGTGCCTGCATCTTTTATTTTGCAAAATATGATCATCTAGGGGCAATCTACAATGACTGAACTGTACCTGTCACATTTTTAAGGCATCTTTGATATAGGGGGTGGGTGTTTCCTTTTGTTGGGACCATGGGAATCAAATTTACTATCCAGAATTCTGTGTGAGATCATAGATCACAGATTAATTCACCTGCCCAGACTTCCCTGCACACCTGCAATGGGTCTAATTTCCATATGAGGAATTAATATTAGTTCATTATTAATTCATCATCCAAATTGCCTTTATGACAGATGATACTCCAACTTTTTTTTTTGAGGTGGAGTCTCACCCTGTTGCCCAAGGTGAAGTACAGTGGCATGATCTCGGCTCACTGCAATGTCCACCTCCCAGGTTCAAGCGATTCTGCTGCCTCAGCCTACTGAGTAGCTGGGATTACAGGGACCTGCCACCATACCTGGCTAAATTTTGTATTTTTTAGTAGAAACAGGTTTCACCATATTGGCCAGGCTGGTTTTGAACTCCAGACCTCATGATCCACCTGCCTCAGCCTCCCAAAGTGCTAGGATAACAGATGTGATCCACCACACCCGGCCGATACTCCAACTTTTCTTGAGCTTGTTTGGATTCAGCTTTGCCAATGAAATGCTCAGCACCTTGTTCATGTTTTTAAATGTTTTAATTTTTAAAAATTATCCTGGAAATCATCACCACAGCCTTAAGTCACAAAGTTTATAAACAAATATCGAAAATTCCAACAGACAGTTAAAGCATCTTGAAAATTATCTGCTTGCTTACACCATCATCCCAGCAGAACGAGGGTCTCTGTAACAGTCAACAAAGACGAATGACCTACACTTTGTTCTGGATCCCGTCTCTGACCTGTAGCGCTAGAGTGGGCATGTTGCTTAATTTCTATGTCTCTCTGGTTCTACGTTTACAAACTGGGGGTGGGGATGAGATTTCAATCTGTATTTGCACGTTTTGAAGCTCTTTGGAAGAAAAATGACACAAACCTGGAAGTCATCTTATAGTCCTAGGAAGAATGTTGCTCAAGTCTTAGCACAAAGCCAGAGGAGAACAGCTGCCTCTCAGCAGAGATCTAAATATCTTGCTTCTCCTTTCTCAAAAGGAAGCACTGAACATACAGCCACCCGTTTCCCGACCAGGACGCTGGGTGCAATTGAACACAAGGGAGACAAAGGCCTTTTGTTTCTAACAAGCTGAGTTTGCCGGCAGGTCTGTTAGAGTTCTGCAAAACAGTGTATGTCACACAGCTTGCTGCTGCATGGCTGGACTCCCTGGCTTCTCTATTTTAGAACATCAGGGGTTTGTGCCCCTTTAAGAAAAGGTCATTTGGGGCCGGGTGCAGTGGCTCATGCCTGTAATCCCAGCACTTTGGGAGGCTGAGGAAGGTAGATCACGAGCTCAGAAGTTTGAGACCAACCTGGCCAACATGGTGAAACCCCATCTCTACTCAAAATACAAAAACTAGCCAGATGTGGTGGCAGATGCCTGGAATCCCAGCTACTCAGGAGGCTGAGGCAGGAGAATTGCTTGAACCCAGGAGGCGGAGGTTACAGTGAGCCGAGATCACACCACTGCACTCCAGCCTGGGTGACAGAGAGAGACTCCATCTCAAAAAAAGAAAAGAAAAGGTCATTTGGACATAACATTTGCCACCTTCACCAGGCTCAATTCAAAGAGGAGTTGGCTCAGTTTGCATCAAGCAAAAAAGACCTTTGTGGGACTGGGAGGGAAGGAGAGGAGGCAGAGTGGAAGGGAGTGGGGACCCCCCATCCTGGTAAGTTTCTAGGCACTAGGGGTTTTGTTGTTTTTCTTTATAAACAGGTGAATTGAGTTCCTCTTATCAGGTGGAATATCATGTAAATCATTCAGGGTGCTCAGCTGAGGAGGCTGGTGATGCTCCAGCCCAGATGCCTTGCCTTCAAGGAGAGCAGAAATGGCATCTTCTCCCAAGAAAGATGAACAGGAGGGAATGGAAAGTCTCCCGCCTGACGAAAGACAGAAAAGCAGCACCAGCAAGTGTGTCACAATTCTGGAACCTGGAAAATAGACAAGGGAATGGGAAATGCTTTTCTCGTGGTCATAAGGAAGCTGAATCCCGGCCAGCAGAGGTCCAAGCCAAGAAGCCACAGGACTGATGTCACGTGGGCTCTTAAGTCTCAGGAATCAGAGGCTCTGAGTATGCCTAAAAGTCTTTGCCTAAAGAAAACTGGGCAAAGGTGTTTCAGCAAAAATCTAGAACCACAGATATTTTACTCAAGCCCCATTAGCCAAACTACTGCCCCTATCTGAACCCAGAAAGAAGACTCAGTGTTATTTTCTGATAGTATCAAACACAGAGTCTCCTGGCTTGGAGACGCCCAGGCATGGTGCAGGCCAGGGCTGTGCCAGTGAACGCAGGTGGTTTAAGTAAACAGTCTGTATATTCTACGAATGTCTCCCTCAGCACTATCCCTTACCTCAGGGCCTTCCTCACCGTTTTCTAAAAGCATGGAGTTAATGGGTGTCTTTTAGACAAGATATTAGAAGAGCCTTTTTCTTAAATGAAAAAATTAAGACACTAAGATTGAGAATTCCCTAAGGAAGCAGACTCCCCACCTCCCAGCCCATCCTTCAATGTGCCTGCAAGTGTGCCAACCTCCCCCACCTGCATCAGCTTTTTAGTGTGACAATTTTAAAGCATATGCACGCACAGGGAGCCTCACCGGATGCTGAAGTATAATTTGTAATTTAAAAAAAGTAGAAATCAAAACATACCAAGAATAAAAAGGAAATTTGGAGAAAACAAATAGGGGAGTTTAAAAAAAAAAAACCTTGCAAACAATTGTTTTTCCATAAACCACTGGGGATAAGGTAGATTGTTTGGTAGATTGTATTGGAAAAACTGGTTTACCGTTTTGAGAATTTAAAGTTGGATCACTACCTAACGCTACAAATAAGGGTAGATACTAGAAGAATTGAAGGTCTAAAATAGAAAAGTAAAGCTATAAAGTTGACAGAATAAAACATAAGTCATGGCTACCCCCATGACTTAGGAGCAGGAAGAACCTTCTTTAAACAAAATTCAAAAACAATACCTTGAACAAAACACGAACTAAGTTGATAACATCCAAAATAGGAATTTCTGTTTAATGGAGGATGCTAAGGACAAGGTGACCATGGGAGAAGGAATTTTCGGTTTCTAAACCCAATCATGCTGTCTAAAATGTAAAGGGAACTCCTTTAAATCAACAAGAAGAGAACAGCAACCCCCTGCATCCTCCCTCCTACTCAGTAATGTCTCTGCAGCAAGGAAACACTTTCCCTCCTGTGCCATCAATGTCACCTTCACTACTGGGTCATTCCCATCAGCAGGTGCACGTCCTCTCACTTGCTCCCATTTTAAAACACCCTCTTTTGACCTCACTTCAACTCAATATTTCTACTTCCCTTCCCAGAAACACCCCTCAAAATAGTTGTCCACACTCCATGTTTTCAATTGCTCTTATTTTCTTCTTTAATTCTTATCAGTTAACATTTGATTCACATGAGAGGGTATCTGCAAATTATGAAGCATAATATTAAAATGAGCACCATCAACTCCAATAAAATGAGAACCTTCAACTCCACTTAAAAGCTGGAGCATCGCCAATTTCACTGCATTAACCTGTGTACGCCACCTCGACCCATCCCTCTGCCTTTTCTTCTCCAATGATGAAGCCACTACCTTAGATTTTGTGTTTATCATTCCCTTCCGTTTTGTGAGTTCTATCACACCTATCTGTATTCCTAAACAACACACATCAAAATCGAGGGGGTTCAAGTTTCATTAGTTTTTCCTCCGTGCCTTGAAGTCGTTTTGTATTTAACATGTCCAGAAACTCCAAACCTTTTCCTTCACACTTCCCACAGTCTTCTCAATCTTGCAACGCCATCCTTTCAGCTGCCCAGACAGAATTAATTTTCGCATTTATGACTCCTCTATCTTGTAAAACATATCCATGTCAGTAAGTCCTGTGGGTTCTCATTTCAAAATATACTGAGGATCCAGCCGCGCCTCATGCCCCGGGTTCCAGCCACCTTCATGTCTCATCTGGACTATTGAAAGATGCACTGATCTGCAGGCCAGCTTACCCCTTGCCCTTGCCCCCGCCTTGGTTTATTCCCCACATGGCAATCAGAGTGATTATCTGGAAATCCACATCAGAGCACAGCAACCCTTCAACTTGGCGCTCTGCAGTGGCTTCTACCTCAGGCACAGTAGGAATCTGCGAGGCCCTACATGGCCCTCTGGACAGCCCCGCATCTGGCACACAAGTCTCCTGCTTCCCTGGGGTCGTTGCCTCTAACCGTCTGGCTCCTTGAACAAGCCAGCGCACTCCCGTCTCCGGGCCTTCTTTGCTCATGCTGTTTTTCATCTTACTGGGGAGGCCTTTTTCCTTGCATGTCCCCTCTTCCTCAATGGCTGGCTCTCTCTCTCACCTCCTTCTCTTCTTAAATACCACCTCCACGGCTCTGTTTAAAATAGCATTCTTATGCCCACCAGCACACTCTATCCTACCCTCCAGCTTTATTTTTCTCCGTAAACACTTACCACATTCTGACATACTGTAGTTTTTGCTTGTTTCTTTATTGCCTAGCTTCCTTCGCTAAAATATAAGCTCCTTGAAGGCAAGGGTTTTCGTCCATATTTTTTAGTGCTCTGTTCCCAGCAATGCCTAGAAAATACTAGGTTCAACATTTATTGAATGAATATGAATAATCTCTCACTTCCCTCACTTTTGCCAGCTACCCTGACTGCATAACGCCCTCCTTTTACCTTTCCCTAAACAAACTCCAGCTCAAATCAAAATGATGCCTGTCACCGGGCCCCAGGGACGTAGGTGGTCATTACAGGCTTTCTCTCTCTCTGCCTGTCCTCAGAGCCACAGGAGACGTGTACCACATTCTTGCCTCTTTCTCCTTCACATCCCTGAAGGCTGTGTCATAGCACCGGAAGCTTTAGAATGTGTTCTTGCACACTGAAGGTAAAATGTGAGTTCTCCAGAAGTCATTAGCTACTTGTCTTCCATCACTGACGTAAGGCCATTGTTGATGAGGAGGATATTAAAGCCAGAAGCCTAAAGGCCTATGAGAGAAACGTTCAATTTTTCAGTTTTATTTTGTTATTTTAAGAGCCTGTGACAGACATATTTGGGCTTCATAGTACACTTAGGAAAATAAAAAGCAAAGGCCAGATTCCGTTTAGTCATATCCTTCCCCTGTCTTGGAAAAATCTCACATGAAGTCTGAAAAACCTAAATTACGTAAAGTTTACAAAATTAATTGCCTCATGAATAAATGGATTTATTATTTAAGATGCCGAGGAGCAGATTTTATTATTCAGTATCCTTGGAACAAAGTATTTGAAATGTGGGATGAAATATTTTCAAGCTGCTTCATTAAAATGAGGCAGACCAAAAAGAACATTCCAATATTAACATAAAACATTCATCAGGAGATCAGCTGGCAACATGATCAAGAGAAATGGCTACATTTTTTAAATTGCTAATAATTCCCACTAAATGTGTGGCTTGTGGCCATTTTTACTACACTGTTCTGTGGGTCTCAGATCATGAAGGCTATAATTTTACAAACTATCCACCAGAAGAACTAGAATCTCCTAGAAGTGCTCTCAATGGTGAGGAAAATACGCATGAACACCTTAAAAACCAATTAGTTTCAGCCAGGCACAGTGGCTCACACCTATAATCCCAGCACTTTGGGAGGCCAAAGTGGGAGGATCACCTAAGGTTGGGAGTTTGAGACCAGCTTGACCAACATGGAGAAACCCATCTTTGCTAAAAATACAAAATTAGCCAGGCATGGCAGCACATGCCTGTAATCCCAGTTACCTGGGAGGCTGAGGCAGGAGAATTGCTTGAACCCAAGAGATGGAGGTTGTGATGAGCCAAGATCGCACTATTGCACTCCAGCTTGGGCAACAAGAGCAAAACTCCATCTCAAAAAAGCAACAACAACAAATAAAAACAATTAGTTTCATAACCTGTTTGGTCAAGAATTGAAGTTCAATATTTCTACAACCCACAGCTTTTTACAAATACAGCAAGCGAGAAACACTGTTCAATTTTTAACGATCTTCCCTAATTCGTATGTCCTATCTCTGAGCTCCCCTCATTTCCTATCCCTAAGTCTGTTTATGATGCACTCTTTTATCAAGGTCAAATTTCACAGGCAAGTCATAGGCCTCATCATTTGTCTCATAACACTTTTCAATAAATGCTAGACCCTTAGGGTCTTCAAGACAATATAAGCTGTGTGTATGTATTAAGTACTTTGGAGAAAAATAGCAGAGGTTTCACCTCTCACTGGTTTTAGAATCAAGTATGGTGAAGGGAAAAAAAGCTTAAAATTATAGGATTTTCAATCTGGAAGCAATGTTTTCATTTTTCCAGCTAACCCTTTCCTTTGATAAATAAACTCAGAGAGGTAAAGTGCTTTTCTTGATGCCCTAGAATTGGAACTGAGATATTTGACTTCCGGTCCTGGCTTTTATCATCATTTTTTGAAGAGGTGATCTGCCAAATTTACCAATGTCTTCCTTATCCCCACATTCAGTCAGGTATCAAATCTTCAATGTATTTGTTTTCTGGCCTTCCCCCACCCCCATTGCTGGTGCCACTGCCTGTTCCAGCCCCTGACTGTCCCTTCCTAGATGCTGCAGGGTCCTTCTGCCCAGGTGTCCTGCCACAGACCCCCTCATACCAGCTGCTTCCCCATGACACTGCAAAATCACTCCAGCTAAAGGAACAACTCAGATCACACCTAATTAAAAACTTCATTTGGCTTCCTAATATCTCTAAAATCAAGTCCAAGGTCTTTGCCCTCTTGTACAATGTTCTTTGCAATTATCTGGTTCTCCAGCTCCCCCCATGCCATCCCCGTGAACTAGAGAATATTTCATGTTTAGTATTAGTCTCAGGGAGTATTTCATGTTTCTTTCCCCTGCCCACTATGGTTTTTGACATTCTTTATTGTATTTGTCCATTCTCACACTGCTATGAAGAAATACCTGAGGCTGGGTAATTTATAAACAAAGGAGATTTCATTGACTCACATTCTGCATGGCTGGGAAGGCCTCAGGAAACTTACAATCATGATGGGAGGCATCTCTTCACAGGGCATTAGGAGAGAGAATGAATAGAAGCAGGCGAAATGCCAGACACTTATAAAACCACCAGATCTCATGAGAATTCACTCACTGTCATGAGAACAGCATGAGAGAAACCACCATGATTCAATTACCTCCCACCAGGACCCTCCCATGACTTATGGGGATTATGAGAATTACAATTCAAGATGAGATTTGGGTGGGGACACAGTGAAACCATATTATCACTTATCCATCTGGAACTACATTCTATGTGTTTGATTATTGGAATATCCCTAGTCAGCCTTAAACAGCAATTCAAATGTCACTTCCTCTTAGTTTTTGTAACACTTTGGGCAAGTGTCAAGCCCCCTTTGGTTCTTTCAATTATCTCTGCTGGTCCCCAGTCCCTCTCCCAAGCATGGCTGGCTGGACCACACTTAACTTGCCCTGCCCACTGTGTTAGCTCAGGCCTGGCTCTGCCTCCTAGGATGACTGTTGCCTGTTCAAAACTCAGAATGTTTGGTTTCTTGATTCTCACAGCAGTCTTTTTTCCTAACATTGGATCTCTATAACGAATCATGTGTTATAACCTCCCTTGTTTTCTACCCAAGACCCTGACCATTTGCACCCATCAATGACTTCTCACGCTAGGAATCTGCCTCCAAAGGCAGCTCACAGCGGGCATGACCCATTGATCCCTGTGGATAGACAGTAAAAAGATTTATGTAGAATTTCTCATTCTGCAATGATGCAAAGTGCTTGCACGTTTGTCTATCTCTTTAGACAAGGAATTACTTAAGGTCAGAGACGATGTCTTCTTAATCTTTAAAGGCCAATGTCTAAAACAGTGCCTGACATATAGTAGGCATTCAATAATTATATGAACAGGTGCAAGTGATAATGATAACCACAGGGCCCAGTGAAGTGAACAGAACGTTAGATGGGAAGTCGTTACATTCCTGGACCAAAGAAGTTCGTTCTGAAGAATAAATGCTCTAATATTATGATTTAGATGCTAGAAATCAGATTCACATACCAATTTATTTTATTTTAATAAAATGCAGTACAACACAGAGGTTAGTGATGTCAACTCCCTGTGCAGTTGAAAAATCCATATATACCTTTTGACTCCCCAAAAACTTAGCTACTGACAGCCTGCTGTTGACTAGAAGCCTTACTCATAACACAGTCAACTAATACATATTTTGTATGTTATGTGTATTATATTTATGTGTATATTATTTATGTGTATTATATCATGTATATTATGTGTATTATATCATGTGTACTCTAATAATAAAATAAGCTAAAGAAAAGAATATGTTATTATTCTTTTCTTTAGCTTATTTTATTGACTAGTAAATGACCAGTCAACGACATTTTAGAAAATATATTTACTAGTCACTAAGGGGAAGTGGATCATCATAAAGGTCTTCATCCTCATCATCTTCACATTAAGTAGGCTGAAGAGGAAGCGGAGGGGTGGGTCTCGCTGTCTCAGTGATGGCAGAGGCAGAACAAAATCTATGTGCTAGTGGACCCACACAGTTCTAACCCGCGTTGTTGAAAGTCAACCGTATTTACAAGAATAGACCACTGAGTTACAGGCTCATTCCATCTGTCTGAATCAGCTGGATTATGCTGTGGTGACCAACAACCCCAAGAATCTCTGTGGCTCAAAGCAACAAAGATTTTCCACTAATTTTGCATGGCTCATGCAGGTGGATGAGGGAGCTCTGTTTATCAGAGTCACTTTGGGACTCAGTCTGATGAAGGTTTTCATAATGGCTGGAAAGTTGTGGACCAAACCCATCTGCTAGAACCACTTCAAAGAGACATGAAAGACAATCCTGGCATGCACTGGAAGGAAAGGGAAGCTGGATAGCAGTGAAGTGGTCGTGTCTACCACATTCAGCCCCACAGGTCACTACATATTTTCTTCCTCCCTCGTGCAGAGCACACGTGCACTGTCACGTCCCTGCTCCAGCACCACACAGTGGGTATGTGTGTGTTGGCGGCAGGGGCGGAGTGAGAGCCTATCTTTTCAGTTCATAGGCTTCTAGTTGAAGAGGAATTACATCTGACCTGATGCAGAAACAAATGTTTTTTACCCACCTGTGTTAGTTTCCCAGAGCTGCTGTAACAGAGTGCTACAAACTGAGTGGCTCAAAACAAGGTATGTATCGTCTCGCTGGTCTGGACACCAGACAGCTGAAATCAAGGGTTAGAAGGGCCGCATGCTCTCTGAAGAGAATCCTTCCCTCTTCCCCTCCCTGGCTCTGGTGGTTTTCTAGTGAGCCTGAGCATTCCTTGGCTTGCAGCCACCACACTTCAATCTCTGCTTTTGTTGTCACATGACTTTCTTCCCTTGTATCTGTCCCTTCTACTCTTCTAAGGACACAGTCAGTCATTGGATTAGGACCACCCTAATTCAGTATGGCCTCATCATAACTTGATTACATCTGCACAGACCTTATTTCCAAATAAGGTCTCACTCACAGCACCAAGGATTAGGATTTCAACATATCTTTTTACTGGACACAACTCAATTGACAACACCTTCCACCTCCCATTCCCCAGCGTAACCCCTCATAGAGGCACTGTTGCCTGTCACCCGGAAATCATCAGTTTTGAGCTCTGCGCCATGACTGGACAGGACTTTTGTGTTGATTCCCTTAGGAAGGACACTGATGTATTCTATACGAGTGAAGGAGGCTGAGCCAAATATTTGGTGTCTAGAAGGGTGGGCTATGGTAGTAGACATTAGAGATCTCAACCAACATTCCCAGTTGTCTTCCATCCCGTCAAACAATAGGAATAGACCTCCCTGCTCCCAGGAAACTAGGTGTGACCATGAAACTTGCTTTTAGCCAATGTAATGTGAGCAGAAGTGACGTATTTTATTTCTGGATACTAAAATTTAAGAAGCAAGGTGTAATTTTCCACTTTTCCTTTATCTTCCTCATTGCCAAGTAACTTTCCAGATAGTGAAAGTTACAGAATAAAAGTCCTTATATGAAGACAGCATTAAGAACCCCACCGAACTGACTTGTACTGAGCATGCAGCATGAGTAATAAATGAATCCTGGTAACAGTAAGACACTGAGTTGTACATGTATACACCCTGTGACACAGCAATTTCACACATACGTCAGAAAGATTCTTGCACATGTTCATCAGGGAAACGTGCAGAAGTATTTTAGTTAATAGTATTATTTGCAACAATGCATGGCAGTCAGCTCAAATGCTCACCAATTATAGGTTGATATAAAAAGTAACTTTTATGTACATAAACTGAACAACATATAGCAATGAAAATGAATGTATTATAAGCACAAAATCAATATGGATAAATTTTTAAAACATCACATTGAACAGTTACTGAAAAACTACATAGGTATGATTACAATTCTATAACTTAGTCAGAATTAAGCAACATATTGTATAGGAATATAAAATTGTGTAGTAACAACAGTGGAGAATACCAGGGAACAATATTCAGCTAGTTACTACCTCTGGTGGACATGAAGTATAATGCAATTGAAAAATGCACCCAAGAGAGAGCACCTATAGGAGGATAATTCATTTTCTAGCATTGTTTGTAGGGACATAATATTTGTTTTACTATTGGTCTTGAAACCCCACATATACACTTTTATGTACTTTTTGCAATCTATACTTCACAATTATTAAAAAGAAAACAGATCTTAGGTAAAAATATATAAAGGTCATTACAGAATGCCCTTTTAGAAGTTGACCCATGCAAGTTAATTTATAGAAGCTAACTTCTATCAGTGTTAATTCATGGTTAAGGAAGTAATCCATGGTTGTTTTTTCTGTAGAATGAAGTGTAACTTTCTGCGTGATTATTTTCTCACACTCACTCTGCATCTCAGCTTCATTAAAGCAGGCTTGGCCTTTCACTTTTGACATTTTTTTCCCTTTTCCTTTATGGGATTAGGAGGAAAAACAGAAAATCACAAATACATGAAGGCTTCTTTTGGGAAAGGGGAATTCTTTCCATGCTAATGAAGCAGTTACTCTTTCAGCATATTTCCAACTTGTATCTTTATATGTTTTACTATTTTAATGGTTTTTCTTTAAAATGTTTAACATAAATACTTCCTTACAGCAAGATAAAAATTAATATCTAACCACCTTCCACAATTATTCCTTTCTAACTTTTTAATTCTCACATCTTTCCTGTTGAGCCTTCATTATCATATCCTCCCCTGCTCTTTTTAAGTATATTGGTTCATTCCATTTCTCAACTCTTAAATTACACTGACAGTGCTGGTTAGATTTACATACAGGTTTGACAATTCCTTTGCTCCCATACTTCTTGGATCTCAGAAAATTCTTCTCAAGATCCTTTGATTCCTTCCTAAAGCATCATTTGGAATTTCTTTTAGTGAGAGTCTGTTGGTGGTAAACTCAATACATTTTTCTATTCTTGAAAATGTTTTCATTTTGCACTAGGTCCTAAAAGAGATTTCCTGGGCACATAATTTGAGATCAGTAGTTATTTTCACTTAGCACGCTGAAGGTATTAATCCACTCTTTCCAAGATTCCATCGTTACTCTGCAGAACACTTCTAAAAGTCTATTTCCAACATCTGTCTTCTCTCCCCATCTGCTTTCATGCTCTTCTCTTTGTCTTTGGTGTTTCATTATAAATCATGAGATTTTCTTTAATTATCCTCCTGTGAGTATATTGTTCTGGAAATTTTTCAGCTATTGACCTTTCAGATTTTACCCTACTGTTATTCTTGCTATTTTCTCCTTTGATGAGCTGTCTGTTAGATATTCCCACTCTGTCCTCCACAACTGTTAACCTCTTTCTTCTTCTTCTTCTTCTTTTTTTTTTTTTTGGTAGATAGTGCCTCCCTCTGTTGCTTAGGCTGGAGTGTAGTGGCACGATCTCGGCTCACTGCAGCCTCTGTCTCCTGGGTTCAAGCAATTCCTGTGCCTCAGCCTCCTGAGGAGTCAAGACTACAGGCATGTGCCACCATGCCTGCCTATTTTCTAATTTTTATTATTTATTTATTTATTTTGTATTTCTAGTGGAGATGGGGTTTCACCGTGTTGGCCAGGCTGGTCTCAAAATCCTGACCTCAAGTGATCCACCAACCTTGGCCTCCCAAAGTGCTGGGATTACAGGCATGAGCCATATGCCTGGCCAACCTTTGTTTCATATTTTTATTTCTTTTTCTCTCCCTGATGCATTCTGGGTAAGTCCTTTAGAGCTTTCTTTTATTTCACTGATTATATCTAATCTAATAATTGAATGTCTTACTTCAACAATTATATTTTTATTTTAAAATTTTTATTTTGTTATTTTTCCAATCCACCTCCTTGTAAAGCCTTTTGTGTCTTGTTCATTTTCAAATTGCAATCTTCTATTTCTTTAGTTTATACACAATTATTTTATATTCTGTATTTGTTAGTTCCAATATCCAAAGTCTTTGGGATCTAAATGTTTTATGTTCTTCTTATTCTGTTTCCCTGTGTTTGATGATGAATGATTGTGAGGTAATATTTGGTTGATTTTATCCATGGAAACCTTAGAGACCTTCTGTCCAAAAGGATCTGTGTTTTCTTCCGCCCAGGCTCCAGGAGAACATCACTGAGTTATGATCATTTCA
The DNA here is from genome assembly GCA_028533165.1 of Leontopithecus rosalia. Classification (NCBI taxonomy): domain Eukaryota; kingdom Metazoa; phylum Chordata; class Mammalia; order Primates; family Cebidae; genus Leontopithecus; species Leontopithecus rosalia. The sequence goes on from CM052666.1 coordinate 39,457,329, forward strand.
GCTTCTAAGGTTTCAGGGTTATTATGGAATTCTGTAGCTTAGCTCCCCTGTTTTGCTGCTGGCCCAAAGATTAGACTCCTAGTAACACGGAAGACATTAGCCCTAAAATAATTCATCATGTAAGCCAGGCATGGTGACATGCACCTGTGGTCTCAGCTACTCCAGATGCGGAGGCAGGAGGACCACTTGAGCTCAGGAGTTTGAGGCTTATAATGTGCTATGATTGTGCCCGTAAATAGCGACTGTACTCCAGCCTGGGCAACATAGTGAGACCCCATCTCTTTATTTTTTTATTTTTTTTTTTTGAGACGGAGTTTCGCTCTTGTTACCCAGGCTGGAGTGCAATGGCGCGATCTCGGCTCACCGCAACCTCCGCCTCCTGGGTTCAGGCAATTCTCCCGCCTCAGCCTCCCGAGTAGCTGGGATTACAGGCACGCGCCACCGGGCCCAGCTAATTTTTTTATCTTTAGTAGAGACGGGGTTT
>CM052666.1:39457912-39511920 GCA_028533165.1 Leontopithecus rosalia
AGATACCATGACCCCATCTCTTTAAACAAAACCATGTATTCATTTATTTTTGTTTATTGCTTGTATCTTCTTTCTCTGGTTAACACATTTTTTGATGAGGAAAGTAGGGAACTTTAGAGATTTCTTTAATTTCTTGTAAGTCCTGCAATGGATTAAAAATTATGGGTTTCTTTTTATGTTTCTTTGTTGTTTTAGCCCAACAGTTCTCCACAGCAGAGTTTATTCCATTATGCTCCTCTCTAAATGTGTTCGGTTTGACTTACTGTTTGGCTCTGAAAAATAAAGGGAAAGCTAGTTTATTTGCTTAATTTGCAAGTATAAGAAAAGCTCATAAATTTCTTGGGTTTTATACCCAGTATAAAATCCAACAGTATTGGATTTTTCTGGGCTATTTGACCGCTAAAATAATCTGTGGGCTGGGCCCTTTTCCTGGGGACACAGGATAAGCAGTGATCTGAGCCCCATTAATGTTGGAAAAACATAATAATGTGGTTTAAAATCACAAATTCTAACATTCTGACTACCTATTTTTCTGTCACCACCTGCAGACAGACCTTAAACAATAAGATGCATAGAACTTTTCTTACTTGCCCTTCCTGCTGTAATTAATGCTTTCCAACATTACTTTGTCAAACCCAAATTATAACAAGGTGGCAAAAATCTCGAGAGTTCAAACACTACATTAGGCTTTGGGCTCAAGACAGTTTTCTAACTAAGGGAAAAGAACAGCTTCTCTGGTTAGTTGTGTGCGTTGTATTTATTAACTTGCAAAAGTCCTCCAGAGCCTTTCCTTGTACCCCAAGTGACTCACAAACCAACTTTTAAGCATGTGGAGAGTGTAGCCTGCTGCTCCTCTGAGTTGGGTGTCAGCGAATCTTCTGGAGTGCTTGTGTCCTCCCAAATGTACTCCAGTCTTCCCTCTGTTTTCAGAGCCACTGACTCTGTCTCTCTTCCCTAAATTCCCGTGCTCCATGTCCGTTTAGAGACACTCAATTTATAGTGCTGTTTGGTGGCTTTAGCCGCTATCACCAAGGGCAGCGTAAGATCTCAAGAGACTTCGTGGCATGCTCAGGGCTGATGCCAGAAAAGTTTTTGGAGTAGCTCAAGTTTGTAACTTTAGATTTGCCTTCCTCCCCTGTATTTCTTTCCTCTCCTTTCTTGGGGCCTCAACAACATAGAAACCTCAGTCCACCAACGGTGTCAGACCTCGCCCAGGTAGTACACGTGCTTCCAAATCTTCCTTGTTCCTCTCCACCTAATCTTTCAATGAGCAGTGGTGGTACCCTAGAGGAGATGGCATTTGGACTGGATGTTGAAGGGGGATTTGGTGTCTACCAGTTACACCAGCATAAGGGTCAATGCCAATAGGCCTGAACTCACTTAGCAATTAGGTGAGTCCCTATCAGTTATTCCATGTGGGATTAACTGATAACTTTTCAGCTTCCAGTTTTTGTTTTAAAACTGTGTGCTCCTTAAGCTTAATAATTATTTGGCCAATAGGATTTCAGGATATGTGGAAATATTTTGTTCTTTTTCCACTCCTTCACATCCTTCTCCACTACTTCGTTACATAAAACAGGATGGATAGATAGATAGATCTGGATATACAGCTAGATTCAAAAAGGAGAGGAATAGTGAAAATATTATAATTAGGTATACCAACGATACCACAATTTAACACTGTTTAGAAAATGGGAAGTAATCGGAAGACCACCAATGATAATAATTACAGCTGTCAGGGCAGGGAGGCGGTGGGCTATTATAAATTACCCTGACAACAGGCTAAGCTAGAACTTGCATACTAGATTATAAATGGTTTTCCCTCATTTAGAGGCTATTTCATCGTAAGTTCAGAAATTGTACTTCTGCACTCATTCTGCCTTGATAACATTCAGAATCAGAATGATCTCTCAGAGGGTAAAGCTACATTATTTAGTAAGTTGAGAGACATGAGACTCCAATAAATTCATTCTTGAGAAATTACCATCTAAAATAAAGGAGCAAGAGCAAGTTTCACGTAGAATAGTGAACTTTTGTTTATAATATAGAATGGCGTTCATTAAAAAATCTGGAGACAACAGATGCTGGAGAGGATGTGGAGAAATAGGAACACTTTTACACTGCTGGTGGGAGTGTAAATTAGTTCAGCCATTGTGGAAGACAGTGTGGTGAGTCCTCAAGGACCTAGAAATAGAAATTCCATTTGATCCAGCAATCCCATTACTGGGTATATATCCAAAGGACTATAAATTGTTCTACTATAAGGACACATGCACACGAATGTTCATTGCAGCACTGTTTACAATAGCAAAGACCCAGAACCAACCCAAATGCCCATCCATGATAGACTGGGATGGGAAAATGTGGCACATATACACCGTGGAATATTATGCAGCAATCAAAAATGATGAGTTTGTGTCCTTTGTAGGGACATGGATGAATCTGGAGAACATCATTCTCAGCAAATTGACTCAAGAACAGAAAAGGAAGCACCGTATATTCTCACTCATAGGCGGGTGATGAACAATGAGAACACATGGACACAGGGAAGGGAGTACCACAAACTGAGGTCTATTGGGGGAAATAGGGGAGGGACAGCAGGGTGGGGGGAGCAGGGGAGGGATGGCATGGGGAGAAATGCCAAATGCGGGTGAAGGGGCAGAAGGCAGCAAAACACACTGCCACGTGTGTACCTATGCAACTATCTTGTATGTTCTGCACATGTACCCCAAAACCTAAAACTCAATAAAAAGAAAAAAAAAAGAGGGAGGATATATGACTAGGACTGAAAAAAAAAATAATAAAAAAATAAAAATAAAAAATCAGCCAGGTATAGTGGCTCACACCTGTAATCCCAGTACTTTGGGAGGCTGAGGCAAGCGGATCACAAGGTCAGGGGTTCAAGACTAGCCTGAACAACATGGTGAAACCTCGTCTGTACTTAAAAATACAAAAATTAGCCAGGCGTGGTTGCAGGCACCTGTAATCCCAGCTACTTGGGAGGCTGCCGCAGGAGAATTGCTTGAACCTGGGAGGTATAGGTTGCAGTGAGCCGTGCCATTGCACTCCAGCCTGGAAGACAGAGAGAGGCTCTGTCTCAAAAAAAAAAAAAATCAGCTCAAATCTCTCTCACTGGGGATTGGTGAGATTGATATCTCATCAATGAATAATTATGTCTCCATTAAAAAGAACAATTTAAAAATTTATACATGAATATAGGAGAGGTGCACAGTAGTTAGGCAAAACAGGTTCTAGAAATGTGTGTGCTCAGACTTTGAAAAACGATTCAGAAAAAACTAAAAAACACTTCCCTTATATTTATTTTACAATGCAGGTATATATCCTTAATTCCTAATTAAAACAAGATTTGTGCATAAAAAATTAGTTTTTATTTTGTATTATGATCTTTGCATGTCTTTACATGACAACAAAGACAGGCAAAAATCATACTACAGGAAGATCAAGTGCAGTTACTTGACCAGAATGTAAGCGAGAATTAACCTTTGAGAAAATCTAATCCATCACACATTAACAAACTGAGAAAAATGGCAAGATTATCTCACAGATGGAGAAAAATATACATATGACAAATTCCACATGCAGGGTGGAAACAGAAGGAACAACTCTTATCAAATTAGGAATCTATGGGAATTCCTAAACCTAATAAAGGATATCTACCAACAACCTGGAACAAAGATCAGCTTAATCCTAAAATGTCGAAAGCAGTCTGGTTAAAAAAAAAAAAAACAAAGCAGGGGCCAGGTGCGGTGGCTCACACCTGTAATCCCAGCACTTTGGGAGGCTGAAGTGGGTAGATCACCTGAGGTCAGGAGTTCAGGACCAGCCTAACCAACATGGTGAAACCCTGTCTCTACTAAAAATACAAAAATCAGCCAGGCATGGTGCCAAGCACCTGTAACTCCAGCTACTCCAAAGGCCGAAGCAGGAGAATCGCTTGAGCCTGGGAGGCAGAGGTTTCAGTGAGCCAAGATCACAGCACTGCACTCCAGCCTGGGCAGACGCTGTCTCAAAATGCTAAGGGACCTAATAGTACAGTAAGAAATAAATTAAAGAAAAGATATTATGATCAGAAATAAACAAAACTAACTTTTTTACGGATTAAATGATGGTATATATAGAAAATCCTAGAAGCAATAGAGAAGTCAACAGTTGATAACAAAACCTAAACATTTAAAGATCAATGTTAACTTTATTGCATTTCTATACTACGTTAACAGCCAATTAGGAAATGTAATTTTTAGTTTGTAATACACAAAAGTAAAATAAAATGAGAAATAAACCTAACCAAAGATATGCAAATCATTTATCAAAAATATTTTAACTTTGGTACATTGTTCTTTTGTTCTTCACATGTGCATTTCCTTAATAAAATATTTCATAATATAAAATGTTTTTAAATTATAAAATTGCTGTGTATCAAAACTGTTATATAAACAAACTTACTAAAATATATAGGTAACAAAATTTTATTTGAAACAAGCATATTCATTTAAGAATGTGATCGTGTAAATTGTTTGTACACAGAAGCCTGGAATTATGTAAACAAAAATTTTACCTGTGATTTTTCTACCTAATTTATTTCACAAAAATGTTATTTACTACATGGCAGACACTATTTTTTATAAGGATTTTACAGATATTAACTCATATAATCTTTATAAGAATTCCATGAGACATGTACCATGATGCCCATTTTATAGAGGCCCAAATTAATTGATCTGCACAAGGTCACACAATTATTAAATGGTAAATCCTCGATTTAAACCCAGAAAATTTGACTCCAGAGTCTTAACCACTACATTAGACTATGGTTTCTGCGGTCATTTTTTATTTCTTCCTTATACTTTATAGAACCGTAAATGTCATAATGAACACGTTTTACAAATAAAATCAGATTAAGTCAATCCATTTTAGAAAGCAAAGTAATGCATTGCTGTGGGATAGGAAACTTACATCAACATAACGTGGGGGAAGAAGAGAAGATGTGTAAAAAGCCAATATACTCATTCCGTATTGTGTAATTTACACTTTAGCATTAGGTTCCGTATATTTAAATACTTCCAATGAAGCTTCCACAGACACAAAATATATGCTGATGTTCCACCTTAATTCTCTTTTGTTGTAATTCCATCCTGTTTCTTCCTAAGAAGGTATCTGGAGCAAGGGGTCTGTTTAAACTTCTTACTGTGCATAATAGCTTTCCTGTCCTTCTAACGTTGGTAACTTGCCAGAAAAACTGTCAGCTTTTTTTTTACAAGGTTACAAGTAAATTGACTACAGCACTGAAATCTTCAGTTAAAATGGTTAAGATGACCTTCTTTAGAGGTTACCTTAATGCTAAGTGGGAGAACTGAAAGTTTCAAGTCTTAATTGCATAGCTCTGCAGATGAGCCTGACAGCACCAAGAATTTGGCCTTGATCCACTGCCAGTTAGAGAGGAGAGGCCTCCTGTCCTCCCATCTTAGCTCACTTCCCAGATTTCACACACGTTTTAATCAACATCTATAATGTGCCAAAGACAGTGCTAGATACCAAGAAAACAGCAGCAAAAACCACGGGCCCTAGCCGGGTGCGGCGGCTCATTACCATACGTAATCCCAGCACTTTGGGAGGCTGACATGAGGTGGGTAGATCACCTGAGGCCAGGAGTTCAAGACCAGCTTGGCCAACATGATGAAACCCCGTCTCTACTTAAAAATACAAAAATTCATTTTAAAAAGACCATGGTCCCTGCCCTCGATAGAAGGAAATAATGCCCCCCCCAGTTCTGAGATGATAAACTCAAATGCCTACCAAGCCAAGAAGATGGCATGAGTAAGGTTCTAAGGGAGACAAGGAGACCAGAGAGAAACGAATTCAGCAGGCACCAGGTAAGGTGACTGCCATTATTCACCTCCAGCAAATTGGTTTCATGCTACAATGTGTATCAGTGTTTCTAAATCTCTAATTTTCAAAGGAAGCCAGATATTCAGATTTTATAGGAATGTCCCAATTATTAAATGACAGCAAGATATTCAAATTTATTTTTTAATAGTATCATATAAGGCCGGGCGCAGTGGCTCACGCCTGTAATCACAGCACTTTGGGAGGCTGAGGCGGGTGGATCACGAGGTCAAGAGATTGAGACCATCCTGGTCAACAGGGTGAAACCCCGTCTCTACTAAAAATACAAAAACTTAGCTGGGCATGGTGGCGCAGCCTATAGTCCCAGCTAGTCGGGAGGCTGAGGCAGGAGAATTGCTTGAACCCAGGAGGCAGAGGTTGCGATGAGCTGAGATTGTGCCATTGCACTCCAGCCTGGGTAACAAGAACGAAACTCCGTCTCAAAAAAAAGAAAGAAAGTAAGAAAAAAAAATAGTATCATACAACTCAACAAAATACATCTTAGGGACAGCTCGGCCTCTAGTCCATGAATTTGTGACACCTCTACTTGGTTTTGTACTCTTTCACCAAAAAACTTGATATGTCTCCCTGGGTTCAAATTTGAATAATCTCTCCAAAGTAAATCCAGACAAGCTCCCAGGACTCTAGCCCCCAGGCAGTTTCCAGAGGCAACAAGTAAATGCTGCTACCTCCTCCTCATTTCAAAGTACAGAATGCACACACATACTGTTTTTTGTTTCATGACAAGATCCTGCATAATCCAGACATCTCACTGACCTTGACCTTTAACACTTTCCCTATTTACACTTCACCTTCGAGCAAAGAAACCATCCCCATCTCATAGTCTTTGGATAAAATAATCTTCTACCCGGAATATTTCCTCTCCTCTGAACCAGATTAAGCCCTACCCATCCCTTAAATCACAGCTTAAATATCTATTCTTTAAGAAAGCCTGATCACAGCTCAAATGTCTATTCTTTATGAAAGCCTTTCCTAGCTCCCCAGAATAGATCATGTTGCTCAATGATACAAATCCTGGTAGCTGGGTATAGGGCTCAAGGGATTTCCAGACCCATCACGGAGAAGGATAGGAGAGCAATGCCTGACAAACTTTACTGGGCAGGGTTGCATGAGAGTGAAAGCCTCCCATGGCATGAGACTGTCCTGAGACTCACAGCAAGGGGGCCACCAGCCAGGGAGGAGGGCAAGTGAATTCCCAGGGGAAAGGAGGATGGAAGGGGGGACTTACTAGATAATGTCACTCGGCAGGGCAGGAGGGAGTGTTTGAGTCAGAGAGCTCCTAGGAGCAGTAGCAACTTGGGGTATTCTGGCTATGAGCTGTAGTTTATCAATGGCAAGCAGAAGATAGGGTTCATGGGGTTTGCAAAAGAGGCAGAGTTTATCTGGCTAAAAATCTGCTTGTTGTGTGTTATGTTTAAAACAATTGGATGCATTAAAGTTTGAGTTTGGCACCAGCAAGCTTTTGAGATGATTGGTGTCAACCTCCAGTGAAGAAATAAACAAGCTCGGGCTGGATGCACAGAGGGCACTGTTGTCTCACTGACTAACAGTAGGCAGGGCCATTCGTCCACTAATAGGCCCAGTTATGCTTGTGGCTAAAGGGTTTAAACACATTTCTAGGTAAGTGATACCCAAAGAGTCCAGATTCCTGGGAGTCGCTATGCTGAATCACTCCTTCAGTGACAACCTAAGGCCATCACATGGAGAGGGTCATGGAAAGACACAAGACTCCAAAATCAAAGGCCTTTCAGAAGTTTTCAGATAGGGTGACAACTTCACAAAATAGTTTGCCTCCTCTAGTCCAGACTCATCATTTCACCGCAGATTCCAGGCAGATAACCACAGACGAGAGGCTTCTACTAAATGCAGACCGTTGCTCCGAGACAGGGGCTGTGCTTCTGTCTGTTCCAGACAGTCATTTTAAGTAGACCAGGGAGGAGACAGCTCCTTCAGCTTCTTAGACTGAAGATGAAACAGACTAGAACAATTCTAGTTCTAAGGCTCTGAGAAAAAGTGAAGAGAATCATAAGAAACTGAGCCTTAAACTGCCTCAAAATCTAAAGCCAACCTGAACAGTTTGATTTTCAGAGTTATAAGGAAAAGAAAGCCACCTATCTAAAAAGATTAGACAGATACAGATAGATGATAGATAGATAGATAGAGATGATAGATAGATAGAGAGATAGATAACAGATCAAAAGGTAGGTGATAGATGATAGGTAGATAGATGAGTTGATCTATCTGCATTTATACACTCATACATACCAAATTTCTTTTCCTCTTGCCCAGTTTTGTTGTTTCCTTACTGCTTTAGTCAGCTCAGTCTGCTATAACAGAATAACATAGATTGATGGCTTAAACAGCAGACATTTATTTCTCACAGGTCTGGAGGCTGGAAGTCTGAGTCAGGGTGCCAGAATGATCGGATTCTAGCAAGGGCTCTCTGCCTGCTTTACAGAGACTGTTTTCTCATTGTGTCTTCATGTGACAGTGAAAGAGATCATCTCTCTTATGTCTCTTTTAATAAGTACACTAATCCCAGCCATGAGGGTGCACTCTCTGACCTAATTGCCTCCCAAAGGTTCCCCGTACACATACTATCCCACTGGGGATTAGGGCTTCAATGCACAAATTTTGGGAGGACACAAACATTCAGTCCATAGAACTTGCCATATAGCCAAGCATCCAAAACTGCATCTGCTGCAATTCTTTGAAGAATAGCATGGGATCATGAAAGGCAGTGACCAGAATCCAGAGTCCGTCCGACGAGCAGCTAATGCCCATAAGTTTCACACGTTCTTGGAGGGGAAGCCATCTCTCCTGGACCATTGTAATCTCTGCCTAGACACTTTACTTTCTGAAGCAATGCTTGAAATTTAATACTCACCAGGGGCTGATGGGGAGCTTGTTAGACTTGCCATTCCCAAAGTTCCATGGACTCTGAGGCAGGAGGTTTGAGAACCCTACCTTGCAAATATTGTCCTAAAACATAACTGATCAACCCTTCCCCGTCACTGTCACATGATTAGACTCAGGAGTCTGGCTAGGTTCATCCCTAAATTAAGAGTCCCTTGGAAGAGACACCAAGGTCGCAACCTCAAGTGTTGATGAGAGAATTCTCTCAAATGAGAGAATGTTGCATCAAACCCAAAGCCATGTGGCAGCAGGTACAAATGGTTGGTGCTGCTTTACACTGTGGCACCAGAGTGCCGTTAAGTGGTCTTATCACTGACTGTACATCACAGAGGCAGGCCAAAGGCTAAGCTTCTCTACTCAGTAATAATCTGTGCTGCCATGGGATGCCTATGAATCATTGCTGACCCAGAGGAGTCTAAATTCTCTCTTCCAGGATGAGGTATAAAGGTTGCAAGGAATATTTTACTTTTCACCTTATAAACCTTCCTTTCAAACACTTTAAATCGAGGAATGAAAAATAATCCAGTAAATGATAAGTCAGGAGGTTATGGCCACACTTTGCCCACACATTAAAGTATTGTTTCCTGTCTTATCACACTGTCTGAGGTGATAGAGAATGAGATCATTTTAGGGCAATTATAATAATAAGAACGCATTACTAATCACTAAACAATATCTCTCTTATTCATCTAATTAAGTCATGCATTTACCCACTTCACTTCCTAGACATTTACACAAACAGTAAAGGAGAAGGTGCCTTTCATGCAGCCAAGGCATAACTCAATTCATAACAATATTTTTGAACTCTTCTTGTATTTGCTTGCCCTTAGCTGGGTCTGTAGGCTCATGACCCCAAGAAGCTTTAAGTCTTTGTTTTAAAACTGTAAATGTGGTGTTTATTTCTCCCCTCTGTCAAAAAACAAAGAAGATGAACAAGTGCTAAAAATGGTAACATGGAATAATTGATTTCCTGCCTAATTGATGAAAACATTTTCTTTAAACTTGAAGAAAAAATTAAATGGTTGTGGTAGATAAGAGAAACTGGGCAGAAACTGGCTAAACGTGCTAACGAAGGCTTTAGACACAGGGATAAAGGCCCACATTCAGAGTTGGTCAGACAGTCATAAAAACAAAAGTAAGAATAGAGTGGTTCTTTAATTACCTAATGTTGGTTTTTGCATTTCACTACAAGTTTTCATTAAGCATCTCTTTCCTAAGGTGTAATTCACTAAATAATGTGATATTAATTAGGCACAGTGATGGCCCAGGGAGAGATTTTCCATTTCCTCATTATCAAGCAAGTGCTACTCCTATGGGCAGTAAGTCATCAACTCCAACACATCATTAGCTTCATCATTTTAGCAAATCAGTTCTGGCTAATAGCTTAAAATTGGTTAAATGGGATGTTCTTTGACATGCAGCCCTGGGAGTGATGAGAAAATAATGGGTCTCTTCTTTAGGCAGAAGAATAATTAGCAATAAGGAGGTGCCCAAGTTCAATTAATTAATGATTTGCCAACACAGTGAATGATGCATTAGAGAGTCTAGTTCAGGATTGATCTGTAGCAAAATGAGTGAGCAAACCCAGGCAAAAGGATACTCATTAGCTGTTTGTTTTTTCTATTTAGTCCAACCTCAAGGCCTTTGTCAATCAAAAACCTTGAGAAAGCAAGAATGAAAATTCTCTCTGGCTAAAGAGGTGGATCTTTAGACCTTTATAGAGTTTGCAAATCACACGGATTTGTTCCTACAAATACTTTATCAATAAACTCCTCCCTATAAATACTGTATCAAGAGGCATCTAACCAATTTGAAACGGTTGCTTGGGGAATTTCATGTGTGGGCTAGCTGGCAAAGAAGCTGACTTCCATATATACTTCTCCAGTTAAGAGTATACCCTCTACCAAGACCATGAGAGCTGACTTAGTGGAATGCAAGAATTGACCATAGAAACCTGATCATTCTTCATCTGAGCATATCACCATCACCATTTTCTTTGTGCATGTGTAAATATGACCTCCTTATTTTCTACAAAGGAGAGGAGTGGGCAGAAAAAGCAGTTTTGAAGATTAATAGTACACATGCCAAATACTTGGACTTCCTGGAAGAAAGATGCTATGAATCAGTCGTCCGGAAGCCTGGCTCACTGTTAAGAGCATCTGAGAGCTTCTTACAAATAAATTCCGCAGCCCAGTGCTTCTCAGACTTTAATGTGTATAACAACCCCAGGGGACTTTTGTTAAGCTTCAGATTCTGCTTCTTTAGGTTTGGGTTGGAGCTTTTGATTCTGCACTTCTGACAAGCTCCCAAGTGATGCTGATGCTGCTGGCCCATGGTTTGGGAATCACTACTGTAGGCCTGGTTTTGAAATACAATCATTCTTGTGAAAGCATTTTGTAAATGGTAATGCATTACCTTAACTGAAGTGTTATAATAAACAGGGATTGTGTCAGTAAAATAAGCATATTACAGTCTGTTTTAGATGTGATGTCATGTGTGTAATACAGCCCTAAAATGCTTTCGTTTTTCTCTTGATCTGTTAGCTCTTTAAAATCCAATCTAGTGGCAAATTCTGTCAAGGTTGCTTTCTGTGACCTGCTCCTTTGATTCAACATCAACTTCGTCAGATTCATTCCTATTGTGCAGAGCTATAGTTCATTTGCAGAAAAATCATATTTTGATATAAAAACATTAATTTAAATCTCAAAATGTCACGCCCTACCCCAACATAAACTCTAGATGGATTTTTTGGAAACAAAATGTGGAAAAAACCATCAGTTGAAAATACAGAAGAATGTATTTGTAGCTCCAAAATAAGGAAGGGTTTCTCCATAAGAACAGAAAGCAGAAATTACAAGGACAGCACTGTTGGAATTGATCTTACAGCAATTTAAATTGTCAGCTATAATTTAAGAAAAGTGACAATAGTTGCAGTATATACGCAAAGATTAGCATCTAAGATTCGCAAAGAACTCTTACAAACTTATAAGAAAGTGATAAATGATACAATAGAAAAATGGTTTTTAAGAACAGTAAGTCACATGGGAAAAAAAACTAAATTGCTAATAAACAGCCCAAGGAACTCAACCATACTTGGTAAATCAGGAAAAAAAAGTGAGAACCTTAAGCTACCATTTCATCCTCATGTGATTGGCAACAGTTTGAGTTTAACGATACAAAGTGTTGGTAAAAATATCCCTATTAATGGTGTGGCTGTAAATGGGGAATGTCATTTTGGAAATCGGCCTTGCAATTTCTAGTAAAGCTGTATTACTTTCCACCCTGCTGCTCTACTTCTAGATAGGAAGACTCGTAAATGATTGTTTATTGCAATATGATTTGTATTAAAAAAAAAATAGATAAGGACCACTGTAGTGACCAACAAAGAACTTATTTACTTGCAAGAAAACAGGTAAATCCAGAAATTGAGTATTTCTCTGATGGGGGTAGAGGGGCAAAAAGAAGATTCATGGAGGCTAATTACAGATTGAAGCTTGTGCTCTGGAAAAGGTACAATGACTCCCTATCGATGCACAGTTGATTAAAGTAAATTAGTAGTAAATGTTGAAAGAGAAAACATCATTCAGTATCTGAAACCAAGAAGCAGACAGCTCGGCTGGTCAAATAGCCCATTAAACAAACTGCTCATCTCGTAGGGAAAGTTCTTTGGGAAGAGTTCGCATTAAGTGGTGATGGTTACAGAAGCAGGACTAAGCTGGTGCTAGTCTAAGAAGCACGGAGTGTGTTGGCTACAGTGCCTTTTGTTAGTTATAGAGGTGCGAGCAGATGTCAGCCTCAGAAGCATATTAACTGGAGTGAATCTGATGCCAAATCGTGCTCTTTCAAAGCATGAGGCTGTTACTGATTGGCAGCTTTCAGAGGTGTATTCACTGAAGTGAGTTGCCATTGATTTAATAGAGAGATTTAAAAACAATGCTGCTGTTTCTTTAATATCATAGCTACAGACCTATCACTGATTAAATAGATTTCAAACCAGTGCCAATGTTTATTTATTACTTCTAAGAATATAAGGACTTTTGTTTTTCTCATTATCCAGGAAAGAGATTTTAATAAGTCACGAAGGTTTGATGTACCAAGGTAGCTCCAAGTTCAGAGTCACCATTTAGCTTTAGACCAGTAGAAATGGTGGTAGTAAAATAGAATCAACTGCCCCCACCTCCCCACCCACCAGCCCCGGAGACAGAGTCCTGCTCTGTCGCCCAAGCTGGAGTGCAGTAGCACAGTCTTGGCTCACTGAAACCTCCACCTCCTGGGTTCAAGCAATTCTCTTGCCTCACCCTACCGAGCAGCAGGGACTACAGGCATGTGCCATCACATCCGGCTGATTTTCATATTTTTAGTAGAGGTGGGGTTTCACCATGTTGGCCAGGCTGATCTCAAACTCCTGACCCCAAATGGTCCACCCACCTGGGCCTCCCAAAGTGCTGGGATTACAGGCGTGAGCCACCATGCCCGACCAGTGCAACATTGTTTGGTTTGACAGCACGTAAGACAGGATTGCTGCAGGTGCAAAGTTCTTTTATACTTGTAATAGGAAAAAAATGGAGATCAAATATATGCTCTTCAATAGAAGAATAGATAAAGTGTTATACATACAGATGACGTATTCTATAGTTGTTAAAACCAACTGGATCCAAATATATCAACAGAAATAAGTATCTAAAACAGAATCTTTAGTAATGAATGAAACTGGAGAATATAACATGTGGTATAACATCTGTGTAATTTTTTATAAAACAGTAATGTATTATGTTTATGTGTCTGTGTTTATAGTCAAATGAGAAAAACATGGAGCAGATACACACTAAAGTCACAATTACGTCTAACTTGGGAAGGTGTGAAATATATGGAATCAAGAAAAGAAAAAACTTTGAGGCAAATATTAATTTGGGTGAGGCAACTCATTTTTCTGTGTTTCTGTATATTGCACTTTTTTCTAAAATAAAACCTAAGCTTTGAGTAATTGTTCTATTTTTTTCCATGAACAAGTAATTATCTTTTAAAAACTTTTCTAAAACCATGAATTGTCTTGCCTGTAATGCAAACATGAAACAGATCAAGTCTGTACTGCTGATCGAAAGCCACAAATAATTATGTTTTAACTAGAAAGATGACCTCATTCCCTTAGTACTGTATTTTAGCTCCATCAAATTTCGACTGGTACCATTCTCCTCAGCTGCCATGATTTCCAATTTAGTTGTGATAAACAGGCTTCTCTGAACGTTCTCTGAGCAGGATTTCTCTTTAAAAAAAAAAAGTTGCTAAAGGGAAAAGACCAGGAGTATAAATAAGCCCCTGCCTCCTTTACTGGAATTTTTACTGAGATAATTGTAGAATATATCTACATACAGTTAGAAGAAATAATATATAGAGATCCCATATACACTTTATTTAAGGAGTGAGATAGAGTCTCACCCTGTGGCACAGGCTGGAGTGCAGTGGCCCATAATCTCAGCTCACTGCAACCTCCACCTCCCAGGTTCAAGCAATTCTTGTGCCTCAGCCTCCGGAGTAGCTGGGATTACAGGTGCCCACCACCACAACTGGCTAATTTTTGGATTTTTAGTAGAGACTAAAACTTCTTTTTGTGTGCTTATTTTCTATCTGTATATCCTCTTCGGTGAAATAGCTGTTTATGTGTTTGCTATTTTCTAACTAGATTTTTTTTAATGATGAGTTTTGAGAGTTCTTTATATATTCTAAATACTAGTCCTTTGATGGATATGTGATTTCCAAGTATTTTCTCTTGGTCTGCAACCTGTCTTTTTATCTTTTTCACATATGTTTCACAGATAGCAAGCTTTCAGTTTTAATGAGACCCAATTTATCTACTTTTCCTTTTATGGATTGTGCTTTTCTTGTCAAGTCTACGATCTCTTTGCCTAGCCCTAGATCCTGAAGATTTTTCTCCTTTTTTCAAAAAGTTTCATAG
This sequence comes from Leontopithecus rosalia, assembly GCA_028533165.1. Classification (NCBI taxonomy): domain Eukaryota; kingdom Metazoa; phylum Chordata; class Mammalia; order Primates; family Cebidae; genus Leontopithecus; species Leontopithecus rosalia. Next base: position 39,472,707 of record CM052666.1, read on the forward strand.
TTTTACATTTAAGTCCATGATCCATTTTAAGTAAATGTTTGTAAAAGTATTTGGATTGAAATTTCATTTTCTTCCAAAACAGTCTTTCCTCTACATACACACACCCTAAAACCTTACATTTAAATAGAGAGTATAACTCAATCAAAGAAGCAAAGAGGCACATAGTTTCTTTTCATTGTAGAGATTAAATTACCAGATGATGAATGTCAATTTTTATGTTTCCTCTAGTTCTGACATCTTAAAACCCTCCAATGGGTGAAACAGAAAATATAAGAGCAGCCCTTTTGCTTTCAATTTCTGTTTTATGCTGAATTAGGACCTGAACACTGCTGTGTTAGGCACCATACACCCACACTCTAGTGAAAGCCCAGCAGTCATTAGTCCTTCCATAGGCGCATCCTGGACATTCCCTCTGCCATGCACTGGCAGAGATGAAGATCCAGCTTCTGGCCCCTAGTCTCCAGCAGGGAACAGTCAGGGCCCTCACATGATTGGAATATAGTGAGTTCCCTGGCAAAGGTGAAGTTGAGAAATCTTCAAGAGAGGCGTGCCTAGTTCTTTGGTCGGGGGCAGGAGAAGCTTCCCGGGGGAGGGGAGGTGAAAGATCAAATCAGCTGGAATGTGGACTGCAAGGCAAAGGGGAAAAAGACAAAAATTCAAAATCTTTGGAAAAACTCGGCATGGCTGGAAGAATGGGTGCACAGTGGAAAGAAATGGCGTCGTAGAGGATGTGGGTGGGGAGTGATGCCTGGGCAGGTATGTTGCAGCAGATGATTCTGAGTCTCTCTCTCATCAACAAAACGCTTCAGTTCTACCTCTTTTATTTTTTAAGGTATTAGGGTCAGTGCAAAAGTAATTGCAGTTTTAACAGTAATGGCCAAAACCGCAATTACTTTTGCACCCACCGGAAACCTTAGTCATACTAATTATACTGAGGAACTCATTTGCATGTAATAAAAGAGAGTGGAGGCTAATTGAGACTGTGTAACTGTATTCACAGGACATCAGGAGCACTATACTGGAGTCGGGAAACCAGGGTTATACTCCCAGACTGGCTACTAATCCGAAGAAAACACTATTTGGTCACAGCTTCAGAATTCACAGATGGGGTTAAAACGCCTCAAGGTGTGAGTCTTCAACCATTATTAATCGCGGAGTGAGTGAATGGGACTCTTCTAATCACTCAGTTATCAAAAATAAATACAATATCATTATCAACAATATGATCATTAAATTGATGTGACTTTTACCATATAATGGGTATTATCAAACACATAAAAATACTACTTTACTTTTTTAATCCAATAAACAAATTTACTTTCTTGGATTAAAAAAAAAAGTACAATTATTGGAGTCCAAAATGTTGTTGGTGGTTAACCAATGCTGCTTCACTCAGGTACACATTTCCTCTGATGATTGTTTAAAATTCCGATGAAGTATTATGGAAGTTTGTTTGCGTTGAACTTACATTGGTGCCCTTTTGAACTTGTTAGTTGATTCCATATGAAACAAATTGCTTCTACCTCTGAGAAATAAGTCGCCGAGAAAGTGTGATTTAAGGCTGGGCACAGTGGCTCACACAAGTAATCCTAGCACTTTGGGAGGCTGTGGTAGGCAGATCAACCGAGGTTAGGAGTTCAAGACCAGCCTGGCCAACATGGTGAAACCTCATCTCTACTAAAAATACAAAAATCACCCAGGCATGGTGGCGGGCACCTGTAATCCCAGCTACTCAGGAGGCTGGGGTAGGAGAATCGCTTGAATCCGGGAGGTGGAGCTTGCAGTGAGTTGAGATCACACCATTGCACTCCAACCTGAACAACAGAGCATGACTCTGTCTCAAAAAAAGAAAGAATGAATGAATGAATGAATGAATGAATGAACAAGAGTACAAGAGAAAGAACAAAAGGAAGGAAGGGAGGGAGGGAGAAAAGTGGGGAGGGAGGAAAGGAAGGAAGGAAGGAGGAAAGGAGGGAGGGAGGGAAGGAAGGAAGGAAAGAAGGAAGGAAGGAAGAGAAGGAAGGAAGGGCGATTTGAGGCATTCTAAGGAAATTAAAGGCTAGGGAAGAAGACTAAAGAACCCAACATGTATTTTTTAATTCCAAAATATATTTTCTTACTTCAGATTGAGTCTAGCACTGAAGCTGAGAATTCAAATCACAAATACTTGTTAAGCAATAACAAATTGCTTAACAAATATTAAGCCAGACTTAAATAGTAATACTCATACACAAGCCCTGCCCTCCACAGACATCTGGATTCAAATCTCCACTCTGTCACTTACTAGTCGATACAAATAGCTTTATCTCCTGGTACTCTTTCCTCTTGAGTAAAGTAGGGACTATAGTAGAACCTGCCTCACAGGGGCTTGATGAGAACTAAGTAAATATTTAAATTTAACTAAATTAAATTAATATTTAACTAAACTATTTAAACAAAATTTCTGATACACAATGAGGGATCAATATATGGTCAGGAGCATATTAGAAGAATCAGGAAAGATCCCCCAGAAGAAATGATGACTGAATCAAATCTTGAGCTCTAAAGCAGATTATGCATATGAAGGCTGAAGAGCAATGGTGTTCAGGCATGAGCTTTGCTTCAGACCACAGGGAAGCATGGGAAACTGAGGAAGGTAAAGGAGAAGGAAAAGGGAGACTAGACCAGGGGAAAGGGAAGCTGGAGCTGTGAATGTTCAACATGTTTGGGGCAGAAAGCTCATCTCTGGTAGGACCACGGAGTTAGAGCTTTCTTCCTAAATCCTTGTGGGGTGTCACTAGAGGATTTTAAGTAAGGGAGAAAAATCATCTGATTTGCTTTGGAACTGTAGTTAGGCAGCCAGATAGGGAATGAATAAGAAGGACAAGTGGAGGCCAAGGTCCTCATTCAGAAACTGATGGGGTACTTCAGGTTGAAGACTTGAACTCTTCAAAGTAGATTATGCATATGAAGGTTGAACAGCAATGACCCAGCTGAAGATGATTTAATTAGTAAGACTCAGGGACTGGATGAAGGTGAGGAGTGAGGCAGATGAAGGAGTTTAAGAAGATTCTGGATCCCTGCTTGGGATGACTGAGGTGGGTGATAGCATGATCAACTGAAACTGGAAACACGGGATAGGTTTGGGGCAGGGGGAGGGAGAGGAAACAAATCTAGTTTGGCACCTGCCTGGTTGTGGCACCCATGAAACATACTAATGAAGCTGTTCAGCAGGAAGTTAAATAGAAGGGTCCGAAGCTTAGGATACTGATGCAAAAATGTGGAAGTTTACACCATGTGAGGTCACACCAGGAGTGTAGATAAAATGAGAATACTACGCAGGAATATCAGTATAGAAAAAGATAGAGAAACTGGAGTACAAGGAGAATGAGCATGAATTCATTGAGGTGGAGACGCTAATTTATTTGAGATGTTTGCAATCACAAATCAAAGTACTAGACATTGATATTGATTTGTACATGTATGGATATCTCTATGTGCATATCTACCACAAATTTTCACATTACCTCAGGTCAGTGATGAATGAAGAGCAACTTAAAGTTGGAGAAACTCAGACAATCATATGACTAAATGCGGCAAACTAAATATGGTATGAACAACTTATTTTTCTGTGATTTGTAGGAAGTGCTGGTCAATGGATATGTGGATTAGGAGAGTATCAGTGCTCAGTGATTTAGGAGATTACTCCATGATCTTATACACTAAGATCACCTAAGGTTTTAAGTTTAAGGTTTCAGATTTAAGGACTGTGTATAACTCTGACTTTCTGATACCTGACACAGCATTGCATGTAAAGAAGCTGTGAATGCCTACTCACACCCTGTGCTAGTAATTAATACCTGCAAGATCATGTCTACTTCAAACTCTACTGCATTTTCTAAGGGCAGACACCATCTCCAGAGGCAATGGATGCTTTTACAAAGAGGATCCTCAGAATGGAGAACACTCCATAGAGCTACAAGTGGGAAAGATGCATTCTGCTTTCTAAGTGTGTGGCAGGCTGAGAGATAGTGTGATAACTGAATGAGTTGATGCAGGATTTTTTTACTCCTTAGCTCAGCTAGATCTAAGTTCTTGTCTCACAACCAGGAAAAATGAGGTACACGGACATCAAAAAGTGGAGTGGAATTTATTAAGTGAAAAGGAAAGCACTCAGTAAAAAGAGGGGTCCTGAAAGCAGGTTGCTGTTTGCCACCTTCACAGTTGAATTCAAGGCCTTCTATATTCCACTGATGGGGCTGGGTTTCCTGCTTGTATAAATTGTGAATTCCTGGTGGCTCCACCCCATCCTTCTAGTGCACATGCATGCCCTTAATCTGAGCCACTCCACACTGATTTATTTCCCTTACTGAGCATCTGTTAAGGGATGGAATTTTTCACCACAGGCAGGTTTATGCAAGCCCCCTGGGCAGGTTCCCTTACCTGTGCAAAACATCTGGTACAGACACTTGTGGGGCAGGTCAGAGATTCTCCGGGGACCCTCCCCTATCTGCCTAGGAGAGTTCTCTGCCTCCTGCCTCTGTCAAAATGACACAGTGATAAATGGCCTTGAGCTCCACTATTCCTTTAAAGAGCTCCCTAAGCCCAAGTGTTTCCATTTCTCAGAAAACACTTAGAGGGGAGGCAAAGAGAATAATGAGTAGGAACATGACTTTTGAAATCAAACAGACTCGGATTTGAAATCCTTGTTCTACCTTATATTTCCTACTGATGGTTGGGTGCCTACTAGGCTGGGTACTAGTCAGAGTGCTTCGATTCACTAATTTAATCCTTTTTTTTTTTTGTGACAGGTTCTTGTTCTGTTGCCCAGGCTGGAGTGGAGTAGCATGATCACGATCACGATCACTGCAGCCTCAATCTCCCAGTCTCAATTGATTCTCCCACCCCAGCCTCCTGAGTACCTGGGACTGCAGGTGTATACCTGGATAATTTTTTTTTGTAGGGACGGAGTCTACCTATATTGCCCAGGCTGATCTCAGACTCCTGAGATCAAGCAATCCTCCTGCCCCAGCCTCCCAAAGTCTGGATATCACAGACATGAGGCACCACACCTAGGTTCACTTATTACATCTTTACAATAAACCTAAGGACAAGAATGAGACATGAATGATTAAGTTAATGACTCATAGTCACAAATTGAGCAGGGATTGAAATCTAGATCGTTCAATGCCAGAATCAGCATTCTTCATCGTGACATTTTTTTTTCCAGGCTACTTATGAGACTCGTGAAGGCACACACTCTTTGAGATTCAATTTTCTCATACCTAGTGAGTCTATCTGATACAGTCATATTAAACATAAATGAAATAATGTATGTAAAACACATAGTACAGTGCCTGGAATATGGTAAGAACTCAATAGGTCACAGCTGTGTTTAATTTTATTATTTCCTTTTTTTTTTTTTTGAGACGGAGTTTCGCTCTTGTTACCCAGGCTGGAGTGCAATGGTGCGATCTTGGCTCACCACAACCTCCACCTCCTGGGTTCAGGCAATTCTCCTGCCTCAGCCTCCTGAGTAGCTGGGATTACAGGTGTGCATCACCATGCCCAGCCAATTTTTTGTATTTTTAGTAGAGACGAGGTTTCACCATGTTGACCAGGATGGTCTCGATCTCTTGACCTTGTGATCCACCCACCTCGGCCTCCCAATATTATTTCCTTTTTAAAAGGTATAGTCAGCATTAAGAGGGAAAGGCTAAAGTGAGCAATGCACAAACAGGTCAAATTCAGCTCTTTGTCCCAACCCTAGTAAGGACAGGTACACTTTGTTTTGATGTCTCGGTATCTCAAGGTTTTAGATTTGTAGATGTTCATGCTCCTGTCTCAAGAACACCTTGCTCTCTCCATCAAAACCTGGTGGCAGATTAACTGAGTGTGAATGCTCTATTACAAACAGATATTGAGCTGCGAACTGGAAGCAAAAGCAGGAAATAAATTGCTAAATTGTAAAACACATTCAGATGATCTAACACGCTATTCGAAGCAGTACTTGAGAGACGATGTCCACTGTTGACTAATCTCTTCTTGTGTTTGAGACAGAATTCCTTGCATTTAGTACCTTGCATTTACAAATACGCATCTGCCTTGCCATACCCATCACAGGTCAGTGTATGCAAACCTAAGATTTAAATGCAGAAACAGCTATGTGCTGTAGTTTCAACTATTTGGGAGGCTCAGGCAGGAGGATCACTGGAGCCAAAGAGGTCAAGGCTGCAGTGAGCTTAGATTGCCTCACTGCACACCAGCCTGGGTGAGAGAGTAGGACTTTGCTCTAGATTAAAATAATAGAAATAAAAAATATATAAAAATGAGCAGAGTGAACAAGTGGCAATGGTTCTCTGCTGTGAAGACATTTTTATCAATCTCAGGAACCGAGCAGCTTGGATATTAACTGCCCCATGGATATTGGAGAGAAGGCATTGGATTTCTGCAAGGCACAGAGTTGAAACAGAGACTCTTGCATAAAGCTTTAACATTTTGTTTTTTTCTATGTGTTTGAAGTTTTCCACAATAAAAAGCTGTTTTTCAGTAAGAAATGGGCACCAAAAGTGAACCCTAATATAAAGTATAGATTTTGAGTGATGATGTATTGATGTAGCACTCTCTGTGAATGGCAGGGGTGCTGATAGTGAAGACATCTGTGCATATATGGGGGCCAGGGTTATGTGGAAACTGTACGTTTTGTTCAATTTTGCTGTGAACATAAAGTTGACCTAAAAATATAAAGTCTATTGAACAAAAAGAGAAAAAAAAATGAAGTTCTAGGGTTCCCAACAGAAGCAGATGCAAAATCTCTCCAGAAGACAGATACAGACAGTACAGAATTCCCACAAATATGATATATTCACAATCATGAAATCATGTATATAAACAAGCAAGCTGCATGAAAATCAACACACACAATAACCAGTAAAATTAGAGCTTCAGAACTTACAAAATCTAAGTACTTATGAAAGTATAGAAATGTTTCATATTATTAAAAAATAAACCAAATGATAAGAAAGAAATTGTTGGGGTTTTAAGGGAATAAAATCATATTTTAAAGGAAATGACTGAAACTTCCAGAAATAAAAAAACTTAGTGAGGGAAAATATATATATATATAAATCAATCAATCAATCAAAAACCAACAATAATGAGGCTGGGCATGGTGACTCACACTCATAATCCCAGCATTTTGGAAGGTCAGGGTAAGAGGGTCACTAGAGCCCAGGAGTTTGAGACCAGCCTGGGCAACATAGTGAGGACCCATCTCTCTACAAAAAATAATAATAATAATTAGCTGGCATGACAGTATGTACCTGTAGTCCCAGCTACTCAGGAGGCTGAGGTGGTAGGATTTCTGAGCCCCAGGAGGTTGAGGCTGCAGTAAGCCAAGGTCATGCCACTGCATTCAGCCTGGGTAACAGAACAAGACCCTGTCTCTAAATAAATAAATATAAATGAAATAAACTATAATGAGTTAAAAAGCAAATTGGACACAGACAAACAGATAATTTTTACACCTCAAAAATGAAAGATCTGTAGTTTATCCAGAAAAATAGCACAGGGAAAAAAAGATATAGAATGCAGAAAGGAAAAATAGCAGTAAAATTTTTATGTATTGCAGAGGGCAGCAGGACTTGGTACAACGAATTTTGTTGTTGTTGTGACAGTCTCACTCTGCTGCCCAGGCTGAAGTACAATGGTGTGATCTCAGCTCACTGCAACCTCCGCTTCCTGGGTTCAAGTGATTCTTGATATCACATGCCTGGCTAATTTTTGTAATTAGCCTGGCTAATCACATGCCTTGATATCACATATCACAATGCCTGGCTAATTTTTATATTTTTAGTAGAGATGGGGTTTCACCATGTGGCCAGGCTGGTCTCAAACTCCTGACTTCAGGTGATCCACCTGCCTCAGCCTCCCAAAGTGCTGGGATTACAGGTGTGAGACAGTGCACCTGGCCAATACAGCCAATTTGAAGAATACGTTGGCAAAATCTAGTCAGGTTGAAGTTGCACACATTCTACTACTACGTTTTCTTTTTAAATGTGACTGTGGATTCTAGGGATGCCACAGCCCCCAGGAACCAGACACTAATTTCCTTTCAAAAAAAATTGTTCTTGTTTAAGGGAGCTGACTCATCCACAGACAAACAAATCTTTTTCTGGGGGCATCTTATATCTAGAGGGCACGAAGGCCAAGTTTCCTTGCCCTGATTTGGGACATGAAGGACCATCCCAACCCCAGAGCTGAGGCTTCTTTTGTAACTACGCCACAGTTTAATTTCTACTCCTATCAAATCCTGCTGTGTTTCAGTCTTTACAGGTGTTACTACAAAGAACACTGCCTAGTGAGCATCCTCCTATATATATAAACCTTGAAATCTTCTTCTGAAGGAACCAAATCTAGATGTGCTTGATGTGCTTTGGCTGTGTCCCCACCCAAATCTCACCTTGAATTCCCACCTGTGGTGGGAGGGACCCAGTGGGAGGAGATTGAATCATGGGGCAAGTCTTTCCCGTGTTGTTCTCATGATAATGAGATGTGTCATGAGCTCTGAGGGTTTTAGAAAGAGGAGTCCCCTGCACAAGCTCTCTTTTTTTTGCCTGCTGCCATCCATGTAAGATGTGACTTGCTCTTCCTTGCCTTCCACCATGATTATGAGGCTTCCCCAGCCATGTGGAACTTTAAGTCAAATTTAAACTTTCTTCTATAAATTGCCCAGTCTCAGGTATGTCTTCACCAGCAGAGTGAAAATGGACTAACAGAATATCCTAGAGAGAAACCCATCCAAATTGTACTGAGAGCCATATGCATATTAGTCGCAGCAATAGCAAAAGCTTGGCACAACAAAAATGGTTACGAAAAGGAAAAGTAAACAAATGTTATACATTTATACAATGTTTGTAACAGTGTAAAATATTACTTAGCATCTATCTGGTGTTACCTTAAATGTACAAACCAGTGAACAAGACACATAAAAACCTCTGCCTTGATGTAACTTAGAACTTAGCTCTTGGGGGTGGGGAAGGAAAAAGTATTATGTAGAGAGGCAGACGATTAGAGAGAGAGAGAGAGAGAGAGAGAGAGAGAGAGAGGGGATAGAATGTTAAAGGTTCTAAGTCCTTTGAGGACAAAAGGATAAAAATGGAGGTGCTAGTTTCCAGTAGTATAGTCTCACTAAGAAGGTAACATTGAGCAAACCTTGATGAAAGAGTTTGATCATAAGGCTATCAAGGGAGAGAGCATCCAAGCAGAAGGTATATCAGATACAAGAGTCCTGAGAAAGGACCTTCCCTGGTGCACTTGAGGAATGGTGAGGGGTCCAGAGTAGCTAGATGAGAGTGAGGGGACAAGGAGAAGCTGGGGGTGGGTGACACTGGATCATATAAAAACTGGGCTTTTACTCTGAGTGAGGTGGGAGCAGGGTAAAGGGTTTTGAACAGATGAGATGCATGGTGCAAGTTAGGTTTGGAAAAAGATCATTCTGTTGTGCTGTGAGTGCACTGCAAGAGCCGCTGAAATCGGAGATAGCAATTAGACTATTGCAGTAACCTAGGCTAGATGTGATGGTGGTTCCAGCAAAGCTGGAGGCAGTGAAAATGCGAAGAAGTCCTTGGATTCTGTACCTATAATGAAAGTAGAACCTCAGGAGTATATTAATTAAATAATTTGGGAGATAAATAAAAAGACTTTAAGAATGACACCAAGATGGTCAACCTGATGAACTAGAAATCTGAGGTTATCATTAACTGAGATGGCAAAGACTGTGGGAGCCACTGGCTTAAGAAAAACAAAAAAGTCAAAAGTTTGGTGTGTGTGTGTGTGTGTGTGTGTGTGTGTGTGTGTGTGTGCGTGCATGCGTGTGTGTATGGCAGAGTCTCGCTCTGTCATCCAGGCTGGAGTGCAGTGATGCAATCTCAGCTCACTGCAACCTCCGCCTCTGGGGTTCAAGTGCTTCTCGTGGGTTCAGCCTCCCAAGTAGCTGGGACTACAGGCTCGTGCCACGACACCCAGCTAATTTTCGTATTTTTAGTAGAGAAGGGGTTTCACCATGTTGACCAGGCTGGTCTCGAACTCCTGACCTCAGATGGTCCACCCGCCTCAGCCTCCCAAAGTGCTGGGATTACAGGCGTGAGCCACTACACCTGGCCCAAAAGTTTGACTTTGAACATGGTAAATTTGAGATGCCTATTACACATTTAAGGAGATGCACCTAAGATGCAATTGAATATAGGAGCCTGAAGTTCAGGGAGAAGTCTGGGCTAAAGATATAAAGTGAAGTTTCATCAGTATGTGGAAAGCATTTATTTTAAAGTCATGAGGCTGGATGAGCTCATCAGGGTCATTAGTTTAGATAAAGAAGAGCAAAGGAGTACAAGGACTGAGCCCTTAAGACAAGGGTATATGAGTGTGTGTTTGGGGGTGTGTGTGTCTTTTTCATAATTGTACTTCCATTGCCTAGAACATTAAGTGCCTACTGAGTAGGCAGTTAATAAATTAGTAAATGAAAAAATTAATGAATGAATATCAAACTTCATACATTTTCATTTGAAGAAAATGCTCTGATCACTTCTTTAGGTTTGCAAACCACTGTACACACTGACACACACTTCAGTGTATATTGTGAGCAATTCTAAATTTATTTGAAGTGTGTGGTTTAATAAAATTTTATTCATATATTAGAACTACTTAGAAGAAAAGGATGTTGAAAAAAATATTATTCTATGGGATAAAAGAACCAGATAAAAATAAGAAATGAGTGATATTGCCCAGTGTCACAGAGTTCAGGAACTAAAAATGTTCCCTTGAATCAGATAAATGGAAGTTTATAATAATCTCAGCAAGAAGTATCTCCAATTAAACAAATGAGAACTCCTCAGAGCAAACTACAATTGGGAGAATCTTGGCTGTGACTTTAAAGAGAAAAATGAGTTCATGGCTAGGTAGGACAAAGATCATGTATACACATTGATGCAAATGAACAGAGAGAGGAAGAGGCCATTGCCAGAAGAGAGGGAATAATTCATGCAGTTATTTGTTGTTGATGTGAGAGGGGACAGGTTCAGGTGATATTTGCTTTAGATGAGAGAAGGAAAGAATAAGTTATAAATGCAGGATCAGGTGCATTTCTTTAAAGAGAGGATCAGGAACCCAGGATATAGTTCTAAGATGCAGGAAGTATCTCATGCAAATCAGAAGGTGAGAGTAGAAAAGGTCTGAAGAGAATGGTGGGTATTTTAAGCAGATTGTGTAAGAAATGATCCAGGCCTCTCCTGCCTGAGGGGTTGTGAGACATTGTTGAGGGCTTACTTGGGATCAGAGACAATGGCATCATAAAGGCACCAATTTGAACACTTTGGGTATTTTCCTCAGAAATCCTTAGCAAGATGGATATAGGAGCAGAGATGACAAACTAGCAGGATTTGTCCTCAGGACTGGGGGCCAAGCCGAGGATGGTGGAAGATCAGAGAGGGAGGAGAGCAGCTTCACCGATAAACCATCAGCTCTAGAAAAACAAGCAAAGGTTTAGAAGCTTTTACTAACTGGGAGGAAAAAAAACGAGGTACCATGGAATGAAAATTTGCACGAGGTCGAAGAACAGACAGTGGAAAATGGAATTGAAGGAGTTGGATATTTGCGAGATTGTCATCAGATTTCTTTCCGATTTGTGATGTTGCAGTTTAGATTTTCAGGGATAAGAAAGCTCTGGACAGTGAGAGAATACAGGGAGTCCTCAGTGAACCCCTTCAGCCTCAAGATCCCGCATCTCCAATACACACTGCAGACAAGGGATCCTGAGGCTGAAGGGGTTCACTATCTGCAGAGATATTTGACGAGTCATTTCATTCCAATACCCATATTCACATGAGTAACAGCAGGGCCAGAAGTATGGAGAAAATTGTTGCTAGGCAAGTCAAGGGTGAAAGGACGAGTCAGGGATCAGGAAATGCCAAGTTATTTGGGAATGCCTACACAGAAAGAGAAGGTTGCAATATTTACGTGTAGTCAAGAGTGTTAAGCATATTGGGTTATCTGGCCTCAAAGAGCGGAATGAAATCTTGTGTACAACCGCTCATTGCTGGCACATGCTGAGGTCCAAGTTTCTGTCGGAGGCCTACTGAGACCTTCCTAAGCTACTAAATGGAATCTTTCTCAAAAGATGTTTTGTGGTTGTGGCACAGGTTCGGTGGCTGGTCTGGACGAACGGAAGAAAGGAAGCTGGAGAACCGACTGTGTACCAAACAGTATACTGAGCACTTTACATAGATTATCTCATGTAATTCTGCCAACAATCCTCCCATGAGATAACTATTATTACCTCCAATTGAGAAAAAAAAGGTAACTGAAGCTACTAGAATAAAGGGTCCGGGTTCCAGGCTTTGAACCAGTACCTTTTTATGGGAAAGCATAGTACTCTTTCCACTGTACAATATAAGATGCACGCAGTTGAGGAGGAACTGATGCCTTCCTTCCTCATATCCATGAATGGGTCCTGACTGGATAAAGGCAACCCTTATCATCCCTTCACCTCAACCAGCGATTGGCTCCAGGATTGACACATGAATGCAGCTCCAGAAGCTGCTGGCAGGCACCAGGGGAGCCTGCCTTGATCCTAGAGATAACACCAGCAAGTAGACTGAGATGGATGGAGAAAAAGGAGGTCTTGGCCTTTCTTGAAGTCTACATCTGTTCCATTATGTGAGTCAATAAACTCTGTTGTGATTAATCCAGTTTTGATCGGGATTCCAAATGGACTGAATACCAATGAAATGTAAGCATTTGCAAACAAACCAAGTTCTTCAGGAAATATGTAAACAGCAAAACCTGCTTGGAGTGCACACCCACCTCCCTCTCAGCATCTCATTCGTGGCTTCCCATCTACCTCCTCTGATAATGGCTAAAGATTCTCTAGGTGGTCCTGTTCTTGTCTCAGGAATAGGAATATGTGCATAAAAAGTCCAGCAGTCCCTTTGTTTTCACCTTTGCCAAGCTTCTTCTCCCTAGACACTCACTCTCAGAAGTCTCAGTCAAACCAAGAAGAATTCACGAGTTTCTCTTTGGCACTGAGCTGACTCCTTGGCAATAGACTCATTTCCCTCTGAAAATGTAAACTTATCACACAGACATAGAGGTTGCTTTTTTAGAAGAAGAAGAAGAAAGACAATAATAAAGCTAAACTGTGGGCTGGAATATGGTGCATAAGTTAGCTTCGTTTGGGGCAACGTGTGCTTAAATGTACTGGGTTCGTCTTAGATTTAAAAGGGAGGAAGAAGATGCAGGAAAAAGAAATAGAAATTTCTCTAGAAGGTTTTTAATCTTGCATGATCTTTCTTTTTAAAATCGATAAGCTAAAGAAGACTTTAAAATATTCTAAATGTTTTATCACATTTTTAAATGTCTATAAATATAGAAATACTCCTACCCCAAATTTTTATTTTCAGAAAGAAAGAAAGAGATTACAAAACTGGATCAGCATTTGTCACTGATTCTTATACTACCTGCCAGACAACCAGAATGTGGGAGCTGCGCTCTGTTTAGTTCCCAGGTTAAGACACAGAGTCAAAAAAACAAAGACAGCATCTGTCCCCTAAACCCCCTGATAGTATAATAGAGTGGAGTGATTGGGCCTAAACTACATATAACCTTTAGTAGTGCAAGACTTATGATAACAAAGAAAGAATTATCTAGGTCAGGAGTTGCCTGGCAGATAGGAGATGGAGATTATTTATTTATTTATTTATTTATTTATTTATTTATTTATTTATTTTTGAGACAGAGTCTTGCACTTTCACCTGGGCTAGAGTGCAGTGGCACGATCTTGGCTCACTGCCATCTCTGCACCCTGGGTTCAAACGATTCTCCTGGCTCAGCTTCCCAAGTAGCTGGGATTGCAGCCACCATGCCTAGCTAATTTTTGTATTTTTAGTAGAGACAGGGTTTCACCATCTTAGCCAGGCTGAACTTGAACTCCTGACCACATGATCCACTCCCCTTAGCCTCCCAAAGTGTTGGGATTACAGGTGTGAGCCACCGCTCCCAGCCGATAATTTTAAGGAGATAAAACTTGAGCAGATACTTGAAGGAAGGGAATATGATAACACAAGTGGAAGGAAGACATCTGAGCAAGCCGTCACCTTGAGAGGTCATTCCAGAGGTCCTGGAGGTGGAGGCAGAAGCAGGTCTTATCACTCAGTCTTTGCAATGTCCCTTGTATGTAGCGCTCTTTGTGCCTTCCTATGTCCACCACTCTTGCACACAGCATCTTTCTCTGATGTGCAGACAACGATCTGACCACCTGGAACTCTACACTGGCCCCTGGCCATATAATCCATTCAAGTAGCATCACAGAGAGTGCAGAAGAGGCGTCATAAAGGTGATAAATGGACAAGAGCCCCAAGGCTCTGATACTTAATAACATAAATATTTATGAAGCTAATAAGGACAGAGATGTACTGATTTGGATAACAAGGTGTCCTGAAAAAAATGTCAAGACCAGCTTTCAAAAATGGGGTTCCCCAGAGCCTCCCGAAGGCCGCACAGATGTGCTCCAGCAGCAGACCCTGCTGACAACAGCCTGCATGAAACACAGGAGCTAGGAAGCCGGCTATTTTTATCATCCTATATTGTTTACAGTTGGCAAATGCTTGATATTGTGTGAGAGTTTCCTCACAGAATTTATGAATCATTTTCCCCAGTCACAATCCTGAAACAAACATTCCCCCACGCATTTGTGCCAGACAGAAATTTCATTAGAAGTTTATCCTCGGGGTGGGTGCTTTAGACCAACACTTTTTTTTTTTAAGGCTCAGATCTGAAGTCAGAGCCCTGAGTTCTGGTCTCAGCCTCACCTCTTTCTAGCTTATATCAGAGCTATATCTGATTCCCTCTCTCCCAAGGCAGCAAGAGCAATTGTCCCAATCAAAAGAGCATCAACATACCTAGAGAAAGGAACTCCATTTCTCTCTCATTATATATATTTCCATATGTTTAAATACCTATAAAGACACACACACACACACACACACACACATATATATATATATATATATATATATATATATATATATATATATCAATGGAAACAAACAAAAAGCAGACCTAAGTTCATTATTAAAATCCTGGCTATGAACTTCCATTTTCTTTCCTGAAAATATTTTTTTGGGGGGGTCTTTTGAACGCTAATAAAAATTTTGTGAAATTCACAATCTAAGTATGTTTTAAGCTGCCTAAATTTTCTTTGCCTGATGGCTGGTTATATGCTTATTAAGATGTTTCTGACCCCAGATGATGAGGAAAAAGTACATTAAGTCAGGTCTTGTTTTATTTAAATATTTATTGAACATTTACCATTTTCATCCAATGCCTTTAGAGTATTTTATGAGCATTTCAAATATGCAGGTTTTATCTTCTTTTTACAGATGGAATGACTCTACACAGAGTAGCTGAGATAGGCTGACTCACTCCAGTGCCAATCCCTTGACTAAAGTCTTCAAAAAAAAAAAAACCCAGATGGAGTTCCAGATTTTGTCTACAGAAAATAGTTCTGTTGCTACAGACAAAGCCTCAGCATTAAAAATGCCAACCTCTCCCATTCTCTAAAACACTATAGCATTTTTGTGTTCTGGGTTTAGGTATGAGTAATACCTAACGTTCAGAAAGAGACAGGATAGATAGAGATAGAAAGATAGATTCATTTTAGATACAGATAGGTATGCACAGAAAGAGAAGAGAAAGAATGTACAGCGAAATATTAATCGCTGGATTATCACTGGGGAAATCTCTGCATGTTGTGATCAACTTTTGATTCCTATCATTTGCTTTTTCTGTTTTTACATTGTTTCAGTAAATACATAATTCAGTACATATAATAACATTTTTACAGTGCTTCCACTTTTCCTTTCCTTCCTGTTGCTTCCTGAACAATGCATCCTCAAGCTATTTACTGAGGTAGAGCAAGACAGACTGGTAGGGATGGGATGGGCTACTGTGCCTCAAAGCAGGTATCAAGGACCACATGGCGTGAGGAGGGCACACATGCAGGAGGGGTGCCTGGCATGGGGGGTGGGAGCCCAAGTGGTAAAGAGGTTGTCTGAGAGATGGAGTGGCATGGGATTAGGAGTCAGTGTGCCAGCAAGATAAGAAGG
Organism: Leontopithecus rosalia; assembly: GCA_028533165.1. Lineage (NCBI taxonomy): Eukaryota > Metazoa > Chordata > Mammalia > Primates > Cebidae > Leontopithecus > Leontopithecus rosalia. The sequence continues at coordinate 39,488,843 of CM052666.1, forward strand.
GCACATCTGCAGAGGGCAGCCTGGCACTAGGAAGCAGAGACCAAGCAAGGTAAGGAGGATGTCTACACCAGGGGACATGATCTGTGTGAGTCACAGGCTTTAGGAGGACATCCACACAGAAGGCAACCCTGATATGAAGTGTTGGGGTCCAGGTAGAATGAAAAGGGGGTCACATCTAGATGAAGCCTGGCAGCACATGAAAGCCCAAGGGGCTAAGAAAATGCCCATGAGGATAGGTGGGGCAGGTGGCAGCATAGAACTGGGTGTCAGAAACTAAGTGGGGAGAGAAGGCCTCTATGTAGGTTGTTCTATCTGTCCCTGTCAACCACATAATGTCTTGATGAATGCCAACATTTCAGTCTCTTGATTATATCTCCTTAAAAAAGAGAAAAGAGATTGGGTCCATGTCAACATGACGCTGATGACACTGAAAAGAAGAAAGTCTGACACTAAAGTCATTTTGTGTCAAAAAAGATGTTTAAGTCATTTGGGAAAATGGTCTGTCACTGTTTAGCCAGTTTTGCTGGTCACAGACTCTCCTTTGTCTCCTGGGGCGTGAAGCAAAGCCTCCCCAGCTGTGTCTACGTGATGACGCCAGTAAGCATGGCTGTGTTACTCTTGGCATTCATGCTCAGGCAGAAGAAAGCCAATTTGAATTCCTGATTCACCCCCTCAGGGCTCTAATAAAGGAGTCGGGCTTTGGAAAATGGTAAAAATTCAGCAGGCACGAGACAAGCATGCTATCCCACCTTGCTTCTCATGTCCACAGTAGATACAAATGATTGGGTAAATTCTCCTTCCCACCAGGAACCCTTGCCTCCAAATCTTTTACAACACAGGTCTCCAATTCCCCATTACCAATCAGCAGAAGTTGCTACAAAAGATAAAACTTATTTGCCAACCTTGATATAAAAGTAATTGAAGTTTTTGCTTGATGTGAGCTAAATCATATACTGGGGGAAAGAAAACGCAGCAAGATACCAAACTTTGCTCAAAATCTATGGGGAAGAGCAAGATAGAGACTGACAACTGCGGAAACATTTTCAAATCCTAGAATTTGTAGAAGGTAACTCTTGTCAAATTCAACATTAGCCCTCCGCAGCCCCCAGAAACTTTGTAAGCGACCATTTAGCTTTCATTGCAGGAATACAAAAATCAAGGGAATTAGAATCACCTGAAAGTTTCATAGCACGTCAAGAGCAAGGCCCACACCATTCTCCCAGAAGTACGTGGACCTTTTCTAAAACCAATGATTGGACAGCCATGCAACACCCAATGAATGAGCTGCTTCTGGTACAACCATTTATTTCAAAGTCCTGGGGGGCCACAGGAATATGCAGGAGGTTTGGAGGAAGGAAAAGTGTAAATTACACAATTTCTCTTTGTGAATTGCAAGAGAATGTATGTTAATAACACTCAAGTTTTGAGTAATCATGGTAATATCTACGGTTTATGGAGAACTTCTAATAGCCTGGGTACTTTAGGGGCATTGAGTCATTTAATACACAATTGTGTTTTGCGATGTAAGTGTTTTAGGTTCATTTTATAAATAAAGCACTACAGTTTATAGCCATAGGAAATTGCTCAAGGTCACACAGAGCTGGGATTCAAAATCATTTGGGCTTGCCTGGTTTGGAAGCCTGGTCCTTAACTTCATGTAAAAGTGTTCCTCTACCCTATGTAAAAAATACAGTAAAGAGAAACGATATTTTAAAGAAAGTAAATGCAAATGACATTTGGAAGATTGCTCCATTGCTCACAAAATTGGGCATTTCCCTGGAAGTTCTTTCTTTTCCATTGGAAATCAAATATTTATTCACAAGAGCCTGTCAGTTGGGCAGAGAAGATGACAAATAGGTCTTCAAAAAGGAAAACACTCTCCTGGTGGAATGGAAAGAATCTGTAGCCCACTATAGCATCTGAGAGGTAGGAAAGGTGAAGAAAACTTCAGGATACACTCTCGCCCTCTGTTGACTCTCAGAGGCAGCATTGTAACAAGAGCTCCCAAGAGCTATGGGAGAAGTAGCTAGATTGGCTCTTCAACTGACTTGTAATGAATCAGGAATCTGACAGAGGAAGCAATAGGAGAATAAACTTCTTGTTGACAAGAACAAAGGAATAAACATCACTGTAAGTCTAATTCAAGTTCTGACTAATGCAAACCAAAGGCATGGTCAAATGGAATCATGTTACTGGACAGACTTAAGTAAAGACAGGAGCAGAAAATAAAAGTATAAGAAAGATGAATGAGCAAAGTCACAAAGAAGGGAACTGAGTCACTAGGGGCAAAGATGGCCGGCAGTCCAAGAAGAGAGGTTCAAGGGGGACCCATGAGAGGTGACAGAATAGCTAATGATCAGGATATAGGAGACAGCACAGACCAATGAAGAAGGAAAAGGCAGATTGGAGAAAAAAGAAAAGAAGGGATGGAGGCTGCTATAGCTTTAATGCATCCACACATCAAAGAGGAGCTTGTCAGAGTGAAGACTGCAGAGACCTTTTGTAGCAGCAAGGCTTTAAATATGTCAAGATACTATAAATTTCATATTCTTTTTTTTTTTTGACACAGAGTTTCACTGTTGTTACCCGGACTGCAGTGCAATGGCATGATCTCGGCTCACCACAACCTCCGCCTTCTGGGTTCAAGCAATTCTCCTGCCTCAGCCTCCCGAGTAGCTGGGACTACAGGTGCGCACCACCATGCCCAGCTAATTTTTGTATTTTTTAGTAGAGACGAGGTTTCACCTTGTTGACCAGGATGGTCTTGATCTCTTGACCTCGTGATCCACCCGCCTCGGCCTCCCAAAGTGCTGGGATTATAGGCGTGAGCCACCGCGCCCGGCCAAATTTCATATTCTTTTAAGAAACATTCTAAGCACTTTACAAATATGAACTCATTTAATCCTCACAATAATTCAATGTTATGAGATAGAAAGTATTATTAACTCCATTTTACAGATGAGAAAATAGAAAGAGAGTTGAACTGACCTGCCAAGATCACACAGGTAGAACAAGGTGAAGGTATGAGTCCTGTGCTGCCTGGTGGGGGTTAGAATACACTGGTCTCAGCCACTTTCCCTTGTTGCCTTTCTGGTTTATTATGCATCAGAAACAGACTGCATACAAATATTTGATACCAAGGAGTTACAGTTCTAGGTACTACATTACAGAAAAAAAAATTGCTATTATTTAAAACCACCCATAAAGAGCAGAGAATATCTGTTGTGAGCCGAATTATATTGGCCTCCCCAGATTCATATACTGAATTCCTAACCACCAGTACCTGAGAAAGTGACTGTATTTGGAGTTAAGGCCTTTAGATGATTAAATTTAAAATGTGATCATTAGGCTGGGCACTAATCCAATATGACTGGTGTCCTTATAAGAAGAGGAGACTGGTCAGGTGTGGTAGATCACATCTGTAATTCCAGTATTTTGGGAGGCCAAGAAGAGAGAATCACTTGAGGCCAGGAATTCAAGGATGCAGTCAGCTATGATTGTGCCACTGCACTCTCATAGTGGAAGGGGAGGAGAGGGGGAGGTGGGGGAGGGAAGAATTGAAGGAAAAAACGTTAAGGGTAGCCAGAAAGAAAGGTCAGGTTATCACAAAGGGAAGTCCATCAGAGTAACAGTGGATCTCTCAGCAGAAACCCTACAAGCCAGAAGAGAGAGGAGGACAAAATTCAACATTCTTAAAGAAAAGAATTTTCAACCCATAATTTCTTATCCAGCCAAACTAAGCTTCATAAGCAAAGTAGAAATAAATCCCTTTCAGACAAGCAAATGCTGAGAGACTTTGTCACCACCAGGTCTGCCTTACAAGAATTCCTGCAGGAAGCACTAAGCATGGAAAGGAACAATGAGTACCAGCCACTGCAAAGACATACCAAATTATAAAGACCATCAACATGTTGAAGAAACTGCATCAACTAATGGACAAAATAACAAGCCAGCATCAATGACAGGATCAAATTTACACATAACAATATTAACCTTAAATGGAAATGGGCTAAATGCCCCAATTAAAAGACACGGACTGGCAAATTGGATAGAGTCAAGATCGATCAGTGTGCTGTATTCAGGAGACCCATCTCATGTGCAAGGACACATATACGCTCAAAATAAAGGGACAGAGGAAGATTTACCAAGCAAATGGAAAGCAAAAAAAGGAGGGTTGCAACCCTAGTCTTTGATAAAACAGACTTTAAACCAACAAAGTTCAAAAGAGACAAAGGAGGGCATTACATAATGGTAAAGGGATCAATGCAACCAAGAAGAGCTAACTATCCTAAATATATATGCACACAATACAGGAGCACCCAGATTCATAAAGCAAGTTCTTAGAGACCTACAAAGAGACTTAGACTCCCACACAATAATAATGGGAGAGTTTAACACCCACTGTCAATTAATATTGATCAATCAATGAGACAGAAAATCAATGACACAGAAAATTAATAAGGATATTTATTAATATCCTTTTAAGAGTTTAACACCCACTGTCAATTAATATTGATCAATCAATGAAACAGAAAATTAATGAGACAGAAAATTAATAAGGATATTTAGGATTTGAACTCAGCTCTAAACCAAGTGGACCTAATAGATATCTGCAAAACTCTCCACCCCAAATCAACAAAATATGCATTCTTCTCAGCACCACATTGCACTTGTTCTAAAATTGACCACATAATTGGAAATAAAACACTCCTCAGCAAATGCAAAAAACGGAAATCATAACAACCAGTCTCTCAGACCACAGTGCAATCAAATTAGAACTCAGGATTAAGAAATTCACTTGAAACTGCACAACTACATGCAGACTGAACAATCTGCTCCTGACTACTGGGTAAATAATGAAATGAAGGCAGAAATAATGAAGTTCTTTGAAACCAATAGGAACAAATATGCAACATACCAGAATTCCTGGGATACAGCTAAAGCAGTGTTTAGAGGGAAATTTATGGCATTAAATGCCCACAAGAGAAAGCAGAAAAGATCTAAAATCGACACCCTAACATTACAATGAAAAGAACTAGAGAAGCAAGAGCAAACAAATTCAAAAGCTAGCAGAAGACAAGAAATAACTAAGATCAGACTGGAACTGAAGGAGATAAAGATACAAAAAAACCCTTCAAAAAAAATCAGTGAATTTGGGAGCTGGTTCTTTGAAAAGATCAACAAAACACATAGACCACTAGCCAGATTAATAACGAAGAAAAAAGAAAAGAGAAAAGATCACCACTGATTTCACAGGAATGCAAACTACATTAAAGAATACCATAAACACCTCTATGCAAATACACCAGAAAATCTAGAAGAAATGGATAAGTTTCCAGATGCATATGCCCTTCAAAGTCTAAACCAGGAAGAAGTCAAATCCCTGAATAGGCCAATAACAAGTTCTGAAATTGAGGCAGTAAGTTACAGCCTACCAACCAAAAAAAGTACAGGACCAGATGGAGTCACAGCCAAATTCTACCAGAGGTACAAAGAAGAGCTGGTACCATTCCTTCTGAAACTAGAGTAACAATAGAAAAAGAGGGACTCTTTCCTAACTCATTTTATGAGGCCAACATCATCCTGATACCAAAATCTGGTAGAAAAAAACAAAAAAGAAATTTGAGACCAATATCCCTGATAAACATCGATTCAAAAATCCTCAAAAAAAAAATACTGGCAAACCAAATCCAGCAGCACATCAAAAAGCATATTCACCATGATTGAATCAGCTTCATCCCTGGAATGAAAGGCTAGTTCTACTATAGAACTACTATAGTAGAACATTCTACTATAAAGACACATCAACACACGCAAATCAATAAACATAATCCATCCCATAAACAGAACCAATGACAAAAACCACATGATTATCTCAGATGCAGAGAAGGCCTTCAACAAAATTCAACAGCCCTTTATGCTAAAACTCTCAATAAACTAGGTATTGATGGAACGTATCTCAAAATAATAAGAGCTATTTATGACAAACCCACAACCAATATCATACTGAATGGGCAACAGCTGGAAGAATCCCCTTTGAAAACCTGCACAAGACAAGGATGCCCTCTCTCACCACTCTTATTCAACATAGAATTGGAAGTTCTGGCCAGGACAATCAGTCAAGAGAAATAAATAAAGGGGATTCAAACAGGAAAAGAGGAAGTCCAATTGTCGCTATTTGCAGATGACATCATTGCATATTTAGAAAACCCTATTGTCTCAGCCCAAAATACCTTTAAGCTGATAAGCAACTTCAGCAGAGTCTCAAGACAAAAAATCATCACTAGAATTCCTATACATCAATAATAGACAAATAGAGAGCCAAATCATGAGTGAACTTCCATTCATAATTGCTACAAAGAGAATAAAATACCTAGGAATACAACTTACAAGGGATGTTAAGGACCTCTTCAAGGAGAACTACAAATCACTGCTCAAGGAAATAAGAGAGGACATAAACAAATGGAAAAATATTTCATTCTCATGGCTAGGAATAATCAGTATCGTGAAAATGGCCATACTGCCAAAAGGAATTTATAGATTCAATGCCATCCCCATCAAGCTATCATTGACTTTCTTCACAGAATTAGAAAAAACTACTTTAAATTTCATATGGAACCAAAAAAGAGCCCACATAGCCAAGAAAATCCTAAGCAAAAGAACAAAGCTGGAGGCATCACACTACCTGACTTCAAACTATACTACAAGGCTACAGTAACAAAAACAGTATGGTACTGGTACCAAAACAGATATGTAGACCAATGGAACAGAACAGAGGCCTCAGAAATAATGCCACACATCTACAACCATCTGATCTTTGACAAATCTGTCAAAAACAAGCAATGGAGAAAGGATTTCCTATTTAATAAATGGTGTTGGGAAACTGACTAGCCATATGCATAAAACTGAAACAAGACTACTTCCTTACACCTTATACAAAAATTAACTCAAGATGGATTAAAGACTTAAATGTAAAACCTAAAACCATATATATATATATATATATAAGAAAACCTAGGCAATACCATTCAGGACATAGGCATGGGCAAATACTCCATGACTAAAACACCAAAAGCGAAACAAAAGACAAAATTGACAAATGGGACCTAATTAAACTAAAGAGCCTCTGGACAGCAAAAGAAGCTATCATCAGAGTGAACAGGCAACCTATGAGAGAAAAGTTTTGCAATCTATCCATATGACAAAGGTTTAATATCCAGAATCTACAAGAAACTTAAACAAATTTACAAGAACAAAAAAAAACAACTGCATCAAAAAGTGGGTGAAGGAAATGAACAGACATTTCTCAAAAGAAAATATTTATGCAGCCAACAAACATAAGAAAAAAGGTTTATTATCACTGGTCATTAGAGAAATGCAAATCAAAACCACAATGAGATACCATCTCACTCCAGTTAGAATGGCGATCATTTAAAAAAAATCAGGAAACAACAGATGCTGGAGAGGATGTGGAGAAATAGATATGCTTTTACATGGTTGGTGGGAGTGTAAATTAGTTCAACCATTGTGGAAGACAGTGTGGTGATTCCTCAAGGATCTAGAACCAGAAATACCATTTGACCCAGCAATTGCATTGCTGGGTATATACCAAAATAATTATAAATCATTCTATTATAAAGACACATGTACTTGTATGTTTCTTGCAGCACTGTTCACAATAGCAAAGACTTGGAACTAACCCAGATGCCCATCACTGATAGACTGGATAAAGAAAATGTGGCACATATACACCATGGAATACTATGCAGCCATAAAAAAGATAAGTTAATGTCCATTGCAGGGGCATACATGAAGCTGAAAACCATCATTCTCAGCAAACTAACAAAATAACAAAAAAACAAACACTGCATGTTCTCACTCATAAATGGGAGTCGAACAATGAGAACACAGTCACAGGGAGGGGGACATCATACACTGGGGCCTATTGGTAGAGGGGGTAGGGGTTGGGGGCTAGGGGAGGGATAACATTGGGGGAAATATCTAATGTAGATGATGGGTTGATGGGTGCAGCAAACCACCATGGCACGTGTATACCTATGTAACAAAAGTGCACATTCTGCACATGTACCTCAGAACTTAAAATAAATAAATATTATGAGCAATTTTATGCCAATGAATTTGACTTCTTGGATAACATGGTTAAATGTATTGAAAAACAGAACTTACTAAAATTAACACAGAAAAAGTAGAAAATTTGAAATGTCTAATATCTATTAATAAAACTGAATTTATTACTTAAAACCTCCCCACAAAGAAAATTGCAGGTTCAGATGGCTTCACTGGTGAGTTTCACCAAGCTGTTAATGAGAAAATGATACCAAATTCATACTAACTCTTTCAGAGAACAGAGAGAAGACTCCCTAATTCATTTTAATATTAGCAAAGAGAAATAATATACTAATTTTAAACATTTTAAATAAACAGTTAAAAATTCAAATCTAGAAACATATAAAATGGATAATAAACTGTTAGCAAGTGGGGTAGCTCCAAGTGTGTAATGTTGGTTTAACACATGAAAGTCATTCAATATAATTAATTTTATTAATAAAATAAACATGAAAAATCAAATAACCATCTCAGTATGCAAAACAAGTATTTTAAAAAATTTAACAACCATGTAAGATAAAAACTTACAGAAAACTAGAAATCTAAGGAAAACATATTCACTTAACAAAGTGGAAAAATATTATACATATTCTCCCTATAGTCAGAAACAAGATAATCATCACATTTATTCAACTTTCATCATTATTATTCCAAGACAGTAAAATAAAACAAAAATAAAAATAATGGGAAGAAAGCGTAGCAGGTTGAATAATAACAACCCAAAGATACTGAGTCCTAATCCCTGGAACTTGAAGGGCTGTAGCCATGGGCAAGGTGGTTCTCTGCAGGCAAGGGCAATTCCCTGAGAGGGACTTAGCTGAGAGCTATCAGCTGCTGACCAACCTATCAGCTGGGGAAGTAAGAAATTCACTTATAAAAAGGGGATCTGGGCAGTGACAACCAGCTTCCACCATTCCCTACCAGGTCAGACTGACAACACGCTATTTCCAGAAGTCCCCTGGAAATCTATTAAATGGTTTGCAGGTAGTTTAATAGTTTTGAAGAAAACAAATGAAAAACTATGAAATAAGTTTATTCTATATTATTTACTTAGAAATGTAAAAATGCGTTAGGACCTTAACAAAAGCCTTTTGTATTTGCAACAATGGTTATATTCTTAAATGATTTCTGTATGCTAAAATGGCTGGGTGAATCTCATTATGTTGGTTAGCCTTCAGTTACTAGGTCCGGGGCATCTTGGCTAATGTGTTTTTGTGTCACTGGCATATAGTGTTTTATGCCGTTTCATTTGTATTTTTCTCATTATTATTTTGATGCATTGCATCACCAATGACAAAAAGAAATTACTGGCTCAAACATGGGGCACTGACGCATGAAAGTAGTGATGAAAATAGAACCTAAATACAACTGAGAGTAACAGTAAATACTGAGAAGGAAAAGAATTCCAGTACAATGCGTGTTCTGAGACAAATCAGGATTTTGCAGCAACTGGAAAAAATATGAGCAGGAAATATAATAATGAATAGACAAAAACCACATTTCTTTGGGTATTTGCCTCTAGTGTGTTGTCTGTTATATCATGTCAAATATGGACAGAAAACCGCTGAATGATTGTGCATCAATTTGCAAAGACAGTCCTCTAACTTGTAAACCAATGTAGTTTTCCTGGAAGAAATGTAAAATTCAGCTTTTCAGTACAAAAGTAATGAGTTTAGTGACTAAAAGTAAGGAAGGGACCAAATCCACAATGTCATAATTCTAAGTTGCATTCCTTACAGCAAAAACAGGACAAGTTACATGACTGCCAGAAGTCTTACAGAACAGTAGCATGTTTATGAAATCATGCTCAAAGAAAATGCAAAATATGCTATTGGCACAAATCCTTTCTGAAATGGAACATCAAGCAAAGAAATGGCCTCTGATGGGGAGGAACACTCATGTGTGTGTGCAAGAAAAGCATTTGCTTTGGCCAGGTGCAGTGGCTCACGCCTGTAATCCCAGCACTTTGGGAGGCCGAGGCAGGTGGATTGCTTGAGGTCAGGAGTTCAAGACCAGCTTGACTAACATGATGAAACCCTGTCTCTACTAAAAATACAAAAAAAAAGTGAGCCGAGCGTGGTGACACATGCCTGTAATCCCAGCTGCTCAGGAGGCTTATGCAGAAGAACTGCTTGAACCCAAAAGGCAGAGGTTGCAGTGAGCCAAGATCACACCACTGCACTCCAGCCTGGGTGACAGAGTAAGACTACACAAAGGGTTGAGCACGGTGGGCCAAGCAGACAAGAAGCCTCTTCCGTGAGTCCAGCTGAGAAAAAATCCTGCGTCATATGGATGGTGGAAATCTACCTTTCTCTAATTATCTACTTTTGAATCTGCCAGGAAGTTACTTTTTTCTCCAGCTAAGTTTGAGATACCTTGAATTTCAATTTCCTCAACTATTACATGAAAAGGAAATATTATATAAATACCACCTGAAGCAGCATGGCAGCAAAAAAAAAGCTTGATCTTGGACATCAGACAAACTGGCTTCAAACTCCAGTTCATAAGTCCACTTACATTTATTCAACCACATTAATGGTTTAGAAGGTGCCAGGCGCTATGCTAGATGCTGACTGGGAGGATACAGAGCTAAAGCCCATGGTGTCTACTGCTCCAAGACTGGTATCTGAGCCTTGTTAACCGCTGTCTTCTTAACCTGTTCCTACTTCCTTTTGAAAAGCTCATCCCTTCTTGTCTCAGGTCTCCATGTAAATTCACTTCCAAAGGGAACTCTGACATGGTCTTAGGCGACAGAATAGATGCCCATCCTACGTGCCGCCTCATAAGAGCGATGGGAAGTCCTATTCGTTTTACCCACCAAAGCTATCCACGTTCCTCTGTCTCCAGCACCAGCACTCTGACCCGCATGACTTTTTCGTCTTTTGCCTGGACTTCTGTAATGGTCTCCTGACTATTCTCTCCACATTCTCTTTTGCTCCTCAGATCTACGGGTTACCCTACAGCCAGAGAGATCTTCTCAAAATCAAACATGAGCAAATTCCTGTTATTCAACATGCCGCGGTAAGTCTTCACCCATAAAACCTTTCATTGTCTTCCCATTGCTCCTAGGAGACAGATCAGAAGCCTTCATGTGACAAAATGCCTGGTTTTAAACATTGCCTCTCCAATCGCACCAGCCACACTGACTTCCTTTCTTTTCTCCAAGAAAAGAAAGCCATGCTCCCTCCTGCAAGGGGCTTTTTTAATACAGTATTCAGCCTGCCTAATAGGCTCTCACACCATCTACCTGTTCAATTGGCGTTAATCCTCCTCTTTCAATGATTACTTCTTAGAGGAAGCTTTCCCTGAGACCAGTTCCTCGGGTAGAAGTTCACAAAGCCCATGTACCTCTCCTTCGCATTTATCTCTGTTGTAATTTTACCTTTTATTTTATTTTATTTTATTTTTTTTTGAGACGGAGTTTCGCTCCCGTTACCCAGGATGGAGTGCAATGGTGCGATCTTGGCTCACCGCAACCTCCACCTCCTGGGTTCAGGCAATTCTCCTGCCTCAGCCTCCTGAGTAGCTGGGATTACAGGCACGCGCCACTGTGCCCAGCTAATTTTTTGTATTTTTAGTAGAGACGGGGTTTTACCATGTTGACCAGGATGGTCTCGATCTCTTGACCTCATGATCCACCCGCCTGGGCCTCCCAAAGTGCTGGGATTACAGGCTTGAGCCACCGCGCCCAGCCACCTTTTATTTTTAAAATGTGTAACTCTTTGATGCCTGTCTTTCCTCCTCATACTCTCACATTCTACTTCCAGGCTAAGCTCTTTGGGGTCAAGTGCTGTGTGTTTGTTTTCGTTCACTTCGGCTCCTGACGGTGTAAGAGCTCAAAATTTGACTCATCAAATAGAAGCAGCTGAAGCATTTTTAAGCAGAATTGGGGTCTGAGGCAGGTAGGATGGAATCAGATTTATTTGGGCTACAGTGCATCGGAGGGTTGAGACTAGAGTGAGAAGGAATGAAGGGAGACGATCAGGATGTTTTTGCAGTCCTGCAGTGACAGATGATGATAGCTTGTTCGGGAGATGTCAGTGGCAGTCAGGGAAGCATATGGATTTGATAACTATTTTGGATCAAAAAATGACAGCATTTGGTCATGGCTTGGCTGTGAGAGAGTGTCAGAGAGGGAGGAATCAAGGATGATGTTTTTTAGGACTCTGAACAATTCAATGGATGGGGTGTCAAATTTTAAGACAGAAAACCTTGAAATAGGTCCAACCTAAGATATGTTTCTTTGGGAAGGGGACCTAGAGAAGGTTCTGGGGTTGTTCTGTGGACTGACTGGAGTATTTCTGGAGTGAAGTTAAGTATTTTGCAAGAGATAGTTTTTGAGTCCTAGCATGAGGACACTCAAAATTTATTGTGAGGTCACTATCTGTTGTTTTTAAACACCTAATGATTTGCAAAACTGCTAAGAGTCTTAACAAACAATGCAAATAAGCCTTCAGCTCAGGGTGCCAATATTTATTGTCTTAACTGCTTTTACATGGAAATTGATAATTAGGAATATATTAATCTTGCACCAACTTATTTGAATGGCTTGCTGTTGTCAGGGCTCTATTCCCAACTCATTCTCCAACTTAAGACTAAAAAGTTCTTGTTCCTCCTGTTCCCTTGATGTTTGGGTAATAATAATAATAATAATATCTGTGTCTAAAAAGAATCAGCTAAGGTGACCTTGTTTGTAGTGTGAGCCCATTGTGATCCAACTCATTTTCTTTCTAATCAGCCCAAAGAGCTTTCCACTTACTTAGTTTTTCACTGGTTCTCTCAGTTCATCATTCTAGAGACTGAAAACTTAAAAGGTACATAATGTTTTCTTGGTACAAGGGAAATTTTGTAAGACGTACCCTATACTCCCACAAGAATTTGAAAATAAGATGGCCAATCTAGAGTAAGCTAATAAAAAAAACCACCCGATGAATGAGATTATCTGCTGCTGAAAATACAGAGATGAGCTGTCAGCATGCAATTGATGAGGCCTGGAATTAATCTCAAGGATGAAATGTGGGACTGTATTAGATTCCTAGAGTTCTCACAAGTGTCATGAACTGGGCAGCTTAAACAACAGAAATTTACTCGAGCAGTGTTGTGTGTAGTCTGATATCAAAATATGAGCAGGATTGGTTCCTTCTGAGGTCTGCCAGGTTTGTTCCCTGCCTCCGCCTAGCTTGTGGTATTTACTGGCAATCCTTGATTTGCAGACTGGATCACCCCAGTCTCTGCCTTCATCTTCACAGTGTTTTCCTGCATGCGTATTTGTCTCTGTGTCCAGTTTCCCTCCCCCTTTTTATTTTATAAGGGTATAGTTATACTGCATTAAGATTATTATCTTAACTTGATCATCAGCAAAGACCTTATTTCTGAATAAGGTCACATTCACAGGCACTAGGGTTCAGGCTTTAACATGTTCTAGGAGGACACCATTCAGCCCCTAACAGGGTAGTAATGTTTAGTAAGCCAAACAGTAATTCATTGATTCCAGAGTGCCTTGTCTGAAGAAAACCTTTGTGAACACAGCAGGATTCAGCCTAGAGACTCAAGGAAAGATCAGCCAAACAGAAATCACATTTGGCAGCAGTAAGAGCGGGGCATGGGTCGGTGGACTACATGGAAGATTTTCTAACTTTGTAAGTAGTAGAACCATTTTTTTTTCCTAATGAAATCTTAAACAAAACCTCAATACATAAACCAATATAGATAGAGCTGTTCCAGTGGCACCTTGGGTGGAAGGTCCAGAATTCCATCCACTGAACCTCCTCTTACCCATCAAGAGCACCCTGTCCCTTTGATAAGTGTATTTAATCAACAGTAAACACACAGGCAAAGCTCTCAGAATATGTCACTGGCCCAGCCAACTCCTCTTTTTCTGAGTCTATGTTCACCAAGAAATCTTTTGATTATAACCTGTTCAACACTGTCGATGCCCTTGCAGGAGGAGACTGTCCTCATAAGACCATTTGTGTGTCTAGTCTTTTCAACAATTATATTTCTGCTTACAAAGTAGTATCTTAGTTTGTTTTATATGTCCATTTCACGCAAGTTTACCTATCTTAGTGTCAGTGCCCCGAAGCCCTTTCACCCCTTGGTGCTATTTTCAGGACTGCAGAGCAGAGAGACAGTCTCTGAAGACCTCATGAGGCCACAGCAGCCCAGGAGACCTGGCTTTAGTTGCCAGCCAGGCCACTAACTTGACCTCACTGCTTCCCTCCAATTTCCTCCAATTATTAAAATGTATATGACTGAGGCATCTACTCCAACATCCTCTCACTTCAAACACTTTTTGTTGTTTTAAGCCAAGGTTTCTCACCCTCGACACTGACATTTTGGGTCAGATACTTCTTTGTTGGGAAAGGAAATAACCTATACATTGTAGGGTGCTTAGCAACATCCTTGACCCTACCCACAAGATTCCAGGAGCATCACCCAAGTCACGACAACCAGAAATATCTCCAGACATTTCCAAATGTCTTCTGAGGGGGTGCCACCCCAACTGAACACAACTGTTCTGAATGCAGACCCTAGAACCAGGGAAATTATTCCTAACACTGTCTCCCGGGGAGATGGTAGGCTGGAAGGAGAGTTGACAAATATCTGCCACAGATTACTAAGGGCTGGATTTTTTCATCAGGAAGCTTCAAGTGTGAGGTGTCTCATCTCATTTGCCAAAGGGGAAATATTACTGAAACACCAAGGGTTCAGTCTATCTCATTTGCCAAAAGGGAAATATTACTGAAACACCAAGGGTTCGGCCTAGGTCCTGCTGCTCACCGCACAGAAAACTAATCACTGAGATGAATATTGCCAAGGAAGAAGGCTTTAAGGTGCGGCAGTCAAGGAGATGGGAATTCAGTCTCAAATCCATTCCCTGACCAACTAAAACTATGGGGTTTATACAGCAGGGAAGAAATGTAACAGTGTATAAGAAAACACTGAGGGAATGGAGGTATCTGGTGCCCTGATCTGGTGAGTTTTGGTTCTTTGACACTTTTTTGTTTGTTTGAGACAGAGACTTGCTCTGTCCACCAGGCTGGAGCGCAATGGCATGATCTCAGCTCACTGCAACCTCCATCTGCCAGGTTCAAGCCATTCTCCCTGCCTCAGCCTCCCAAG
This sequence comes from Leontopithecus rosalia, assembly GCA_028533165.1. NCBI lineage: Eukaryota > Metazoa > Chordata > Mammalia > Primates > Cebidae > Leontopithecus > Leontopithecus rosalia. The sequence continues at coordinate 39,504,092 of CM052666.1, forward strand.
TAACTGAGATTACAGGCACCCACCAGTATGCCTGGCTAATTTTTATATTTTTAGTAGAGATGTAGTTTCATCATGTTGGCCAGGCTGGTCTCAAACTCCTGACCTCAGGTGATCCATTCACCTCGGCCTCCCAAAATACAGGGATTACAAGCATAAGCCACCACACCGAGACCTTTGATACTTTTTTTGAGAGGCCTGATGATCCTTTTCTGAGGAAGGCACTAAGATAAAACAAATACAGGTTTCAAGCTTTAACAGCAGAAGGATCAATTTCTATGTTTACCCAAAAGAAAAGTCTATGGGACTATTGGGTTGGTTTCATAAATACCACTCTATAAAGTGTTACAATATGTGTGAGAGTTTGTTGTCAGAATAAGAAACAGAATATTCACCATTCTTCCACCTGTGATGGTCAGAGTAGGTTTCCCAAGGAGGTCACATCTAAACTGGACATGGAAGTATTAAGACAAGTTTCTAGGCAGTCAAGATAGAAAGGGGGATTGCAAGCAGAAAGGACAGCTGGTGTAAAATACATGGGCCTAAACTTTAACTACTTACAAAGATAGCTTGATTGCTCCTGCTAATTTCAAACAAATCATTCAATTGATCTTTTTAAATGGAATTTTTAAAAAGTCATTTCTAAATGGCATGCCATCTAGCCCAGGGTATTTTCTAGATAAAATGGGAGAGAGACAACGTTTTCCAAATGAGAAGCCATCATTGATGTAGTTACTATGAACGTGGACTCATCTTTGTAGATGAAAGTTGCCCCAGGGATTCCCTGGGCCTTGGAAGGAATTTTTTTTATGTTGGAATGTCCTAACACCATAAAATGTATGTATGTTTTTTAAAAATCACAGTATAGCATTTTTGTCTTTTTTTTACATATTTTATGTCTACAACTCAATGAGTTTGGAGATAAGTATACACCACTGAAACCATCACCATCATCAAGGCCATGGATGTATCCATCCCCTCCAAAAGTTTCCTCCCACTCCTTTTTATTATAAGAACACTTAACATAAGATCTATCCTCTTAGCAAATTTTAAATATGCAGTATGGTGTTGTTCACTACAGGTGCTATGCTGTCTATTAGATCTTCAGAATTTGTCTTTTATAACTGAAATGTACCTTTCGACCATCATCTTCCCATTTCTCCCAACTCCCAGCTACTGACAACTATGGTTCGACTCTGTTTCTGAGTCTTAACTATTTTAGATCCCTGACATAAGTGACATCCTACAGTATTTGCTTTTCTGCTCCTGGCTCTTTTCACTTAGCATTATGTCCTCCATGTCCATCTACAAAATTTCTTCGTTATTGGTTCCATTGTGTGTATATATCACATTTCGTTTAGCCATCCATCCACTGATAGACATTATGGTTGTTTTCATATATTGGCTATTGTGAATAGTGCTGCAATAAACATGGGAATGAAGAAATCTCTTTGAGGTTCTGATGCCAGCTCTTTAGACAAATACCCAGAAGTGTAATTGCTGGCTCATACGGTAGTTCTGTTTTTCATTTTTTGAGGAATTCCCATACTGTCCATAAAGACTGACAATTTACATTTCCAGCAAGAGTGTACCAGGGCTTCCTTTTCTCCACATCCTCACCAACACTTTTTATTTTTTATTTTTTTTGAGACGGAGTTTTGCTCTTGTTACCCAGGCTGGAGTGCAATGGCACGATCTCGGCTCACCGCAACCTCCGCTTCCTGGGTTCAGGCAATTCTCCTGCCTCAGCCTCCTGAGTAGCTGGGATTACAGGCACGCACCACCATGCCCAGCTAATTTTTTGTATTTTTAGTAGAGACGGGGTTTCACCATGTTGACCAGGATGGTCTTGATCTCTTGACCTCGTGATCCACCCGCCTGGGCCTCCCAAGGTGCTGGGATTACAGGCTTGAGCCACCACGCCTGGCCACCAACACTTCTTAAAAAAAAAAAAAGATAATAGCCATTATTACAGGTGCAAGGTGATAGCTCTTTGTGGTTTTGATTTGCAGTTCTCTGATCATTAGTAATGTGAGCACCTTTGCATACACCTGTTGGCCATTTGTGTCTGAGTTATTTGCCCATTTTTAATAGGGCTTTTGTTTTTATGCTATTAAATTGCAGGAGTTTCTTACCTATTTTGGATGTTAACACCTTATCGGGAAACATTTTAATAGTTTTATGAATACTGACTTTGTTTTCTTCCTTAACTGGCCTTACTGTTTATTAAGAACATTTTAAAGAATGTATTGTGATCTTCATTCATATGGTATGAGGGAATCTCATTACCTTTTTCCAATGAAAATCTTAGGGACAAATGAGCTTTCCTCTGCAGTTTTAGTAGGATAGAAAAGAATATCTAGTTTCTGCCCTAATACATGTTTGTGGAGCTGGCAATCAAAATGGGACTTCAGATATTGATTACAATCAAGACTATGTGCCAGTAATACTGCATATAAGCCATCCTGTCATACATTTTCTATTCAGGGATGCAAACAATTGGTGCCCTTTTTCTAGACTACAGCTCCAGAATGCACACTGGAAGCACTAACGTAATAATTCCAGATCCTAGTGGAATGACCCAGTGTTCTCTTACACTTCCATGCTGCCAAACTTCCATAAAGCAGAACCTAACTCTGTAGACACAGTTCCAGTTCAGAGATCTGGGCTGAAGTATCACCTTTTATTTAATTTTCTGTGAGAGTTGACATGACAGGACCCGTTTTTGACATTCAAGATGGAGAAGGCATAGGTGAGAAGAATATGTGGGCACCAAACAGTTATCATGAAATTTATCTTTTATTGCCCTGTTACCTATCAGTAGGAAAGATTAGAGTGAAAGGAAAAGTTGTTCAGGCAACTAGGGCTTTTGAGTGCATCATGACTTATAAACTTTATAGATATACTCCTGATTTTTCTGGCTCAGTACTTTTCCAGGAGTAGAAAGAGCCTTAATACCATAGTTCTATACCCAAAAGGAATGAGGTTTCTTAACTCCATGTGCAATGTTAAATATACACTTTGTAAGCTCTATGTTTCATAAATAAATAATATTCAGTTTGTTGAAATTGAAAAGAAACCATAAAGCCCAAGTTTTGCTTTATGTTCTGAAAACCTTAGAAAGAAAAATGATGTTGATCTTTTGAGAACTGAACAGTGAGGCAGTCATGATTTTTCCTTGTACAGATTAAGAGAGAATTTTGGAGAGTTCTTCCCAGAGTGAACTTAGACTGCAAAAGCTCAGCATGAACTTCAGAAAGGAAGCCTTGGCCAATCACAACTTTGAGGTAGGAAGCTCTGTACATGTTGAGGCATAAAGCCATAGTATATCAACCCAGACCCAATGTAACAATTCAGAGAAAACATTAAAGATATAAGTTAAGCAGATTGTTTCATTCTTTGAAGACAAAATAAGTAGCTCAGTGAATTATTCATATTAGCTAGTGGCAGGTACATTGTTCTATGGATTCTCAATAGCTTTGCTGATGATCATAGTATCACCTAGCATCCTTTATCCCCTTTAGGATCTTCCCCAAAGACAAAGACTTTTATGATGTTCAGCACCTGACACATTGTTTTCCAGTTCCCAATTCAGGACATAAAAGATATTGCTTTAAATCCCACTGTGCATTCAAACAGCCCCTTCAGTCTACGTGCATCTCTCTTCTACTAAAAATTTAATTAATCCAGATGCTTAGATAATTTAATATTTCTAAACTGTGTTACTTCGTATTTCTGATTAAATACCAAGAGTTACAAAAGCTCTGTCCTAGAAACAAGGAAAGAGAAAGTTCCAATTTAGGCTTTAGCAGTGTAACTCCTTTTCTGAAGTACTTACTATTTTTTAAGTGAAAGGAGCTGTCCAGTGCTGAAATCTTGAAAGCCTTCGCCCCAACAGTACTGAGTTTTAAATATAAATCTAAAGTTTATTAATTCGATTATCCCAACCCCATCTCAATATTATACTATGGCCCCATTTTTAACTCTTCTACCATCTATCTCTACTTATTCAATGACCTTGTCTGAAATAATTTCTACATGAAAAACTCAAGTAAGACAAATTTTGGCCTTTTCATTTTTATTTTTTGCCTTTGTATCCTGTCCATAACCTCAGCTTAAGTTTGTAAAACTATGTGTAAATGAGAGGGTAGAGTTATCCAAATTTCCTGATTAATAAATAAAAAAGAAGGTGCTTATAATTATTTTTAAGGATCTTTCTTGCTCTACTATTTTATGAAACCATGAACTTCTTCAGCAGCATCCTTTCAAATATTGGTTGATGATTAAAACAAATTTCTGGGAATGATTTCAATCTTTCTAGCCAATGTCTTATCTGACATACAAAACACATTATGGTTTTTATTCCTGTATTATAATTTTATTTCAACCAATGGCATCTTGTCAACCAAACTTTATGAATCCTATTGATCGAGAGATAATTTTTCTATAAAGCAAAATTTGGATTTTTCATCCTTCATGTGTGAAACATCTATACATTGGACAAAAGCATAATTGCAATTGAAAGGCGCCTATTTGGCAGATTTTACTGAGTGCTAACTGAACATCTGAAATCATTATACCCCAATCTGCCATCAAAATTTGAAAGAATCAATAGAGAAATGGATGTTTCATTTTTAAGCTACTGATGAGGAAAAAGCATTAGAAACTATTCTGGTTCAAAGAAATGAAGTTACTGTTACTATTTTTCAGTCTTACCCACATGTTTCAAAAAAATCATAAATAAGAAAATAAGAAATAGCATTTTATGCATTTGGAGTAAATATAATAATTCAGTGTCATTTTTATATTCCTTGGAAAATAGGTTTTACTCTCAGATTTAAATCTAAGTGGTGATTTGCTATTAGTTAACTACAATAATAAAGACACCAAGAGAATATTTACCATATAGAGTACAATGCACAAATTCCAGAAAACCCAAGTCTTTGCAATCATTATGATTTTTATCATTACTATTTGGGATCTTTTGGGCTTAAATCCACAAATTTAATATTTTTTAAAGATTTCAACTGCACCCAATCAACTTTTAAATCCAGTCTAATACCAAAAAAAATTTCTAATACGATTCTTCCCATAACTTGACAAAGCTAATTCATTTGAAAGTGAAAGCAAATCTCATTTTACGACCTTTTTAAAAATGAAAAAACAGATAAGTTGTAAGAATGAACAAAACAATCCCCAGGCAGCAGCAGGAAGATGGCGCGGTAGGAGCAACTCAGGATTGCAGCTCTCAGTGAAGGCACAGAGGGTGAGTCCAAGCCGCATTTCCAGACGGATCTTTGTTGCCCACAGAACAGGAAAATTCCCAGGTGTAGGAGAGACACGGGACGCCAGCACAGCTGTTTCAGCTGGTGCGGCCATTTTGGCCAGAACCACAGTGCAGCAGCACTCCGCACAAAACGCACTGGTCTGGGTGTCCTGTTAAACCGGCAGTCTGAGATTTGGGAGGGCAGATTAGCATATCCATCTGATTAAATGGGACTTGGACAGTGAGCCAGACCAGGAGTTTCCTGGGAAGCAAGGTTTGAGCCGGTGCAGTGTGTCGCTGCATGGGAAATCACACAGATCCTGGTGCCCTATCAGCAGGCAATTGAAACACCTGGGAGAGAGTCAACCATTCAACTTTAAAAAATATAAAAGGGCTCTGAGGCAGGGAGCCAGGTGATCAGGCTCGGTGGGTCCCACCCCAACAGGGACAAACAAAATGGCGAATCAATATGCTCGGGGTTGAGAGTTTTACTGCAGGCACAGCTGAACCCAGGACGGTGCAGCTCGGTGGGGGAGGGGTGTCCGCCATTACTGAGGCATTCCGCCCCTACTGAGGTACACTATCATTGCTGACGCAGCCTGCCATTGCCAAGGCAACCCGCCATAACAGAGAGACTCCACCAACACAGAGGCACCCATATAAACAGGACTACAGGGAATTACACTTGGCAGCAGGGCAGAACCCATGGCAACAGGGTGGAGCCGACAACAGCAGGGCGGAGCCCACGGCAGCAGGGCTGAGCCCACGGCAGCAGGGCTGAGCCCACGGCAACAGGGCAGACCCCACGGCAGCAGGGTGGAGCCTCTGCAGGCAAATAGTGACTAGACTGCTTCCTAGCTGGGCAGGACAGTGCAACGGATACTCACAAAGAAAGTCCTAACTCCCCGAGACAGAGCATCTGAGGAAAAAAGGGCTTTTATGAGTTCTGCTGCAGCATATTTAAACGTACCTGCCTAACAGCCCTGAATAAACAACGGAGTTCACAGCTCAGCACTTGAGCTCCTATAAAGTACAGACCATCTCCTCAAGCAGCTCCCTGACCCCTGTGTATCCAAAGAGTCACCTCAAAAAGGACTGATCAGACTGATGTTTGGCGGGCATCATTCTGGGACAAAGATAGCTGAAGAAGAAACTGATAACATCCGTCACTGTTCCGTAGCTGCTACAGGTGTACCCCAGACAAGCAGGGCCAGGAGTGGACCTCAGCAGTCCTACAGCAGAGGGGCTAGACTGTTAAAAGGAAAGCTAAGTAACATAAATACTTCATCATCAACAATCTGGGCATCCACTCAGAGACCCAATTGAAAAGTCAGCAACTACTCAGACGACAGGTGGATAAACCCACAAAGATGGGAAGAAACCAGTGCAAAAAGGAGGAAAACACCTGAAACCAAAACACCTCGCCTCCTACAAAGGACCAAAACTCCTCACCAGCAAGGGAACAAAGCTGGACGGAGAATGAGTGTGATGAAATCATGGAATCAGACTTCAGGCGGGTAATGAGAAACTTCCATGAGCTAAAAGAACATGTTCTAAATCAATGCAAAGAAACTAAGAACCTTGAAAAAAGATTTGAAAAAAGATTCGAGGAAATGATAACAAGAAAGGACAACGTAGAGAGGAATATGAATGAATTGAAGGAGCTGAAAAACACGAGAACTTCACGAAGCATGCACAAGTTTCAACAGCCGAATTGACCAAGCAGAAGAAAGAATATCAGAAGTCGAAGATCAATTCAATGAAATAAAATGAGAAGCCAAGATTAGAGAAAAAAGCACAAAAAGGAATGAACAAAGTCTCCAAGAAATGTGGGACTATGTGAACAGACCTAACCTATGTTTCATAGGTGTACCAGAATGTGACAAAGAGAATGAATCCAAGATGGAAAATATTCTTTAGGATATATCCAGGAAAATTTCCCCAACCTAGCAAGGCAGGCCAATATTCAAGTCCAGGAAGTACAGAGACCACCACAAAGATATTCCGCAAAAAGAGCAACCCCAAGGCACATAATCATGAGATTCACCAGGGTTGAAATGGAGGAGAAAATACTAAGGGCAGCCAGAGAGAAAGCTTGGGTCATCCACAAAGGGAAGCCCATCAGACTCACAGCAGATCTCTCAGCAGAAACTCTACAAGCCAGAAGAGAGTCAGGGACAATATCCAACATCCTTAAAGAAAAGAACTTTCAACCCAGAATTTCATATCCAGCCAAACTGAGCTTCATAAGTGAAGGAAAAATAAAATCCTTTGCGAACAAGCAGGTACTCAGAGATTTTTGTCACCACCAGGCCTGCTTTACAAGAGCTCCTGAAAGAGGCACTACACATAGAAAGGAACAACAAGTACCAGCCATTCCAAAAACATACCAAATGCTAAAGAGCATCCAAAAAATGAAGAATCTGCATCAACTAACACGCAAAACAGCCGGCTAGCCTTAAAATGGCAGTATCAAATTCACACCTAACAATATTAACCCTAAATGTAAATGGGCTAAATGCACCAATCAAAAGACACAGATTGGCAAATTGGATAAAAAAACAAA
>CM052666.1:39512420-39574218 GCA_028533165.1 Leontopithecus rosalia
GTTCATTGCAGCACTGTTTACAATAGCAAAGACCCGGAACCAACCCAAATGCCCATCCAATGATAGACTGGACTGGGAAAATGTGGCACATATACACCATGGAATAGTATGCAGCAATCAAAAATGATGAGTCTGTGTCCTCTGTAGGGACATGGATGAATCTGGAGAACATCATTCTCAGCAAACTGACACAAGAACAGAAAATGAAATACCGCATATTCTCGCTCATAGGCAGGTGATGAACAATGAGAACACATGGACACAGGGAAGGGAGCACTACACACTGAGGTCTACTGGGGGAAATAGGGGAGGGACAGCGGTGGGGGGAGCTGGGGAGGGATAGCCTGGGGAGAAATGCCCAATGTGGGTGAAGGGGAGGAAGGCAGCAAAACACACTGCCATGTGTGTACCTATGCAACTATCTTGCAAGTTCTGCACATGTACCCCAAAACCTAAAATGTAATTTAAAAAAAAAAGAATGAACAAAACATTTTTGGAAAAAAAAGAGAAGTAGCCTGCTATAGTATATATCAAAAATCTTTTTTTTTAATTTTTTATTTTTCCATAGGCTACTGGAGTACTGGTAGTGTTTGGTTACATGAGTAAGTTCTTTAGGAGTAATTTGTGAGATTTTGGTGCACCCATCAACTGAGCAGCATACACTGCACCCAGTTTCTAGTCTTTTATCCTTCACCGCCCTCCCCTCCCACTCATCCCCCCAAGTCCCCAAAATCCACTGTATCATTCTTATGCCTTTGCATCCTCATAGCTTAGCTCCCACATATCAGTGAGAACATATGATGTTTGATTTTCTATTCCTCAGTTACTTCATTTAGAAAAATAGTCTCCAATTTCATCCAGATCACTGCAAATGCTGTTAATTCATCCCTTTTTGTGGTTGTGTAGTATTCCATTGTATACATATACCACAGTTTCTTTATCCACTTGTTGATTGATGGCATTTGGGTTGGGTCTGTAATTTTGCAATTGTGAATTGTGCTGCTATAAACATGCTCAGGATGTTTTTTTTTTCTTTTTTCTATAATGACTTCTTTTCTTCTAGGTAGATACCCAGTAGTGGGATTGCTGGATCAAATGGTAGTTCTACTTTTAGTTCTTTAAGGAATCTCCACACTGTTTTCCATAGTGACTGTACTAGCTTACATTCCCACCGGCAGTGTAGAAGTGTTCCCTGTCCACTACATTCATGCCAGCATCTACCAGTTTTTTATTTTTTGATTATGGTCATTCTTGCAGGAGTAAGGTGGCATGGCATTATGGTTTTGATTTGCATTTCCCTGATGATTAGTGACATTGAGTATTTTTTCATATGCTTTTTGGCCATTTGTATAACTTCTTTTGAGACTTGTCTATTCATGTACTTAGCCCACTTTCTGATCGGATTGTTTTTCTTGCTGATTCGTTTGAGTTCATTGTGGATCCTGGACACTGCTCTGTCCATCTGAGTAGGAGTTGCAATCTAGTACTGCTTCCCATTACCATCTTGTCCCTGTTTCTCCAGTATATACAAAAAATTTATATTGCTCTAATTAATGTAAGAATGTGGTATGAGTATAGTTTTTTTTTACGATTATTACTATTTAAATAGTTTTTGAATGGGTGGTATTTGGTTACACGGATAAATTCTTTAGGTGTGATTTATGAGATTTTGGTGCACCCCTCACCCAAGCAGTGTACACCGTGCCCAATGTGTGGTCTTTTATCCCTCACCCCCTCCCACCGTTCTCCCAAGTCCCCAGAGTACATTATGTTATTCTTATGCCTTTGCATCTTCATATCTTTGCTCCCACTTATAAATGAGAACATACAATGTTTGGTTTTCCATTCCTGAGCTACTTCACTTAGAATAATGGCATTCACAGCAAGCACCCTGGATGGTTGCTTCGACGCCATTATTTTCTTCCTATTTATGGCTTGTAGTATTCCATTATATACATATATATGCGTGTGTATATATATTACATTTTTTTCTTTGTCCACTTGTTGATTGATAGGTATTTAAGCTGGTTCCATATTTTTGCAATTGTGAAGTGTGCTGACATAAACATGCCTGTGCTAGGTCTTTTTCATATAATGAATTTTTTCCTCTGGGTAAATATCCAGTAGTAGAATGTGGTTATCTTTACAATGTTACAGAATGATATGTTGACCGGAATCCAGCATCATACTCTTCCTAACGGTATAAAAGAACTTGTTTTCAAAGAACACTCCTGAAAATAAAATTTCACTTTAATTCTTAATCACATGCATGCACATACACGCATGCACAATTATGCATGCATGCACATGCACATACACACACAATTAATAACTCTTGTATCCACTCTTCCACATATGAGAAAAATGAGGTTTACCTTGAGAAAAATATCATAGGACTATGATTACAAGTCACTTCATCAAGCAGAAAAGCACAAAATGTCTTTCAGGTAACTTTAAAGTATATTCAGCTTTCTTCTTTATGATACTACACACTCTCTCATTTTGTTTTTCATATATTTTATAATAAAGCTCAAATCTCTTTTTTCCATTAATAGACATTTCTTCATTTGAATATCTGCCTGTTCTTTTCTTCCCTCTCAAACATGATTTTTTATGTAAAAGTGGGTCACAGAAAACTGTTAATGTCAAGTCATACGAGATCCATTAAACCACCTTCCAGGGCTTAGGAAGCAATATGTGACATTACCAGGAAGCAATTTCAGGTAGAAAACACTCCTATTTCTAGTATACTTCCCTAAGAAAATGATTCTGTTAGAAAAAAAATAAATAGGTTATGTTAAATATTACACTTGTTTTCAATGGCTTAAAAATCCCCACATTTTAGGCTCCAAAGATTAAAGAAAAGTAAAACTGTATTATATTGTATGTTATCAATTAGCAGTTTTGTGAACTACCTTTTACGAACTCTTCAGACCCAAAGCAGTATGAGAAAACATAGCATGCAATACACCTGGAGTCAGAAAATCCAGTTTTGATCTCTGGCCTGCCACCAACATGCTGTGGTGGGAGACACACAATCTACTGCCTGCACTTTCCTCTGCAAAATAGGGGGTATAAACTAGATGATCATTTAGGGCCCATATAACTCTATGACATTTCTACAGTTCTCACCAGTTCATTAAATCTATACACATTTGCTGAGTTCTGATCTTGTGCCAGGGGCTGGGGAAATAACAAATGACAGGGTATATATAGCCCTGACCACTCAAGAGCCTGGGGGGTAGAGCAGCAGGTGAATCGACATGAACACATTCTGAGGTATGGCAGTATCTGCGAAGTATTATCACCCAGCTTCGAGCATTCTCCTCACTTTCTTGCCACATAAATATGCACCTCCATCCACACCCACATATACACACTCCAGCAGTCTCCCTACTGAAAGAAAATAGCCATTAACCCAAGTCAGTAAATAAACATTGACCACATTCTTTATTTTTTATTTTTATTTATTTATTTTTTGAGATACTTTCGCTCTTGTCACACAGGCTGGAGTGCAGTGGCATGATTTCGTCTCACTGCAACTTCCGCCTCCCGGGTTCAAGCAATTCTCCTGCCTTAGCCACTTGAGTAGCTGGGATTATAGTTGCCCGCCACCAGGCCCAGCTAATTTTTGTATTTTTAGAAAAGACAGGGTTTTTTTCTAAAAAAAAAAAAACCTTTTTCTAAAAAAACCTAGCCATGTTGGCTAGGCAGGTCTCGAACTCCTGATCTCAGGCGATCCACCCTCCTTGGCCTCCCAAAGTGCTGGGATTACAGGCATGAGCCACCGTGCCCAGCCTCATTCACCACATTCAAATTTCATGTGACTAAAGGGTATCAGAGTGGCGCAATTCTTTGGTATGACCTAGTTGTTAGAATTCTGAACTGATGGCTGAAAACTTTCCATTACGATTATGGAAAAGAAAGCAGTTTTAAAATTAAGGGGAGTCATATATGAAAACATAAAGACATTTCAGTTGTAACCAAGCCTGGAGGGATATAACCATGTTGCACTAACACGTACCCTCCATTAGTTGCTCAGGCAGTCTGAAATTACTGCTTTGATTTAAAGTATAAGCCACTGTGTAAAGGTAAATCTCCATGGTGTCGATTATATTCTATGCCTTTTCCAGTCACTAAATGCTTAATGTGAATTAGCTTCTCCAATTGTTTCACAGCAAAATAAGAGTAAAACACTGCTAACACTGTTCAAACCCCTCTGCTATATGAGAGGGCTGTGGGAGGTGATCCTGGCAGAAGTTCTGGAAAGGGGCTGGACTTAGGACTAAGCTAGGCTAAGGGCAGTGGAAAGTGGAGCCAAGAGAGAACCAAAGATGGTATCCAAGGCAAAGTCAAAGCTGAGACTCAAGAACAGAGCCCTAATGAAATATTAATCTAGAAGGACAGAAACCGTGAGACCAGGCAAAGTGCCAAATCCAGAAAGAAATGCAGCACAGAATTCATATATTAAAATTAGGGAGGGAAGAGAAATTGGCCCGAAACTTATAGAAATGTCTCAAAGATGAGTTAGAAAATGTTTTTTTTTTGTTGTTTTTTTTTTTAATTTTTATTGCATTTTAGGTTTTGGGGTACATGTGCAGAACATGCAAGATAGTTGCATAGGTACACACGTGGCAGTGTGTTTTGCTGCCTTCTGCCCCCTCACCCATATTTGGCATTTCTCCCCATGCCATCCCTCCCCCACTCCCCCCCCAATTTTTGATAAACCTGACAAAAACAAGCAATGGGGAAAAGATTCCCTGTTTGATAAATGGTGTTGGGAAAACTGGCTAGCCATGTGCAGAAAGCAGAAACTGGACCCGTTCCTGAAAATCTTTTAACAGAAGTTGAGCTCTTCTGAATGAGATATAAAAGGAAGAATTATATCAGCAAAGTCTTGCATGCAAAGTCAGCTGGTCTAGTTCAAATCTTATCACCCACCACTGAAATGGAAAGGAAATAGTTCATATCAGTTACAACACTTTGGCAGCTGTAGCAGCTTCTCTCACTGTTGTGGGCTGACTTGTGTCCCCTCAAATTCCTAACCCCTAGTGCCTCAGAATTGGACTGGATTGGGGTATAGGGCCTTTCAAGGGGTGGCCAAGTGCAGTGGCTCACACTTGTAAGCACTGCGAGAGGCTGAGACGGGAGGATCACTTGAGCCAAGGAGTCCAAGACCAACTTGGGCAATATAGCAAAACCCTGTCTCTACCAAAAAAATTTATTTTCCAGTTAATATGGTTGTTAAGAAATAAATTTTTGGCCAGGTGTGGTGGCTTACACCTGTAATCCCAGTACTTTGGGAGGCCAAAGTGTGTGGATCACAAGGTTAGGAGTTAGAGACCAGGCTGGCCAATATGGTGAAACCCTGTCTCTACTAAAAATACAAAAATCAGCTGAGCATGATGGTGGGTGCCTATAATCCCAGATTCTTGGGAGGCTGAGGCAGGAGAATTGCTTGAAACAAGAAGGTGGAGGTTGCAGTGAGCTGAGATTGCACCACTGCACTCCAGCCTGGGCACAAAAGCAAAACTCCATCTCAAAAAATAAACAAATACATATATGCATAAAAAGGGTGATTAAGTTAAAATGAATCTGTTAGCATGGGGGCTAATCTGACTGATGTCCTTATAAAAAGGAGAGATTAGGACCCATAGAGAGCCTCCAGGAATTCACACACACAGAGGAAAAACCACATGAAAATACAGCAAGAAGACAGCCATGGGCAAGCCAGTGAGGGAGGCCACAGAAGAGCCATCCCTGCAATGCACTGATCTTTGACTTGGCCTCCAGAACTCTGATGAGACATTTCTGTTGTTGAAGCCACCCAGGCTGTGGTATTTTGTTATGGAAGCCCTAGCAAATGAATACACCTACTAACCCTTCACTTGTAAAATTTTTTTTCTCTTTTTAACTTTTTATTGCATTTTAGATTTTGGGGTACATGTGCAGAACATGCAAGATAGTTGCATAGGTACACACGTGGCAGTGTGTTTTGCTGCCTTCTGCCCCTTCACCCATATTTGTAAAATTTTCTACAGAAATTGTATCCCAATGCCATCTTAGAGAATTTGTGATGGGACTGAATGAACTTACTGTTGATGTGTGAGTGGTGGACATGGCAGTAAAAGGGGTGGACTGTGAGTCAGCCTTCCACCCAGGTCCCCTTGACCCCTTTTGCTGCCTTTGTGTGTCCCTCACCCCTCTTGCCTCCGTGTACTTTTCTCTCAACCACTCAAATGTTCACTGTATCTTTGGAGGACTGCCTTCAGGTTCCTGGAACCAATCTGAGCACGAATGCAGAGAACTGGAAATTTTCCTCCCTCAGCCCCACACCTGGTTGTGAACAAGATGGTTACCTAGGCCTATGGTAAGCTCTGTGACTTTGGAACAGAACAGGGAGACTCTGGGATGGAGACCCCCGCCCACACATGGAAACAGCCTGAACAGATGACTCCCAATCACCAGTTATTCATACAAATATGTTAACCGTCTCAGGAAGAGAGAGAAAGACAAGTTATCATTTCTTTTGAAAATTATATACCTAAAAAGGAAACTCTTTCACCAGAGGAAATCAATGTATCAATATAACTATGATTGCTGCCAAAGAGGAAAAATAGCCAAAAATGCTTAGTCTTCAGAGACTTCGCTATCAAAGACAATGAGGTAAATACAAAGTATGTACTGACATGTCTTTTGCACAACTGATCTAAAAAGAATAAAAATAAAACAGAAGACCAGACAAGGGGACCACTTTTGTGTCCGATGGAAATAGTTCCTCTTTGTCCCAGAGGCAGCACTGACAATGCTTGGGTGCTTTGAATACCTCTTTTTTTAGTGCCAAGCGCCTATGGACACTGTAAACAATGAGATTACCCTGCAGAAGGCCCAGCAGTTATCTCTAATTTTTTCACTTCTCTTTTCTCTAAATCTTTCAGTTTCCTTATCTCTGTAATAAACCATTCTGGCTATTTTCTATTTAGGAAGTAGGAGGAAAAAAGATGTCTTATCTTTATTTATTTAATGATTTATATACTGTGTGCTTCCAGAATTGCTTCAGGCCAGCTCACAGTTTTAACACACAGCACAAACACACAACAGAACATTTAAACAGAAAGGAAAAGGAGTGCATCGGAAAGGAGAGGAAATACTTGGTGCCAGTAGACAACACAGCAGAACAAATTCCTTCTTTATTAGTACAGTTTCACATGGCTATAAAGACATACCAGAATGCTCATGGATAGGAAGAATCAAAATTGTGAAAATGGCCATACTATCCAAAGTAATTTATAGATCCAGTGCTATCCCCATCAAGCTACAATTGACTTTCTTCACAGAATTAGAAAAAACTACTTTAAATTTCATGTGGAACCAAAAATGAGCCTGTATAGTCAAGATAATACTCAGCAAAAAGAAGAAAGCTGGAGGCATCACACTACCTGACTTCAAATTACACTACAAGGCTACAGTAACCAAAACAACATGGTACTGGTACCAAAACAGATATATAGACGAATGGAACAAAACAGAGGCCTCAGAAATAATGCCACACATCTACAACGATCTGATCTTTGACAAACCTGACAAAAACAAGCAATGGGGAAAGGATTCCCTATTTAATAAATGGTACTGGGAGAACTGGCTAGCCATATGCAGAAAACTGAAACTGAACGCCCTCCTGACACCTTATACAAAAATTAACTCAAGATGGATTTAAGAAAACGCAAAACCATAAAAATCCTAGAAGAAAACCTAGGCAATACCATTCAGCACATAGGCATGGGCAAAGACTTCATGACTAAAACACCAAAAACAATGTCGACAAAAGCCAAAATTGACAAATTGGATCTAATTAAATGAAAGAGCTTCTGTACAGCAAAAGAAACTATCATCAGAGTGAACAGGCAACCTACAGAATATGAGAACATTTTTGTAATCTATCCATCTGACAAAGGGCTAATATCTAGAATCTATAAGGAGCTTAAACAAATTTACAAGAAAGAAACAAACAACCACATCAAAAAGCGAGCAAATCATATGAACAGACGCTTCTCAAAAGAAGACATTTAAATAGCCAACAAACATGAAAAAATGCTCATCATCTCTGGTCATTAGAGAAATGAAAATCAAAACCACAATGAGATACCATCTCACTCCAGTTAGAATGGCGATCATTAAAAAGTCAGGAAACAACAGATGCTGGAGAGGCTGTGGAGAAATAGGAATTCTTTTACACTGTTAGTGGGAGTGTAAATTAGTTCAACCATTGTGGAAGACAGTGTGGTGATTCCTCAAGGATCTAGAACCAGAAATACCATTTGACCCAGCAATCTCATCACTGGGTATAACATTCCACTATAAAGACACATGCACATGTATGTTTATTGTAGCACTATTCATAATAGCAAAGACTTGGAATCAATCCAAATGCTCATCAATGATAGACTGTATAAAGGAAATGTGGCACATATGTACCATGGAATGCTAATCAGCCATAAAAGGGATGAGTTCATGTCCTTTGCAGGGACATGGATAAAGTTGGAAACCCTCATTCCAGCAAACTAACACAGGAACAGAAAACCAAACACCGCATGTTCTCACTCATAAGTGGGAGTTGAACAATGAGAACACATGGACACAGGGAGGGGAACATCACACACTGGGGCCTGTTGGGGGGTGGGTGGGGAGCTAGGGGAGGGATAGCATTAGGAGAAATACCCAATGTAGATGACGGGTTGATGGGCGCGGCAAACCACCATGGCACGTGTATTTCTATGCAACAAACCTGCATGTTCTGCACATGTATCCCAGAACTTAAAGTATAACAATAAAAATTTTTTTAAAAAGAAAGAAACCACAGACCACAGGCTAGTTCTGGCAGTTTATAGAGGCTACACACTTCAACGACTTCACATTCTTGTTTCACATTCTTGCTTCACTTTTGATGTCCGAGGCTTAATTATAATACATTTAAATGTTAACTCTCTACCCCAATGTAAACATAGGACACGCAGCATATACAATACATGTTTGTTCAATACGTGCATAAGGGCTCCATTCATGAATATTCATAGCTCCTCCTATAACATGTTGAATATGTGTGTTTTGCCTACCTGCTCAGCATAAACCCCTGTTCCATCCTCTAATCCCTCAAAGTGCCTATTTCTGGCTTCAGCTGGAGATATCCTTCCCAGTCTGTCAAAATGGCCACTTTGCAGGCTGTAACCATTTATAAGAAATAGTCTCCCAGGCTGGGCATGCTGGGTCATGCCTGCAATTCCAGCACTTTGAGAAGCCAAAGTGGGCATATCACCTGAGGTCAGGAGTTCAAGACCAGCCTGACCAACACAGTGGAACCCCTTCTCTACTAAAAACACAAAAATTAGCCAGGTGTGGTGGTGCGTGCCTGTAATCCCAGATACTCAGGGATGCTGAGGCAGGAGAATGGCTTGAAACCAGGAGGTGGAGGTTGCAGTGAGCCAAGATTGTGCCACTGCACTCCAGCCTAGGTGAGAGAGCAAGATTATTGTCTCAAAAAAAAGAAAAAGAAATAGTCTTTCCAAACGTATAGATCTCATAATTTTTCAGTTAACAATAGGATTAACACCCCAACAGTCACAGGCATGAGCTAAGGGAGAGGTGCTGGAACACAGCAATGGATGTTTGGGGAGCCAAGGTACCTGTGCATGCAGCTTGCCTCTGCCCTGTGGTCCTGCTCATGCTCGATCCCAAATGGACCACATCATCTTATAATTTATTGATGCTGGACCCACTCCCCCTTGTGACTTCATGGCCCTGGTAAGACCCAGCTCCTGACAAGCAGTTTTGGCCACATGGTCATTTGGTGTCCACGGTCAGAGTCAATTATCCATCTCTAGGGCCCAGCAGCAAGCCAGGAGTTGTTCTTCAGAAGGGTGTGTGATTCTTTTTGGCAGATGGTGTAGCCACATTCCAGAACTCTGAGGGCCTGCACTGTGACTCTCTCTCTGAGGCTTGCCACAGACTCCACACAGTATCTTTTTCCATCCCTGATACATAGACAGCCCTGTCATCAGGGATGCTTGATCACAGCCTGGACCCGCGACAGAGCTCGTTTCTGCCCAGGGCTCTATACGCAAAGCTGAGAGAGCTTTGTACCACCGTGTGGCATGGATTGTGCTGTCTTTAAAACACAAAGAGGCTCACCCAGTGTTCTGCTCACTGTTTCTTGATAAGAAATGCAAGATTTAATTATTTATCTTCTAGTCTAGAGGTGATATCCCAACATGCCTGCGAACCTCAGGCACCTAAAAATGGAATCGATATGACCACCCCTCAACCTCAGAAGATTTCTCTCCCTCTGGAGTACATATATCTTTCAAAGCCCACCAGCCTGTCAGCCACCTCTTGCTCATCCAGACTGGTTGACATCATCTTTTTCACAGAATGGACGTCCATATGAACAAGGCCTATATTGCAGAGGGCAGGAGAGTGAACACCGTCGTGGCACAAACTGTAAGTATGCACACATATACATATATAATATACCATATCTATAAGGGTCCATTGCATTAGGTCTGAAATCATTTCAGATTGTCTTTTATAAGTGGGACGAAAATACACCGGCCACGTAGTAGCCACAACAAAGTACCCGAGACTGTATTAACGTGCTCCAGTGGAGGCTCCATGTTCAGAATGACAGCTTGAATTGTGGCTACTGCTCAGTTGAGCTTGCAGGGGCCGTCTAGCTTCTGCGGGGCCAGACTATGAACTGAACAGAGGTATGGTGACGGTCACCCCCACTGGCATCATTTACATCCTTGAGGTTGACACTCATCTCTTCCATCCTCCCACCACCCAACACCAGAAGGAGACACTGTTTTAATTTACTTTCTTAACCAGGGACAGTAGTTTCAAAGGCCTCCATTGGCTTCTGTCACTAAGAAAGCACTTAGTGCAGACCCAATAAGGCCTCCACAAACCCATGGGGAGCTCCAGAGCCTCTGGTGTCCATCAGAATAGTCCCATATTGGGCCAAAATGACCTGATGCAGGTGGCCCGCAGAGGGGGGAGTCTCAGACAAGGCAGGTCCAGGTAGCTGAGCAGACCCTGAGAGAGCTGACAGCTGAAGGGTGACTGCTAACTGTACTCCCTGCAGCTGGGACAACCAGCCTTGCTGGAGGGGGAATCTGGGCAAAGTCATTCCCTGTCTGGCCAGTGTCCTAGGAGCCAAGCTGCTCTGGAAACCCATATGGGGCGACCTTCCTGGCAATGGAAGGGCCACTTGTAAATTTCATCCACAACAACTGCTAAAACTGTGGTCATCAGCTGCAGAATCCACAGTATCCCTTCACCTAACACTGTTCAATGAAGCACGAGCCAGGCACAACTTGCAGTTCTGTGCATGAGTCATTCCATTTGATTCTCACAGCACCCAAGAGAGGGACTACCCTCACTCTGTCCCCATCGCACATGAGGAAAGTGAGGCTGAGGAAGTAGACCTAACTTGCCCAAGGTCATGCAGCTAATAAAGGCAGAGCTGGGAAGCCTTTCCTCTTACTGCTTTTGTAGCATCACATTAAATAATTAAACTTTTCTGCAAAGCCCAAGAAGGAAGGAGCAAGTGCATGGTGATGCAGGCAATAACTTTACATTGCCTAGTATTTGCTTGCTGATTGATAATGGAAATAACATTCTGCTTTATTATTTTTATTATTTCCATTATCAGTTAATTATTCTTCACATTTTCTAACATTTAAGAATGGCCCTGAATCTTTTCTTATTATCATTATTCAATTAGAAAGCATGCCCCTGTTTCCATCATTCAGTACATCCTGGAGTGGTGTCTGTTGAGAAGGTGTATGGGTGAGAGAATGATAAGACAGACTCTCATTCTAAAAATACATCGAAGCAGGAGAAATGGGCTGTGCATTAATTTTTTTTTCTCTAAAGCAGCTCAAGATGGCATCTCTCTCAGCTCATTAATTCCCGAAACAGCCCTATGAAGATGGCTACCAAGGAGCTTTCCTATGTTTCAGAATTAAAAGGAAGTGGATGGAAGGAAAAGAAATTGAAATGCCAGGAAGAGCTTATCTTATTAGAAACTAAATGTCTGCCAGTGCAGGAACTAAAATCAGATCTTCATTCAAACCTATAGTCAGGAAATGATTCCTCTCTTCTGTGGGACAAGTAGAAAGGGCATGGAAAAAGTATTCTTAGGGCTTGTTTTTAATCTAGAGAGGATAACTTGTGGCTGCATAGATATTCATTATATTATTATCTCTACTTTTCTGTATTTTTGAAACTTTTAATACAAAAAGTCTTAAATCCAAAAGAAAGAAAAAGGGAAGGAGGAAGGGAAGAAAAGGAAAGGAAGGAAAGGAGGGAAGGAGGGAGGAGGGAAGAAAGGAAGGAAGGGAGGGAGGGAGTGAAGGACGAAGGGAGGGAAGGAGAAAGGAAAGAAAGATGGAAGGAAGGAAGGAAGGAAGGAAGGGAGGGAGGGATTATTTTTTCAACACACCCATTTCTTTTTCCTCAAAGGAGCAAGCAGTTTTCTTAATTTGTAAAAATAAACAACCTCAGCTTTTCTTCCTCTACCACTTTCCGAATTTAAAAACAAACATGAAAAGCGGACTCCCCCAAAGCAGGGTAGTAAACTTTAAGAAAAACCTTGACCTGATCTTCTTGTCCTTTAGGTGGTTCATTTTTAATAAGGACACTAAACCTATTGACAGCGAGCCAGCAGGGGATATTGTGCCTTTGGGCCGTGTGTGGACACCTGAAAAGTGAAGGTAGTATCGCAGGATGGGAAGGAGGGCCTTTGGCTCCAAAGAGACCTGTGTCAATTGTGCAGCTTTACCATTTACTAATGGTGTGGCTTGGACAAGTCATTTAATCTCCCAGAGCTTTACTCTTCTTATCTGCAATATGAGAATAAGAAAATCCAGCTGCTAGGTTGTACTTAGGTCGAAATGAGATGATTTGCTATAGTGCCTGGCGTAAACATTAGCAAACCCTCCTGCCTACCCACTCCTTTGCTAATAAACAGGCTTACTAAGAGAGTTTTTTCTGAGTAAGAAGCAGAGCTCTTCGGGTCATTTTCAGGTGCGGCACTTGTTACATGACCCCTTCTCTGCAAATGAGGCAGGACGGCTTATTCCTTAAGCCCTGTTGACCACGGCCGGGAAACACCAGGCATCTCTCTTCAAGGGTGATATTGAGAGAAGCAGGTCCACACCCTGCGCTGACTCTCTAACAAGCCTCTAATTGGCTTGTCTCTGGGCCTGTTTATTGCCTCCGATCTGATGGTCCCTGAAGCAGCTGTAATGAGGCTTCCACATGCGCCAGACCCCTGAAGTTTGGGAAGTGACTGCAGGTAAAGAAACGGGAGGCAGGAGAGAGTGTATTCACAGACTCGGAATGGAAAGGAAAAGGAAACGCTGTGGGAATGTGATGAGAGGCTGCCTTCCCCAGCGTTTAACGCAACACAGAGTGGTGGACTCGCCTTCCGACAGCATGTTGCACGCCCTGTAGCAGCAAGGTTTGCCATGAACAGAACTGGAGAGAGCGAGTCTGGATACCTGAAGGCGGGGCAGAAAGACAAATTTCATGTAGAGCCAAAAGGCTCAGAAACACTCCTGGAGAAGAAGATCAAAGTTTTGTAGAACATGCTGCGTGTGAGACACTCTCTGCTATGAATGGCCTCTACTCTCCGTGGAAAGGAGAAAAGCCACTTTACCGAAAGCAGATTCCACTCACACGGCTCCCATCAGTCCTCGCTGCCTAGCAAACTGAGCACGAATGGCCCAAACTCATTCAATATCACCCCAATTCTATCTTTTCAACCTCGTCTCCAATCAAGATCCTCTTCCCCAAGACGAAAGATGATGGTGATTGGAGACAAGCTTCACAAGATGGAATAAAAGGTAGATTAATTGGGTTTAGTGCCAATACTAGTTACATCTAACACATCCTAATGTTTTCCTGAATAGACATTATGAAAAAGTCAAAACCTTTTCATAAACATAGTAAAATAACGTTCGATTTTGTCTCTCACAAGTGTACCTGTGATGCTTTCCGGAGGTTATGTGATATACTGAGAATTATCTGAAAAGATCATTCAAATACTCTTCTCTTTTCTAACAACGTATCTCTGTGAGGGCGCGGTTTCTTCCTGTTCTTCAACTAACACAACATATTCCAGCAGACTGAAGGCAGCAGCAGAATCCAGCAGTCTTCTGCTGCGCCAGACCACATCGAGATTTGCAAAAGCAGAGAGCAACACCAGTATTCCTTCTTCTAGGAATATTATTTTTATTTTGGGAGATTAGTTATTTTTTATTTATAAATTTTATGCAAACATTTGATGAATCTGTTGCTATTTTACATAAATTAAAAGTGAACCTTTAACGTTTTTAGTTTAATTTTAATACAGTGAGAATTAATAGCTATGACTCATCTAAACAAAGATTCTTTAAAGTCTGCAGTTATTTTTAAGTGTATAGATGTACTAAGATCAAAACCAGTTGAGAACCACTTCTCTAGCCCTAAACATTTAGCACTTCCACATTTTTTCTGCAAGACCTGGTATCTCTCCTAGATAGCTCCCTTGAACACAATATAAATACACTGCATCCCCTTGTGTGACCACATCTGGTCCATTAATAATGCTTTGTCTC
The DNA here is from genome assembly GCA_028533165.1 of Leontopithecus rosalia. Taxonomy (NCBI): domain Eukaryota; kingdom Metazoa; phylum Chordata; class Mammalia; order Primates; family Cebidae; genus Leontopithecus; species Leontopithecus rosalia. Next base: position 39,527,078 of record CM052666.1, read on the forward strand.
AACCAATCAGTAATGCAGGTCATACTTATGTAATTTCTTCTCTTCTGCAGTGGCAGGGAAGCCAGCCTACCTCAGTTTCTGCCCCTGTATACTTCTCAGGGTAAACCAGACACTAATTAACTATTCCCTCAAACTGCAGGGGACACATCAAGCTCATAGCTTGAAGGAGAAAGCACCACTCTGTTGGAAATAGATGCTCAGTGCTGCAAAAAAAAAAAAAAAAAAAAAAAAGAATTAGCACTAAGACAAAGGATCTTTCAGCAATGCAATTTTTACTTCCTGGACTGCAGGAAGGGTACCTTCACTAGCCAACTTGCCGTGAGAGTACAGTGAACAAAGGAAAACAGACAGATCTATCCCTTACACATTTGGGGTTGTCCTTACTGCTGTGTCTGATCTCTGCTGGCTGGAGCCAGAGCTCACAATCTAAATGAAAACCCAGTTGGCTAACAGCTTAAAATTTTTCTAAACAGCTAAAAACAGCAGAGAGCTGGGACCTGCCTGTGAGCACGTCCAGCACGGGTATTTTGGTTAAAGTACAAGGACACAGAGTGTACTAAGTGCCTGTAAGCGGGGCAGGTCTAACAGCTACATGGGATAGGGCTTCACAAAGTTACTAGCACACTTATTCTTTAACAAGAAACGAAACTTTAAAAAGGAACTTTTCTACTTCCCACAATTCCTTTGTTCATTGTACTTTTGTGGCAAGGTAGCTAGTGAGAGTACCCTTCCTGCAGTCCAGGAAGTAAAAATTGCGTTTCTAAAAGATCCTTTGTCTCGGTGCTAATTTTCTTTGTGGCATTGAGCATTTGTTTCCAAAAACTCCCAACCTTCCCATAGCTAGGAAATGAGGCCAGGTGCAGTGGCTCATACCTATAATCCCAGCACTTTGGGAAGCCAAAGCAGGTGGATTGCTTGAGCCAAGGAGTTTCAGACTAGCCTGGGTAACATTGGTGAAACCCCATCTCTACAAAAAAAGAAAAATTTTAATTAGCTGGGCATGGTGGCACATGTCTGTAGTCCCAGCAACTAGAGAGGCTGAAGTGGAAGGATTGCTTGGGCCTGGGAGGTCAAGTCTGCAGTGAACTATGATCGAACCACTACACTCCAGCCTGGGTGACAGAGTGAGACCTTGTCAAAAAAATATATATATATACCTTCCATAGCTAAGGAATAGTGACTTTGTTCAACAGCTGTCTCCAAAATTATCTCCCCTCCTCCAACAACTCTCAATTTTTTCACATCCACAAGCTGGCGACAGGTTTAAAAACACTGAATTCTCAACCCTAAAATCTCCCTCCCTCTTCTGAACCCCTATAATATATTGCTTATATTTGTCTGTTTTAAAATCTGATTTATTTACAGCTGTTTATGGTCAGATATGCGCCTTCTCCAAATAGAATGTAAGTTACTTGAGAGTCTGATTTTTGCATCTTTTAATCCCTAGAACTTAAAAAAAGTAATGCTGATTACACACCGGTAGAATTGCTAGAGGCTAATTCTAATCTCCCCAAAGGACAAGAGACAATTAATCTCACAAGGAGTTCTTCCTCACTTTTCTGACACTTATTATTTTAGATTTCCTGCATGTTATTGGTAAGGAAGTGGAACAGTGCCACAGGAAAGGTAAATCAGAGACTGCCAAGGATGAGTGCTCCATCCTCAGAGCTTCCATAAGGATCTCCAGTGAGGCTGTGGTGTGATTTAGGAACATCATGAGCCTGTTCCAGGGAATGTGTCTGCAAGTTCAAGACAGATTGACTGCAGCCATTTATACCATCCTCCACAGCAACTCAAAGACAATGTCACCAGTTTTTCCCTTTCACACACAGATATGGGCATTCACAGAATCACAGAGCATTTGTGTAAACAGGGCCTCCGGACATCTGGCTGTACTTGCAAATAAGTTATATGTGTGCTGCTCAAATCCCTGGATTAGCTAAGGAAGGAACATTCTGTGACTGACTCGCAGCCCAGTGCCCTTTCCACTGCACTGATGACACAGGAACCTGACTTTGATACAGTCATATATTCTGACAGACACATACATGGATAGAGTCTGAATAGGAAGATGCCAACTTAAATAACAGAGAGAGACTCTCTAAAAGAAGAGCTGTTTATTTGGAAATAGACTGTTGCAATGGGAGAATGCATGCCACGGTAAATTATGTGTGTATTTAAGGAGATGAAGGCAGACAAATATTTTTAAAGAACGAAACGAGGCCGGGGGCGGTGGCTCACACCTGTAATCCCAGCACTTTGGGAGGCCGAGACGGGTGGATCACAAGGTCAAGAGATGGAGACCATCCTGGTCAACATGGTGAAACCCTGTCTCTACTAAAAATAAAAAATAAAAAAATTGGCTGGGCATGGTGGTGCGCGCCTGTAATCCCAGCTACTCAGGAGGCTGAGGCAGGAGAATTGCTTGAACCCAGGAGGTGGAGGCTGCGGTGAGCCGAGATCGTGCCATTGCACTCCAGCCTGCGTAACAAGAGCGAAACTCCGTCTCAAAAAAAAAAAGAAAAAAAGAAACGAGAATAATTACTTAATTATTTTAAAATAATTATCCTTGGCTGCAAAGATCAAAAGATAAATCGCATGGGTGATGCCAGTCTGAGGTTAGATAGGCAGTTGCTAGGAAAATGACCTTTCAGAGTATTTTTTGTGTAAGCTTATGATGGCCTTTGTGCACAGCTGTGGTTTTGTGGATCTTTTTTGCTGTCAGGCATACAAGTGTGAGGACCCTATCTTCATGACCTTCCTCGACTCTATTTGTCAGGGTTTTCTTAACATTAGTGGCTTCATTTTGGTTCTGACAACTTTTGCAAAGAGAAGCTTCAAAGTAAAATGTGTAGAGGGAAGGAGAGAAGCAGGAAGAGAGGGAAGGATGGTAGGGAGAAGGGAAAAGGAAATTAGGAATAAAATACAACTATGGGCCCCCAAAAAACTAAAACGGCATTTACTTTTTAAAAAGAAACAAAACCTCTGCCATTTCTCATTCTTATTCCATTCATTTGCTGTTGCTGCATAGCAAATTTCCACCAACAGCCCCTTAAAATAACTCTCACTTATTAGCTCAGTCCTGTAGGTCAGGCCAGGCAGAGCTCAGCCAGGTTCTCAGCTCGGGTCTCAAGAGGTTGTCATCGACGTATCCACTGGGCTGTGCCCGTACTTGGAACTCAGGGTCCTTCCCACAGCTCATTCAGATTCGTGGCAGAATTCTCTTCTTTGTGGTTGTAGGACCCATACCAACTTTATTTATTTAGGTCAGCAAGAGACTATCTCTACTGTTTGACTCTCTCTGACTTCAGAAAGTGCCCAGTGCCACCTCTTTTAAGGACTTACCTGATTAGGGAAGGTCCACCTAGAATAATCTCATTTTTTTATTAATCCAAAATCAACTGATGAGTAACCTAATCACAGAGTCACATCCCATATCTTCATCAGCCCCACCCATGCTTGAGAGGAGACTATACAAGGTGTGCATACCAGAGTAGGATCTGGAGAGCCACGGTGCAGTTCTGCTCACCCTCATCCACCCTCTGGCCCGGTGACTTAGGCTTCTCCCAAATACAACATACATTCACTTCCTACCAAGGTTTCCAAGAGTCTCATTCTATTTATAGCATCGGTTCAAAGTCCAAAACCTAGCTTTGCTTTTCCACGGCTACGGTCTGAATGTTGGTGTCCTCCCAAAATTTATATATTGAAAACCTAATCACCAATGAGATGATATTAGGAGGTGAGCCCTTTGGTAAGTGATGAGGTCTTGAAGGTTTATCCCTCAGGAATGGGATTAGTGCCCACAGTAAACAGTTTCCAGAGACCTCCCTTTTCATGCCAGGTAACAGCAAGAAGGTGTTATCTTGTCATCTTGCTGAACCAGAAAGCGGACCCTTGACAGACACCAAATCTGCCAGAAATTTGATTTTGGACTTTCCTACCCCCAGAAGGGTGAGAAATAAATATCTGTTCTTCATAAACTTTCCAGTTTATGGTATTTTGTGATAGCAGCCAAATGGACTAAGACAGCCACTTATGGATTTTCTAAACTTGAAAGTAGCAATTCTAGGCCACCTGTCAGTTAAACAAAAGTAGATTTATTATTTTTAAACAAGAAAACACTTGTGAGACAGGAACCCCATGCCTGTCCTCAAAGACTGCTCCTAGTTTGCAGACCAGCAGTGGTTTCGGTTATTAATCCAAAATCAACTGATCAGTAACCTTATCGCAGAGGTTGCTGGGATTGATTCTGCGCCATCACTAGAGGCTTAGAATTTGTCAGAGCACCAGAAAAGGGACCCAAGAAGCTGAGCAACACACACATATCCAGGCTCTGGCCCTGTGACTGGATCCCTGCTTTGGATCAGTTTCATAATGTGGAGAACGAAAAGGATGTCATTTCAAATGGTCTCTGGCCCCTTATTCATTGGTGAATCTAAGCTTGTGACAGTATGCAAGAAGAGAGTGGCAGGGAGGTGAGCCAGACCACTGGTTACACTGAAGGCAACAGAGACAGTCTGGGATTGTCTGCTGCCCTCTGCAGCCAGTTCGGAATCACAGTAGGCGTGGGAAAGAACAGGGAGGCCATGGAAAAACACTTTCCTGTGGTTTATCTTCTGCAGACAACGTCTCTTATAACTCTCTGGACTTCATCGGTACTTCTGCCTTAAATATTACAGCATACAGAAGTTTGAAAGATCTACCTAATTTCTTTTCAAGAAATAACATTCTGATTGTTTTCTGTTTTAATTTTTGTGGCTGCTATTACATATGTATTCTTTCTTTTTCATTTTTTTTTTCAATGGAGTCCCACTCCATTGCCTAGGCTAGAGTGCAGCGGCACGATCTCGGCTCACTACAGCCTCCACCTTCTGGGTTCAAGCAATTCTCCTGCCTCAGCCTCCTGAGCAGCTGAGATTACAGGCTCCCACCACCACGCCCATCTAATTTTTGTACATTCAGTAGAGACGGGGTTTACCATGGTGGCCAGGCTGACCTCGAACTCCCAACCTCAAGGGATCCCCCGCCTCAGCCTCCCACCTGGGACTACAGGCGTGAGCCACCACACCCGGCCTAGATTTGATATATATCTTTGAAAATAAGTATCAAGTATCACTCATATGCTGCATTTTCTTTTATCTGCATGATCTGTCAAAAACTGGGAGGTATGTTATCTACCACAACTATTGTGCTACTACCAATTTTTACTTAGATCTACGAAGATACTCATTTGCTTGTTATACTTCAAAACTCTGTTATTTAATCTGTAAAATCTGATTATTTTAATATCCTCATTGAGGACTGAACCCCTCATTTTCCACAGCACTCTTGACTATTTCATATTCTTACTTAATATTTATCTGACAGACTTCTGGTCTGTCTTTTTAAAGTTTTGAGTTACTTCATGTTAGCTATGCCTCCTCTAGATGACATATTACTAGGTGTCTGTTTTTAAGTTCCTTCTGAGGGTTGTTTTTTTTTTCAATATTTGAGTGGACTCCCTTCTACCATCACATAAGTTTAGTTTTGTCATTCATTTCATTTTATCTTTTACATTTTAATGACTCCGGTCTCTTTGCATTTTGTTTTTGTTTACACTATTCTATGTTTCCTTTGCTCTTTCTTTAGAATTTTGATAGTTTTGCAAGCTGTTGGGTTCTCTGCGGGCTTGGTTTTATAAATTTAAGTTTTATGCTTAAATTTATTAATGAGTTGGATTACTCATTACCTCAACTTCTGACATAGGAGTAAAAGCAAAGAAATAACACAAAATTGAGGGGAGTGGTTTTCTCTGGGTGTATTCAGTAAGGGTGGTATGGAGTGGCACACATAGGTAAATGCAATTAGGGATATTTGTTCGATATCCTAAGTTGGGTGGTGGGCTCCAGGCATTCATTATACTCAGGCTTTAAACTTACATATATTTCATGTATATTCTCATGTATATGCCAAATATTAAAGAATAAAATATAATTGTCAGTTTCCTAAGTATTGACTTCTTCCAAATCCTCTGGTGTTTTCGTCCCTATCAGCAGCCTCTTCCCAATCTCAGCATATACCCGTTTTTCTTGCTACGCTCTTGACTTTTCACCCTGTCTGTTTTGGGTAACCACTATTTTGATAATGTGGCTTTTAGTCAAAGACTACCAAAACCAAAATGACATGCACGAAATGATTTCAGCAATCCTAAACAAACAAAACCTTATAGAGCGTGTAAACAAGGACTACAGATAAGACACAAAACGGAAGTATTTTATGTTTGTAAGATTATGTATTGCAATTTTTCTTTGTACCTTGTCATTTAAATTAAAATGTCAACAAGAAACAGTAACTATAGCAGCATAGCCAACTTACCTGTGCCATGATGAAAATATCACACTACAAAATTTTTTGTATTTGTATATTATGTTATATTCAAAAGTGTTTTAGATTTTCAAAAGAAAGTTAGAAACAGTCTTTTTAGATTAACGGTTTTGGCAGATTATGAAAGCCTAAAATTGTTGGCAAACTTGCACCTAAAAAAAGTAATTTGATGCTAATTAGCTATTTAAACATGCAGAAGATAAGTGAAGTGGGAGAAAGGAATGAAAAAGAAAGTCAGACTTACCTGAATAGTAACCACACACAGGAAAACAGAATAATTAAGAGCCGGGGAGTTAAAATAGTCCTTGTCTCCTCACAGAACAAAAGGGAAAAAATACTCTGAAGTCCAGTGTGGAAAATTCACGTTTGAAAAAGCTGCATGTTTGAAAAATTGAATTTTAAAAATTAGTTCATATTTTAGCAATTCAAACTAGCATCAGAAAGTTCCTACATGGAGCAGATTCAACTGGAGGCCGAAGTAAAAGCACCTGACATTTTCGTCACCCTCAGCACTTTGTCATGGACAAACCTGTAAGTGCCTTTAGGATTTCTGAGGTGTGAAAAACAGCTCTGGGCCTCAGAGTCCAAGGCTGAATCAGAGCTGAAAGTGGACTTTGCTGATCAAACCTCCGTCAGCAACAGCAAATGTTACACAGACGTTGAGACCACGGGGGGAGCTGAGTGCTTATGACTGACATTATTTTTATCTGAACCCCCTCTCCAAATAGCAGTGGGTCCCTGGGGTTGCCAAAATAACTTAAATGCTCTTTATAGGAAAAGCTTAAGTCATTTTTGTCAATGTGTTCAACTCGCCAGATTCTTTGAAAGCACCAGTTCTTGTCTTCAGGGCCATAGTGAAGAATCACTCCTAAGCATTTCTTAAAAATGATCATCATGTTACTACATGCAAGAAGGTGTTTAAAGCATGTCCTTCAGAATCATCATATTTAAATTCTTCCTTTAGACTATAAATCGTTCTACTATAAGGACACATGCACACGAATGTTCATTGCAGCACTGTTTACAATAGCAAAGACCTGGAACCAACCCAAATGCCCATCGATGATAGACTGGACTGGGAATATGTGGCACATATACACATGGAATATAATGCAGCAATCAAAAATGATGAGTTCGTGTCCTTTGTAGGGACATGGATGAATCTGGAGTACATCATTCTCAGCAAATTGACACAAGAACAGAAAATGAAACACCACATATTCTCGCTCATAGGCGGGTGATGAACAATGAGAACACATGGACACAGGGAAGGGAGCACCACACACTGAGGTCTATTGGGGGAAATAGTGGAGGGACAGCGGTGGGGGGGGGAGCAGGGGAGGGATGGCATGGGGAGAAATGCCAAATGTGGGTGAAGGGCAGAAGGCAGGAAAACACACTACCACGTGTGTACCTATGCAACTATCTTGTATGTTCTGCACATGTACCCCAAAACCTAAAATGCAATAAAAAGAAAAAAAATTATTCCTTTGACTTCATGCCACAGTGCACATGGAAATGACAGTGGCCATGAGCCATGGAACTGGAGGAGTTTCTGGGAGAAATGCTGTGGTGGGAGGAGGTTGTACTCTGGCCGTTCCTGAGTATTGCTTTAATCTCTCATCATCACCAAGGAGCACAAGTAACCCATGGCAGTCTGCTCTGAGAAGACACCACGTAGCATCTTCACATCTTGGGCTGCAGTGGGAGTTGTGGGCTTGTGATTCCCCTCAGCCCAGTTCACCAAAGGTCAGGGGCCGGCCCCAAATAATCTGTAGCCACCATGATGCTGCTCTTCCTGTGAGCCAGGCTCCAAGTTCTCCAGCCACAGAGGTTCAGCACTGCTTTCAGGTACATGACAGACTCATGAGAAGTGTTGGTGGCCTCCCAGAAAAACAGACCACCCTCTTCACTGACAGCAAAAAACCAGGCATAACCAGCACAGATCTGGGGATGCCGTCTCAGGAAAGTCAAACAGCTTGGAGGAGATGAACCCTCATTTTTCTGTTCCACATGGTCCAGCCAGCAATAGCCATCACAGCCTCAGAAGAAGATGTGCTCCTGAGCATGCAGAACCGGCATGTGGCTAGCTCTATAGGCCACACCTGCACAACCAGGAGTGGTGCTGGCAACATTCGCTCATCTTTCTTCTTCTCCATGAAGACAGCCACTCACCTGGGCATCAGCTCCCAGTTGGACTCTATCCACAGCAGTGGGGGCATGAACTTCTCATCATGCGTTGGTCCCAGATGACCATATTCAGGAATCCCAAAGGAATAAAGGTTGGTTTTCGTTTTTGCAGTCCATCATCCCACTCAATTCCACCCCATGGGCCATTTTGGTGAATGGCTGGCCTCGTACATCATCTGCGCACGGCTAGGAGCTGCATCTGTCTGATGACTAAGGCCCACCTTCTGCATCGTGTTCTTTCCAAAGGCAAATGCAGAGCCCATTTCCTGCAACACTGGGGTGTGGGTCTACCCACATGCTGCTGACACAGAAAACCCCAGGACGAAGACCCTCTGTAAGCTTGGGGGCTTCAGCTTTCTTGGTGTCACTGTGTTTCATTGCCCCTTTTCATTTCAACCCCAACTCCACAGATGCCCTTCTGTGGTGATGACTGGGCTACAGGAAGCACATATACCCCAAACCACTGCCTGCACCTGCACCCCCAACAGGCATCCACTTCTATGGGACACCCACAGATTCTGACTGGGGGTCATGGAAAGCATGTTGCGTCAGTGCTATTTCAACCAATCAAGTCCCAGCTGGTTGCTTCCAAAATCAAGGCTGCCATTAGCACTTAGAACCTTTACATCTGCTGCAGTCCTTGGTGTTTGCCTCCATGATGGCTACAGCCACGCCTCCCATCATGTTGGCCACCTGCTCTGCCATGCAGGGTGGTTGCCCTGCAGGGACCACCTCAAATTCCAAGCTTTACTTCTCACACAGCTGCTTGCCACTGCTGCTGCTGCAGCAGTTGGTCCTTGCATTGCTAATAATCACGTCCCTTGCCACCAAAGGGTTTATAATGCTTGCAGTAATACAGAGCTGTGATGGTACAAATACAGACACATAGACCAATGGAACAGAATAGAGAACCCAGAAATAAAGATGCACACCAATCCCCATCTAATGTTTTGACAGTCAAAAAAAAAAAGGAATAAGGAAAAGACTTCCTCTTCAATAAATAGTGCTGGAATAGCAGCCTAGTCATATGCAGAGGAGTGAAACTGGATACTTACCTGTCACCGTATATAAACATTAACTCAAGATGAATTAAAGATTTAAATGTACAACCTCAAACTATAAGAATCTTAGAAGAAAATGTAGCAAATGCCATTCTGGAAAGAATTTATGACTAAGTCATCAAAAGCAATTGGCAACAAAAATAAAATTGACAAGTGGGACCTAATTAAACTAAGGAGCTTCTGCACAGCAAAAGAAATTATCAATGGAGTAAACACAAAACCTGCAGAGTGGTAGAAAATATTCACAAACTACACATCTGACAAAAGTCTAAGATCCAGAATGTCTAAGGAGCTTAAACAATTGAACAAGCAAAAAAAAAATCCCAGTAAAAAATGGACAAAAGACATGAACAGACACTTCTCAAAAGAAGACATAAAAGTGGCCAACAAACATATGGAAAAATGCTCCACATCACTAATCATCAGGGAAACACAAATCAAAACCACAACGAGATACTATCTTACACAATAAGATACTATCTTGTCCCAGTCAGAATGACTATTATTTAAAAGTTAAAAAACAACAGATGTTGGTATGGCTGCAGAGAAAAACAGGTGCTTATACACTGTTGGTGGGAATGTAAATTAATTCAGCCACTGTGAAAAGCAGTTTGGAGATTTCTCAAAGGACTTAGAACTACCACTGGACCCAGCAATGCCATTACTAGGTATATACCCAAAAGAAAAGAAATCATTCTACCAGAAAGACACACACACACACACATGTCCGTCATGGCACATTCACAACAGGAAAGACATGAAATCAATCTAGGTGCCCATCAATGACAGATCAGAAAAAGGATATGTTATTCATATACACTCATACAGTTTGGATATTCGTCCCCACTCAAATCTTACGTTGAAATGCAATCCCCAAAGTCGGAGGTAGGGCCTGGTTGGAGATATTTGGATCATGGTGGTGGATCCCTTATGACTTGGTGGTGTCCTTGTAATAGCAAGTGAGTTCTCACGCTTTCTGGTTAAGTGTGGGGCGCATCCCCCACTCTCTCTCTTGCTCCTGCATTCGCCATGTCAAGTGCCTGCTGCCGCTTCACCTTCTGCTGTGAGTAACAGCTTCCTGAAGCCTCCTCAGAAGCCTAGCAGATGCCAGTGTCATGCTTGGACAGCTTGCACAACCATGGGCCAATTAAAACTCTTTTCTTAATGAATTACCCCATCTCAGGTATTTCTTTATAGCAATGCGAGAATGGCCTAATGCATACACCATAGACTACTATGCAGCCATAAAAAGAATGAGCTCAGAACCTTTGCAGCAACATGGATGTATCCTGGAGGCCATTATCCTAAGCAAACAGGAGCAGACTCAAGAATAGAAAACCACATACCTCACATCCTCATGCATAAGCGGGAGCTAAATATCAGGTACTCAATGAGATAAAGATGGCAACAATAGACACTGGGGTCTGCTAGAGCAGGCAGGAAAAGGGAGGGGGCAAAAGTCAAAAAAGCAACTACTGGGTACTATGCTCAGTACTTGGGTAAGGGGGTCTTTCATACCCCAAACCTTAGCATTATGCAATATACCCAAGTAACAAACTTGCACATGTTACCACTGAATCTAAAATAAAAGTTGAGGCTGGGTATGGTGGCTCACACCTGTAATCCCAGCACTTTGGGAGGCTGAGGTGAGGAGTTTGAGACCAGCCTGGCCAACATGCTGAAACACTGTCTCTACTAAAAATAGAAAAATAAAAAAAATTAGCTGGACATGGCGACATACACCTGTAGTTCCAGCTATTCGAAAGGCTAAGGCAGGAGAGTTCCTTGAACTCGGGAGGTGGAGGTTGCAGTGAGCCAAGATCGCGCCACTGCACTCCAGCCTCGGCTACAAGCGTGAAACTCTATCTCAAAAAACTGTAAAATTAAATTTAAAAGTTGAAAAAAAAATTGTAGGGTCAAATAAAATACACAGCTGTGGTCTACAGATGAATTTCTCATCAGGCACTGTTATAGTAGTCTAAAAACCCTAATTTGGAGCAATTTGTCATTGGAGAAAGTGAAAATCGTTTATATTAATAAACGATACTATGAGCTACCACCCATATGTTCTGCAGACCATGGAATTGTATAAAACTCCTTTAAAAGCAACATGAGTATATCCAGATATAGTTTGCTGGTGCAGTGAGACCACCACCATCAATTATTTAAGGAAAGCCTGTGTCTGGTGACAGTCATGCCAAGCCCCTAAATCCACCTTAATGGTGGAAGTGGATACATTGGCTTAGGGAGTTCAAGTCCTTTATGAGTAACATTCACTTATCATACACAGAATGCAAAATGATGGATTGTTTTTCTTCTAAAAAAGCAAAAGATGACTGAAGCTGTATTTTTGTTAGACTTTCTGAGGTCCTATTTTATAAGTGATTCAACTTGTCCTGTATGCTTTGAAAGTGGTTTTTTTCTCTTAATGTTTAACTAAAATATTTACTCATTGTTTACTCCCCAACCCTACAAAAGAGGTAGAAACTTGGGCTGCTTGCACTGCCTGTCTGCCTGGCTGCTGAACTTCCTGGGCCCAGAGCAGGCCAGGCCATTGGCCAAGCTTGGCTATGGGGAGGCTCCCTTGAGTTCCTGCCAAGCTGGCCTGGAGTCCCAGTGCAACACCTTGGTACACAGAGATGCCTTCAACACCCCGGAGGAAATGAGGTGGCCCCAGGCTTATGCCATGTGCTTCTGCTGGCCATGGCACAGTGATGGCCTCCACAGGACCCCTGCCACTAGCCTTCAGTCACCTTCTTTGCTGTGGAAGCTGACAAAGCTGAAATGGTTACTCCTTCTGAGCCAAGTGCACTGCCCATTTACATTTTTTTAATCATTGAATAATATTCTTTTATATAGATATACTTTTCTTTTTCCCTTTTGCTAGTTGATGGGTATTTGGGTTGTTTCCATTGTGAGTTACGACAGATAGTGCTGCTATGAGCTTTCACAGGAGTCTTTGTGTGGACATAGGTTTCCATTTATTATGGGTACCTATCTGGGAGTGAAACTGCTGAGTCATATGGTAATTCTACACATGGTACAATGAGAAACTGTGAAATTGTTTATCAAAGTGGCTGCATTAGTTTGCACTTCTGTAGGCAATGTCTGGGGGGTCCCTATTCTCCCCCTCCTTTTCATCACTTGTTATTGTCTACAGTTTGATTACCGCCACTCTATTAAGTATGAAGCTGTATTGCATTATGATGCTGGTATGGTCGTCCACAATGACTAATGATATTGTACATATCGGAATAGCATATTTTCCTTGGAGAAATGCTATTGAAATCTACTTTACATTTTAAATAGTTTATCTTTTGTTAATGAGTACTATGAAATGTTTTTGTCTGAATAAAAGTTCATGATCAGATTGATCATTTGCAAATATGTTATTGCTTTAATGACTTGTCCTTTCATTTTGAAAGATAATTACAGAAACAGATAACAGCCACTCTACATGCAAAAAGAGAACTCTGAACACAACCTACAACAATCAGTTCCAGCAGTCCAGTCTTGATTAGTAACTGACAGCAAGCCTCATTTTTGCCTTTACTTCCAACTGAGGACCAAACTGAGAAGGCTAAACACACACCCTTCCCAGGAAAACTGGATACTCAGCTCTGCTGAGCCCTTCTGCAGCTTCCCCGCGTCAGGAGCCTCCAAGCAGGGCACGTCTGGAGCCTTGCCCCTTTTTCCACTCTGGATTTCTCTCACTCCTCTGCTTGCCTCTGAGTCTCCAACAAACACAAGTGATGGTGGCTAATTCCTCGCTGTGGCAAAGCTGGAATGCAGTTTTTCTTGTTTTGATTTGTGTGGTCTCCAATTATTTCCACGGCTATTATGGAGGTCCCACTGAGGTGTCTGCTGCACTGTCCTTTGCCTTGGACCCTACAGTTTGACCAGCACCCACCAAGGCATCTTGCCTCTTCTGCTCATGGTTGCCAGATCCGCACTGCTGTGATAACTGAGCACTGGTTCTGAACTCTCTCACTGTGTCCTGAGTTCCTTAGTTATGAATTCTACATTTGGTAGAAGAAATACCTGGTTTTTATTATTGGTTCCTACTTTTTTTACATTCTTGGTGGAATCCAATCTTCCCGTTCATTCATTTTGCTGTCACTATGCTACTGTTTTGTTTTATCCCATCCAAAAGTGTTGTCATAAGGAGAAGAATGACAGGGCAGAACACAGTCACAGGCCCTAGAAGGCTGTTGCTTAAGCCAGCCTCACACACTGGCACATCTGAGGTTCTCACTGGTCAGACATCCATTTGGACACACTTTGCCATGTATGGGTCACCAATGAAACTGAATGAAGCTCTCCTATTTCCTTCTTAGTTCTGTGCATTCTGGTTGTGACCCAGAGAGTGTTTTGTTATTTTATTTTATTTTTTTTTTTTGCTTTCCACCTGCTGGCAGAATGGATTTTTGTGTCTTATTCAGAAGTGACCAACTGTCAGGATAAAGACCCAAGATGTGAGGTGCAGAAGCATTACACTCCTACTGCCTGTCACCAACACTCATGGGGCTAAGTCTGAGTCCTCTCTGCTTCCTGGTAAAACTCCTTGTGTGTACATTCATTACAATCTTCATTCCTGTGCTGGTCTTTCTAAACAGCGTTATAATAGTTCTTCATCAAGAACTGAGCCTTCTGTAACCATTCTGGGGAACATTTGCTTTGAACAACATTGCTCATTTGAGAGGTTCCGTAAGAAAGAAAAGGAATACGATTTATCAGGCCCAGTGGGCAGTACATTGTGGTTGATATGCAGAAGCTTTCAAATGCTATTGTAAATCAACAACTGTTTCATTAAAACTCCTCTGGCCAAACGTAAGGTGCAATTTGACACACTTAAGCAACTACAAACTATTAGGTTGGTGCAAAAGTAATTGCGGTTTTTGCACAGTGACTTTTCATTTTGAAAGATAAATATGCAAACAGATAACAACTAGTCTACACGTAAAAAGAAAACTGAGGCCGAGGCGGGTGGATCACGAGGTCAAGATCAAAACCATCCTGGTCAACAACGTGAAACCCCGTCTCTATTAAAAACACAAAAATTAGCTGGGCATGGTGGCGCGTGCCTGTAATCCCAGCTACTCGGGAGGCTGAGGCAGGAGAATTGCTCGAACTCAGGAGGCGGAGGTTGCGGTGAGCCGAGATTGCGCCATTGCACTCCAGCCTGGGTAACAAGAGCGAAACTCCGTCTCAAAAAAAAAAAAAGAACTCTGAACAGTCTAGTCTTGATTAGTAATTATAGTTCTAGATTCAGTAATTGCAAAAACTGCAATTACTTTTGTGCCAACCTAATAGATTCATGTTCTTAGTAAACCCTCCCCTCCTTTCTGCCCTCCAGTTGACCCTTACATCCAGGTGTCCCTCTTCCCCTTTCTCATCCTAATCTCTCTTCTTCTGCACCTTCTCCTCCTCCTACTTCTCATTCAGATCCCAACCCTCCTAACAACTCTCCTAAAACTCCAAATGACCAGTTGCCTCTAAAGTTTCTTCTGTTCCATGAACAAGTTTTGTCAGTGACTGTAGAATTTAAACCTGGGACCCCGCTGAATTAAGAACTACAATTAAAGATTTTTCTAAACCCAGAGAAGTTTAGAAAAATCCAGAAGAGACCAGCAAATATGCATAGAAGATTATAGAACCCTTCTGCGTGCATGCGGCTCAAGCTTTCCTGATTCTGTAGACCAGATGTTTTTGTTCCTCCCAATCTGTGTGTTGGAATCAAATCCCCTAAGTGATGTATCTGGAGGTGGAGCCTAAAGAGAGGATTAGATAGAGATCTCATGAATGGATTGGTACCCCAATAAAAGGGACTCCAAGATGGCTCCCTCATAGCTTCTGCAATGTGAGGACACAGTAAAATGATGGCTGCTTCTGGCAGTTCATGGTGGCTTACACCTGTAATCCCAGCAGTTTGGGAGGCTGAGGCAGGCAGATCATGAGGTCAGGAGATCAAGACCATTCTGGCCAACAAGGTGAAACCTGTCTCTACTAAAAATATAAAAAATTATCCAGGTGTGGTAGCATGCACCTGCAGTCCCAGCTACTCAGGAGGCTGAGGCAGGAGAATCGCCTGAACCCAGGAGGAAGAGGTTGCAGTGAGCCAAGATCACACCACTGCACTCCAGCCCGAGTGACGAAGTGAGACTCCATCTCAAAAAAAAAAAGCAGACACTAGAGATCCTGAAAAGAGCAAGGGAAGGAGGGGAACAAGGGTTGAAAAAGTATCTATTAGGTACTATGCTCACTATTTGGGCAACAGGATTATTAGAAGCACATCAGAGGTGCCCAGCTCAAATACTCAGCTAAGGACAGGCCCCAGTCACTGAAGGAAGAGACCACCTCGGGGAGCAGAAGGAGGAGTTGCTGAAATCCTTCTTTTCAGGATCTCTAGAGCCTGCTTTTCTCATCTTTGTGTCCATGTATACCCAGTGATCAGCTCCCACTTATAAATAAGAATATGCAGTGTTTGATTTGTTGTTTCTGTGTTAATTCACTTAGGATAATGGCCTCCAGCCACATCCATGTTGCCCCAAAGGACATTTCATTCTTTTTATGGCTGCATAGTATTCCACAGTGTATATGTATGACATTTGCTTTACCCAGCCCACCATTGATGGGCACCTAGGTTGATTCCATGTCTTTGCTATTGTGGATAGGGCTGTGAAACATATGACTGCATATGTCTTTTTGATAGAACCATTTATTTTCCTCTGAGTATATAACCAGTAATGGGATTACTTGGTCGAGTGGTAATTTTATTTTTAGGTCTTTAAGAATCTCGAAACTGCTTTCCACAGGGGCTAAGCTAATTTACACTCCATCAATACTGTATAAGCATTCCCTTTCCTCCACAATCTCATGAACATATGTTCTTTTTGACTTAAAAAAAAGTTTTAGGTTCGGGGATACCCCTTTGCTAAACAGGTAAACGTGTGTCATGGGGTTTGTTGTACAGATTATTTATCATCCAGGTATTAAGCCAGTACCCAATAGTTATCTTTTCTTCTCTCCCTCCTCCCACCCTCCACCCTCTAGTAGGCCCTTGTGTCTATTAATTATTCCCTTCTTGATGTTCATGAGTTCTCATCATTTAGCTCCTACTTTTGCAAGTGAGAACACGTGATGTTTGGTTTTCTGCTCCTGTGTGAGTTTGCTAAGGATAATAGCTTCATGCTCCATTCATGTTCCCTCAAAAT
Organism: Leontopithecus rosalia; assembly: GCA_028533165.1. NCBI lineage: Eukaryota > Metazoa > Chordata > Mammalia > Primates > Cebidae > Leontopithecus > Leontopithecus rosalia. The sequence continues at coordinate 39,543,909 of CM052666.1, forward strand.
ACATGATCTCCTTCTTTTTTACAGCTGCATAGTATTCCATAGTGTATATGTACCACATTTTCTTTATCCAATCTGTCATTGATGGGCATTTAGGTTGATTCCATGTCTTTGCTATCGTGAACAGTGCTGCAGTGAACACTTGCATGCATGTGTCTTTATGGTGGAATGATTTCTATTCATCTGGATATATACTCAGTAATGGGATTGCTGGGTCAAATGGTATAATAATTCTGCTTTTAGCTTCTTGAGGAATCTCCACACTGTTTTCCGCAATGATTAACTCATTTACACTCCCACCAACAGTGCATAAGTGTTCCCTTATCTCTGCAACCTCGCCATCATTTGTTATTTTCTGACTTTTTAGTAACAGCCACTTTCACTGATATGAAGGTATATTTCATTGTGGTTTTGATATGCGTTTCTCTGATGATCAGTGATAGTGAACATTTTCTCATATGTTTGTTAGCTGCTTGAATATCTTCTTTTAAGAAGTATCTGCACATGTTCATATGTTCTTTGCCCACTTTTTAATGGGGTTATTTGGTTTTTTCTTGTTAAGTTCTTTATAGATGCTGAATATTAGTGATTTGTCAGATGCATAGTTTGTGAACATTTTCTCCCATTCTTAGGTTGTTCACTCCATTGATAGTTCCTTTTGCTGTGCAAAAATCTCCTTAATTATGTCCTAATTGTCAATTTTTGTCTTTTTTGCATTTGCTTTTGAGGACTCCGTCATAAATTCTTTGCCTAGGCCAATGTCTAGAAGAGTATTCCCTAGGTTTTCTTTTAGAATTTGTATAGTTTGAGGTCTTACATTTAAGTCTTTAATCAATCTTGGGTTTAATTTTGCGTGTGAGAGGTAGTGGTCCGATGTCATTATTCTGTATATGGTTAGCCAGTTTCCCAGCACTATTAAATAGAGTATCCTTTTCCCATGTTTATGTTTGCTGACTCAGAGGAGGATTAATTGGTTGTATATATGTGGCTTTGTTTCAGGGGTCACTATTTTGTTGTCTATGTGTCTATTTTTGTACCCATATCATGATGCTTTGGTAATTGTAGCCTTCTAGTAGAGTTTGAAGTTGGGTAATATGATGCCTCCAGCTTTATTCTTTTGGCTCAGGTTTTCCTTGGCTATTTGGCTCTTTTTTGGTTCTATATGAATTTCAGAATTTTGTTTTTCTAATTCTGTAAAAAAAAAACGGTGTTGGTAATCTGGTAGAAATAGCACTGAATCTGTAGATTGCTTTAGGCAATATGGACATTTTAACAATATTGATTCTTCCAACTTATGAGCATGGAATGTTTCATTATCCCTCTGTTTGTCTCATCTACAATTTTTCTCATCAGTGTTTTGTGGTTCTCCATGTGGAGGTGCTTCATCTCCTTGGATAAATATATTCCTAAGGATTTTATTAGGTTGGTGCAAAATCAGATGCTGTTTCTGCCATTGAAAAGAGTGGCAAAAACTTAATTACTTTTGCACAAACAGTATTTTTTGTGTTGCCCTTATGAATGCTATTGAGCTCTGGATTTGGTTCTCAGCTTGAGCACTGTTGGTGCAGAATTGCAACTGATTTTTGTACAATAGTTTTTATCCTGAAAATTTCCTGAAGTCACTTATCAGGTCTAGGAGTCTTTGGGCAGAATCTTTAAGGTTTGCTAGGTATAAGATCATGCCATCAGCCAACAGAGATAATTTGACTTTTCCTTTTCCAATGTGGATGCCTTTTAGTTCTTTCACTTGACTGATTGCTCCGACTAGGACTTCCAGAACTACGTTGAATAGGAGTGGTGAGAATGGAGAGTGTGCCGTTGTTGGAGTCTTGGCTGGAGACGGGGTGTATTATAATAGTTTGCTAAGTCTGCTATACCAAAGTACCACAACCTGGAGGCTTGAAGCAAAGAGGCTGTATTGTCCGGAGGGTACCAGACTAAGATCAATGTAGAGGCAGGGTTGGTTCCTTCTGAGGGCTATAAAGAGGACTCTGCTTCATGTCTCTACCCTGACTTCTGGTAGTCAGCTCTTTGGCATTATTTGGCCTGTAAAGAAATCACCCAATCTATGCCTTGATATTCACATGGCATCCTCCCTGTGTGTTTGACTATCTCCAAATTTCCTCTTTTTATAAGGACACTAGTCATATTAAATCAGGAGCCTACCTTACTCAAGCTTGACCGCATTTTAAGTTATTACCTATAAGATTGTGTCTGCAATGACCCTATTTCCAAAGAAAGTCATAGTCTAGAGGACTCAGGATTAGGAATTCTACATATACATTTTGGGGAGACACAATTCAATCCATAACTCTTTGGAATTTTGCTTCCAATATGGCATTGATCTCCCCAAACTCATTTGAGGCGGCTTCTCTCTGGGACTTTGAGCCTGAATCCACTAATGTCAAGAAGTAGGCCTGTTGCTACGGCTGATGCTGCTCTGCTGATGTTCTATAGGTGTGGAGGCGATGGGGTTGAGAGTCAAGCACCTCAGTCGGGAGGATGCAGAGGTGGCTGTACCTGCACAGTTGCCTTTGAACTGTGTCTGGGGTCTTGGTGACCTAGATTCCCTTAGTTTCTTCCTGTTTTCCTAGCTTCATTTGCCAGTGTGCCTCTAAATTGGTGAGTTATCTGATGACTTTCCTGTAAGTCTTGTTTGGCTCCCATTAGCCAGAGTTAATTTCCATTGTTTATAATCAATACACTTGTCCAGTACACATACTTCATCATAGTTTACACATTTGGGATTCATGCTATATGTAAAAATAAGACAATAATTCAATGGTATAAGTTCGAGAAATTCTGTAATTGAACGTTTAATTTTGAACAGCCATTTCAATGAGGCGATTCCATTGTACTGGAGTTTTGCTCCTGATTGAGTTTAAGGTAAATTAACTTCTGCCTGAAAAAAATGAATCCTTTGGTATGATTCAGTAAAACACATCACGGAACTCATTTTCAACTGACTTCATTTTCAGGTGAAGTTATTGGATGAATGTAACTTATTTTCATTTTTTTCTTTTTCTTCTTAGAATTTAAAACAACTTTCAATTCCTTTTGCTTAAAAAATTTGTCTCCCTGTCAATCACTATTTAAATTTCAAATCTTATTTTAAAATGTGCATGTTCTTGACAAATAGCCAATATTTTATTTTTAAATTTTTATTATAAAAGGCAGTTTTGTTTGGAAAGACCAACATGATTGTAAGCTAACTTGAATGGCTAGATTGTATAAGAAAGGATTTGACAGTGATTCATGCCTGTAAGCCTAGCACTTTGGGAGGCCGACACAGGAGGATTACCTGAGGTCAGGAGTTGAAGACCAGCCTGGCCAACATGGAGAAACGCCATCTCTACTAAAAATACAAAAATTAGCCGGGCATGGTGATGGATGCCTATAATCACAGCTACTTGGGAGGCTCAGACAGAATTGCTTAAACCTTGGGGGCAGAGGTTGCAGTGAGCTGAGATTGTGCCACTTCACTCTAGCCTGGGCAAAAGAGCAAAACTCTGTCTCATAAAAAAAAAAGATTTGACACTGGAATTAAGCAGAAACATGTTTCTAGTGTCTAAAATTTAAGTTTCTTCATATACAGGAAAAAAAGGTTAAAGATGATTGTTGGTAAAAATTAAAAGTGGACACATGAAATTCCTATAGGATTTTCAAAATGAAGTCTTATTTTTATTTATCTGTTATTCATAGATAACCCTAAGAAGCATTGAGTCTGGCATTTATAATTGCAAGGCAATTATTCAATAATTGACTAAATTTATGTTAAAACATCTTTTTCTCCCTTTCAGAAAATTCACTGTTTGAAGAATTATGATACTATTCCTTAGTGAGATGGATGAAGGAAAACAAAATCCTAATTGTTTTTTAAATTATACTTTATTTATGGGGTAAGGGATTTATAAAAATGAAACAATAAGTATTATATTTTATGTCAATTTTGTGATATAAATCAGTTGTGTTTACAGATTCAAAGCCAAGCTTGAAAAAAACTCAGGGGTTAAGGGGCTGGTAACCTTACAAACTGTAAAATGTGTTACCAGCAACAAACGGTGCTCCCTCCATTCAAAGGCACTTGATTATCCTCTGCACTGTCAGAGCCGCTCACATCACAGCTCATCTTGGAATGATAAACAAGGCAGATCTGCCACGTAGACCAGAAAGTGACAAGACACACCTGTCACTACAAGTTTTGAGACAAAACAGGATGCACTTGCAGACAGCTGTGTCACCCATGAGTGAGTCTGCTTGAAGGCTCAGTAAAAGGCAAAAAGAAACACCCAAGTTAGCTCAGACGACTGAGGCTGGAGACCCACGTGCTAAAGGACCTCACATGTCATGCCCAGAGTTTGGACTTCGCTAAAGGGCAGGAGGAACCGAATGAACAACTGTGTGAAAAGGTGAATATCATTTTCATAATTGTTTCAGGTTAGTCATGGAATGTGGAGAATGTTTTGGAGAAAATCAAACACATTTTAGGAAAACATGGTAAGAAGCAATATTGTAATTCTAACAAGAAATGATGAACTAAGTAGCAATAAGAATAGAGAGGAAAGGGGACATTTGAGAAACAGGACAGAGTTAAATCTAGAGGACTTTGTGTTTGGTTTTGAATATGGAGAATGGAGGAAAGAGTTTGGGGTTAGGAAAATATTCATGATGGTGATGGGGTTCAGGACCACACTACCCTAAAACATGGCACCTTAATATTTGAGAAAATAGCAGAAGCAGAAACATCACTTTCACTTCGCTTGCCCCTAACCTTCTCCCCTGAAGTTGGTCATAAAACCTAGGAAGGTCATTCTCTGACCTTCTCCCCCAAAGCAGCATAAGACCCACATTCAAGAGATGCCCTCTCTAGACCCAGAGGAAAGGAACATCCTTATCTCTGAAGGTACAGGGACACAGAAAAGAATCTGAACAAACAGGTCTTGCTAAGCTCCCCCCAGTTTGTTACCATTAGATCATACTTTTTATTTAAACATTCTTCACGGCTATCCACTTCTTCATCAAAACTAACATTAAAAAGCTCCTGGTTGTCTGGGCGTGGTGGTTCACACCTGTAATTCAAGCACTTTGGGAGGCTGAGGCAGGCAGAACATTTGAGGCCAAGAGTTTGTGACCAGCATGGCCAACATAGAGAAACCCCATCTCTACTAAAAATACAAAAATTAGCAAGGTGTGGTGCCGCACACCTGTAATCCCATAAACTCAGGTGGCTGAGGTACAAGAATCACTTGAACATGGGAGGCGGAGTTTGCAGTGAGCTGAGATCAGACCACTGCACTCCCACCTGGATAACAGAGTTAGACTCTGTCTCAAAAAAAAAAAAGCCACTGGTTTACCTATATCTTTGAGTCTTCACTTCTTTATGAAGTTTCTCATGTCACATAAAATATATATTAAGTGAATTTGTATTCTTTTCTCTTTTTAATCTGCCTTTTGTTATACAGGCCTCAGCCATAAACCTGTCAAATGGTGAGGAAAAGATTTCCCCAATCCCTACAGTGGTGCAATTCATCACCTACAAGAGATCATCAATAGGATTGTCATCAATGGATAATGGATAAATAAAATGTGGTATATATACACACTGGAATACTACACAGCCTTTAAAAAGAAGAAAAACCAGCCTAGTGCAGTGGCTCATGCCTGCAATCCCAGCATTTTGGGAGGCTGAGGCGGGCAGATCATGAGGTCAGGAGTTCAGGACCAGCCTGACCAACATGGTGAAACCCCGACTCTACTAAAAATACAAAAAAATTAGTCAGGCATGGTGGCAACATGTCTGTAATCCTAGCTACCCAGGAGGCTGAGGCAGGAGAATTGCTTGAATCAGGAAGGCAGAGGTTGCAGTGAGCCAAGATTGTGCTACTGCACTCCAGCCTGGGCGACAAAGTGAAACTCCATCAAAAAAAAAAAAAAGCCTATTACTTGTGACAACATGAATAGACCTGATGGACTTTATGCTAAGTGAAATAAGCCTGGCACAGGAAGACAAATACTGTATAACCTCACATATATGTAGAATCCAAAAGGTAGTTACCAGATGCTGGGGTTAGGGGAAGGATGGAGAAAGGAGAGATGGTGTTCACAAAGTACAACGTTTCAGTTAGACTGCAGGAATAAAGTTTAGGGATCTGTTATACTGCATGGTAAACAAAGTTAATAATAACGTATTGCATATTTGAAAACTACTAAAAGAATACATTGTTAATATTACTACCACAAAAAAAGGTAAGTTGGTGAGCTAATGGATATAATTTACTTGATTTAATATTTTTTACAATGTGTACATACATTAAAATGTCACATTGTACCTTATACTTAAATATATTTATATTTAATATTTATATTAACAATCGTTATTTGTGAGTTCAAAAAATTTTTTAAACAAAGATTAGCAATAAATTTGTCAGCAGAAGCCTTTTAGATGTGAAGGCAGAGGGATAATATGTTTAAAGTGATGAAAGAAAAAAGCTGTCAAATAAGAAACCTGTATCTGCAAAACTGTACTTCAAAAATGAAGAATAAATTTAGACATTTCCAGTCAAACAAAAGTTGAGGGTGTTCATTACTACTAGACCTGCCTTGTAAGAAAGGAGTTGATATAAATGGATGATAGACAGCAACTCAATGGCAAATGAAGATATAAAGACCTCTACTAAAGATAAATCTATGGGCAAACATTAAAGCTAGTAATTTTGGCTTGTAATTTTGGTTTGTAACTCCACTTTTTATTTTCAACAGAATTTAAAAGCCAATTGCATAAATATTATTTTAAATCTATGTTATTGGGCACACAATCTGTAAAAAGATATAATTTGTGACACCAATAACAAAGCAGGGACAGACCTATATAGCAGCAGTTTTTGCAGGCAATTTAAATCAACTAGGTATCAATTCAAATTAGGCTCCTAAAAATTTAGAATATTATATTGAATTTCCATAGTAACTATAAAGAATTCATAGAATATGCAAAAGAGGAAATAAAAAAGAAATCAGGCCAGGTGTGGTGGCTCATGCCTGTAATCCCAACATTTTGGGAGGCTGAGGCAGGCAGATCATCTGAGATCAGGAGTCCAAGATCAGCTGGCCCAACATGCTGAAACTCCATCTCTACTAAAAATACAAAAATTAGCTGGGCGTGGTGGTACATGCCTATAATCCCAGCTACTCAGAAGGCTGAGGCAGGAGAATTGCCTGAACCTGGGAGGCCGAGGTTGCAGTGAGCCAAGATTGTGCCACTGCACTCCAGCCTGGGTGACAGAGTGAGACTTTGTCTCAAAAAAGAAAACTAACGGGCAAAGAGTCTGTGAGACATACAGAAAATAAATAGTAAAATAGCAGAAAACCCTTTCTCATCAGTTAATGGATTAAACTCTCCAATTGAAAGGCAGAGAATAACAGAATGGGCAAGTTCTTGATTCAACTGTATGCTGTCACAAGAAACTCACTTAAGGTCTAAAGACACAAACAGGTTGAAGGAACAGAAAAGATATTCATGTAAATATTTTCATGTAACCAAAAGACAGCAAGAGTGGCTATATTCATATCAGAAAAATTAGAACTTGACTCAAAAAATGGTTGCAAGGGCAAAAGAAGAATATTATATATTAATAAAGGAATCAATTAAGAATATATCATTTTAAACATATACGCAACAAACTACAGAACCCCCAAATTTGTGAAAGAAATGTTTACAGCATTGAAATGATAGATGGAGTCGTACAATAATAGTTGGAGACTTCAATAGCCCACTTTAAACAATAGATAAAATGATAAGACAGTTCAATAAAAATATAGAGGACTTGAACAACACTTAGAAAATACCTTGAAACAAACGAAAACACAACATACCAAAACTTGTGGAATGCAATGAAAGCAGTGTTAAAAGGGAAATTTACAGCTATAAATTTATACAGTAAAGGAAAGATCTCAAATTAACAATCTAATTTGTTAAATCCATAAACCAATTGGACCTGACAGCCATATACAGTAGTTTATAACAGCAGATTACATCTTTTTCTCAAGTGTACCTGGAACGTTCTCCAGGATGAACCATATATAAAAGCACAAAACAAGTCAATACATTATAAAAGACTGAAGTCATATAAATAAAATTTAAAAGACCGAAGTTGTAAAACTATAAATCTATAATAGAGGCCAGGTGTAGAGGCTCATGCTTAAAATCCCACACTTTGGGAGGCTGAGGCAGGTGGATCACCTAAGGCCAGGAGTTTGAGATCAGCCTGGCCAACATGGTAAAACCCCGTCTCTACTACTAATGTAAAAAAAAATTAGCCTGGCATGGTGGTGGGCACCTATAATCCCAGCTACTTGGGAGAATCACTTGAACTCAGGAGGTGGAGTCTGCAGTGAGCGGAGGTCACGCCATTGCACTACAGCCTGAGTGATGAGAGCAAAATTCCATCTCAAAAAAAAGAAATCAATAACAGAAAGAAAATTGAAAAGTTCAAAATACGTGAAAAAAATTAACACACTTTTAAACAACCAAGTGTTCACAAAAGAAATCAAAAGGGAAATTAGAAAATACCTTGAAACAAATGAAAACACAATATACCAAAATTTATGAAATGCAATGAAAGTAGTGATAAAAGGGAAATTTACACCTAAAAATTCATGCATTAAAGAAGAAAACAGATCTCAAATTAGCAACCTGATTTTCACCATAAGGTTCTAGAATAGAAAGAGCAAACTTAACTCAAAGCTAGCAAAAGGAAGGAAAAATAAAGAATAGAGTGAGATAAATAAAAGAGGTTATAAAACAATAGAGAAAAATCAATGAAACCACAAACTGGTTCTTTGAAAAGATCAACAAAATTAACAAATGTTAGCTACATTGATAAAAAAAAAAAGAGAGGACTCTTTATTAGCAGTAGCTCTAAAAATAGCTTTAAGCACAAAAATAATATCTTTACAAATTCTCAGAATAGAGACAATCCATGTGTTAGAATAATTGGTTTTTTTTTCTTTTTTTCTTTTTAGAGAAATCTTTATTCTGTAATGCATCCAATCTTGCATAAAATAATGTTTTTCTAACAAAATTAAGTATATTGATATTACGGTATAAGAACATGTTAAAATAATTTATATTCCCAATAATATGAAGTAGTGATATGTATAAGAGAGACACCTCCCATTTGATCATATGCTGACTTTACTGATCAAAACAGGTACATAGAGCATTTTTTCAAGACATAAAACTGAGCAGAAACTTAGACGCTTTTCATAAAACTTTAAAGTATATGTATTACATAAAAAAATTTTCCATTTATAAAATAAGAGGACTCAAATTACTAAAATCAGAAATAAATGTGGTATAAAGTTTACTACGAATCTTACAGAAACAAGGATTATAAGAGAATACTAGGAACAATTGTATGCCAACAAATTAGTTAACTTATATAAATAGATAAAGTCCTAGAAGTACACAATCTACCAAAACTAAATAATGAAGAAGAGAAAGTGTGAAGAAATTGAGTCAGTACCAAAACCCTCTCAACAAAGAAAAGTCTTGGACCAGATGGCTTCACCTATGAAATCTGTCTAACATTTAAAGAAGAATTAAAATCAATTCTTCTCAAACTTCTTAAAAAATTGAAGACAAAGGTCAGTTTGTAACTCATTCTCTGAAGCCAGCATACTAAATCCAGAGAAAGACAACACCAGAAAAGAAAGCTACAGATCAATATCTTAATGAATACTGATATAGGCCGGGCGTGGTGGCTCAAGCCTGTAATCCCAGCACTTTGGGAGGCTGAGGCGGGTGGATCATGAGGTCAAGAGATCGAGACCATCCTGGTCAACATGGTGAAACCCCGTCTCTACTAAAGATACAAAAAATTAGCTGGGCATGGTGGTGCGTGCCTGTAATCCCAGCTACTCAGGAGGCTGAAGCAGGAGAATTGCCTGAACCCAGGAGGCGGAGGTTGCGGTGAGCCGAGATCGCGCCAAGAGCGAAACTCCGTCTCAAAAAAAAAAACTGATATAAAAATCAACAGAATACTAGCAAACAGAATACAGAAGCATATTAAAAGAATTATACACCATCTATTCCAGGAATGCACAAATGTTCAATGTATGGAAAATAATCAGTGTAATATGCCACATTAACAGACTGAGGGGGAAAAAAGCCCAGCGATCTCAATTGATACAGAAAAACATTTGACAACATTCACACCCTTTTGTGATTAAGACATTCGATAAGCTGAAAATAAAGGGAAATTTCCCCAGCGTGATAAAGGTCATACATTAAAAACTCACAGCTCACATCATACTCAATGGTGAAAGCTTTTCTGCTAGATGAGGAAAAGACAAGGATGCACAGTTTGCCATTTATATTCCACATAATATTGGAAGTTTTAGGCAGAGCAATTGGGAAAAAAGGAAATTTTAAAAAAACATCAAAATTAGAAAGGAAGAAGAAAAGTTATCTTTGTAGCTGACATGATTTTCTACGTTGAAAACTCTAAAGACTCTACAAAATATTCATTAGAGCTAATACATTTAACAAAGTTGCAAGATACAAATTCAACATGCCAAAAATCAGTTGCATTTCTGTATACAACAATAAGCAATATTAAAGAGAAATTAGAAATCAATTCCATTTACAATAACACCAAAATAAATAAAATCCTTAGGAATACATTTAACCAAGAAATCAAAAGACTTGTACAAGGAAAATTATAAAACACTACCGAAAACAATTAAACAGGTTAAGGAATTGAAAGATACTTCATGTTCATGAGTTGAAAAACTTCATATTGTCAACATGATAATACTACCCAAAGCAATCTACAGATTCAGTGCCAATTTCTGTCAAAAAGCCAATGGTATTTTGCAGAGATAGAAAACTCATCCTAAAATTCACATAGAATCTCAAGAGACCTCTAAAAGCTAAAACAATCTTGAAAAGGAGGAACAAATTGGAGAACTATCAATTCCTGATTTCAAAACTTATTACAGAGCTATACAGATCAAAAGAATGTTGTTCTGGCATAAGCACGGGCATGCAGACTGATGAAATACAGCCCAGAAATTAACCTTCACATATAGAGGCAATTGATTTTCAACAAGGGTGCAAAGCCCATTCAACTGGAAAAAGTTCGTCTTTGGAATTAATGGTGCTGCATAAAATGAATATCATTCTTTTGCAAAGAATGAAGTTGGACCCTTACACCACATACAAAAATTAGTCTAAAATAGATCAAAATCCTAAATGTAAAAGCTAAAACTATGAAACTTTGAGAAGAGTAACATTCAGAGCACACAAAGTACTCATAAAACTGAACCACCACCACCAAAACCAAGTAACTCAATTCAAAACGGATAAAAGACTTAACTAGGTATTTCTCCAAAGAAGGCAAGCAAATGATCAATATGCATATGAAATGATGTTCACCATCACTAGCTATTAGGGAAATGACAGCCAAAACCACAACGAAGTACCATTTCAAACCCAAAGGTTGACTATTATCCTGGAAAATGAAAAATGACAAGTGCTTGCAAGGATGTGATGAAATTGGAATGCTTGTACATTGCTTTTGGGGTTAGAAAGTGGTGCAGCTGCTGTGGAAAACTGTTTGGTGGTTCCTTAAAAGTTACGCATAGAATTAAGTTAAACTGTATAATCCAGCAATTCCACTTCTATGTATACACCCAAAAGAACTGAAAGCAGTGGCTCAAACAGATGCTTGTACAACTATGTCCACAGCAGTGTTACTCACGATACCAAAAAGGTGGAAATCCAAATGTCCGTCGACAGGTGAGTGGATAGCAAAATGTGGTTTATACATACGATGGAAAATTATTCAGTCTCTAAAATGAATGAAATTCAGAGACATGCTACACTATAAATGAACTTTGAAAACAGCGTGTTAAGTGAAGGAAGCCAGACGCAGTAGGGCTCATACCGCGTGATTCCCATTGTGTGGAGTACCGAGAACAAGAAAACTCAGACACACAAAGTAGAACGGTGGTTACCAGGAGCTGGGAGGAGGGGGTCATAGGCAGTTTTTCTTAATGGGTGCAGAGTTTCTGTTTCAAATGATGAACAAGTTCTCGAAATGAATGTTGGTGATGGCCTCACAACATTGTAGATGTACTTAATGCTACTGAGTTATACACCTAAAAATTGTTAAAGTGGTAAATGTTATGTATATTTTGCCACAATAAAAGGAAAGAAAATATTTTTTAAAGTGATGTTCATTATTTGCACCAAAATGCTGATTGACATTTTAGTCAACCAGTTGATTTTCTTCCTTTTTTATTCCTTTTTCCATCTCTTTCCTCCTCTTCTTTCTCTTCATTCTCCTCCCTCTAGCCTCCTCCCCCTGCCCCATCCCCTTTCACTCCTCTTTCCTCCTCCTTCTTTTTGTAGAGAGAAGAGTCTTCCTACGCTGCCTTGGCTGGTCTTGAATTCCTGGCCTCAAGCAATCCTCCTGCCTCAGCCCCCCAAAGTGGTAGGATTACAGGTGTGAGTCACCACGCTCAGCCTTGATTTTCTTAATTCAATCAAAAACCCATCATTCATGGTATGTTTTTTAAAAAATCTATCAACAGCCTGAATAGTCAGTGATACAGTTATTTGTTCCCTCCAAACCTCATGTTGAGATTTGATCTCCAAATTTGGAGGTGGGATCTGATGGAAGCTGTGGCATGATGGATGCAGACGCTCGTGAAAGGCTTAATGCCGTCGTCACCATGCTTCCTGATTTCTTGTTCTATTAGTTAACAATCAGCAAGAACTGATTGTTAAAGAGACCAGCACCTTTCTACTCTCTTGCTCCCTCTCTTGCCGTGTGATATCCTGGCTTCTCTTTGCATTCCGCCATGAGTAGAAGCAGTTTGAAGCCCGGAAAAGCAGCAGATACAGGTGCCAGGCTTCTCATACACCCTACAGAACTATGAGTCAAATAAACCTCTTTTCTTTATACATTATCCAGCCCCAGGCATTCCTTTACATAGAGCAACACAAAAAAGACTAAGCAAGTCAGTTTATTCAAAATACTTGATCCACTATTTCTGTGTACACAAAGTCTGCATGTGGCAGCAAAATGCCACCAAGATCCAAGGACTAGTATCTTAAAAAAGATGACTATCAATGACCTATACCACTGCAGGTATAAATCTCAAATAGGGCATAGCCTACATTTTTGCAGTTTCTACAGAATCACTGACAAATCACAGCTCGAGTGTAAGGAGCTCCAAATGCCAACTCTTTATGTGACATGATTGGGAGAGACTCCCTTAAAGGTGTTGTCTCGCCTGCTTCATGGGCAACGTTTTGTTCCTTCACAGGTGTTCTGAAGCCATGTGCCTTTTGAGCTCCATTAGGGCCTCATGCCTCCTGAGGGTATGTAATTGTTTTATTGAAGTGTGAATATCAACTATCACATGGCCCCAAGCAGGTACCTAAGGACTCAGGCAAGTCCGATGTTTCCCAGAGGCAGAAGCATGGAGTAACCAAGAAGTCCCACGGAGGGCCCTACCGGGAAAGGCATCAGCTAGAAGGGACATGAGAAAGTAACTATGACAAACTTTGCCTTGGATTAAACAGAAAAAAATCAAAATTCAAGTGCTGGTTCTACCTCTTATCGGCTTTATGAAAATACGCAACATCTTCAACTCTGAGATGAAAATAACCTTAGAGATCTCAGTTCAACCCCTCAGATTGACTGTAGATGTACCCTCCTCAGTATTCCTGATGGGAATGAATTCATTCTCAAACACTAGGCGTCTACTGGTGCCACACAGTCTTCCAGGGGCTGAGAGTTCAACAGTTAACAAAACAAAGTGCCTGCTCTCATAGAGCATACAGTCTAGCAGCGGAGAACATAAAAACGAGCCAATAAGTACTTAACATATCAGAGAGTGATAAGTACAGAGTGGAAAATGTGATAAACGATGGAGCATGACAGTGCTAAGCTGAGCAGAGACAGGAGGTAGCAGCGAGCCACACAGATGACCTGAGACAGTTATTAAGATAGTTACTTGCAGGGCAGGCGCGGTGGCTCATGCCTGTAATCCCAGCACTTTGGGAGGTTGAGGTGGGTGGACCACGAGGTCAGCAGATTGAGACCATCCAGGCCAACATGGTGAAATCCTGTCTCTACTAAAAATACCAAAAATTTGCTGGGCCTGGTGATGTGCACCTGTAGTCCCAGCTACTGGGACACTGAGGCAGGAGAATCATTTGAACCCAGGAGGTAGAGGTTGCATTGAGCAAGATTGTACCACTGCACTCCAGCCTGGGTGATATAGCGAGCCTCAATCTAAAAAAAACACGACAGTTACTTGCCACCTGAAGCTAGTGCGGTCTTAAGTTGTTCACATGGATTAACGTTTTTTTCCTTTTCGGAGACAGAGTCTCACTCTGTCACCCAGGCTGGAGTAAAGTGGTGTGATCTCAGCTGACTGTTACCTCTGCCTTCCAGGTTCAAGTGATCCTCTTGCCTCAGCCTTCCAAGTGGCTGGGATTACAGGCACGCACCACCATGCCTAGCTAATTTTTGTATTTTCAGTAGAGACAGCGTTTTATCAGGTTGGCCAGGCTGGTCTTCAATTTCTGAGCTCCAAGTGATCCACCCCACTAGGCCTCCCAAAGTGGTGGGATTACAGTCATGAGCCACTGCATCCGGCCAACTTCTTTAACTGTGTTTACTCACCATCAACTCTCTGAAGGTGGATCATTTCAGGTAGGGGGAATCTGAGTTGAGCCAAAGACCCTGCAGTGAGGAGACAGTTTGACATGTCTGAAGAACAGCGATGGAGCAAAAGAGAGGGAAGATTTACAGAGCTAGGGTCAGAGAGGTGGCAGAGCCAGATCCCACAGGGTCCCGAGGGCCATGGTTAGACTCTGGAGTCCTCGGAGTGAAAATGATGCATTTGAAGGGTTGCAAGCAGAAAAGGTGCATGGATTTTCCAGGTTTTGGAAAGACCCCTCTGGTTGTTGGAGGGAGAATGATACTTGAGGCAAGTGTATTCATTTTCTACTGGGGCTATACAACAAATAACCAGAGAGGTAATGCTTAAAACAGTACAGATCCCTTACCTTACAGTTCTAAAAGTGAAAATTATGGCATGGATCTGACTGCACTGAAGTTAGGGTCAGGGGCACATTCCTTTCTGGGTGCTCTGCAGGGAAATCCATTTCCTTCCCTTTCCTTGCTCCCAAAAGCCACCTGGCTGCCTGGCTGCTGTGCTCCTCCTCGGTCTGCAGATACAATGGTGGGCAGAGTCCTGATCTGATCCTGATCACCATTCTAACCGTCTCTTCTGCCTCCCTCCTCCACTTTCAAGGACCCATGTGACTACACTGGACCCAGCCAAATCATCCAGAATAATCTCCGCATCTCAAGGTCTTTAACTCAATCACATCTGAAAAGTCCCTTAGCCATGTAATATAACATACTCACAGGTTCCAGGGAGTATAAGCTATTTCACTAGTGCAGGGAGCTATTGCGTTGAACCATTCTCTTAGACATTTATTCATTACTTCATTTAAATCTTATCAAAAGAGTTCCAGGTAGGTATTACCATTATCCCTGCTTTACAGCTGATGAATCTGAAAGTTACAGCTCTTCTGAAATCACAAAGCTTCTGTGTGAAACAACTGGACTTTGCACCCAGACCTGTTTAACACATCCCCATGCTTTCTTCTGTGCTTTTTAAGGGCCTCATTATGTTGCCCAAGCCAGTCTCCAGCTCCTTAACTCAAGCAATCCTCCTGACTCAGCCTTCTGAGTAGCTGGGACTACAGGTGCAAGCCACTGTGCCAAGCTCCCCGTGCCTTTTCTACTGCACTATGCCACTGCAATAATATAAGCAAGAACAAAAGGTAGTCATTTTTAAATGGTTTTTAAAATCTGTTGGGATATAAAAGGCAGGGAAAGCTGGAAAGCCTAGAATTCTTCTGTCATGAGTTGGTTTTTCAGCAAGGTTGTAAAGAACAGTATAAGAGCATGCAGAGAAATGAACCTGACTTCCCAGCACACTACACTTCAGACAATTCTATCATGTTGAAAGTCATCTGCAAACATCGCTGTTATTCACATTAATGCTCTCATGGCAACAGACCATAGAATTAAAGCTTCCTGGACAGCAAGCCAGACCCAAAACAAAAATGGGAAATGAATAATAAATATACTTTTTCTTTTAACCTATTTCTAACAAGCGATTTATTGGTTATTTCAATAGAAAACTCAATTAAGGATTTTCTTCCCCTACAGACTTTCCATTTCTTTCTTTCTGCCTAAGATACCCTCTGACTCTAATTCACGCTTGTTTAATGCATTCAGGCTTTAGATTGTCAGGCTCCCCAAATCAGATCAAATAGTGCCTCAATCGCTCATTTCAGAGCCTTGCTAATTGGGACACTTATCTCCTCTCCACAGAAATGCACCATTAGTGCGCTTGTTTCTTTTCCTGTCAAGGAGGCAATGCAGGTGAGTTTGTGGGCAATCTGGCCAGAGCTCCAGCTAGATGGCTCCCCAAATGCAGGGCAAAGCAGTGTTCTTGTTTGCAGGACTGGCAGGGTTAGCGGGAGTGGGGTATTTGTGTTTTTTCTTTTGCATGAAATTGCTTACGCAGTAACCACACATTAGAGTTTATGAAAAGCCCTACCTGATGCTGCTCTTTGATTTACATGTTTCTACTATAAAGATAATTTGGGACCGGGCGTGGTGGCTCATGCCTGTAATCTCAGCACTTTGGGAGGCCAAGGCAGGCAGATCACTTCGTCAGGATTTTGAGACCATCCTGGCTAACACGGTGAAACCCTGTCTCCATTAAAAATACAAAAAATTAGCCAGGCATGGTGGTGGGTACCTGTAGTCCCAGCTACTCAGGAGGCTGAGGCAGGAGAATCGCTTGAACACAGTAGGTGGAGGTTGCAGTGAGCCGAGATCGCATCACTGCACTCCACCCTGGGTAACAGAGTGAGATACTGTTTCAAAAGAGAGAGAGAGAGAGAGAGAGAGAGAGAGAGAGAGAGAGAGAATTGGGGTAAAGGGAGATCTCTAAATCTCAGAGACAGCGATTCCGTAGTTTAAAAAATCACTATGGATGATTTTAAGAGCCCTTCACTCCTTCTTTATAGTAATTACCATTCTTAAAAATTAGAGGCCAACTTGACTGAATTCACGGAGACAGGTTCTCTGAGGATTTCTTTGGGGTCATAATGCAGCATCTTCCCTGATGCTCTTATGGAAGACAACTTGCAAAGTTTCCCCATCGCAGCCGGAGAGGTCCACAAAGTGTTCCCAGTGCTATCAGAGTGGCTAAGCAGAGGTCTGCATCTCTGTCACCCTGGGTGGCTTCCTTCCTTGATCACAGAAGACACCCCTGATTCTCTAGGTGGATAGAAATAGCGAAATTCACTACCTCCTTCCCGAAGTAAACTCAGTCTTGAGAAAGAGATCAGGTTTCCAAATCAGACTTAGACCAAATGATAAACAAACCATTCAGAAAGGTCTTGACTTTCAGTTCTAAGAAAATGGAAAGCAACAAACTAACAGAAATCTAAGCAACAGAAAAGCTCAATTGTATGTGTCTTAAAAGAAGCCCTAAGCCCACACTCATTGGTATACAATGGATTGGTTCTGCTCTTTTATTATCTTGTTCACTGGACTTGAAGAAGGGGCAGAAAAGGTAACTGTTTCATGGAGCCTGTGCTTTAAAGGACAGAACTTTGTCACCTTAGGTCTGGGAGAAGCCAGCAGCAGGCTGCATCTATTAACATAACTTGGTTAAAGGAGATTCCTTCCTAGAGGGGCAGCCAGGGGAAAGATGCTTTAACTTTTCATTTTTAATACATTACTGGTTTCCATGGAGACCAAGGTAAAGCTGCTACACAGATTTTTCTCAGAGCAGCCAGAGTGACATCGTTATGCCTCCAGGGTACTCTTCCTGCCTCCTTTTCCATCTACTGCCCTTGTTTCGACTCTCCCAGGGGGCAACAGGCACTTTGCTGCAAGCTGAGAATGCAGACACCACTGGAACAGAGCCAGCTGCCTCATTTGTGGGACCCAGTGCAAAATGAAAATGCAGGCTCCCTGTTCAGACAGGACGGCAAAGGTGCTGTTAAAGGTGCTAAAATAAAAGGCTTTCCCTTTCCTTCCACAGCCTCTCTCTCTCAACTCGTCATGGTGCTTTTTCTTTGCAATTGAATGTTGTTCTAAGTAGAATAAAATTGAAATTTCGAATTAAAAAGGCGATTTTGCTATTCACCTTTGTAGTGTTCATTCTTAGAACGCCAGTTTTATGTGCAATGATAAGAGCATTTAATTAAGGCGGAACCACAGACATTACCCAATCCTATGTCATGGCTCACACATACACAGGTGTCTTGTCTTACGAGGATGGTGGAAATGTTGCACAAAAACAACTCAGCTGTCTCTTTTACACATTTTTTTTGAGACAGAGTTTCACTCTTGTTGCCCAGGTTGGGGTGCAATGGCGTGATATTGGCTCACAGCAACCTCCGCCTCCCAGGTTCAAGCGATTCTCCTGCCTCAGCCTCCCGGGTAGCTGGGATTACAGGAATGCACCACCATGCCCAGCTACTTTTGTACTTTTAGTAGAGATGGGGTTTATCCATATTGGCCATGCTGGTCTTGAACTCCCGACCTCAAATGATCCACCCGCCTGGGCCTCCCAAAGTGCTGAGATTACAGGTGTGAGCTACCCCACCTGGCCTCTTTTCCACCTGTGGATCATGGATCATGCACCTATTCTACCAATGCACTCCCTCTTCAACTTACTGATGGTTAAGGAAGAACTGAAAGGAAAAGGGACAATGGGTTTCTCTACATTCCCTTTCTTTCCATGTCCTCATTTTCAGCATAACTGACTAACACTGGGAAGTAACACAAGCAAGAAAGAATATGACGGGGCTCCCTCATCATGCATGTCGCTTAAAACTCCATTTCCTTTCCATGTTGGAAGGAAATTCTGGTCCAAACAGAAAATGTGGCTTTTTGGGACACTCAGTCATGGACCTTCGCACTGTCAAAACAAAAAAGGAAAATTCAAAAGAAAAAGTTTAAATAGTGGCCTAAGATGGCTTCACTTGGGCCACATGAGTAATAAAACCTAGGCCTACACACTAAAGCTGACCTCTCACCTGTATAACTGAAACCAGCCCATTTTCCATAGAACTGATATTTATGGTTTTTTGAATACATACAGAACTTGACCCTATCCTATAAAGCTTGAAACTTACATTTTCTCATCTAAGCTCCTTTCACAGGAAACTGACCATCAGGCCTTCCAGATAATATCGAAGAACTGAAACGTACCAGCTCACCACATCCAGACGATGAGATGCCAGACCTCACACCTATCATGACGGCCAACCAACTCCCTGCTTCCCATTGACCAACTTCTCTTCCTTATCTCTCCCTAATTCCTGTTTCCCACATGTAGTTACATTCCTTCCTTGTTCTACAAACCCCTAATTTTAGTCAGAAGGGGAAACAGATCTAAGATTTATCTCCATCTTTTGGCTGATGTCACCTGCATTAAAGCCTCTCTTCCCTGGAAATATGGCCAAACACCATGGCTCATGTCTGTCATCTCAACCACCTGAGAGGCCAAGGCAGGAGGATGGTTTGAGCCCAGGAGGACAAGGCTGCAGTGAGCTATGACTGCACCACTGCACTCCAGCCTGGGTGACAGAGTGAGATCCCACTAAAAAAAAAGAAAGAAAGAAAGAAAAGAAGAGAAGAAAGGAGAAGAGAGAAAAAGAAAGAAAGAAAGAGATAAAGAAAAAAGAGAAGGAAGGAAGGAAAGAAAGAGAGAGAGAGAGGAAAGGGGAGGGAGGGAGAAAGGGAGATTCAGTGTCCAGTGACTGACTTTCCATGAGGCAAGCAACCAGAGCTTGGTTGAACCCCTGGCAATCGGCAACATAATTGGAGTTTATTAAATATTTCACTGGCCGGTACTGGTTGTAATCCTGTTTACCAGATATAGAAGAAAGACCAGATAAAATCAATCACCCTCCACCAGACCCTAAAATGCCTGTGCAATCATTAACTTTCTCCCTACCCATCAACTACATAGTTACCTTATCTTTCGTATGTAGCCACTGAGCACCAATCAGAATCACAAGAACACACCTGTGGTTCCACCACCTGCCTTTGGTGCCACACGTGTCCCCTGTAAAAAAATATACTACGTACACTGTACCCCATTTAACCTGCCTCAGGACATAGTCTCAGGTTTACTGAGTCTGTGCTTTCAGATTGAAGTCTTCAAACTTCACTTAGAATTGATCTGTGATTTCTCTGAGTTCTGGTGTGCTATTCGACTTCAGGTGGAAAATATTTACCTTATACTCCCTTTGAGTCTCATGAACCGCCATGCCGCATAAATCAACTGGGGTTCTATGCTGGCACAGTATTGCAATCACTAGATGGTCACACACTGGTGTACAATGGCAGACATGCATATTATGCATCTGACCTTGGTTCATGCTCTATTGCCCCATCGGACTGCACTTACGAAACACATACTCAAAGATAAAATTGTAAGGAATTTCAAGATGGTGTCAGCAGGTCATTAAACCCCTCTGGTAGAGCTCTTCAGAATACCTGGCCTTATTTGACTAGACAGGCCCGTGCAAACAGCCCTGAGTTTGGTGATCCGGGCTGTAATTTTAATTCTTCCCCTTACGCTTTATATCTATTGAAAACTCAGTTTCGTCCTCTGCAATATTAAGGCAGAACATTAGCTCCGAGGTGACCTGATATAAAGACTGTGTTTCTGGACTGATGGCCAACCCAAGCCTTAGAACTGGTTTAAATGGCTCAGCGCAGAGAAGCGGAGGGAGCAATGACCTGTACGCTGTTTAACCAGCTGGACATCAAAGCACTTAACTCACATGCATTTTCTCCCACATCCAACTCCAAGTACAGCTCAGTTTGACAAACTTGCCTGACATGGGAACCCTCTGGGATATTTGTAGGATCCTGAGCCCCTTCTCTCACTCCCTGTTCTCCCAGGATCACATTCAATTGCTCTTGTTATCCTTAGGCAAATTTCAGAAAGCTGGTCTTCTAATTTAAAAACTCTTGCAGTGAGCAATAGAAAATTATTTAAAAGATGCCTGTTTTAACCAAGAACTGACATCTCATTTAACAAAGAGACTGATAATTCAGTTTGGCATTCATAGGACCCCCTTGATCTGTGTGATGTAGATGGAAGACAGGCTCGGGGTGAGGAACCGACATTCCTCATTTCTGCAGTGGCAGAAATGAGAATCGCTTATTAGCAGGACAGTAAGGAGACCACCTGCCTGAAGAGGGAGTTCGAGGTGAAGAAAAACCTTAGACTGCGGTCACAAAGTACGTAGCAAACCATGCTGTCACCCAAACAAGCCTCTGGCATGAGCAGTTTAAAAGCCTGGAAAGGAAAGTTTTAATTTCAGTCAAAACAAATGTCAAGTGACCTTTCTTACAGGTAAACCTGCTACACAATCTAATTGCTCAATTTCTTTTCCCCTCTCCTTGACTCACAGTGCAGGCAAAAGCTGCTCCATCTAAAACCATCAGGTCGATTCAGGCAAAATTTAAGATCTTCAGAGGAGCGAAGTCAGTAAAGTTGGTTGTTTAGTTCCCTTGTCTAAAGACTGAGGTTGATTGACTGAATGTTTCACTATGAAACCAACTGTAGAGACCTCACGCAGATAGAGCTTAAGATTGTTCTTTGCCATCACAGGTAATGCCTCCAGAATACTGAAACCTATTTCTAAGAAATCACTATCAAAAAATGAAAAGCGCAGTGATGGAGTAGAATGCTTTTCCTAACACACACCGCCTGATCAAAGTACAAATGACTTGGAACTTAATCAGCACCTGAAACAAGATCTGTGGCTACCCAGCTTCCCCAGATAATGATGCCATCTGAAGTCACGTCACAGAAACCACTGTAAGAATACTTCTTACCAATTTGGCAATAGAGATGGTGTTTGTTCCCTACACGAAAAAGAGCTATGCTGTCCAAGACCCAAGTGTGTGTGTGTGAGTTAAGAAATGGGTGAGTGGTTGACTGGATGTAGTGGCTCATGCCTGTAATCCCAGCACTTTGGGAGGTCTAGGTGGGTGGATCACAAGATCAGGAGTTTGAGACCAGCCTGGCCAACATGGTTAAACCTTGTCTCTACTAAAAATACAAAAATGAGCTGGGTGTGGTGGTGGGTGCCTGTAACCCCAGCTACTCAGGAGGCTAAGGCAGGAGAATCACTTGAACCCGGGAGGCAGCGGTTGCAGTGAGCTGTGATCAAGCCATTGCACTCCAGCTTGGGCAACAAGAGCGAGACTCCCTCTCAAACAAAAAAAAGAAAAGAAAAGAAAAGAAAGGAAATGGGTGGGTGGGTCATTTTTAAAAATTGCAGAGAAGAAGGGAGAAAAAAGACTCCCTGAGCAAACTTTTATGTGTGCGTCGTGAGGATAAAACTCAAAGATAAAATTCACCTGCTGAAATTCCAATTGTTATTATTAGCATAGCTTCACCTTTTACATAGAATGATAACTCCTTTTGCACCTTCGTGTTTTTTCCTAGAGAAAATTAGTGGTTTGCTGTCAGAATTACAGCTGGGGCAGTTTTGGTCATTCACGCCATAAGGTTTGACCTTCATTCACCTACATACTGACTAAAAGCTGAAATTTATGGGAAGCAGAAACTCACAATAAAAAGAGCAGCTTATTTTTATAGCTTGGCTTTATTATATTCCCCAAAGAATGAAAGTTATTATCTCATTAAATTTCTGCAATTTGGTTTTAGTATTAAATATTAAATAAATATTATGAATTTACAAATACTGACTTTGGAAGAAACTTGCACAGCCTCAGACTCCGCTTATATTCAAATCTGCTGATTTTGCTATGAGTTTGTTCTTTTGGAGAATAATGTTACATGACTGCATTTATTCTATTTCTGGGCTTGTAGTAGAAGCTTAAATCCTTAAAATGATTAAAGTTTAAAGTGCCCTGCCAACAGCTGTAGGATGACTTCACCCACTCAATGCTTGAATTTCACCTCAAGTTCTAATACAATTTCCTGTCCCTGCCACTGCTCTTTTGACAATAGGGGTGGGCTCAATGTTTTAACAAATAAATATTAAGCACCTCTTATGTGGCAGGTGTCATTTTTAAATGCTAAATCCTTTAAATAAAAGGATAAATTAAAGTCTGTTTCATTCAGTGAAGAGAAATGAAATAAACGAGCAAAAAAAATTTCAGATAGTCACAAATGCTATGATGAAAGTAATACAGCATGATACCTGCGGTGATTCCCAGACATGTTCATATGATCATAGGCATCAAACATGATAGTGGGCGAGGCGCGGTGGCTCACATCTGTAATCCCAGCACTTTGGGAGGCCAAGGAGGTGGTGGATCACCTGAGGTCAGGAGTTCGAGACCAGCCTGACCAATATGGTGAAACCCCATCTCTACTAAAAATACAAAAATTAGGTGGGTGTGGTAGTGTCTGCCTGTAATCTCAGCTACTGGAGAGGCTGAAGCAAGAGAATTGCTTGAACCCAGGAGGCGGTGGTTGCAGTGAGCTGAGATAGTGCCATTGCACTCCAGCCTGGGCTGGCTCTGCAGAGTGCTGGAGTGAAAACATAGCTGTGGGTAGGAGCTACCCCAGGCCTTCCCTAGGGTGGAGAGGTCACTATGGCAGCATCCTTTTTTCCCGCCAACACCACACTGATGTACCAAGGTGTGTTGGCCGGAGAGCTCGGCTACAGTAGTAGCTAAGGTGAGGGAGGGGGCGCTCTGTTAGATAGAACTGTCAAGAAATTCTTTTCTGAGGAGGTGACACTTAAGCTGAGACCCAAATGATTGTTACAAGGATTAACAGGATCACATGCCTGCTGCAGAGTATCAGACCAATTACATTGAGACAGAGGAGTTTGCAGCAGAGAGAGAGTTTAATGCTTACAAGGCAGCCAAGAGAGGAGAAGGGAGGGAACCCTCAAACTTATCTCCCTAAGGATTTCTGGGCTGGGATTTTTAAGAGAATTACAGAAGGCAAAGGGCTGGAGATTTGGGTTCATCAATTGGTTGGGGTTAGGCAGATAAAACCATCAGGATGTGGAAACTGCATTCTTTGGTGAGTTCAATTCTCCTGGGGTCCTTCTGACCAGCTGCCATCAATAGTGTCGCTGGTATGCAGAACCTGAAAGAATACCTCAAAGGGAAAACTTAACATTTTATACTGTTCAAAATGTTACCTATAGACCATTTAAGGGGAACTACAATCTAGAGTCTACATAATTCTAGGGCAAAAGGCACCAGACTGCTCTGAGGAAGCATTTCGGAGAGCAAGCTGGCCTCGTGATGAATGCCGAGTGTGCTGCGTGCTGGGTTTATGTTCATTCCCTCTGCTCCCTGCCCGCCGCTTCCCTGATTAATTAAAGATACAGGGATGGTTTCACAGCGAGAAGATGCCTGTGATATGTGGGTCTAGGGGAGGAGCACCCCAGCAAAGGAAAGATCACATGCAAAAGACCCAAGGCAGGGAAGTGCTTGGCATGTTTGGGAAAAGCAAGAGGCAGAATGGAAGGTGAAGAAGGGGAGAGAGAGCCATAGGCCCACTCACCCAGGGACCTATAAGCCTTGCAAGGACACAGGCTTGATCAGGACTGCAACGGGGAGCTGCTGGAAGGTTTTCGTCAGGAGACTGACAGGATCTGATTTGTGTTTTAAAGAGCCACTCTGGCTGCTTGCTGTGTGGAGATGATTCAGAAGCACAGAAGTGGAAGCTGGGAGAGCAGTTCGAGAAACAGAATACTCCAGGCAGATTCCCTGGCTTTTCACCCTGCCTTTGCTACACAACTTACCTATGGAGCTGGATCTATGATTTACAATCTATAGAATGGAGACGACGATTGATTTAAATGTCCAAGAGACACTGTTAGAATCAGATGAAATGATTGAAAAATGCAGAATGTTTTATGCCACCCATTTCTAATGTCACCTCCCTAAACTGCCCAAGAGCACCACACCCACATTACTGCTTGCTGTACACCCTTCCAGCTCCCTACCCGCTAATTCTTTTGGAGCTGCCATGATGTAGTGTAACAGAAAACATAGGTTATGGTATATAGTTTAGTGCTATAAATACATAACCACAAAACATAGTCCCAATTTGCATTGCTTGAAATACGTTTCTATTCAGAAGACGAGTATTTGGTGATCTGTTCTCCATATAAAAACTGGATGACGCAGAACACCATTCTAGAAAACACACACACATACACACACACACATACGTACATACACATACACACACATACACATACACACACATACACACATACACACACATACATACGTACACACACATATACACACATATACATACACATATACACATATACATACACACACACATATATACATACACATACATACACATATACATACACATACACACATACACACATATACACATACACACACATACACATACACACACATATACACACATACATACACATACACATACACACACATATACACACGTACACACACACATACACATACACACACATATACACACGTACACACACACATACACATATACATACACACACATACACATATACATACACACATACACACACATATACATACACATACACATATACATACACACACATACACACATATACATACACATACACATATACACATATACATACACACATACACATATACATACACATACACATACATACACATACACACACATACACATATACATACATGCATACACACATATACACATACACACATACACATATACATACACACACACATGCACAGACACATATACACACACACAAAAATTGCATACACACATTAATACATGCAGAACTTTTTTAGAGACCAGCGAAGAGAACATTTCAATTAAGAATTCAGATGAGGCCGGGCGCGGTGGCTCACGCCTGTAATCCCAGCACTTTGGGAGGCTGAGGCGGGTGGATCACAAGGTCAAGAGATCCAGACCATCCTGGTCGACATTGTGAAACCCCATCTCTACTAAAAACACAAAAATATTAGCTGGGCGTGGTGGCGCGTGCCTGTAATCCCAGCTACTCGGGAGGCTGAGGCAGGAGAATTGCCTGAACCCAGGAGGCGGAGGTTGCAGTGAGCGGAGATCGCGCCATTGCACTCCAGCCTGGGTAACAAGAGCGAAACTCCGTCTCAAAAAAAAAGAATTCAGATGATTGGTCTCTTAACAACCAAACCCACCTGTGTAAAGAAACAATGTGGCAATCAGAAAGACGTTGATCAGGACTTTCCTGCCACTAAACCAACCTCAAGGTTCACTCACCTCAAATTCATTCATTCAGCCAATGTTAAGTCAGTGCTCATTTTGTTCAGTCTCCCCCTTTAACTCCCATAGCACCCTGTGAGTAATTACCATTTCCTCTATTTGACACACGAAAAAACTAAGGCTTCGAGGAGAAATGACTTAGAAGAGTAGGTACTAGTTGGTGGTGGCACCGAGCGTACCCAAAGCTCGACTCCAGCGTGCAGCTGCTGGGCTCAGAGAACATCACTCCGAAAGGAAGCCCTGAGAAGCCGCCTCAGAAGCAAACGTTTTCCTCTGACCTTCTCCTAACTTCCTGTTTCTGGCCCCTGCAGCTTCCCCAGAGTTAGCTGTAGAAACTAGAATCCCTCTTCCCCAAGGCAGGTCACAGAAACCAGAACCCCTTTTCTCCAAAGCCAGCCACAAAACCTAAAAATATGACTGTAACTTTTCCTCTGTCATTCTATGTAAAAAACTAGGCCGGGTGCGGTGGCTCACACCTGTAATCCCAGCACTTTGGGAGGCCAAGGTGGGTGGACCATCTGAGGTCAGGAGTTTGTGACCAGCCTGACCAACATGGTGAAACCTCATCTCTACCAAAAATACAAAAAGTATCCGGACGTGGCTGTGGGTGCCTGTAATCCCAGCTACTTGGGAGACTGAGGCAGGAGAATCGCTAGAACCCAGGAGGTGGAGGTTACAGTGAGCCAAGATTGTGCCACTGCACTCCAGCCTGGGTGACAGAGCAAGACTCCATCTCAAAAAAAAAAACTGGCCGTGAAGAAATTATCTGACCTACCTTATTTGACTGTAGGTCAAAAGATCCCCATTCCAGAAATAGTCCTGCCCCACACCCAGAAGGAAGGACAAGGGGCCAAGAAGGAAGGAATGCCTACTCAGAGAGGCCCACCCTCTCTCATTCTATCCCAGCATGGAACAGGGTCACATCTAATGCACCCACAGAAAAGCCCCTGTGTTTAATACGTTGCTTTCAGTCCATTTCACCAGCATGTAAGAGCCCATGTGGATAATACATGCTTTCCCCTTAAGTCTCAATTCAAAGACATCATGTCTCAAAATAAATCTAGACAGAAAGGCCTTGCTGAGTTTCCCCACCCAGTCTATCAGCATTAGACCAGCCCCTCTTTATCCAACCATATTTCTACATGGCTGTGCATACATAGTAAACCTAAGCATAAAAATGGACACTGTCCCATTTGTTGGTCTTCATTCTGAAGGTTCCCGTGTATACATATTACATAAATGTGTACGCCTTTTCTCCTTTTAATCTGCCTTTTCCAAGTTGGCTTCTTTTTTGAGACCTTTCAGGGCAGCCTGGCCTCTCCTCATCCCTCTCTGTGGTCTAGACTGTGGGACTATTCACTGCGGCTTCTAACTGCTGCTGGCGAGGGAGGAGGGCAGTGAGAAGAAATGCAAAGCTGCCTTTCAAAACAAAGGACAAATTCAGACCAGACAAAAACCAAGATAAAAGGGTCAGTCTTTGAAAAACATTGTCTATTTCTCCTCCAATGTGCAGAGGGGTAACTGTTAACAAGCTGAAAATGAGGCCGGATACAGCAGCTCACGTCTGTAATCCCAGCACTTTGGGAGGCAGAGGTGGGTGGATCATGAGGTCAGGAGTTTGAAATCAGCCTGGTCAACGTGATGAAACCCCGTCTCTAATAAGATATAAAAACTTAGCCAGGCATGGTGGTGCTCATCTGTAGTCCCAGCTACTCGGGAGGCTGAGGCAGGAGAATCGCTTGAACCCAGGAGGTGGAGGTTGCAGTGAGCCGAGATTGCACCACTGCACTCCAGCCTGGGTGACAGAGCAAGACTCCGTCTTGAAAAAAAGAAAGAAAGAAACTGAAAAAATTGCTCAGCAATAAAGAAAATGTAATTTATATTTTCTGCACTCTCGTTCCAAGTGAGGGGGCATGGGAGCTAGCTTAGCAAAACAATTCTGTACAATTTAGTTGGGAATGGTGGGTGGATATTAACACAACCCTCTCAGGATGGAGAAGAAACTGCTATCCCAACCTCCACCTCCACCTCCTGGTGTGTGACCAGGCTCATGCTGCCCTATCTGGATATCCAGAGTGAGCAGCCCACAGGCACAGAGCCAAATCCAGAAGTAAAGTTCAACTTGATCACAGGAAAAGTCTGGAAATTCACTCACAGGGAGGCCTCAGTGATTTCTTCCTGCCTCAAACATGAGGCCTCAGCAAACCGCCTTTCTCAATGGTCTTTGTGCTCTCGGGACTCAGAGCCTTTAGGAAAATGTCCTGATAGACCCATATAAGAAAGAAGGATTGCTCAGCATTGCTGAGCCTTGAGAAAAACCCTGAGAGCACTCCTCCTATTAACTTTAGAAGATGGCTTTGACCTAGCCTTCTGGTAACCCACAAGCCAGTAACCTATAAGCAAGTTCTGCTGGAGACGCGTGTTCAGGGCAGCAGTTCCAGGACTACACGACACTCAGTCTTCCCCTAACATCTGCCTAACTAGTGCCCTTCTTCTGTCCTTCAGGAAAACAGAGAATAATTTTCCTCTCCTCCTCTCCCCCCACCTCCTCTCTCCTTCCTCATCCCTTCTCCTCCAACTCCCTGTCCTCCCACCCTTCTTTCTCTGTTTTTCCCTCTCTTTCACACACACACACACACACACACACCCCATGGGTGCTGCAAGCCCTTCAATCTGTCCTCCAAATGCAAGACACCTAATTAAATTCCTCCAAAGAAGAGAAAAACAGCAAGCCATCTCCATCAACTTTCTTCACTCCTAGATTGCACATATAGATGTCTTGTAAACCCACATGCCCTCAAAGATGGCATTCATTACTCTGGACCTGCCTGGAGAATGATTTCAGCCTTTTGAAGGCTAGGGCAAGGCTGTCTTCCGAAGTTCACCATACTAACTTCTTGTCTCTGACACACCCTTTATCACTAGTACTTAAAGAGACATTGAAAAGTATAAATAACTGTGAAGATCGGAGAGGTGGATAACTCGGTTTCTTTGCAACAATGTGCTGGCCTGGGGATTAATAGTCTCTGTTTTTTTTCCCAGGTCATTTAAAGAGACACATCTCTTGATGAGAATATGCACCTTTCATATGTCACCTGAGACAATCATGGGAGGCAGTGAGTCCTGAGTATTTGTGTCACTCATGTGGCAAACATTTCTGGATAATGGATACAATGCCTTGCACTCCTGCCCACCGTCTCTTGATCTGTTCCAGCGTAGAACAGGGTCACATCTAACGCACCTACAGAGAAGCCCTTGTGTTTAATGTGTTGCTTTCAGTCAATTTCGTAAGCATGTAAGAGCCCATTTGGATGATACCTGCTTTCCCCTCTACTCTCAGTTCAAAGACACCATTTCTCAAAATAAAGTTTTGATCAGAACAATATGCCTCTAGCCACTTGGACAGTGTTCCTCAGGCCCTTCTACTTACACACACCTCCCACCCTGCTTAGCTGACCCTTCCTTTCATTTAGCCAGTTGTTCCAATAAGCATTTTGTGGGCACATCCTGTGTGGTAAATGTTAAACACATGCTCTGAATGAAGAAACCCCCTAAACAGGCTTTGTGTGAGCAACATGGCTGTTTATTCACCTGGGTACAGGCAGGCTGAGCCTGAAAAGACAGTCAGGGCAGTGCGGTGGGATAGGAGTTGGTTTTATATGTTTGGGGTAGGCAGTGGAAAGTTACAGAAGTCACAGTTTAGGGCAGCTTTTGCAAGCTGGGGAGGGGGTCATAGGATCTGGAGTCACGAGATCGACCAAGGTCAGTTATAAAGTCCAGTAGCCTACAAACCACTGTTCAACGAAATAAGAGAGGACACAAACAGTTGGAGAAACATTCCATGTTCATGGTTAGGAAGAATCAATATCGTGAAAATGGCCATACTGCCCAAAGTAATTTACAGAATCAACGCTATCCCCATCAAGCTACC
>CM052666.1:39574718-39625368 GCA_028533165.1 Leontopithecus rosalia
AAGAACTCAAACAGATTTACAAGAAAAAAGCAAACAAGCCCATCAAAAAATGGGCAAAGCATATTAACAAACACTTTACAGAAGAAGACATATATAAGGCCAACAAACATATGAAAAAATGCTCAGCATCACTGGTCATTAGAGAGATGCAAATCAAAACCACATTGAGATACCATCTCACACCAGTTAGAATGGCATTCATTAAAAAATCTGGAGACAACAGATGCTGGAGAGGATGCAGAGAAATAGGTACACTTTTACACTGCTGGTGGGAGTGTAAATTCGTTCAACCAGTGTGGTGAGTCCTCAAGGACCTAGAAATAGAAATTCCATTTGACCCAGCAATCCCATTACTGGGTATATATCCAAAGGACTATAAATCATTCTACTATAAGGACACATGCACACGAATGTTCATTGCAACACTGTTTACAATAACAAAGACCTGGAACCAACCCAAATGCCCATCAATGATAGAGTGGACTGGGAACATGTGGCACATACTCACCATGGAATAGTATGCAGCAATCAAAAATGATGAGTTCGTGTCCTTTGTAGGGACATGGATGAATCTGGAGAACATCATTCTCAGCAAATTGACACAAGAACAGAAAATGAAACACCATATATACTCACTCATAGGCGGGTGATGAACAATGAGAACACATGGACACAGGGAAGGGAGTACTACACACTGGGGTCTATTGGGGGGAATAGGGGAGGGACAGCGGGGGTGGGAGCAGGGGAGGGATAGCATGGGGAGAAATGCCAAATGTGGGTGAAGGGGAGGAAGGCAGGAAAACACACTACCACGTGTGTACCTATGCAACTATCTTGCATGTTCTGCACATGTACCCCAAAAGTTAAAACACAATAAAAAGAAAAAAAAATAAAGTCCAGTTGCCTTATCAGCTGAGGTGGGAATAAGGAACAATAAAAGAATGTCTCAAAGTTAATTAGGTACTTCAGGGGTTGATCATTCTTTTTCTTTTTGTGGTTTTTCAGTTACTTCAGACTTTCTAGTTCCAGGAGCTCATCTGAGTGTACATGCAGGTCACAGAGTTTACCATGCCATCCATGGTGCAGCCAGTTGGCCTAAAAGACCTTACAGTAAATGCTGGGCACACCCTGGGCCATGAAAATGAATCATCTCTGCCCACCAGAATCCCAGAGCCTCGCTGGGGAGGCAGCTATGAAACTATCACAATAACACTACACCTATGAAAGAAGAAGTTCTCCTAAGATGCCATAGCAACACAGTGATGGAGAAATTTACAACTTGAGTGAGTCAGGAAAGGCCTCTTGAGAAAGTGGTAAGATAAATGGTATTTACTATGGGACTGAGAAAAGCATAGATGTTTACCAGGTAGAAACAGAGAGGACATAAGGAACCAACACTGATCAATAACGAAGGGGTCAGGCACTCACCTTGAAGTTCCAGCATCAAAGGAAGCCTCACTCCAAGTCCTTAAGATGCTTGGCTTAGTGTCTGTACATTGACAATCATGCACCTGCCTTCTCAGGGAACCTGTCCTTTAATTAAGCAGGAAACCAGTAGTTGAAGGAGAGGAATGACTTGTTCACTGTCATCCCATGAGCAGTGCCTCTTGATTTTTGTTCTCCCTGGCTCCATTCCACATAAAATAAACCCTTTCTGAAAGCATTCTGATTCTTCATGTCAAAGCTCCCCTTGCTGAAAGCAAAGCATCCAAATGCCAAACACTTGTGGGAAGCAATACAGAAGAATCATCTCAGCCAGCAATGTGTGTAAGCCATTGCTAACTCTCCTGGCAGTCATCACACTGGCACAGGCAGAAGTAAAATGTAAATGTAATAAATATGGCTCTTTCTTTTTAAAATCACTAGTACGTGTTCAGTAGTAGCCAACTAATATCATTTAGGAAACAACATTAGTTCTATCACTTAGGAAAATGACGGTTGAATATCATTATTCGATAATTTAATAGAATATCCATGGCTAGAGAGTCAAGATCTAGAACAGTCTCAACATTGATTCCATGGAAAACCACCAGGGAAGCTCTTTCTGTAAGAATCCATTCTGCAAGCCAGGCGCGGTGGCTCACACCTGTAATCCCAGCACTTTGGGAGGCCGAGGTGGGTGGATCACCCAAGGTCAGGAGTTCAAGACCAGCATGGCCAATATGGTGAAACCCTGTCTTTACTAAAAATACAAAAATCACCTGGGCATGGTGGCATGTGCCTGTAATCCCAGCTACTTGGGAGGCTGAGGCAGGAGAATTGCTTGAACCCAGGAGGCGGAGGTTGCAATGAGCCAAGATCATGCGACTGCACTCCACTCTGCATTTAGCAAAAAAAAAAAGAGAAGAATCAATGCTGCAAAGCAATGTAAAACCATGTCTGGAGGTGGGGCCTGGGATTCTCCCCAGGTACAGCTGGCCCTCAGGCAAGTAGAGAGCCATGGGTCTTAGAGGACCTGGCCCAGAAGGAAGAAGACCAGCAAGGCCTGCTCATGGGATGACAATGGGCAGACCACCCCTCTCCACTAAGTACTGGTTTGCTGATCTGTAAAATAAGGGGAAATCTGATTGTTTACAAGGTAACTATCTGAGTCACGGAGTTTGGATAGTAACGCTTTATAACTATCAAGAATCCTTTACAGAAAAGGGAATGCTGCCAATAGCAGCCCCTCCAATTGATGTACTGGGTTCTGAGGACATGAAGTGTCAGGTTGATATTTCTAGTACTTGTTTGTCTCAAATGCCTTGGAAGGAAATGGTGCATTCATAAAAATGAGCAATGCAGAGGAGCGTGTTTGTGGAGATGAGACACCAACCTAGATTTTCATGTGTTAATTTCGAGGTGTAGGTAGAAAGGTCCATGAGGCAGTTGAACAGGCCGAATACAGCTGGAGAGAAATTAGGACTAAAAATACGGATGGGATAAATATCTGTGTATCATTTGGGTGAGACTGACACTTGCAACCCATAAATCTGCGGCCTAAATGTCTTCCGAGTCTTCCCGACTTTCCTTCAATCGTTGTAAAATGGCTCCAATTTCCACATGCAGTCCATTTGGGATCAACGGTCCTGGACTTAACTCTCCAGTCATGGGTGGAGCACTCTATCTATTGAATTACTGAATAACATTCAACTAATATTGTATTCTACGGGCAACTCAGTGCTCTCACTAAGATTTCTGTAGGTTCTCAGAAAATTAGGGGTGGGGTGCAGCTTTGTTTTTTGTTTTTTACAACTTTTCCTTCCACTGAATCTTCTATGTCCTTTCTAATTGGTTTGTGTTGGCTCCCCAAAGCCCCACTAACACAATGATCCACGCTTTTATTCAGTGTGGCAGTAACGGCAGAAAATAAAGCCAACACCAGAAACAACTTCACTCCACGGTTGGACATCCCACCCCACCCTAACCTTGGAAAATTTCTCCTTGAATGGATTTCTCTAGTCCTCGTCTGCTAGCTCCCTTTCCCTGCCCGCACAGTCTTCTCTGAGGGCTCACATTCTCTACACGTTTCTGCTTTTGCTTTCAGTCCTACTTCCTGAATTGCCCATGGAATCTCAAATTTCTCCTCCCTTTATCATGCAGATGAAGTCAGTTCTATCTTGTACTTAATGTCACCCAGATAGGCTGTGTCAAGGAGGCTTTTCACTTTTCTGTCCATAAAAAAGTCCCCTCCAGCTGCACCAAGGCATAGTCTTAATAGAAACACCCATTTTGCTGCTTCCACAGATGACAAAAGCAGCCACAGCTATCTCAGAAAAGACATATTATCTTCCTACTACATAAACAGAAGGCTGGAGTATTAACAATTACAATAGCAATCAGTTTTTAAGCATATTCCCTGTGATGAGTCAGAAAAGAATTGCGATATGTCTTATAGGCATTCTACTGTTTAACTCTCACAGCAAATCCATTTTACAGACAGGGGAAATGAAAGCGCGGAGAGATTAGGCAATTTACCCAGGGTGACACGATTGCTTAACAGAGACGGAAAGCCTACCGTGCCGTTCAATGGCTATAGCCTCACCACTACACTGAGTGTGTGCTGCCAAATCTTTAACCACCAGCTCTACAAAGACAAAATCCTTGCTTTGTACAGTGTCAACTCCCACCGTGAAAACACGCCTACCAAGAGCAACTTCAGGTTACCAATGTGACACCACTGAATACAGAGCTGGGAAAAGACAGACAGCAGCACACCTCTATAGAGTAATTCCGGCATACAGATACAATACAGTAGACAACCCAAGAGCATCGATGACATTAAAATGTAGTCAACTCATTAGGAAGTGATGAGCTTGGCCTGACACAGAGGTGCACGTCTGTAATCCCAGCACTTTGGGAGGCCGAGGTGGGCAGATCACCTGAGGTCAGGAGTTCAAGACTAGCCTGGCCAACGTGGTGAAACCCTGTCTCTACTAAAAATACAAAAATTACCTGGGCAGGTTGGTGTATACCTGTAACCCCAGCTACTCAGGAGGCTGAGGCAGGGAGAATTGCTTGAATCCAGGAGGCAGAGACTGCAGTGAGCCGAGATCACGCCACTGCACTCCAGCCTGGGTGAGAGAGCAAGACTGTCTCAAAAATAAAATAAAAATAAATAAAGTGATGAGTTTTATAAATTACTTGCATTTAATATGTAAATATATAAACACTGTAAACATATATAAATAATATATAAACACTGTAAGTTTAAGCAATTTTTTTTTTTTTGGAGATGGAGTCTCTCTCTGTCATGCAGGCTGGAGTGCAATGGTACAATGTCAGCTCACTCCAACCTCTGCTTCCCGGGTTCAAGTGATTCTCCTGCCTCAGACTCCCAAGTAGCTAGGATTATGGGCATCTGCCACCACACCCAGCTAATTTTTTGTATTTTAGTAGAGACGGGGTTTCACCATGTTGCCCAGACTGGTCTCAAACTCCTGATCTTGTGATCCGCCTACCTTGACCTCCCAAAGTGCTGAGATTACAGGCGTGAGCCACTGCACCAGGCAGCAATTTTACATTTTTATAATGGCTGGGTTTCATAACCAACTTCAAAATTTCTGAAAATTTAACAATTGTTTCCAGCAAGCCAATATAAGCCATCTCTAGCACACACACAACTGCTCCTTGAGTGTGCCATAAATATATTCCAGACTTAGAGGAATTAGGGAAGGAAATAATATCAAGACAGAAAGAAAATCAGAAACATGTTCTGTGAAGAGGGCAAAAAAATTTAAGAAGCAGGGTCTGGAGATTGGAAAGGATAAATGTTTTCTTTTTTAATTTTAATTTTTTTTTTTTTTTGAGACGGAGTTTCACTCTTGTTACCCAGGCTGGAGTGCAATGGCATGATCTCAGCTCACCGCAACCTCCGCCTCCTGGGTTCAGGCAATTCTCCTGCCTCAGCCTCCTGAGTAGCTGGGATCACAGGCACGTGCCACCATGTCCAGCTAATTTTTTGTATTTTTAGTAGAGACGGGTTTCACCTTGTTGACCAGGATGGTCTCGATCTGTTGACCTCGTGATCCACCCGCCTCGGCTCCCAAAGTGCTGGGATTATAGGCTTGAGCCACCGCGCCTGGCCAATAAATGTTTTCTTAAACAAAGTGATAGCGTTTGGAGTTTAGATACCTTTGTCATGAGTTTCAGAATTCAGTTCAATAGACAAAATGGTTACGGGCACCATGAGGTTGTTTGTTATTGATCGTCTTAAAGTTATAAACGAAACAGGAGCCTAATGATGTCTTATAAAGACAAAAACCCACGAAATCACGATGAAGGTCAGCACTCTGGATTTAGGAAATAAATGCTGGTTTGCTTTTAAGAGCTTGGTTTTAGGTATTTTTTTTAACTTTAGTTTAGGTTTGGGAGTACATGTGAAAGGTTTGTTACATAGGTAAACACGTGTCATGGGAGTCTGCTGTACAGGTTACTTCATCGGCCAGGTATTCAGCCCAGTACTCACCCGATAGTTACCTTTTCTGGCTCCTCTTCCTCCTCCCACCCTCCCACCTCAAGCAAGCCCCAGTGTCTGTTGTTTCCTTCTTTGTGTTCCTAAGTTCTTATCACTTAGCCCCACTTATAAATGAGAACATGCAATATTTGAGAGCTAGATATCTTAATCAATTCCAAATGTTTTTTAATTTATTATTCATCTTTAAATATTTTCCTATTGGAACAATCATATGAGGATTTCATGCAGACTGAAGATCATTCTCCATGGCTTTTGGCGTCACTCCCATCTGGTGTAGGGATGGAAACAAAGCACTCCACATGCCATTCATGCTATCAAAGATTGGGGAACAGACACCAAGAGAGACTAGTACCATCTATGAACTAAGGACAGGCTTGGAGACATGAGCCCTGGATTCTAGCCTCTGTTTTTTTACTTATTGACTTTTTAATCTGGAGACAAGTAAATTGACCTTTTTCAACTTCAGTTTACATGTCCCCCAAAATACTGATCATCACGACTGGCCTGTCTGGCTACTTAACCGCATGACAGTGATGACAATGGTGACAGAGCCAAAGTCACTTTGAAAAATACTGAACACTCACATAACTTTTGGTCAGGAATTGGGTATAAAATAATAAGCAAGAGAGACAGAATCCCTGCCCCAAGAACGTTCAGTGGATTGGTAAAGCGAAGGGTGTTTTTAGACAAGCACAAGTCTATGTACAATGTATGCATGTCTTTTGTTACTTGCTGTTCAAGAATATTCTTTGGCAAAACCGAAAATTAAAAAATAACCCATGGACTTCCAGAACTCGCAGGATTTTCTACACAGCCTCCTAAAATCCGTTCACTGTGACACCATCATCAGACTACATGAGCTATGTTTATATAATTAAAAGAAACGGACAGAGTTACACTGAGATAACGATTTTCATGATAAAAAAGACCCATCATTAGCACCAGCTTCAAAGCCAAGACAACTTCTCCTTCTTGACAATTTTTTTTTATTTTAAGCAACTAAATAGATGGTTTCATCACAAATAGACAGCATGTAGAAGATAATTATATGGTAAAATGAAGCCAAGATAAATGTCTAAACGTTTTTTTCATCCTTCCTTATATGGCTGTTGTTGGCAACAAGGTTGGTTTTAAGTTGGATCCAGGGTATTTCACCTTGAATGTCTGGCTTTCATTTGCATAACAATAAGTTCTGGCTATTGTACACTCTGTCCAAAAATCTAAAAATCTATTATCGCTGGCTTAATGGCCTGTGTAACCTAATTTAAAATAGGAAAGTGTTCTTCAAGTTCCCTCTCTTCAGTTTGCTGTGAAGTAGGTATTAGCATATCATTGCCTTCTTGCTGTCTTTCATCACTTACCATGTCTCCAGGTGAGTTTGCCACATCATGAGTTCGATTCAGATACTTGCTTAGAACGGCTTAGAAAGACACAAGAGAACACAGTAGACTGTAGATGGGGGGGCAGTTGTTGTGGGCTTTCAGAGGCACAGAAATTTACATTTCAATCTAGGTTTTACATTTTGCTGATGACTCAATGTGACCTTGAGCATGAACACAGACACATCTGACCTTTAGTTGCCTCATCTGTAAAATGGGACTAGTGACTACAGTAGGAAGCTTCCGTGGGGGGCTGCCCTCTCTTCAAACACAGGGGTACGGGTCCTGATGGGCCATGACTGAACCAACTAATCTTTCCACTTATATTAGTCCATTTTCACACTGTTGTAAAGAACTGCCCAAGACTGGGTAATTTATAAAGGAAAGGGTTTAGTTGACTCACAGTTCAGCGTGTCTGGGGCGCCCTCAGGAAACGTAATAATCACGGTGGAAGGTGAAGGGGAAGCAAGGCAGCTTCTTCACAGGGCAGCAGGAAGGAGCATGAATGCAAGATCAACTACCAAACACTCATAAAACCATCAGATCTCATGAGAACTCACCCACTATCATGAGGGCAGCACGGGGGAAACTGTCCCCATGATCCAGTCACCTCCACCTGGTCTCTCCTTTGACACATGGGGATTATGGGGATTATAATTCAAGGTAGATTTCAGTGGGGACGCAAAGCCTAAGCATATCACCACCCATGCCACAACCTGACTCAGCCCAAGGCAACACCTGGCCCAAGATAAGGCAACTCGGTTCTCTTTCCTGGAAATTGGACGTTTGTCCAGCAAGGGAGAAACCTGAGAGTCTTTGGTGCAATAATAATAATAATAATAATAATAATAATAATAATGATGCAAACACAGTTAGGGTTTGTTGTACACCAAACACTGTTCTAATGACACTGTCTTTCTATTAACTCATTTACATCCTCAGAATACATCCATGACTATGTACTAGTAACAGATGCTTCAGGTGAGGAAACTGGGACCAGAAAGTTGGATTGAAGTCACATTCCTGGTAACCTTTTGGGGAGAAGGTGTACAAAGTCCTACCACTCAGGTCCCTGGGGCTGCCCAGGCTCTGACCCTTCCTGAAGCTTGGGGTCCAGCTGTTAGGATTCTATGGGAGACCTCAACGCTCCCTGAAAAAAACTCCTCTGGCAAATGTTGGCCAGAGTCAAGTTGTTTGCAAACATATAAGGTTGCTCGCAAACAAAAATAATAAAATCTTTATGAATGTAATACTAACCATTAGGGCTTTTAGAAACAGTTTAGATAAAGCAGCTAACAAAGGGCCTGCACAGGTACAAGAAAGATTCTAGAAAAATTTCAGCACTGAACCGTCTCAACTATCTGAGGTCCTAGAGGATAGGATAAGCCCCCCCAGATTCAACCCTCAGGATACAGCTGTAATACCGCTAATAATGGTCGTTGTTGAAAGATTGTTCTGTGCTTGGCACTGTGCTGTGGGCTTTGCTTGCATTCTCTCATTCGACTGCTACAAAGTCTCTGTAAGGCAAGTACTTTCCTTCTATTTTATGTGTGGGAAACACAATTCGGGTTTGCTTCGTCACTCGCCTTCCTCACCCCTGGCTGGAAGCAGGGTCTAACTTAGTATAATAACGAGAGATTCGGTGAATGTTCATGTCTGTGAGGACCTGACCAACACCAGCAAGAAAAGTTGGTTTATCTTGCAGATTCTATAATTTACAGAATTGAAAAGCCCTAAGGCCTCTCTGTAGCTCTACAGTAGAAACACTAGTCATCAGGACAGGAGGCACCTGCCAGAGGGAGCTGGGACCCTGAGCTGCAAAGAGTGGACCGAAGAGGAGAAGAGAGGGAGGCAGGGAGAGAAGGGGCTCCCCAGCACTGCTGAAGTCCAGCCTGGGGACGTGATGGGGAAAGAAGGGGAACCAAGTGGATGCAAAGCCAAGATGGTTTCCTATCCAGTCATGAACAAGACCCGTGAGATGCTATGGGCCATGTTAAGGGTCCGTATACAAATGGGGACACTTTAGCCAAGAGATGTTGATGATCTGCTCACGCTCACACAGCCAGAGTTGGTAGAGGCAGAATCGGAACCCAGGCTGATTCCAGAGTCCATGCCCCTAACCCACGATTCCATACCGCACCCTCTTTGGCTCCACAGAACTACAGGCTGCTCTGCATTTCACACACTGGAGCTTCACTGGACCCGAGTTTGTTCACAGCAACCCCCAAAACCTTTTTGAAATCTCTTCAAAGCCATGCTCAAATGCCACCTCTTCCAGACTCTCCAGAGTCAGCACCACTCTCTCTTCCTGATCCCCAAATGTCTGTGCCCTCCCCCAAAATTCATATGTTGCAGTCCTAACCCCCAAATGATGGCATGACGAGGTGGGGCCTTTAGAAGGTAACTAGGTCTTGAGGACAGAGACCTAATGAATGGGATTGGTGTCCTCAAAAGATACCCTGGCTGGGCCCAGTGGCTCACACCTGTAATCCCAGCATGTTGGGAGGCTGAGGCGGGTGGATTACCTGAGGTTAGGAGTTCGAGACTAGCCTGACCAACATAAAGAAACCCTGTCTCTACTAAAAATACAAAATTAGCCAGGTGTGGTGGCACATGCCTGTAATCCCAGCTACTCAGGAGGCTGAGGCAGAAGAATCACTTAAACCCCAGGAGGTGAAGGTTGCAGGGAGCGGAGATCACGCCATTGCACTCCAGCCTGGGCAACAAGAGCAAAACTTCATCTCAAAAAAAAAAGAAAAAAGAAAGAGACCCAAAAGAAGACCTTCCATCATGTGAGAACACAGAGAGAAGGCATCATCTGTGAACCAGAAACTGAGCCCCCACCGAACACCAAATCTACTGGCACCTTGATCTTGGATTTCCCAGTCTCTAAAAGTGAAAAATAAATGTCTGCTGCTTATAAGCCACCTAGTTTAAGGTACTTTTATTAATTTTCTACTTTTTTTTTTATAAAGACAGAATCTTGCTATGGGCTCAAGGGATCCCCCAGCTCAGCCTCCTGAGCAGCTAGGACTTTGGGTATGCCACCACAGCCAGCTAAGCGTTTTGTTGTTGTTTTGTTTTGTTTTTGAGATGAGTCTTGCTTTGTCGCCCAGGCTGGAGCACAATGGTGCCATCTTGGCTCACTGTGCAACCTCCGCCTCCCAGGTTCAAGCAATTCTCCTGCCTCAGTCTCCACAGTAGCTGGGATTACAGACTTGTGCCACCACCCCCAGCTAATTTTTGTATTTTTAGTAAAGATGGGGTTTCACCATGTTGGACAGGCTAGTTTTGAACTCCTGACCTCGTGATCCACCCACCTCAGCCTCCCAAAGTGGTGGGATTACAGGCGTGAGCCACTGTGCCCAGCCAAGGTATTTTTATTACAGCAGCCCGAACTACCTAAGACATCCCACAGCACTTTGCCTCTCTAAAGCTCACAAAATGAATTCTGGTTGGCATGAGAGCTGGGTGGGTGTGTCCCATCTCCCCTACTAATTGAGATCCTCAAGGGCAGAGGTATTTATACATTTTCTACTTCCCCCCACTCCATCCCACACACACCACCACCAACCACTATCACCACGAGATACCTACTCTGATTTTATTTCTTGAGTGCACTTGGCACCCAAGAAATAGGTGTTAAAGGAGGCAGATATTCAGAGATTTCAACCAACCACAAACACACCACAGGCTCAGAGAAAATGCCAGAGGTCCGTATCTGTTCCTGCTCATCCCTCAAGGCCAGAAGGCCAGCAAGAGTCTTAGAGTCAACTGTTTCTGGAAGCTTCTTCCAAAGACAGTGATATGATATCTTATGAATAAGTTATCTGTTGACTATATGTGAATAGTTCATTTTTTATCTCATTCAAGTGCACACACACAGAGACAAGAAGGAGGCTCCCTCAGTGAAATCCATTAAATTCACCACATTTACTCTGCTAATTTCCCCTGATGCCAATTTGATACAGGAAATGTTTTTCTAACCGTGGGTGCCTCCCAGCTCCAGGTCCCCAGGCTTCAAGCCGTGCCTGGCCTCCCCTGGTGGTGACACAGCCAGCGGTCACCCCTGAGAAGCCACCTCCCATGCAGCTGCTAGATGTCACCACATGCAGCTCCTCAATTTCCACATGCTAAGCATCAGCCCAGGAGCAATCTACCTACTTTGGAAGATGAAATATCTCACAGAAGGAGTGTGGGAGAGGAAAAGGCATTATAAGTAAAGACCATCTTAGAACCCTTAACTCAAACCATCACAGATTACTGTCAATGGGCTGTGAGGATGCAGCCCTTGGGAGAAACTGTTCCACTGAGGCTGATTGAAAAGAAGCTGGGGAGGCAGCCTGACTTCAGCGGGCACCTTTGAGTTGCTGTTAAATTTACATACCCATTTGTAGGCGTAATTGCAAAATAAGAGAGGAGCTAAGAAGAGGCTGGAGCTTTCTCCCTAGTGGTCAGGTCATGCGTTTTTGCTGTTGTTGATTTTGTTTGTTTTTGAGACAAAGTCTCCTCTCACTCTGTTGCCCAGGCTAGAGTGCAGGGGCACGATCTTGGCTCACTGCAACCTCTGCCTCCTGGGTTCAAGTGATTCTCCTGCCTCAGCCTCCCGGGTAGCTGGGATTACGGGCATGTGCCACCACGCCCAGCTAATTTTATTTATTTATTCATTCATTTATTTTTATTTATTAGTATTTTTAGTAAAGACGGGGTTTCGCCATGTTCACCAGGCTGGTCTCAAACTTCTGACCTCAGGTGATCCACCCGCCTCAGCATCACAAAGTGCTGGGATTGCAGGTGTGAGCCACTGTCCCTGGCCAGGTCTTTCATTTTACAAGAGCAAATGACCAGGTGCAAGTTAGGGCTGCCTCTGACAGGCAGATGGGCTCATTCTTCTCACCCTGCAAACCTCCCTAGTTCACAGACTCAACTTAAAATATCTGCTCTTGTGGGAGTTGTTTTCTAAGAGTTGAAGGAAACATTTCTGTGTACAAAGTCTTAAATTGGATCGCATTATTGTGCTTTTCTCCCACTTACTTGACAGCTCTCTCGGCCTTTTATGTGCTTAGTGATTCCAGAAGATGAACTGTCCATTTTTTTTTTTTAGACAGAGTCTTACTCTGTTGCCCAGCTGGAGTGCAATGGTGCCATCCCGACTCACCACAACCTCCACCTCCTGGGTTCAAGTGAGTCTCCTGCCGCAGCCTCCCTAGTAGCTGGGACTGCAGGCACCCGCCACCACACCCAGCTAATTTTTTGTATTCTTAGTAAAGATGAGGTTTCACTGTGTTAGCCTGGATGAGCTCGATATCCTGACCTCATTACCTGCCCCACCTCAGCCTCCCAGAGTGCTGAGATTACAGGCGTGAGCCACTGCACCCCGCCTGAGCTGCCCTTTTCAAGTCAGAAAGGTGTTAACCCATGCTCAGTCCACATTTTTTTTTTTTTTAAGAAACAAGGTCTTACTCTGTTGCCCTGGCTGAAGTGCAGTGGTGCGATCATAGCTCACTGCAGCCTTGAACTTCTGGGCTCACGTGATCATCCCACCTCAGTCTTCCAAGTAGCTAGGACTACAGGCATGGATCACCATGCCTGGTTAATGTTTAGAAAATTTCTTGTAGCAATAGGGTCTCATTATGTTGCCCAGGCTAGAGTGCAGTAATAGGATCATAGCTCACAGCAGCCTCGAATTCCTGGGCTCAAGCAATCCTCCCATCTCTGATGGATCCAGACCTATATTTCATATCTCTTTTGTACTTTATTAAAAAAAATCACCCCAAAGCCCAGTAGCTGGAATTCCACTTCCTTGAAAGAACATTCTTGGAGCCCATCTCAGAATTACCTGTAAACTACCTCCTGGCCAAGCAAGATGGCTCAGGCCTGTAATCCCAGCACTTTGGGAGGCCAAGGCAGGTGAATCACCTGAGGTGATTGGCCAGGCTGGCCAACATGGTGAAACACCATCTCTACTAAAAATACAAAAAAAAAAAAAATTAGCCTGGCATGGTGGTGGACACCTATAATCCCAGCTACTCCAGAGGTTCAGCTAGGAGAATCACTTGAACCTGGGAGGCAGAGTTCACAATGAGCCAAGATTGTGCCATTGCACTGCAGCCTGGGCAGCAGAGCAAGACTCCATCTCAAAAAAAAAAAAAAGAAGAAGAAGAAAATACCTCCCAAACCTAGGATTAGCTGTATGCAGTGGTTCCGAGTAAATGCTCTAAAATATACATTTAATTTTATTGCCTGTCTACCTTGTACCCAGCCCTCTGCTAAGAAGGCGGGCAAACCTCAGTGCAATAATCATGGTCTATGATTCAAGTCGGCCCACAAAGAAGAGCTAAGCTCTAGGTTGTATGGGCTGCAGAATGCAGAAGAGAAAGAGAAATAAATGAAGCCAAGTAATGGGGATGACTAGAGAGAAGACTGAACTTAAGCTGAAACAAGAATGGATAGGCTGTAGATATGCAAAACAGCATGAGGAAAGAACATTCTAGACAAGGGGGTCCTCGAAGGTGGGAATGAGCCCAGTGAGCTCATGCTCCATGAGACCCTAAAGAGAATGTTGCCCCATCATGGGAATAAGCTCTGGAAAAGGAACGAGACTGTGGAGGACCTGGAAAAGATCTTGAAAATGTGCTAGTAACTTATGATTGATACATGGACTTTTTTTTGAGATGGAGTCTTGCTCTGTCACCAGGCTGCAGTACAGTGGTGCGATCTCAGCTCACGGCAACCTCCGCCTCCCAGTTCAAGCGATTCTCCTGCCTCAGCCTCCAAAGTAGCTGGGACTACAGGTGTGTGCCCCCATGCCCAGCTAGTGTTTTGTATTTTAGTAGAGATGGGGTTTCACCATGTTGGCCAGGATGGTCTCGATCTTCTGACCTCATGATCCACCTGCCTCAGCCTCCCAAAGTGCTAA
Organism: Leontopithecus rosalia; assembly: GCA_028533165.1. Taxonomy (NCBI): domain Eukaryota; kingdom Metazoa; phylum Chordata; class Mammalia; order Primates; family Cebidae; genus Leontopithecus; species Leontopithecus rosalia. Next base: position 39,588,973 of record CM052666.1, read on the forward strand.
GATTTTTCAAAGATTCCTCATCTCTCTACGCAAGTAGGTTAGCTCTTTTTACATTTTTTAATATATTTTTTACTTAAATACTGCATGCCTAACTGAAATTTTAGCAAATACATCTTAAGTGTCAGCTGGGCTGGGGCTGGAGAATTGTAGATGAAACTCTTGACCACACCCTCAAAGAGTTCTCATGTGCATAAAGAGGCTCGCATCCACATAATTATAAGTAGTGGTTGTCTCTGTGGTAGAATTTGGGTGACTTCTGCTTTCTTATTTGTAATTTTCTTTTTGTTGTTGTTGTTGTTGTTGTTGAGATGGAGTCTCACTCTGTCACCCAGGCTGGAGTGCAGTGGTACAGTCTCAGCTCACTGCAACCTTCGCCTTCTGGGTTCAAGCGGTTCTTCTGCCTCAGCCTCCTGAGTAGCTGGGATTATAGGCATGTGCCACCACCCCTGGCTAATTTTTTCTATTTTTAGTAGAGACAGAGTTTCACCACGTTGGCCACTCTAGTCTCGAACTCTTGACCTCGTAATCTGCCCACCTTGGCCTCCCAAAGTACTGGGATTATAGGTGTGAGCCACCGCACCGGCCTTATTTGTAATTTTCTAAACTTTTTCCAACTTCCTTCAAAGAGAAAAGATATATTTTTATAAACATGACAGTAACGTCGGCCATGCATGGTGGCTCACACCCATAATCCCAGCACTTTGGGAGGCCGAGGCAGGTGGATCACTTGATGTCAGGAATTCCAGACCAGCCTGGCCAATATGGTGAAACCCTGTCTCTACTAAAGATACAAAAATTAGCCAGGTGTGGTGGCTGGCTATAATCCGAGCTACTTAGGAGGCTGAGACAGGAGAATTATTTGAACTTGGGAGGCAGAGGTTGCAGTGAGCCGAGACCATGCCATTTCACTCCAGCCTGGGCAACACAGCAAGACTCCATCTCAAAATAAATTAATTAATTAAATAAAATAACAATAATGTATATATAAAATACCTGATGTGAGAAGAGGGTAGAGTTAAATAGCCAGGTGCTTAGGGAAAGGGATAATATTTCCCTTGTGTCAAGAAAAAAAACAAAAGCTGAAAAACAAAATCAAACTATTTTTGAGGTAAGATTATTTTTAAATAAATTCATAGAGAAATACTATATAGGATAATTCTGAAATTACAAAAGAAAACACCCGTGGAGATGTTCTAAATACACTAAACCTGCTGTTGGAGACAGTACCCCGGGGACCAGTCATCTGAAGTGTGCAACTGTTTAGGCCTTGGATAAAAAGTCCTCTGAGAAGGTGGCATTTAAAGCCAGGGGCTCAGTGCTAGTTCCCCTTCTTCTCTTAGTATTTCTGGGAGTGCCTGTCTAGAACAGCTTGAACCAGGGCTCTCTTCATTCACGTACTTTTCTACAGTGGTCTGTGAGCAGAGAGCTCTTTAAATCACATCTGCCACAAGGTCAACCAGCAACACCAGTCTCAAAGGTAGAGGCGCTCTTCAGAGAACACCTAATGTTCTCTCAGGTCTGCTGCCTGCTCCCTTCACCATTTCCTCTCACTTGCTCTTCTGCCTGCAAAGATGAGAGGGATCAGGGCTTGGGTTTTAGAGCTGAACTGCTTCAGCTCACTCTGACTCCTCCCTCTGCTGACTCTGACCTGGAGCTACTTATTAACCTCTCTAAGCCTGCTAAGCCACATTTTCACCTTTTGTAAATGGGCATGTGGATGAATGGATGGATGGATGGATAGATAGATGGATGGATATAGAGATAGGTAGCTAACACTTCAGGAGGCTGAGGTGGGTGAATCATTTGAGTTCAGGAGTTCCATACCAGCCTGGCCAACATGGAGAAACCCCATCTTTACTAAAAATACAAAAATTAGCCAGGCGTGGTGGTGCATGCCTGTAATCTTGGGAGCTTCTTGGGAGGCTGAGGCACACGAATGTCTTGAACCCAGGAGGTGGAGGTAGCAGTAAGCTGAGATTGCACCACTGCATTCCAGCCTGGGCAAGAGAGTAAGACTCCATCTCAGAGAGAGAGAGACAGAGAGAGAAAGAAAGAGAGAAAGAGAGAGAGACAGAGAGACAGAGAGAGAGAGAGAGAGAGAGAGAGAGAGAGAGATAGGTAAGTAGAAAGATAATAGATAAAAATTGATCTTCCTAACCAGTTTTCATGCTTCCAATGCTACCCCCCAATCTCATTTTTTAATCAGAATTATACTTTCCCATGCTTTTTAAGAATAAATCATAAGTGGGTTAATAACTCTTTGTTAAGCCCTATGCTATGCAGCTGTTAGACACGCTCACAGGCACATAGCACATTCTGTGTCCTTGTACTTTAACCAGGATACCTGTGCCGCACATGCTCACAGGCATGTCCCAGCTCGCAGCCTGTGCCCCTTCCTTACTTGGACTTCCTTTTTGTTCTCCATTGCTTTTATCTGTTTAGAAAAGTTTTAAGTTGTTAGCCAATTGGGTTTTAGTATAGATTGTGAGGTCTGGCTCCAACCAAAGAAAATCAGACACAGCAGTAAGGACAACCCCAAGTGCATAAGGGATAAATATGTCTGCTTTTCCTTTGTTCAGTGTACTCTCATGGCAAGATGGTGGTACCCTTTTTGCAGGAAGTAAAAATTGCTTTGCTGAGAGACCATTTGTCCCAATACTATTCTTTGTGGCACTGAAAATTTACATATGACACTTTACCATCCTATTTCCCCCATCTGAAAATAACCACCTTCCACTAGTTAAATTAATCCATTATATTTACCTCCATATCTCTGAATAAATCACGACTAGTCCGTTTTTGGCATTATCTATTGACTCGCTGTTGTGAAGAATGAGGGTGTGGCTTTTGTTCTCTGACTACGAACCTCCTAGTTACTCTATCTTCATAATCCACTAATTTTGATTTCATAATCAGTATTTACATCATTATTACTCTGTAAACCAGTGATTTTCAATCTGGCTCAGCAATGCCCTCAAGAGGAAATTTGAGGTGTGCGGCAGCATTTTGGTTTGTCTGAGTATTGGGGTGGGAGGAGAAACTACATCAGTGGTATCTAGTGGGTGAGGGTCAGGGATGCTAGAAATTCTGCAATATGCAGAGCATTGCTGCACAAAAAAATTCCCCAAATACCAGTAAGTCCTCCTAAGAAGCAGTTAACACTATTGACTGCTAATCCCTGCAGTATGCACGGTTACCTTTCTTCCTCAGGCAACTCTTTCTTTTCCGTGGAGTTAACAATTGTCTTGATGTTTTTGTTTTTATCCTCTGGAAGCTTTCATAATCATCTCTTTGTTCCTCAGTATTCCAATATTTCACAATGGATGTTAGTCTGTTTTCACTCACACTTGGGCATTCGGAGAACCCTTTAAATCTGAAGATTTCTGTACTTTAGTTCTGGATTATTTTCTGAAACCATTTCTTGATTTTTTTTTTCTTCTCTTTTCCCTGACTTCTTTAATTCATGTTATTTAAGTTTTGGAATTCCTGGTCTTCAAATTTTCTTTTTTTTGTCTTTAATCTTATTATTTATTTATTTATTTATTTATTTATTTTTTGAGACAGCGTTTGCTCTGTCACCCAGGCTGGAGTTCAGTGGTGCAATCTTGGCTCACTGCAACCTCCACCTCCCAGGTTCAAGCAATTCTCATGTCTCAGCCTCCCAAGTAGCTAGAACTACAGGTGCACACCACCATGAGTGTCTAATTTTTGTATTTTTATCAGGGACAAGGTTTTGCCATGATGGTCAGGCTGATCTTGAACTCCTGGCCTCAAGTGATCTGCTTGCCTCAGCCCCCCAAAGTGCTGGGATTATAGGGGTAAGCTACTGTAGCTGGTCTACTTTTTTTGTTTGCTATATTTCCAGGAAGATTTCTTCAGCTTTTTTCTTCGAATCATTCCACTGAGTTGATTTTTGTTTTGTTGTGTTGTTTTTAATCACAGCTATAGTCGGGGGTTAGGTTCCAAGATTCTTTTGTTTTCTAAATGTTTCTATTTTCTAGCATTCTATCCTTGATTTATAGATGCAATACCTTCTTTTATCTTTTCAGGAAAATTAGTATAAATAATTTTTTGTCTGATTTTACATTTTCTTTTTCTTATAGGGAAATCTCCTCCATGACACTTTGTTCTATTTGTGTGTGCATTTCGTTGGCTTTATTAACTTATAATACAAAAATAGAGCCCAAATGTCTGTGATCCTTGGCAGCCTGTGAATATTTAAGTGAGGTGCACATAACTATAGACCTCCCCACCAGGTGATCTATTCAGACTATTTCCTTGGGAATCCCCGTGTCACATCTGAACTTCTTTTCTTAGACTAGTAGTTTCCCCAGAAAAAGCTTTTCCAATATCCTGTGAGGGTTAAAAGTTTTGCCATCAACTTTCTAAGAATTTATATGCTACGTAAACTTTCATTTGATTATCCTGTTTTTATTCTAATACCTCTTCTCTCACTGTGCCAGGGTAACTCCAGTCTAGAGACCCTCAATTTTCATCCTCTTTGAAGAACAAATCATTCTTCTGAAGGGCACAGGAGGGACAGCCACCAACTACATGGAATGAGGGAATCAATTTGAAAGTCTATTTGCTTCTTAAACTGACCATCAACCAATGCTTCAGCCTTCATCTCGACCTCATTTCCAGAGGCACCTGATCTTGCTGATTCCTGAGCCTTTGCAAGAGCTTTTGGGGGGAAGGTATCTGCAATGTAATCAGATGTTCCCCCGTTTCTTCCATTGTCACCTTATACCTGACAAGCCAGATAATTTCTTATAGCTGACAAATCGGATATGACTCATCCATCTGTTTTTCACCTTCTAAATTAGTGTTGCTATCAAGTCCGCTTTAATTCTCATTGTACTTCTGGGTTTTGCCTTTTTGTTTAAATTTAAATTTTAGTAGTATTGTGGAGAAGCAGAGAGTAACGGAAAAATGGACCCACTGTCATTTTTCAAGTCCTATGATTCAGTCCTTACACAGCAGCCAGAGTGATATTTTAAAAATTCAGATTAGACCCTATTACTACCTAGAACCCAAATTGTCAATGGCTTTTCATTATCATCACAATAAAATTCAAACTGTCTCTGGCTCATAGTTTAGAGAACTCTGCATTACCTGGGCTCTGACGAATCTTTGGCCTCATTTTCTACCCCCTTGCCTCTTTTTCACTAGATTCTACTAGTCACTTTCGCCTTTGCCACTCACACCACACCTGCTCCCACCTTGGAGCCTTTGCATTTACTGTTCTCTCTGTTGGGAAGGTTTTACCCCCAGGTCCTCTGTCAGGCTAATGTTTTTTGTCATCACATCTCAGCGTAAATGTCACCTCCTCATAAAGACTCAGTGACCACCCAATCTAAAAGAGCCATCCAGTCACTTACCACCATGTCATCTTGTTTTCATTCTCTGTTCAGGCTTGTGCATGATTTGATATCATACATGTTCATTTGTTTGTTTGCTGTGTTTATTGTAAGAATGTAAGGTCAGTGAGAGCAGGGGCCTTATTTCTTATTCACTTTATCTTGGTGCCTAGAATAATTCTTGTGTTAGTCAAGGTTTTCAGAGAAACAGAACCAATAATCGTGTGTGTGTGTGTGTATGTGTGTGTGTGCATGTGCGTGCAAAAAGAGAGGAGATTTGTTGTAAGAAATTGGCTCACATGAAGGCTGAGAAGTCCAGACCCAGGAGAGCTAATGGTAATCATTCCAGTCAGAACCTGAGTCAGAAACCAGGAGAAGATTGATACCCCAGCTGGAAGACAATCAGACAGAGAGAGAGTTGTTCTTATTCTTATTCCAGCCTGCTGGTCACTACACTCTGATGGGTGGTGTCAGCCAAAGCATTTTGCATTGTGGGCGCAGTGGGACCCATCCTTGTTGCATGTGCCTGCAGCAGCAGCAGTGGCAGTGTGGTGGGGTGCATGCTCGATGGCTCTGGCAGGGTGCTAGTAGGTGCCAGCGTGCCTGCCTCCATGAGTGCTTCAGCAGCTCCATGTAGGTTTTCAACAGCTTAGAAAAGGCCCATCCACACCAGGGAGAACACTTTCCTTTCCTCAGTCTACCTACTCCGATGGTAATCTCATTACTGGGTACAATGTACATTATTTGAGTGATGGATACCCTAAAATCCCCGATTTCACCACTCTGCAATCTATGCACACAACAAAATTACACTTGAACATCATATACTTATAGACATTTAAAAACAAACCATAAAAAGGCTGAGAATACTCAAAATCAGAACGCCTCTTAAAAAATAAATAAATAAAATAAAAATTAAATTTTAAATTTTTAAATGTTATTTCATCCAGAAACACCCTCAGAGAAACAACACGATTTGGTCAGAATATTGCCTACCCAAATATCTGTGCGCCCTGTGGTCCGGTTGACACATAAAATTAATAATTACACTGCCTGACATTGTTCAGTAAGTGTTTGTTGAAAGAACAAAAAAATAGGTAGAGAGAAAGGGCAAGATGGCCAACTAGACACAGCCAGGGGGAAGAGCTGCCACCAAGAAAATTTCAGGCCACTATCCATGATAAACCCTGATGCAAAAACCCTCAACAAAATACTGGTTAATCAAATCCAACAGCACAACAAAAAGCTTATCTACCATGATCAAGTAGGCTTTATCCCTATGATGCAAGATTGGTTTGACATATACAAATCAATAAATGTGATTCATCTCATATACAAAGACAAGACCACATGATTATTTCAACAGATGAAGAAAAGGCTTTCAATAAAATTCAACACCCTTTTCTGTTAAAATCTCTCAACAAACTAGGTATTGAAGGAACATACCTGAAAATAATAAGAGCTACCTATGACAAACCCACAGCCAACATCATACTAAATGGGCAAAAGCTGAGATCATTCCCCTGGAAATCAAGGATGTACTCTCTCACCACTTCTATTCAACATGGTTTTTGGAAGTCCTGGCCAGAGCAATCAGGCAAGAGAGAGAAATAAAGGACATCCAAATAGGAAGAGAGAAGTCAAAGTATCCCTGTTTGCAGTCAGCATGATCCGATATCTAGAACACCCATTGCCTCAGTCTAAAAGAGCCTTAAGCTGATACACAACTTTAGCAAAGTCTCAGGATACAAAATCAGTGTACAAAAATCACTAGCATTCCTACACACCAAGAATAGTCAAGCCAAGAACCAAACCAGGAACACAATCCCATTTACGATTGCCACCAAAGGATAAAATACCTAGGAATACAGCTAACCAGGGAGGTGAAAGACAAAGAGAGACAAGGAGAACTACAAAACACTGCTCAGGGAAGTCAGAGATGACACGAACAAATGGAAAACATTCCATGCTCAGGGATAGGAAGAATCAATATCAATAGGAAGAATCAATATCTGTGACATTCTTCACAGAACTAGAAAAAACTATTTTAAAATTCATATGAAACCAAAAATAGAACTTCAATAGCCGAGGCAATCCTAAGCAAAAAGAACAAAGCTGGAGGCATCATGCTACTTGACTTCAAACTATATTACAGGGCTACAGTACCCAAAACAACATGGTACTGTCACAAAAACAGACATATAGACCAAAGGAACAGAATAGCAAGTCAAGAAATAAGGTTGCGTATCTTTAATTATCTCATCTTTGACAAAGTTGACAAGATCAAGCAATGGGGAAAGGATTTCCTATTTAATAAATGGTGCTGGAATAACTGGCTAGCCATATGGAGAAGATTGAAACTTGACCCCATCCTTATGCCATATACAAAAATCAACTTAAGATGAATTAAAGACTTAAATGTAAAATCTAAGACTACAAAAACCCTGGAAGACAACCTAGGCAATACCAGAAGGCCATAGGAATGGGCGAAGATTTCATGACCAAGATGCCAAAAGCAATAGTAACAAAAGCAAAAATTGACAAATGGGAGCTAATTAAACTAAAGAGCTTCTGCACAGCAAAGGAAACTATGAAGAGAGTAAACAACCTACAGAACAGGAGAACATTTTTGCAAGCTACACATCTGACAAAGGTCTAATATCCAGCATCGATAAGGCACTTAAATTTTACAAGAGAAAAACAATCCCATTAAAAAGTAGGCAAAGGACATGGACAGACAATTTTCAAAAAAGATATACATGTGGCTAACAAACATATGCAAAAAGCTCAACATCACTGATTATTAGAGAAATGCAAATCAAAACCACACTGAGATACCATCTCACACCAGTCAGAATGTCTATTATTAAAACGTGAAAACATAACAGGTACTGGCAAAGCTGAAGAGGAAAAGGAATGCTTATGAACCGTTGGGGGGAGCGTAAATTAGTTCAACCATTGTGGAAAACAGTGTGGCAGTTCCTCAAAGACCAGAAAACACAATCACCGTTTGACCCAGCCATCTCATCACTGGGTATATATCCAAAGGACTATAAATCATTCCATTATAAAGACACATGCACACATATGTTCATTGCAGCATAATTGGCAATAGCAAAGACACGAAATTAAACTAAACATCAATAGTAGACTAAATAAAGAAAATGTGGTACATATACACCATGGACTACTATGCAGCCATAAAAAATGAGATCATGTCCTTTGCAAGAATATAAATGGAGCTAGAGGCCATTATCCTTAGCAAACTAATGCACGAACAGAAAACCAAATGCCGCATATTCTCACTTATAAGTAGGAGCTAAATGATGAGAATACATGGACACACAGAAGGGAACAAGACACAATGGGGCCTACTGGAGGGTGGAGGATGGGAGGAGGGAGAGGATCAGAAAAAACACTAATGGGTACTAGGATTAACATCTGGGTAATGAAATAATCTATACAACAAACCCCCATAACATGAGTTTACCCCTATAACAAACCTACACACATGCCTATGAACTTAAAATAACATTTTTTTTTTTTTGAAAAAGAAAGGAAGAACACATAAATAAATTCTCTGATTTTAACCATGGTTGACCTGTTCAGGTATACTTGAAAGTGAATGGAGTCTGTCTCCTCGTGCCTCCCTGCACCCTACCCACGCACACGATGCTTCTACCAAGTATCCCCCACCTGCTTGCAACCTTAGCTCTAAACCTCTGCATGGCATCAGGGATAATGCCAGTCTTCTCTCAGCCCCACAACCTCTGCCGTGGCACTGTCATCATGCCATGCTCTTGAGAACATGCTCCAGAACCTGGCTTAGTTGGAGACTGCTGTTTTCAGCTCGGTAATCCCCTGCCCACCCTAGGTATGGCCCACACAAGGGAGAGGAGATGTGGTGGAAGGGTATCGTACCTCTGAATTTCAAAAGGGGCCTTCTGTAGGGATGGAAGGAGATCTTCTGAGAATAGGAGGTTTAGAATGATTGAAAATGCCACCTTCTTGCTCCTGTGGGACTTTTGACAGCCCATCCCCGCAGCCCTTCCTAACTAGCACCATAAGGGTCTCCCTCTGTGACCCACAAGTAGGGGCACTTCTAGGAAAGCCTCTAATTGACAGGGAAACTCTCTCCTGTGATGCTTTCCAAGTGATTTGTCACATATCAGTTCCTTTCTTCTAACATCTGTATATAAAATTCCAATGCCTCAGGCTGTGTGAACGTTGAGCAAAGTACTACCATCGAGTTACAGTAGTGATACAGTAGAATAAATTAAACAGCATCTCCAGCTGCAAGATCATAACTTCGGTTTGGCAGGATACAATCTATCACTGATGCAGTGGTCATTATGTGCTCAGTATTTAATCTGTTAACCCACTGTGGCTAAGGTGGGGCGAATGGAAGGTTCTGGAGTATGGAGAGAACTTCTTGCATGTGGTTAGTTTATCTAAGAAACATGTATTGAAATAATTGGTGACTCAATCATCTTTTCGCACTTTAAATCTGAGTCCAAGATTTACCGTCGGTAAAAAAGCTAAAATTCTAGCATTACGTTTCCTGATGTTGAAATATTCTTTCCTGAAGACCTTTGTATTCACACATGACTGTTCTCTACAGAGAACACCTGTCCTTAAACCTCCTCGGAATAAAGGTCTTTGAGAACCTCCTCCCCTGTGCCTTCTACCTCTAGTAGAACTTTATCCACACCCCAGCCCAGTATTTGCTCCAGTGCTAAAGCACTGAGGTGTCTATTTCCTTGCCCTCCCTGCTAGATGACTAGCTCCTGAGAACCCAGGCTGTGCCTTATTAATTGTAATCTCCCAAATAAATGCTCAAGAATTCATACCCAATGGCTACAGTGAATCCAGGCAATAGCTATAATAAAACTGAGAAGAAACAGATTTCTTGGCAATCCAGAAAGTGGTAGAGACTCTACTATGCTGTTCATTGTTAGCAACAATAAGCAGCTATTAAGCAACTTTCACAGCCATGAGCTAGGCAAAGAATGGAAAATTAAAATAGCAATTGTCAGAAGCCATATGTTATATGAAAAATTGCTTCAGGACATTCACGTGATTATAGGGATGGGAAACACACTTGGGCAGTTGCAATTTCAGTGAAGTTTCCTCCTCTGTCCCAGCCTTCCCAGCAGCAACTCTACACATTTGAACCACAGTGAACAGCCGCACATTTGAAAGGCTTGCAACCATTTTTTTTTTAAGATGGAGTCTCCGTCTCCCAGCTGGAGTGCAGTGGCAGGATCTCAGCTCACCACAACCTCTATCTCCTGGGTTCAAGCAATTCTCAAGCCTCCCAAGTAGCTGGGATTATAGGTGTGAGCCACCACACCCAGCTAATGTTTGTGGTTTTTAGTAGAGACAGGCTTTCATCATGTTGGCCAGGCTGGTCTCGAACTCCTGACCTCAGATGATCCACCCGTCCCAGCCTCCCAAAGTACTGGGATTAGAGGCGTGAGCCCCTGCACCCAGCCACAACCAAAGCTCTCCCCACCTTTCCTCCTTTTCCCTAACCCCCACAACACAAAAACTAATTTAAAGGTATCATCCTGACCTTAGCAACATCAGACGTCATGCAATGACTGCAGAGCACTTTCTGGTTACTGTGCTGCCTATACCCCACTGGATGCAGAGTGAATTCATGTGCAGCCTCTCCCAGATAACTCCTGATTCAGAGCACTCTTTGTTCAGTTGCCAGAAGTAATAATGCTTTTTATTTTACAAATTTAAGAAGTTTCTTCTTTTAGAATCCTCACATTTTACAAGTAAATTGCTGAAGGCCATTTAAAAAGAATGTCCTGTTTTCTCAGCTATTTATTTCCTGCAGCACCTACTTTTTCAGACCTGAAGACTTAATGCCATTCATTTATTAGACATACATCCAATCAAGCTCAAAATCCATGGCAATGCTAAAAAGGCACAATTTACCAGCCCCTACTGTGGACCTGGAGTTTACAAATATATAGAATCTTATCTTGTTAAGGCAGCTGAGGCGTTTCAAAGGAAAGATGGAACTTGATATCTAGTCTGCAGCTGTGAATCCTACCTATAAAGACAGTCTCTCTCCTAGGTTGCAGATAAGATTTTGCCTTGCATTTTGATAAGAAAACAAGACTACCGGACTTGAACATAAGGGTGATGGTGGAGACTCCTACTCAGAAAGTCATCTTCAGCCAAGCATGCCTTCCTAAAGTTAGCCAAGGCCAGGCAGGATGCATTTCCATTTACAAAGAATGGAAGTGGAAACTCAGGGTACAAGAGGGTGCCTGGGAGGAACAGCCAGCTGTCCGCACATGACGACCCACAAGCAGGTGAGAAGTCACAGTCTTCCATCTTGCTGCTTGTTACTGCTCTTCATTACCCATACACAGAAAGCGTGGAAGTCACAGATTCTTTTTTAGGAACTCTGCTATTTGCCTCCTATCAGACTCACCAGAACATTTCAGTTGAGTATGACTAAGCAAGACTTGCTGTTCCTTCCCTCCCTTTAACCTTTACTCACTGGTGCTAACAAATTCAAAAACAGACAAAAGGTGAGCTGGGAAAAGAAAATAGAGGACACACACACACACACACGAAAGAGTTGAAATCTGGTTCCTTGGCCCTTGTAAAAGTTATTCTCTCAATGAGTGCAGATGTCAAATGAATCTAGACTCATTAACTGATTGCACGTTGCTGGCGTCTTCCTTTAGAGAACTCCACTGACACTTTAAACAGTGATGCCCACACATCTGCACAGGATGCCTATTGTCTTCTCTCAAAGAAAGACACCAAAGTAGAAAGATTTCTCTTATAAAACCTAAGACATAGATGGCACATCATAAAATCCTTTGTAATCAAGCAAATCTAAAGTCAACCTGGGCCATCCCGGTGTGAATTTCGTCTTTGACCAAATTTTTCTAACCCACTTAAGAGGAGAATAAGCAGGGGAACCAAGGAGAGCATTCTCTGCCTCCTATATTTACGTGAAATTAGAGCACTAATCTCTTTTACTGATGTTCAGAGAGATCCAAAATACCACAGAAAGCCCAGAAGTAGTTTGTTTGCAGAGAAAGATGTACTTGTGGTGGCTGAGGAGGTGGCGGGGGTAAGAGTTCTCTTTGCAGAATACGCAATTTAAAGGCTAATTTGGTGCTTGATACACAGTGGACAATCACTCAGTAAGTGCTATTGACTGACAAATAACCTGAAAAGCAGCCTGAATGCTCCTGGAATTAATGATTTCTTATCCCTTTCAGCCTGTTTTTATGTTGGCATTTGAAGCATCATCCTAAGGCCTCTGTTTTAAATAAGTCATTTTGAATTCTTCTAGATCTTTAAGGTGCCTTTAAATTTTATGGACCTTAAAGGTTTGGGGTCAGACCTCCAAAGATGATTAATGTGAATGGAGGATCCATGGTTTCTACGATTTTAAATAATCTTTCTTCAAATTGGGTTGACAGTCACTGAGCACACAGAGAACTAAGCCATCTTTCCCCTACTTGCAACTGATGTTCTGGCTGCCCTGGCAAATAGAAGATTCCAGAAAGCACCAGGTGACGCCCATTTCCTCTTCCCATAGGTGCCTCTACCTCCAGTTTTGACCTGTCACTTCTAATTTGTAGGTGTTTTGGGCAGTGTCACCAGAAAAGTGACATTACAGGGACTTCCCCTCTTTTGCATGTTAAGGTGAATTCCATCTTTGTGACCTTCCTTGGATATATGAAAATGGGGTTATAAGTGGCAGGAGGGATGTTAACAGGCACCAAAGTGAGCTGAGTTTATTTACACAGGAAATGGCAGATAATTTGGAGCCAATGTGTATAGACTAAAGACAGAAGATGAGATGGCATGGGAAAAAAAAAAAAAAGCAGAAACAAAAAAATACCCAGGAGCCACCAGGACAGAGTTGGAAAGAGATTTGAAAAGGGAAAAGAGGGCCGAGTTCAGATTAGAGAGGAAAAATCTCCAAGAGTAACTGTTGTGTTCATGAGTTGCTGCAAAAGACAGGCAAGTGGAAAAAAGATTTTAATAAGCTTGCTCCGTATTGAGAATGATCTAGGGAATTATTCATAGTAGTAAAATTGCATTTCAAAAATTGCTGTTAAATGTCAGGTTGCTGTTCTTGTGAATGCCACACTGTGCTAAGCCTAGGCCACCAGGGATCTCAGCTTTATAGGAATTAGAGAGCTTGTCACTGTCACCCAATTCTACTCTACCAGTTGGAAATGTATATAAATGAATCATGTTGTTTCACTTGTCCCAACATTGGTTGATAAGAGGTTCCTCCTTAAAACATAGCTCCACAGAATCTGAGAGCTGGGTAGAACTTCAGAGTAAACTCAAGCAGTCTGAAATGCTCAACCCTAATGAACTGAACTTAAAAAAAGTAAAATCTTTTGTGATGTCTAAAGGTTTTATTGATTAATTTTAGAACTTGGGGTATTCTTTACATAGTTATTTTTATAATGGACTGTTTAAATTCTCAAACTCTCCAGTTACTGATTGATAGTCTTTTTTGATAACAGCTTTATTGAGATATAATTTACTTACGGTACAATTTACCCATAAATGTACATATGGTACATTTATGTACACTAAGTGTACAATTAAGTGGTTTTTAGTGTATTCACAGAGTTGTACAAGCATTACCAGATAGTCTTTTTTGATAACAGCTTTATTGAGATATAATTCACTTATGGTACAATTTACCCATAAATGTACATTTGGTACATTTATGTACACTAAGTGTACAATTAAGTGGTTTTTAGTGTATTCACAGAATTGTACAAGCATTACCACAATTTTAGAATATTTCCGTCACTCCAAAAAGAAACCTCATACTGTTTCACTACTACTACTGAACCTACCACCAGCCTTTTCTATAACCAACCACTCATCTCCCTTGTCTGACAGTTTACCTGTTCTAGACATTCATACAAATGCAGTGATAATTTGCCATCTTTCATGACTAACTTCTTTCACCAAGCATCATGTTTTCAAGATTTATTCACGTTGTAGTATGTATCAGTGATTTTTATGAACCTTTTTTTAGCCACATAGTATTTCATTGTACACATCTACCACATTTCCTTATTCATTCACCAATTGATGGACACTAGGGTTGTTTCAAACTTTTGGCTATTTCAGCTACTATAAATAATGCTGCAATGAACATTTAGATATAAATTTTCATGTGGACATATGTTTTTATTCTTCCTGGATATATACCTGAAACTGGAATTGCAGAGTCATTGAGTAACTCTATATTTAATATTTTGAGGAGCTGTCAGACTGTTTTCCAAAGTGGCTACACCATTTCACATTTCCACCAGCAACATAAAAAGGTTCCAATTTCTCCCTATCCTCACCAACACTTGTTTTTATGTGACTTTTTTTGTTACAGCCATTCTAGTGTATATGAAGTGATTCAATGTGGTCTTGATTTGTATTTCCATGATGTCTAATGGTATCAAGTACCTTTTTACATGCTACTGGCCATTTGTATAAATAACAGAAATGTCTATTCATGTCCTCTGCCAATTTTTTAATTGAGTCAGTTCTGTTTTTATTCTTGAGTGGTATGAGGTTTTTATAGGTGCTAGACAGAACTCCCTTATCAGATATATGACTTTCAAAAATTTGCTCTCATACTGTGGGTGGTCTTTTCAATTTCTTGATAGTGTCCTTTGGAGTATGAAAGCTTTTGATATTGATGAAACCCAATTGATATTTTTTCTTTGACTGCTATTGCTCTATTGGGCCATTGCCAAACTGAAGGTCTTGAAGATTTATCTCCATGTTCTCTTTTAAGAGTTGTATAATTTTAGCTCTTACATCTAGGTCTTTGATACATTTTGAGTTAAGGTTTCTACCTAGTGTAAGGCAAGGGTCCAACTTCATTGTTTCACATGTGGATAGCCAATTGCCCTAGCACCATTTGTTGAAAAGACTTTTCTTTCCTTATTGAACGATCTTGGCACCCTTGTTGAAAATCAGTCAACTACAGATACACTGGTCTAATTTCTGGTTCTACTGAATTGTGGCAATACTCTCTTGATTACTACCATTAGTTTATAAGAAGTGTGAAATCAGGAAGTGTGAGTTCCCCTACTTTGCTCTTTTTCAAGATTATTTTAGCTATTCTGAGTCCCTTGCAGTTCTGAAATTGAGACTCGATATGTCAAGTTCTACAAAGAAGCCAGCTGGAATTGTGTTAAATCTATAGATCAATTTGGAGAGGACTTCCATCTTAACAGTATCCCAGTCTATGGAATTGGGATCTCTTTCAATTTACTGAAATCTTACTCAATTTATTTCAACAATGTTTCATAGTTTCCAGAGCATAGAAGCTTTGCACTTCCTTGTTAAATTTATTCCTAAGAATTTTATTCTTTCTGATGCTATTATAAATGAAATTGTTTTACTTTCCATTTAAGATTGTTTGTTGCAACTGTATAGAAATATAATTAATATTTAGATATTGATATGATATTCTGAAATCTTGATGAACTCATGCATTAGTTTTTCAAGTGTTTTAGAGGATATCTTAAAATGTTCTACATACATAATTAGGTTGTCTGTGACTAGAGATAGTTTTATTTCTTTGTTTCCCATCTGGATGCCATTTATTTTATTTTCTTGATGAATTGCCCTGGCTAGACCCTCCAGCACAATGTTAAATAGAAATGATGAGAACCATATATCCTTGTGGGTTTTTGGGGATGTCCTTTAGCAGGTTGAGGAAGTTCCTTCTATTCCTAATTTGTTGACTGTTTTTTAATCAAGAGAACATGTTGGATTTTGTCAAATACTTTCTCTATGGAGATGATTTTTGGTTTTTGGTTTTTATCATATTGATATGGTGCATTACATTAATTGATTTCCAATGTTAAAGCAACCTGCATCCTTAGGATAAATCCTATTTCTTCATCTGCTTAATTCTTTGTATATGTTGCTGTTTTCTAGTATTTCGTTTGCATGTATATTCACAAGAGATATTAGTCTGTGGTTTTCTTTCCTTTCAATGTCTTTAGTTTGGTATTACAGTGACACAAGACTCATAGAATAAAGTGGGAAATGTTCCCTTCTATTCTGCTTTTTGAAATAGTTTTTGAAGAATTGGTATTTTCTCTTTGAGATGGAGTCTTACTCTGTCGCCCAGCCAGGGTACAGAGGCAAAATCTAGACTCACTGCAACTTTCACCTCCCTGTTGAAGCAATTCTCCTACCTCAGCCTCTTGAGTAGCTGGGATTACAGATGCCTGCCACCACACGCAGCTGATTTTTGTAGTTTTAGTAGAGACAGGGTCTCACCATGTTGGCCAAGCTGATCTTGAACTCTTGACCTCAAATGATCCACCCAACTCGGCCTCCCAAAGTGCTGGGATTACAGGCATGAGCTGCTGCGCACAGCCGATATTAACTCTTCTTTAAGTGTTTGGTAGTAATTCACTCATTTTCTTATTCATAAATATTTTCCCAGGGCCTCCTGGGTACAAGGCACTTTTCTAGACACTAGGGATACTGTAATAAATATGTTCCCACCCTCAGAAGGCTAACATTTTTGCCAATTTTGAGGGTTTTGTTTTGATACCCAAAACGTGAATATTTGGTTTACTTCTGCCCTTCCTCACATTAACTTAAGATTTAATAACAACAAAAGAAGTTTAAGATGAGGACATAAATATTTAGTTTTCTGATTCCCATGGGCTCCATTTAGGATTTAGCACAAAATGAACTCTCTCTCTTACTCTCTCTTTTTCCTCTCCCCATCCCACATAAACTCATTTTCTTTTTCTCTCTGTCTCCCTCTTGCTCTTTCTCTCCCTTCCATATTCTAAGCTCTACCTCCTGATCACAGCCCTGCCTCCCTGCTGACTCTTACTCTTGCAATCTAATACAGAATTTAAAAAAATATGTGAGTACCTTACTAAATTAATCCCTGCTACTGTGTAAACTAGCAAATGTGTCATCTTCCTTAGACTACCAGTCTTTGAGAAGTGATGAGAATTGCAGGTTCTACAGCATAGAGGAGGTATTCGTGGGTGTGCACAGGGTGTCAAGGGCTTTCTTTATCACTGTAATCACAGCATCTTGACAGTTTCTACTAGAGGCATGACTTGTTCTGACCTTGCCTATAAAGTTTTTCCCCAGAGGTTACAGGAATTTGTTTGCATTCAAAACAAGACGTCTGTATATCTGCCAGAGATTCTGGGGATGGCCAGTGCTCCCTGAGATTGCTGAGGCAGAGAAGAACCTTTCAAACCACATCCCCAGCAAAAGAACATTATTTGTCCCCATATAAGATGTAGCAGAGAATTCAACCCAAGACCCCCTTTGACAGGTTGATTTGATTCTCAAGGAGGATTCTTCTAAACAGTCTTATCAGTGTCTGAGAACAGAAGCTTCAGAAGCCAACTCTAAGGAAGAAGTGAATCTCTACAGAAATGACCACTCACTGTTTTAGTGATCACAATCATAGAACCAGTACAATTGCTTCTCTGGCGATACATTCATTCACAGCCTTCAACAAACATTTGGTGACCACTTACCCTATATCCAGAACTGTGTCGAATAATTATGAAGCTAAGTAAGAAGAGGCTCTATTCTCCAAGACTCTAAACTCAGTGGGGAACTCCCAGTCCAGAGTAGTATAGAAGACAAGGTACTTGCTCCCAGTTTAAACTCCTCATGCTACCAGAGGACCTGGACAAGAAAACCTCATGATGCCCTGAGGTTATGAGCTACATTCAAAGTTTCAGTACAATTAAATTAACATCATAATATAAACAGGAACATCCCAGGAATCATCTGCACATCCCAGAATTCCATAATAAAATAAATAAATGTCTACGAGCACCTCTTTGTTCCAGGGACTATGTCAAGCGTAGAACACAACAATGAATAAGACACAATCCTTTCCCTTGGAAGGAATAAATTTAGGTCAATAGCTCAAATAAGAGAGCAACTCTGTCAAAAGTGATAAATTTCTAAAAGAATCAAAGAAAACTATAAACCGAAAGGATTATTGTTACAAAACACACCAAAGCCCTTGTGAGGCACAACTTACTAATTAACAATGTTCCACAAAGACTGAAGGTCCTTGGCAATCTTCAAATGAAGTGTCAAATTACTCTCTTAACTGATCTGCTTTGTTTTGCTTTTGAGACTGAGTCTTGCTCTATGACCCAGGCTGGAGTACAGTGGCAAGATCTCCGCTCACTGCAATCTCTGCCTCCCAGGTTCAAGTGATTCTCCTGCCTCACCCTCCTGAGTAGCTGAGATTACAGGCGTGTGCCACCACACCCGGCTAATTTTTGTATTTTTTTTTTTTGAGACGGAGTTTCACTTTTGTTACCCAGGCTGGAGTGCAATGGCGCGATCTTGGCTCACTGCAACCTCCGCCTCCTGGGTTCAGGCAATTCTCCTGCCTCAGCCTCCTGAGTAGCTGGGATTACAGGCACATGCCACCATGCCCAGCTAATTTTTTTTTTTTGTATTTTTAGTAGAGATGGGGTTTCACCATGTTGACCAGGATGGTCTTGATCTCTTGACCTCGTGATCCACCCGCCTCGGCCTCCCAAAGTGCTGGGATTACAGGCATGAGCCACCGCACCCGGTCTGTATTTTTAATAGAGATGGGTTTTACTATGTTGGCCAGCCTGGTCTCAAACTCCTGACCTCAAGTGATCCACCCACCTCGGCCTCCCAAAGTGCTGAGATTACAGGTGTGAGCCATTGTGCCTGGCTGATCTGTTTCTTTTTTAACAGAAAACATGACTAGAAAGATACCTTTCCTGGATCCCGGTAGCACAAACCATTTAACATCTTTAATGAGGCAGAAAGTGATGTAAAATAAAATCCCCTCTAGGCCAAAATGCATACTTAGCATAGATTTGTGTGGGTTTTTGTTTTTCTGATTTCCACTGTTAGTTCCAAGATTTACCTGGTACCCACTCTGTAGCAATTGTACAGCAGAGCTGAGGGCTTTATAAGAGGAAGGGAAACAGCCCAGAGATGAGGTCCCAGCGTTAGAGCAGGGACTGGGGGTGCTGGGTATGAATCAGCCCTGGATCCTGCTCCAGGAATTTATGGTCCAGGATGGGAGTGAAGACACAGCTACAATACTTTAGGTAGGAAGTGAAGTCCTGATTAAGCCCTGTTAGGGCAGGAAACTAACGAAGGAAGAGATAAGGTATGACCCAAACCATATTTTTCTTTCTTTTTTTTTTGTTTTTTTGTTTTTTGTTTTTTGTTTCGGGTCAGTCTCACTCTGTCACCCAGGCTATAGCATGCAATGGTGCAATTATAACTCACTGGGATCAAGTGATCGTCCCATCTCAGCCTCCTGAGTAGCTAGGACTACAGTGCACCAACATGCCCAGCTATTGTTTACATATTTTGCAGAGACAGGATCTCACTATGTTGCCCAGGCTGGTCTCAAACTCCTAGCCTCAAGCAATCCTCCTGCCTCAGCCTCCCAAAGTACTGGGATTCCAGGCACCAGTCTCGTGCCTGGTCCCCTATGGTTAGCACACGTTTATCCATGTATTCTTATTAGTTGAGAACCCCACCTCCTATGTCAGAAGGCTACATGAAGAAAAGAAGATGCTAAGACACACAAGACAAGCTACCCCAGGGACAGATACACAGGTTCTCAGGGCTGCTGGAAGGGCTGTCCATCTCGGCTCAAGCCAAGCACAAGCTTGACAGAGAAGAACTCAGAAAGGTCAGAAAGGTATGTGGACCAGAAACCATATCCTCTTAAGATGGCAGTTCACCATTTAGGTGAAACTAGAGAGAAAAATATTTCAAATGTACAAAGTGCCACTGTTCACCACCCTTCCTTGCTCAATCCCACACACCCCTCTCCCAGCCACATTGGGATCTTCTGGCTCTGGATGTGACTAGGTTCTTCTTCGAGGTCTCCACATATGCTACATTCTCAAGTGGAATATTCTTTCCCCTTCTCTCCCTTGGGTAATGGCTACTCATTTGTCAGATGTTAATTTCAATGCAACTTTTCAAAGCTCCTTTCTGTGAATCTTCATTCTAAAACAGATGTCTCTGTTGGCCTTTCTCATGGAATCTTACATACATTTGCTTCAGAGCATTTTTCAGTCTGTGGTTATGTATTTGTATTTAGATGTTAATCTGTCCCCACTACTAGACTACCTAAATGAGGGTGAGAATCTCATCTGTTCACTGCTGTATACCCAGTGCCTACCCTATAGTAGGGTGCAAAAAGATACATGATGCTAAATGGATTTCAAGTGTGAGATTTTCATAGGTCAGAGCTAAGGCCAATGGAAAGAAGACTGTACCAACACTATAAATAAGAAATTCTTATGTCCTTATTAGCATCATAATCAACATTATATTTGTAATATAAATTAATTACAATGTATTTTAGTTAGTTTCCTTGCCATGTCAATACGTAATGAGATCTCAGACACCAACAGGGTTTGAGAGGAAGTGAGATGATCCCCTTGATTCTGAAAACAAGAAGGTGTTGGACATTGCCTGTATATCAAGCACTTTGCTAGACGTTGAAGATACAAAAATAAATAAGAGAATACAGATGATCCCAAGAGCTCCTCTTTGGTGATTATTCTTAAAGAAAGAATTTGGGCTAGGAAATCTACAATAATCCAGACAGAAATTTGTTGATCAGATTATAGAAGTCACCTAGCAAACTCCATTGGGACTGACTTACAGACAGGTCCACTGGGATGGTGCAATGAGAACCTGGAAACAGCATCTTCTCAGCTTCCCCATTCCTGCTCCAGCAACAGCACTTTACGTGGCATGAGTTGATAGATGATCTCTGAGTTGAATAAAAGGCATGCATCTGGAACTTGGAGTCCTGGAAGTAGAGATAGCCCCAGATGAAGCAGTTCTGTGAGGAGACCTCAGAGACCCAAGACCCTGGCTGGGGAAGGCAAGGAGTGAAGAGAGGGTTCCAGAAAGAGTGTATTAGTGTGTAGGGGCTGTTGGGGATGTAAGCAACACATTTGTTTTCTCGTGATTCTGGAGGGTAGAAGACTGAGATTGAGGTGTTGGCAGGGTTGGTGTCTTCCGAGACCTCTCTCCATGACTTGCAAAGGATCGCTTTTTCCCTGTGTTTTCATATGGTCTTCCTTCTATGTGTGTTCATGTCCTAATCTCCCTTCTAAAAAGAATACTAGTCACATTAAAATTAATGAGCTCACTTAACTTTAATTACCTCTTTGAATACGGTGTCTCCAAATACAGCTGCATTATGAGGTAATAAGCCCTTGAAAGGGGTTGGGACTTTGACACATAAATTTGCGGAGGAACACAATTTAGCCCATATCGACAAGGAAGTAGTATACTGAAGACAAATTGCACTTATTTCACAATTTTCACTTTAAAATCAACTTAGTCCCCTCTCCTTAGTCTTGTCCATATTAAAATACCACTGCCTGGAAAAGAAATACAAAGAAACCTGCAGCAGCAATGAGCTCACACTTACATTCACCAGGAAGGTGGGACATATTAAGCCAGTAGCTCCCAACACCAGCTCATTAAAAGGTGGTCTTAGAATTCATTTTTTAAAATCTAGATTACTGGGCCCCATCATGTTACCAAAACATCAGGGGTTTGGTCTAGGTCCTGCTGCTTGCCACCTAGAAAGCCAATAAATCACTAATACAATGAGTATTTCTAGAGAAGGCAGCTTTAAATGGGTGCTGCAGCCAAGGAGATGGGAGATGAGTCTCAAATCCATCTCTTTGACTGACTAAAATTAGGTATTTATATAGCAGGGAAGAAATATAACCATGCAGTAAAACAGGAAACAGGGAGGGGTAAGAAAGAGGAGCTGGTCAACAGGAAGCAGGTAGTCAGGCAACCATAATGGGTGAGGGTCTGGCATCTCATTGTCCAGATGCAGTGATCTGGTGATTTTCAGTTCCTTGATATTATCTGAGGGGCTGAATAGTTGGTTTCCTGAGAAAGGAACTCAGATAAGACAAAGGCAACTTTCTCAAGTTTCAAGACTAGGTGGATCAATCCCCATGTTTATTCAAAAGAAAACATAAAAATCAGTTTTATGGGACAACTGGGTTAGTTTCAGTAATAAACTTATGAATTATAAATATCTAGTGAATCCGTATTTCTCTAAATGTCCTTAAATGTTTCTAGTAATTAGTAAGGTTTGAGAACCACTGCTTTTGACTTTCTAGCAAACCTAATAATTGTTTTCATGGAAAAAAAAAAGTGTGTCTTGCCACTTCCATGGCAAGACTCCCCTCACCCATCCCCCACCCCTGCTAAGGAAACTCTGCATATTATAAGTAATATATAAATATTTCAATTGAGCTTCACCAAAAAGTTTGCAAATAAAGTTGAGGCTAAAACTTAAATAATTCACATGCATTCATCCAATCATTTATTAGAGTCATTTAGCTACCAAATATTGGTGAGTACTTGCCACATGCCAGGCTGGATATAGATGCTAGGAATGGTGTGGTGAACACAATGTGGTCCCTGCCTTTGGTCCCACTCTTCTTTGTTTCTGTGCATAAAGTCTCCTGCTTTCAGAGGAGGCAATGAGATTCTTCAGCTTCTGGCTGCTGTCTGAGGTTTAGACTCTTCAAGGTGAGGAACGTATTTGTTGCCAGGTTGGATTGGGGAGCTTTTCCCGAGGATTGTGGCCCCGTTGGAAAGCCAGCCACAAATCATGCTCAGATTGATAGTGCTCTTAACAATAAATGATCTCCTGGTCTTATGCCTCTGACAGTGTTGTCAAGAAGGACATTAATCCTATGCTCCCTTTAATTGCATGCCAGTGTGGCGTACAAGCCAACTGAGAGAATAAAGGTACCTATGCAGCTGGACATGGCAAACTGTTTAAATGACAGCTCTGGCTCAAACAGCTTTTCCACTGTGTGTATGTCTGTGTGTGTGTGTGTGTGTGTGTGTGTGTGTGTGTGCACGTACACATGCATGTGATTCTCACTGGCATTTGTAGATACATTTCCAACTCAGTACTAAGGTAACCATAGGCCTGGCCTGTTGGCCCGAGACTAATAGTAAGGACATGGCATTTAGCTGAGCTTGATTACCCTGCGTGGTTTCCAGCTAGTCAAAGATAACACCAGTGTCCAGACTGCAGCGATCTTTGCTTCTTTCTGAATAATTGGCAAGTTAAATACAATTGTGCCAATAGCCAAGGACACTAAGATATTCTTGATTGTTAAAGACACCAAGCAAGTGTGACGGGGATGATGAAACACAAATTAGCCTCACCTAGGATATGGCTCTTTAGGCCGGCCTTCCTATTGGTTAGTTGGGAAAACGCTGACTGCCTTTGGTTGGAGACCTGTTATCCAGTCCAGCTGGTGCCCACAATGAGGAGATTCTTTGGGACTAAGTAAATGGGACTTGCTCACTCTTATCTTGACCTCATGTTTATTCCTCAGCTCTTCTCTTATCATACAAACTGGGTCCTATTTTTCTAGGACAATATTCCAACCTACATCTGCTTTAGAACCAAATAAGTTTCTCCCGTTCCCTCTCCACTCCTTGCAATAGTTTTTCTTGCCTAATATGCAAACCCCCTTCAATTACATAACTGGACCAAGAAAAATCTACTTAGCCTTAAGCCAATAACTCCAGATGATCAGAAATAAACACCAGAAATGCTAAGGTCTGTTCTTGTGTTGGCCAAGAGCTCTTTATTTTTGCATGCTCAATAGAGCAGAGAAAAATCAATTACAGGCTGGAAGAATGTGAGTGTGACTATAGCTCATTGATGATCAGCTACTACTGTGCTCTCAGTAAAAGGGTGGGTCTCTTCTCTCTGACCCTAATTTGATTCAAATACTTTTATGCTCCAGTTCAGCTATTTGAATGAATGTCAGCTCCCATAAATGGGGAGAGAATTGAGGCCTTGAGATAGACTGGAATATTCAACTCTCAACTTACCCCAGCAAGTTCTAACAATACTGTACCATTAGGCATAAGCCATTTTTAATTCCCACTTATTCTCAGCAGAACCTGACTCTCAACAGTAAATTACAGGAACAAAGAGCCATGCTCTTGAGGTAGGACATGGGAGATTAGTAAGAAGTCAAGGGCATAAAGACTAGTTACATTTATTTATTTTTAATGTAAATGCTCCTTTTATTATCAGATTTGGGGCTCAGGAGAATAAGGAGGTCAAAGAGGTATGGAGAATACACGTAGCTGAGATTATATAATACCATTCCAACAAAGTAATAAAAGTGCCATAAACTCCCTGCCATTTAATATCCTAAAGGACCGCTAGCAATCTCAAGGACTAAACAGCTTAGGAAATTTCCTTTAGAGATAAAAAAGCATGTCCTCAATCAAAGGGCTGTAGACTCGGTCACTCATTCACATTTTATGATGACACAGGATGGTTTGCTAACAAATCAAGAAAACAAACCATATCCACAAGTGCCAGCTACAAGGCAAAACTGGGAAAACACAACTACCTATATTGGTCATTTCAAATGAAATAAAAGCTCTCTGATTAAGGTTTGGAGATTTTTTTTTCCTTGTTTTCATCACAAAGAAAAGAGACATGGAAAAAAGAGAAGAAAGGCAAATCCCACTGCTCTTTGAAAGGCAGATGACAAGGCCCACAGGATCATATTTTTCTTGGATATGTACATTTTTATACAATTAAACATTCCTGGATGTGGGCTCTGTTAAGAAATTTATTCAACAACCTAATCGCTAGCCAGAAACCATAGAGTGAATGCTGAAGAAGCTGACCCACATATTTTCAAGGTATCTTTAAAATAAATCTTTTTAAAGATGCTCAGTTCTTTTGGTGATTCACCTAGCCTGTCAATGGTCCAATTTCTCTGTCTAATGTCTTTTTTCCATGAACAGTTTCTCAGCAGTGGTCAGGTGAGTAGCACTCACCACTCAATGCTCTACGTTGATTTAGGACAGAGAAAGTCACAAGAGAATGTTAGTACCACCCCTCAACCAGAACAAGTGATAAGGTCTTCAAAACAATATTTTTCAGTTTGTCAGAGAGCTGAGATTATAAAGCAACCTACTGAATTAAACTCATGCCCCTCCAAAGAGAGAAACATACAACTTTTTCGTTCCCAACTTGTAGGCCAAAAGTGGACATAGTCTCCAAAGGGGGAACAATCTGACAGGTTTTGTCAACATTTCAAAACTTCTGGTCAAGCTAAACCAATTTAAAAATACCTATTAGATGGCCAAGAACAATAGTTCATTCCTGTAATTCCAGCACTTTGGAAAGCTAAGGTGGAAGAATTACTGGAGGCCAGGAGTTTGAGAACACAACCTGGGCAAGTTAGCAGATTTGTTTCTATAAAAAATAGAAAAACTGCCAGGTGTGGTGATGTGTGCCTATAGTCCCAGCTCTCAGAAGGCTGAGGCAACAGGATCCCTCAAGTCTAGGAGTTTGAGGTTACAGTGAACTATGATTGTGCCACTGCACTCCAGCCTTGGTGACAGAGACCTTGTCTCTAAAAAAAAAAAAAAAAAAAAAATTCAGCCCTATAAGTCACTTACTAATTATTCATAATTAATAAATACTAGTGTTTTGCATGTTATATGCTAAACTTTATATGATACCTACTAACTCTTGAATCAAATACTGCCATTGAAAAACTTTTCATAGATAAATAAGTCAAAGCTTAGCAAAAGTGAAATAATTTTCTCATAAACGATTTTACAAAGCCTTTAGTCCAGACCAGGCTACTCTTCCACTGCTGTTCATGATCAGAATGAAAATCATGAGATGCTTACATTGCTAAAATTTTCTGAATAACTGAGGAAGATTTTAAGTCCCAAGGAATCATTGTGACATTCCCAGGGAAACACAGAACCCTGAGGTATGAAAATATATGCATGCTTTCAATTTAACTGTCCCAAATCATCTGAACTGATTTTAAGCCAGACAAATATCACTATAGAATGGAAGTTTATGGGTTTAAAAAGAAGTAAACAGCCAGGAATTCCAGCACTTTGGGAGGTTAAGGCAGGTGGATCACAAGGTCAGGAGATAGAGACCATCCTCGCTAACATGATAAAATCCTGTCTCTATTAAAAATACAAAAAGTAGCTGGGCATGTTGGCACACACATTTAGTCCCAGCTACTCAGGAGGCTGAGGCAGGAGAATCACTTGAACCCAGGAGGCAGAGATTGCAGTAAGCCAAGATTGTACCACTGCACTCCAGCCTGGGCAACAGTGCAAGATTCTGTCTCAAAAAATAATAAAACAAATAGATGAGTAAACAAACAAACAAACAAAGAAACTGACTCCTCTGGCCTTAAAACTTGAGAAACTTACATTTGTCTTACCCGAGTTTCTTTCTTAGGAAACCTACCAGCAGGCCTCCCAGATAGTATCAAAGAACGTTTTATTATTAAATAAGTTTTATTATTAGATCAATGCATCTGGAAAATGAGACACCAGACCCCTCTCTAATTCCTGTCACCTACACATAGTTCCTGTTGACCAAATCCTCTTCCTTACCCCTCTCTAATTCTGTTCTCCCACGTGTAGTTAAACTCCTTCCCTGCTGTGTAAACACCTAATTTTAGTCAGTTGGAGAGATGGATTTGAGACTGACTTCCCATCTTTTTGGCTACAGCAACCAGTTAAAGCCTTTTTCCTTGGCAATACTCACTGTCTCGGTGATTGGCTTATTATTTTAATCTATTTATTTATTTATTTATTTATTTATTTATTTATTTATTTATTTTGAGGCTGGGCTATAAGACTGGCTGATTTTTATATTTTTGGCAGAGACAGGGTTTCACCATGTTGCTCAGGCTGGTCTTGAACCCCTGGGCTCAAGCAATTCACCTGCCTCAGCCACCCAAAGTGCTGGGATTAAAGGTGTGATCCACTGCAATCGGCCTCAATGATTGGCTTTCTGTGTAAAGAGCAATAGGACCTAGATCAAACCCCTGACATTTTGGTAGCAGTTATTTAAATTCTCAAAGGAATTGTGCAGGGATATTGAAGATACGTAAAGACTAAATGTTGCTTGAAATAAGTATTTAGAGGCCTAAGCCCCTCATTGCATAATCATTCTTGACTTTTTTTCCCTTAGGTGGCATATCTATGAAATTATTATAAAAGATATTATAACAGTTGTTAGAATTTAAAATGTAAATATTCATTCCAACCATGCTTTGTTCGGGAATATTACAATGATTTAAAAATAGAATAATCTACATCGTGAACCATATTTAGCACATTACTTATAAAAGTTTAATATTTAGAATCCCGCCCAATTTCTATTCAACACACTAGACTAAGGTGTTATCACTTGCACTTCTCATTTAAACAAGCTGTAAGAAAGGCCATTCAAAAGGGAAAACATATTTCCAAACATACATAACAAGAGTATTCTGTGTTTTGGCCAGCCACGGTGGCTCACGCCTGTAATCCCAGCACTTTGGGAGGCCGAGGCAGGTGGATCACCTGAGGTTAGGAGTCCAAGACCAGCCTGGCCAACATGGTGAAACACTGTCTCTACTAAAAATACAAAAATCAGCTGGGCGTGGTGGGGCACCCCTGTAATCCCATCTACTCGGGAGGCTGAGGTGGGAGAATTGCTTGAACCCAGGAGGCAGAGGCTGCAGTGAACTGAAATCACACCACTGCACTCCAGCCTGGACAACAGAGCAAGACCCAGTCTCAAAAAACAGACAAACAGAAAAGTATTCTTTGAAATTGTGGTTACTTCGTGGCTATGTATTTCCATTAGCTTCATCACTGCTTCCCATTCTTTGCTGAGAAGCACGGGCTCAGAGTGTGATCACACCAGGCCAATCTGGCTCCACTTTTGTGTAACAATGTTGTAGTTGTTTTTCGGTTGTCACAGAGCACAGATTGAAGGTCGCATAACCTGAGCGTGCCCAGATGAACTAAGTGTGCAACCACAGGGGAAACCTACGAGCACATACTGAGGGGTAGGGACTGAATGAAGACGTGGATACCACATGGTAGGATCCAGGGTCTAAGCAGATCAAGCTCTGGCATCGCCGTACGTCAGACCATACCTCCCAGCATCACCTTATTGCAAGATCCAATCAGATCACATCTCATTACCTTATGCTTATAAGCTAAACCCAAACCCCAGCTCAGGATGACAGATTTGAGCATTTCCTCCTGTCCGCTTGCCAGTCAACTCATGATAAAGCCTTTATTTTCTCAAAAGCTGATGCACTGGTACTGGCATCTTGGGCGGTGAGCCCATTGATTACTCAGTAATGAGAGGACCGACCTAAGAGTTACTCAGAACATGAGCCATCCCTGCTGTGAACTACCTAGGAAGATGATGCTGATGGCAATGATTATGTGGATAGATAATTATTACATAACCACTACGTGGCTGGGTGCAGTGGCTCACGCCTGTAATCCCAGGATTTTGGGAGCCCAAGGCAGGTGGATCACTTGAAGCTAGGAGTTTGAGATCAGCCTAGGAAACATGGCAGAACCCCGTCTGTACAAAAAATACAAAAATTATCCAGGTGCGGTGGCTCACACCTGTAATCCCAGTACTTTGGGAGGCCGAGGCAGGGGGATCACGAGGTCAAGAAATCGAGACCATCCTGGCCAACATGGTAAAACCCTGTCTCTACTTAAAAATATATATATACAAAAATTAGTTGGGTATGGTGGCGCATGCCTGTAGTCCCAGCTACTCAGGAGGCTGAGGTGGGAGAATCACTTGAACCCAGGAGGCAGAGATTGCAGTGAGCCGAGATCGTACTACTGCACTCCAGCCTGGTGATAGAGTGAGAATCCATCTCAAAAAATATAAAATACAAAAATTATCCAAGTTGGTGGCAGGTGCCTATAGTCCCAGCTATTTGGGAGGCTGAGGCACGAGAATCACTAGAACCCAGGAGGCAGAGGTTGCAGTGAGCTGAGATTGCACCACTGCACTCCAGCCTGGGTGATAGAGCAAGACTCTGTCTCAAAAAATAAAAAATAAAAATAAACAAATGAATGAATACTCACTAAGTGCTTTAGGGTAGATTATCTGGTTTAATAGTCATAACCGCTTTCTAAGGAGGATGTTATTATTGTTATTATTCCAACTTTATAGACGAGGAAAAAGCAAAAAGATCTAAAGTGTCTTACCCAGGACCACATAGCTAGAGAGTATTAATTCCTGGAGGCAAACCCAATAATCTGATTCCAAAGCCATGTCCTTGCTCTGTTGTGCCTCTGAGCCAATAGAGCTTACCACGGTCTATAAAATCTCTTGATCTCCTAGTCATAACTTGTTAAACAACATCTTTGGTCTACTGGTTTAAGATTCTGGGTTTCTCACAAATCCCACCCATGGAAATAAATTGTGCTGATATATAAAATGCATTGGAATACCCCTCACTTCTCTGCTATGTCAACACATTAATTAGCAAGTGCTTACTGCACAGTGGTAGTCTTTAGCTGGATGCTAAGGAATGCTCCTACGTCTTTAGCATCTGCTTAGAAATACTCATTTTACTGGGCTAGTCACAGTGGCTCACACCTGTAATCCCAGCACTTCAGGAGGCTGAAGCAGGTAGATCACTTGAGGTTAGGAGTTCAAGAATGGAGTTCTTGCCTGGCCAGTATAGAGAAACCTCGTCTCTACTAAAAACACAAAAATTAGCCAGGCGTGATGGCACATGCCTGTGATCCCAACTACTTGGGAGGCTGATGCAGGAGAATTGCTTGAATCCAGGAGGCAGAGTTTGCAGCCAGCCAAGATTGCATCACTGCACTCCAGCATGGACAAAAGAGCAAGACTCCATCAAAAAGGAAAAAAAAAAAAAGAAATAGTCATTTTATTATTATTCTATGAACTAGAAGTTACTTAGAGATACTTTTGGGAGCAAGTTTGTGTCATCAAAGCAACACTCAGACATTCAACGTTAGAATTTATTTATTTATTTTAAGCTGGAGTCTTGCTCTGTCACCAAGCTGGAGTGCTACAGTGGCCTAATCTCAGCTCACTACAACCTCTGCCTCCTGGGTTCAAGTGATTCTCCTGCCTCAGTCTCCCGAGTAGCTGGGATTACAGGCACGCACTGCCACGTCCAGCTAATTTTTGTATTTTTAGTAAAGACAGGGTTTCACCATGTTGGCCAGGCTGGTCTTGATCTCTTGACTTACCTGCCTTGGTAAATCTCGTGATTTACCTGCCTTGGCCCCCAAAGTGCTGGGATTATAGGCATGAGCCACCACGCCCGGCCCAATGTTAGAATTTTTAAAAACATGACATGCTCTTTTAGAAAAAGTCATGTTCAAACAGTTAACTGATGTCTGACCTCGATTCACACAGCCAACTACCCGAAACTGCCCCACTTTGGATTATTTTCAAGCAAACCCAGATATTAAATCATTTCATGTGTAAATAACTCAGCATATATTAACTCAAGGAAAAAATTCCATAGAACCAGAATATTATTCTTTAAAAATTAATATTAACTTGTTGCTATCAAATATTCAGTTAGCATTCAAATTTCCCTGATTGTGTCCTAATTTTTTTATACTTTGAGTATCATGTTGTTCTTTGTAGTAATTAAAGGTTATCATTTCCCAAACTATCTTCCTTGAGATATTAATTGATATTATACAATTATATTTTTTTTGAGACGGAGTTTCACTCTTGTTGCCCAGGCTGGAGTGCAATGGCACGATCTTGGCTCACCACAACCTTCACCTCCCAGGTTCAAGCAATTCTCCTGCCTCAGCCTCCCGAGTAGCTGGGATTACAGGCATGTGCCACCATGCCGGGCTAATTTTGTATTTTTAATAGAGACAATGTTTCTCCACGTTGGTCAGAATGGTCTTGAACTCCTGACCTCAGCCTCCCAAAGTCCTGGGATTACAGGCATGTGGCCACTGCACCCAGCTGATATTATGTAATTTTAAAAAAACATCTTGTGGGTCAATAAACTTAGAAAACACTGAAATAAGACAGAGTTAAACAGATTTCTCACTGCAGGACTTTGTTAAGCCTTCACTATGTTAACCTACATTGAGACCTTCAACAGAGGGACTTGGTGTGCAACTTTTCCCAAATCAGTTCGAACATAAATGTTTTCTTCTGAAACACACCTTAGAAAACATTGCCATGGGCAAATCACTTGATTTTTGTCTCATTTTCCTTGTTTGTAATTTGATGGGGTTGGTTTCATCCTCCTAGAAACCTTAATGGAGACGTTTCATCTGTACACAGCCTCAATTCTGTTAATTAAAGGATTGTTTCAGAATGATGGTTACAGGGCTAGCATGTGGGTAGAGCAATGGCCACCATATATTCTGCAAATAAAAGTTTACTATATGTTGGATTGATACATGGTTTGAATACATGACTTAGCAAAAATGCAAAATATTTTAAAGAGCACCCTTCTTAGGATGCAGCATATGTGATCAGACTTTTGGATACAATGAAGCTGTTTTTGTTTTGTTTTTTTGAGACAGAGTCTTGCGCTGTCATCCAGGCTGGAGTGCAATGGCGCGATCTCGGCTCACCGCAACCTCCGCCTCCTGGGTTCAAGCAATACTCCTGCCTCAGCCTCCTGAGTAGCTGGGATTACGGGCACTTGCCACCATGCCCGGCTAATTTTTTGTATCTTTAGTAGAGACAGGGTTTCACCATGTTGGCCAGGTTGGTCTCGAACTCCTGACCTCATGATCTACCCGCCTCGGCCTGCCAAAGTGCTGGGATTACAGGCATGAGGCACTGCGCCCATCCTAAAATGAAGCTGTTCTTTACTGGGGAAACAACCCATTCTCGCTGTGTGACAACTTGCATGGTGACTATGGTTTCCAAGAACTGATAGATCACATTGCATGGAATAGAGTTTTTGTATCACCAGGGGCTAGAAGTAAGCAATCGGTAAGCAGTCTGAGAAATATATTTAATTTCAAAAGAAAGAAATGTCTAGGACATTTTATCAGTTTATGGAATAAACAAGGCAAAGCATTTGAAATTAGGAGTCTCTAAGAGGTTTGAGATGAGCCATCTTTGAATGAGAAATGGCCTCATAGACTTACCTAGAAGCACTGATTTTCAGTTTCTCTTCAAGTACATGTTATACATCTAGCACTCACTCCATAATCCTAAAACCAATACTATAGAGAAAAGGGGGCTCAATTTGTGTTTCAAAATGAAAGAAGCTGTTCTGGCAGAGGACAATTATTGCCCAGCTCCTAGCAATGAGGGCCAGGGATAAAGGAAGGCTGAAATAATATATTAGGATTGCCCTCAGTTGGCCCAGGTGACCCTAAAGTTTCTCTAATATCCCCAGGATCATACCCTCCACCAGGGCTGGTCTTTGAAAGTCCCCCTACCTTTTATTCTAAAACAGCCACCATCCCTACCTAATGAGATGGGGCATATCTGCCAAGGACCTTTCCAAAGCGTGTATTTTTTAGGACGATGATATCAGTGCAGTACCCCAGGGGTTATGTGTTGTTTCAGGACTTTACTTAGCTAATTTGCTTTAGCTTGGGCAGAAACAGCAATCAAATCCAAATGAGTGATGCTAATTGGGAGGCTGGTTGATTTCTATTTTCTTTTGCATCAACTGCTCTGGGAGCAAAGTTAGAAAAGTTTGTTTTCGCTGGCAGGCATTGGGAACATGACTGCAATTACCACCCTCTCATTTTCCAAGCTGAGGCTATAAAGAGTGAAGAATATCAATGTCTTCTTCAACTACAGCCACATTTTTTGAATTGCTAGTCTGTGCAAATTTCTCTATTGCCCCTCATTAACGTCCAGGCGCCTGTATTGAGGCCTTAGCACCAGAAACCTGTGAGCACTGGGCTTGGCTGCAGACGTGCAGAGTCAGGCCCTAGACCTTCAGGGGTTTGCAGTCTAACTGGGGAGAGATGGCTAAATTATCATTCATGGAGCATGTGATCTCCTTTCGTTCCAACTTTTTGTTATGAAAAATGTCAACAGTCAAAAAAGCTGCAGAAATACACTGAGCACCCACATACTCATCCCTCCATTAAAAAACTAACAGCTGGCTGGGCGCAGTGGCGCACACCTGTAATTCCAGCACTTTGGGAGACCAAGGCAGGCGGATCATGAGGTCAAGAGATTGAGACCATCCTGGTGAAACATGGGGAAACCCCGTCTCTACTAAAAATACAAAAATTAGCTGGGCGTGATGGCACGTGCCTGTAATCCCAGCTACTCAGGAGGCTGAGGCAGGAGAATTGCTTGAACCTGGAAGGCAGAGGTTGCAGTGAGCCGAGATCACACCACTACACTCCAGCCTGGGTGACAGAGTGAGACTCCACCTCAAAAAAAATGAAAAAAGACAAAGAAAAGAAAAAATAAACTAACAGCTTCCATTACTTGCTTTATCGCTCTGTGTGTGTGTGTGTGTGTGTGTGTGTGTGTGTGTATTTTTGAACAACTTGAAAGTTGCAGAGATGACACTTAAAACCCCTAAATAATTCAGCCACATCTCTTACAAATAAGAACATTCTCCTACTTAACCAGAGTACTACGGTTATATCTAAGAAAATGTTTAACTCCTGAATACCACTTAACATCCCAAGTATATTCAGATATCCTAACTTGTCCCCAAAATGTCTTTTAGTACTGTTTTGTTCTAACCAGGTGCAGTTAAGGTTTACACATTGGATTTGCTTGTCATGTTTCTTTAGTGTCTTTTTTTTTTGAGACAGGGTTTTGCTCTGTTACCCAGGCTGGAGTGCAGAGGCATAATCTTGGCTCACTGCAACTTCTGCCTCCAGGTTCAAGCAATTCTCCTGCCTCAGCCTCCTGAGTAGCTGGGACTACAGGCACCCACCCTCATGCCCAACTAATTTTTCATTTTTTTAGTAGAGATAGGGTTCTGTCATGGTGGCCCGGCTGGTCTCGAACTCCTGACTTCAGCCCCCCAAACTGCTGGGATTACAGGCGTGAGCCACTGCATCCCACCTCCTCAGTATATTTAACTTCAAACAGCCCCCACCACCACTCCTTTTCTGTCAGGACACCGGCGCCCTGACTTTTTGAAGTGCTCAAGCTGGTTCTAGAATGCCCTGCTTTATAGATTTGCTTCATTGCCTCCTCATGGTGTCCGTTAATGTTTTTCTCTGTCAATGTTTCCTATAAACCAGAAATTAGGTCTAACATCTTGATTAACCAGATTAAACACGTTTGACAAGAAAACTTAAGTACGAATATGAGATGGTGCAGCAATTTTAGAAAATAACTTGGAAGCTTCTCAAAATATGCAGCCCAGAGTTACCGCCTGATCCAGCAGTTCTGCTCTGAGGCATACACCCAAGAAAAATGAAAACATGTGTCCCAACAAAAGCTTGTACACAGTGTTCATAGCAACATTATTGATAATAGTCAAAAACTGGAAAACAACTCAAATGTCCATTAAATTATAGATTCTTTTAAATGTGGCATATTCACCACATTCAGTGGCTCATGCCTGCAATCCCAGCACTTTGGGAGGCGAGGAGGGTGGATCACTTGAGATCAGGAGTTTGAG
Source organism: Leontopithecus rosalia (assembly GCA_028533165.1). Classification (NCBI taxonomy): domain Eukaryota; kingdom Metazoa; phylum Chordata; class Mammalia; order Primates; family Cebidae; genus Leontopithecus; species Leontopithecus rosalia. The sequence continues at coordinate 39,623,855 of CM052666.1, forward strand.
ACGAGACTGGCCAACATGGTGAAACCCTGTCTCTACTAAAAATTAAAAAATCAGCTGCATGTGGTGTCACACACCTATAATCCCAGCTACTCGGGAGGCTGAGGCATGAGAATTGCCTAACCCAGGAAGCAAAGGTTGCAGTGAACCAGGATCGGACCACTGCACTCCAGCCTAGGTGAGAGAGCAAGGCTCCGTCTCAAAAAAAAAAAAAAGAAAAAAGATAAAACATGGCATATTCATACAACAGAATATTATACAAGGAATAAAGTGCTGATTGATACTTTAAGGAACCTTGAAAACACCCTGGGTGAAAGAAGCCAGTGACAAAAAAAAATTAATATATGATTCCATTTACATTAAATGTTCATAAAAAGCAAATATGTAGAAAAGGAAGTAGATTTGTGATTACCTAGGGCTGAGGGTGGGAGGAGGGGGATATAGGAATGACTGATCATGGCTCTGGGGCTTCTTTTGGGGGTGATGAAAATGTTCTAGAATTAGATTCTGGTGATGGCCATACAACCCTGTGAATATAAAAAAAAACCTTTGAATTGTATGCTTTAAATGGGCGGATCCTGTGGTGTACAAATTATGCCTCAATAAATCTGTCAGAAGAAAAAGAAAATGTTCATAGTTGCTGCTGTGCATTTTGTACTGCGTCACATCAGGAGGCTCCCAAGTTCACACCACCCCGTTTAATGACGCTTAATCTCTTAGTTGAGATGGTGACCTCGGGTCTCTCCAGAGAAAAGGTCTGCTTTCCATTTGTACATAGCGAGCAATCTGTGGGGCAACAGATTGAAAGCACACAGCCTGCTCCCAGCATCTTCCCACCTCATGTTTTAGCAGACGCTGCTAAGTCTGGTAAGACACTGCTAAGACTCACAATTCTTGCCGAAATCAATCACGTCACCGGGGATTCCAAAACGACCAACAGTTCTTCTTACAGATTCAAAAACTCAGATGGTTTGACAGACTTTCCAGAGTCACCAGGCAAGTTGGTAACCGAACAGGAACAGAAAAGGGAGCCTGGAGCTCGCTTTATACACAGGTGAATTACAGCCTAATTGGCAGTCCTCGTGCTATTGCCTTAGGCTATAATTCACCTGTGTCTAAAGAGAGCTGCTGCTGCTGCACTGAGGGGCAGGAAAGTGCTGAATAGGAGTATTTCAAGGATCTGGAAGCAAAATTATTGCCTTGTAACCTGGAGGAAATCCAGAAAGACTTCCTGGATGAGGTTGGACAGTTACTGTAGGCCTTGAAGGTTAATTAGGAAAACAGAGGAGGGTTCCAGGTGTCGCAGAAACAAAGAATCCCTGCAGGAGCAGCCTTAGCATAGAGGAAAAACACGGTCCGTGAACAGGGGAATTAACAATTGGTTATAACCCAGCACAGGGGAATTAACAATTGGTTATAACCCAGCACAGGGGAATTAACAATTGGTTATAACCCAGCACAGGGGAATTAACAATTGGTTATAACCCAGCACAGGGGAATTAACAATTGGTTATAAC
>CM052666.1:39625468-39674029 GCA_028533165.1 Leontopithecus rosalia
CAGCTCTGCCACTTACTACCATAACCTCTCAGCGCCTTGATTCCTTGGCTATGCAAAGGGGATTGTAGTAACACCAACCTCATGGGGTTTTTATGATAATTAAATGAGTTTGAAAACAGTTCTAGCAACAGTAAGTTATCAAAATGTTGGTTGTCTTTACATTGCGTGAAATATTTGGATGGCAATTTGCAAACAGGAGTGCTGTAGAGGCAGCCAACTGCCTTTCCCTCTGGAAAGATGGCATTGCCCCTGCTCAGTGACCCCACTGGGGACTGCTGCTGCAGGAGGCAAAGTAGGCTTTAGGGAAAGAACTCGGGACTGAAACCAGGATATCTGGGATGCAATCTCACATCGCTGCCAATCACTGAGTGATGCGGAGAGTCCCCTGTCTTTTCTGAGCCTGTCTCTACAGTGTAAAATGGAGAGGTTGGACCAGTATATGTTCAATGACCCTTCTGCCTCTGACCTCTGACATGTGATTCTAAGAGTCTTCAGTGGGTATTTCAGCTCCTGCATCCTGCTCCCGGCTGCTAGGTTATGTAGAGTTGGCTTCTAGAACTCTAAGGCATTGCTTTTTTGAAGTCAAAGTTGTTACATCTCAGAACATCCAACGTTACCCAAGTTTACCTCCATTTATCCATTTATCAAAGGGCGTACATTCTTCCCTCTGTTTGCACAGATTGGTTCTAGAATTTCCACATATTCCAAATTGACCATACTCAAGTCCTAGTCAGCCCTGTGTATAGGAAAGATAGCCCTCTATTTACAGGAGTTTCTTGTCCATGAATACTGTATTTTAGATCCAAGTTTGGTTGAAAAAAATACATTTATAAGTAAACGAATGAAGTTCAATCCCACGTTGTTCAAGAGTCACCTATAGTTTTGACTCACCTGAATTAATCAAGCCCACAGTGAGTTTGTAATTTTTTGTAGTTACTATTATCGAGCCATAAGTAGCTCATTGTGTCAATGTCATAAAAGTTATACTTTCTTTCATTGTTTTCTACTTTTTAGTCTATCTGCACCTTATAAATAAACTTTTAGTCTATCTGTTGGCTAGAAAATAGAATTTGTGGGGAAAAAATGTAAATCTTCAGTTGCACAAAAGTTTCTTTGATGCTCATAGGTTCACAGTATGAAGCACATTTAAATATGTATGTTATATTTATGATTGAGAAATATCAGGTGAAAAACATATTCTGGTGTGTCCTCAACTCAACATTTCATATGTAATACTTTCCTTCTTTGCATTTTCTGAGATCTAGTAGACAGTCAGCAAAGATAACTGATTGACTGATACTATAGCCTACAGGGGAGCAAAAAGGGGCTGAAAACATCTCCAAGCTGACCCTTATTCTGTGATAGCTATTCTGATGAGGCATTCCTTCTTCTCTTCTCTTTTGTACTTAGAGACAGGATCTTGTTTTGCCAGCCGGGATGGAATGTAGTGGCACAATCACGGCTCACTGCAGCCATGAACTCTTTTCCTCCTCTTTATAGGGAATAAAGTTGCTTTTCCTGCTCCTTCCTTTTTGCTTAGAAAAAAAAAAAAAGCAAGCTGTAGATTTTTAGCAGCAGCAACCTGCTCTAAAGTAAGCCATGTTATCTAGGAGAAACAGGAACATTTCAATCAGGGCTAAGATGATTTCCTTAAGGATAAAGGGCCAAATATATCTCAAGTGGAATTTTCCGGGAAAGGAACATTTGTGAATCTAGCTCCCAAGTTAGTCTACGGGCTGATAGACTGAGGAGCCAGGATTCCTAGTTGTATCTTTCCAAACCAGCATGGCCGCTTTGGTTGGTTTCAACATGGCATAAATAAATCCAAGAGTAATCGCAGTGTTAGAGGTGACGTTGACCGCCTCCACAACAACAAAATTAACCCCAAAATGTGGAAAGGTTCTCAGCATAATACAAGTTTATTTCTCACCAACCTAAAGCCCAAAGCACGTGTTCTTGATCAGTAGGAGGCGCTCATCTGAGTCAGGGACCCAGCCCCTTCCTTTTTGTGACAGACACATGGCTGCCCATCTGCTGTCTTTGTCCATTTGGAGACGGAGAAAGCACACAAAGAATGGCAAGGCAGAGAGTCTGTGGGCCAGGCCGTGAAGTCGCAGGCATCACTTCTCAGATTTTATTGTCTAAACCTCAGTCACGTGGCCTCCTTACCACAAAGATCACTGGTAAGCACAGGAAGAAGGAAAGACAGATGCTTGAACACTTAGCCTGTCTCTGCCACAGAAAATGGCAACACTTACTCCTGCACGGCCATAGATAACCTCCTCAGCTGACTCCCTTCCTGAGCCCATTCCCTTCTTACCTGTGCCCCTAACCCAAACAGATGCTTGCACCCGTCCTATCTCCATCATACTGATTATTGCTCAATTGCCAGCATTTTTGGACCTGTCATTCCACTACTGTAAGCACCTGAAGAGCAGAAAGCAGGTCTTTTCCTCTATATATCATGGTGTCTGGCAAAAAGTAGACACTCCTTTTGAGAGATAAATTGATAGACCGAAGGATGAATAAAGTGTTACTCAAAACAAGTCCAGGTGACATGATGTGGGTGACTGTGTGTTAGGACTACTCTTGTTGGCAAGCTCTAGTTCGTGCCTGGTAATCCCAGCACTTTGGGAGGCCAAGGAGAGAGGATCGCTTGAGCCTGGGAGTTCAAGACCAGCCTAAGCAACATAGTGAGACCCTGTTTCTACAAAAGAAAAAAAAATTACCCAGGCATGGTGGCAAGTACCTGTGGTACCAGCTACCTGGGAAACAGAGTGGAGAGGATCACTCGAGCCTAGGAGTTCGATGTTCCAGTGAGCTGTGGTCGTGCCACTGCACTCTGCCTAGGTGACACAGCGAGAGCTCATCTCAACACAATGTGGAAAGGAAATAGAAACAGCAGAGCCAGGCCATCTTCAAAACCGAAGGCAGCTCTTCTGGTCCATCTCCTGTCTGTGAAGTACCAAGACAAAAACAAGAATTCTAGTATTTATGACAGTTTGGCAATGGGTCATGTGAACTGTCACTTCAACACTCATGTTTTTAAGGTATCTAGGATGTACTGCCAGGGACTGCAATGGGGAAAACTGGACCTGTAGGGGAAATTACAGGAAGGCAGACTCGACCATAATTTTAGAAAAGAAAGGACACCGGAGCAGACATCAGATGCTCGGAAGTGCGTGTTGGCCCAGCCCTTGGCTAGTGGCACCTCCTTGGATAAGTCATTTAATCTTTCCATGCCTCAGATTTCTTGCCAGGGAATGAATGAAGTTGGGTTAATTGTTCTTTAGAAGTATCTAGAAGTTTAACTCCTTTTAGCGACGGGAAGCTACCGGTCTCCTAAGCTTGCCAACAAGCTATCTTAGGAGGCCGGTAGCTTCCCGTCGCTAAAAGGATTTGAGCAAAGATGTGATAACCTTAACAACCATGAGGCCTCCTTTACTCCCTGCTTACTATGTTTCTGGAAGTGTGCTAAGCATTTCTTTTTTTGCATACTTCCTCTGAAGAATACTATGAAGTAGATACTAATATCCACATTTTACAGGTAAGGAAACTGTTTACAGAAGTTAAGTAGCTTTCTGAAAGTCATTCGGCTGCCCAGCAGTGGTGCCAGGATTTGAGCCTTGACTAGTGGTTTGCTCTGTGTGTCTGGATGCTGCATTTCTGTGGATGGCCTCATAAAGACACTTCCTACTTTTTTTTTTTTTTTTTTGAGAGAGAGTCTCACTCTGTCGCAGGCTGGAGTGCAGTGGCGCAACCTCGGCTAACTGCAACCTCTGTCTCCTGAGTTCAAGCCATCCTCCTGCCTCAGCATCCCAGGTAGCTAGGACAACAGGCATGTGTCACCACGCCCAGCTAATTTTTGTATTTTTAGTAGAGAGGGAGTTTCACCATGATGCCCAGGTTGGTCTCGAACTCTTGACCTCAGATGATCTGCCCACCTCAGTCTCCCAAGATGTTGGAATTACATGTATGAGCCACTGTGCCCAGCTAGGACACTTAGAGAACCTATACATTAAAAATTGAGTGAGTGGCCTGGAAGGAGAAAGGGGAAACTGCTGAGCAAACAAACCCCACCCCCGTTTTTATGATCTCAGAATTTATAATTGCATGTTGGTCATTTACGGGCTCCTATGGGCCTAAGAAAGCTTTCTGAGCTGGGAAGAGGAAAAGTAAATCACAGTGTTTCTGCTCAGCAACAGCATGTGAAACACCAACGCTTCACTGAGTTGAAACAAATAGAGGGCTTGAAATCGCTCTATTTCCATGGAGGTTTGTTTAGTTGTTTTTTTATTTTGTTTTGGTTTGGCTTTTTGAGACGAGGTCTTGCTCTTTTGCCCAGGCTGCAGTGTGATGGTGGCACAATTGCAGCTCCCTGCAGCCTCGACCTCATGGGCTCAAGGGATCCTCCTGCCTCAGCCTCTTGTGCAGCTGGGACCTGACTAGCCGGCAAGCCATACCCCACTACTTTTTTTTAAGAGACAGGTCCCCCCATGCTGGCCAGGCTGGCCTCGAACTCCTGAGCTCAAGTGATCCTCCCACCTCACACTCACCAAGTGCTGGGATTACAGGCGTGAGCCACAGCAACTGGCCTGGTTTTGTCTCAGTGAATAAAATTGCCTTTGCGGGGAGCTACAGAGGCAATATAACAGCTTGGAACCCAGGAGGCTTCCTTGGTCTTCTGTTTCTAACGGTCCCAGGCGTATTATAAGCAACTCTTCCCAATGGAGGCGCTAGTGTATGAAGAGCTGGGTTCTGGAGCTAGACGACCTGGATTGTTGTCTTGATGATGCGCTTTTGGAAACATGACCAGTCCTGTCAGTGCCTCGCCCTCTTCACATGCAAAGTAGAAATCGTGACAGCAGCTGCCTCCCTGGGGTTACTAGGATGATGGATGTTATGACTTAAAACTCATAAGGTGATGCCTGTAATCGCAGCACTTTGGGAGGCTGAGGCAGGTGGATCACAAGGTCAAGAGATCGAGACCATCCTAGCCAACATGGTGAAAACCCATCTCTACTAAAAATACAAACATTAGCTGGGCATGGTGGTGCGTGCCTGTAGTCCCAGCTACTCAGGAGGCTGAGACAGGAGAATTGCTTGAACGTGGGAGGTGGAGGTTGCAGTGAGCCGAGTTTGCACTGCTACACTCCAGCCTGGTGCCTGGCAAAGAAGCCAGACTCTGTCTCAAAAAAAAAAAAAAAAAAAACCACATAAGGTGCCAACAGCAGTGGCTGGCACATCATGAATTCTTAGTGCAGCCATTCCTTTCAGGGTCAATGGGTGATGAGTATTTTATTTTTATTCTTTTTTTTTCAATTTAGGACCAAGGACTCAAGAAAAAAATTAATTTAGGTAAGACACAGTGGCTCACGTTTGTAATCCCAACATTTTAGGAGGCCGAGGTGGGTGGATCACTAGAGGGCAGAAGTTCAAGAGCAGCCTGGCCAACATGGTTGAAACCCCGTCTCTACTAAAAATATAAAACTTAGCTGGGCATGGTGGCACATGCCTGTAGTCCCAGCTACTCAAGAGGCTGAGGCAGGAGAATCGCTTGAACCCGGGAGGTGGACGTTGCAGTGAGGCGCGATCGCACCACTGCACCCCAGCCAGGCAACAGAGCAAGTCTCTGTCTCAAAAAACAACAAAAAATGTCATCCTGAAGTCATAAAGCGAAAGAGTGACAAAGGTGGGCAGGCAGGAACTCACTCAGCAGCATAGAACAGGCCCTGGAAGCCAGGATTGTTCCGGAGTCACCTGAACTCAGACTCACAGGCATCACAGACTAGCCAGTTCTGCCCCAGCTCAAGCCCGGATATTATGTGGGGGCAGGTGCAGGGGGTACCCTTGCAAAACAGCCTCTACCTTGTGCGACAGTTTACAATTCAGCAGAGTGTTTTGTTTTTAAGGTATGTCCAACTGAATATATAGCATTGCTATACAAACTGCTTTTGTTACCTTATGGAACTACAGGAAAGCCTAGGAGTGTATTAGTACATATAGGGTTGACAGGCCCTTAACGATAAAGTAATGGAAGCCATCATCCATATGTATTCATGGATGTGGGGGTCCAGCGACAGACACACAACGTTCCCAGAGGGAGCTGACCCACTTTATTATTTTTATGTCAGTTCAGCCATTATTTATTTCTCGGGTACAGCATAAAATGATGCTATATTCCATCAACTACAACCCAGGCACACAGAGTCATTCCATTTCCCAAAGGAATTCAAGCAAATAAACCTTTAGGCAGCAAACAGAAATGCATTTTCTCTTCTCTCCCTGCCTTATTTTGAGGAACAGAATTAGCAAATGTTCCTAAGGGTACACTCTTCTCTCTCGACCACATCCTCAATTCCCAAAGGGAACACAGTGAGATCCACCCCCAAAAGTAGTTCAAAGTTGGGGGCCCTTTCATTTGTTAGGGTCTATCCCAGCTACTCAGGAGGCTGAGAGGCAGGAGGATCATTTGAGGCTAGGAGTTCAAGCACAGCCTGGACACCATCGTAAGACCCTGTCTCTGCAAAAAAAATTTTATTAATTAGCCGAATGTGGTAGCACATGCCTATGGGCCGAGGTGGGAGGATTGCTTGAGCCCAGGAGTTTGAGGTTAGAGTGAGAAAGGAAAGGATAGCATCCCTGCCCTCCATCCTGGGTGATAGACCAAGAGCCCAGCCCCAAAAAAATGTTAATTAAAAATGTTTAAGTCTTTAAAAATTAAAAATCTTAATTTTTTCATTAAGGTTTATAAGAAGACTCAACAAAGGCTGTGCTGACATAACATCAAACTACTGCATTCTTTGAAGACTCACTAGAGATGATTATTTTGCATGACATAACTAAACATCTTAATAGCTGACTTAATTACTTAGATGTCATTCTGTGTGCTTTTGGTGTCATAAGTACAGAGCGTAAACATGTTAATTTTAGGGCCAGGAGTGGTGGCTCACGCCTGTAATCCCAGAACTTTGGGAGGCCCAAGCAGGCAGATCACCTGAGGTCAGGAGTTCAAGACCAGCCTGGTCAATATGATAAAAGCCCATCTCTACTAAAAATACAAAAATTAGCCAGGCGTGGTGTGGGCGCCTGTAATCGCACCTACTCCGGAGGCTGAGGCGGGAAACTCGCTTGAACCAAGGAGGAGGAGGCTGCAGTGAGCCGAGATCACACCACTGTGCTCCAGCCTGGGCACCAAGAGAGAAACTCCGTCTCAAAAAATGAAAAAAAAAATGTTAGTTTTAAAACAAAGTACTAGCTCATCTCTGAGCAATACTATTTAAGTAGGCAAGAGCCCCTGGAGGTAGCCTGAACTTTTTATACCCTTCGCTGGGGGGATGGAACAGAAATGATATAACATTTACAGAAACCCTTTTGTGGCCTGGCCTCTTCGGAATTTTTTCTGTTAGTTAAATAAAGTCCATTTGTCTCTATTGATTAAAAACAAAAGAATTGGCCGGGCGCAGTGGCTCAAGCCTGTAATCCCAGCACTTTGGGAGGCCGAGGCGGGTGGATCACAAGGTCAAGAGATCGAGACCATCCTGGTCAACATGGTGAAACCCTGTCTCTACTAAAAATACAAAACATCAGCTGGGCATGGTGGCGTGTGCCTGTAATCCCAGCTACTCAGGAGGCTGAGGCAGGAGAATTGCCTGAACCCAGGAGGTGGAGGTTGCGGTGAGCGGAGATCACAGCATTGCACTCCAGTCTGGGTGAGAGTGAAACTCCGTCTCAAAAAAAAAAAAAAAAAAAAAGAATTCACATGATGGGTTCAAGAAAACAAACTATTTCCCTAATGGACAGCATAGGTCAGCACTAGAAACAAACATCCCTCGCTCATCAGCACTCACGCAAAAACACAAAGAAAACGGCGATACTGACGGCCCCGTCATGCACCGGGCTCACGCAAGGATGCCAGGAGGCTTAGCCTAGGTTCCTCCCCTGGACCGTTTTCAGTGGATCAGATACCCAGATGTCTTGGTCTGATAGGCATCCTCTGCTAATGCACTTTAAATGACTGGATCAATAATTTGATGTGCCACTTTTTATAAGATGCTAAGATATCCTATGAAGCACTATTAAAATATTGATATTTCTGCACATCAGATGTGGCCCAATATTGGCTCTCCGGCAAGAGGACCAAAGCTAGCCCTCTAAGATATTCCTCATTGATATCCCTACATTTTTCAGTGGCTAGAGAGATGTAAGTAGAAAGCAAAGCTAGATCCCTGAACCCACGATCTTGGCACCATCAAAGTGCCGCGGCTGGCAGGTTCCTGGGCACCATCTGAGGCCAACCTCACTGTGAGGTTGAAGGAGGCTGATCAGAATAGTGGTCTTCCACCTCCTCCCTGACTTCCCAGGTCATCTTCTATTTATGTGGAATTATTCCCTCAACTGGGGCAGGATGATCCCACCCGGGGAAGACTGGGGAAATTCCCACAATGCTGACCTGAAAGTCCAATTTTCCCAGTGTTGGTCTTTGGGCAAAATCTTCCAGCCTTGAGAGATTTCAATCCAGCCAGGGTCACTTCTCCACTACCTCCATCCCAGAGTGAAATTAAAAATCCTGTCTGCTGTTGATGAGGAGTCCCTTCAGGCCCTAACGTTTAGGAAGAGGCGTCCCTATTTTGTCTTCTTCACTGTCATCCCAACACATCAGTCACTTAAAACAATCCAGTTTCAGGCACCCACAGACCTTCATTTCTGGACATGCCAAAAACAAAGCTTAAACATGTTACTTTTAGGGCCAGGAGCAGTGGTTCACGCCTGTAATCCCAGCACTTTGGGAGGCCCAGGTGGGCAGATCACCTGAGTTCCAGCTTCTGGAGCTGGACTTGTTAAGAGGCCCAGCTTTGGGGTGGCAGAATGGAAGGAATAAAAGCCAACCATGGGGCTGGGTGTGGTGGCTCATGCCTGTAATCCCAGAATTTTGGAGGCTGAGGTGGGCAGATCTTCTGAGGTCAGGAGTTCAAGACCAGCCTGGCCAACGTGGTGAAACCCCATCTCTGTTAACAACACAAAACGTTAGCCAGACACTATTGGATACCATGAGTTCTAAATTTTTCTTCAAAGAATCAGCATGTCAGTATGTTCAGTTCTTTGTCCTCCATTTTAAAGTTTAACTTCCCTATAGTTTCAGTAAACAACCTTATCCACAGCTGTAATCTAATCTAATAGATTGTCTATAATAATTAGATTATCTAATCTAATAACTACTGTGCTCCACACAGTAGTTCACATCTCTTCCCCTGTCCCCTGCCCCGTCCTGACTCATCCCAGTCAACTGCTCAGTCAACTGCCCTGGTCACCTGTTCTGGTCACTTGCTTTGACCTAGGTCACCCCTGGCTACCTGCTCTGACTTGCCCTTAACCATCCTTCCCACCAAACTACCTGCCACTCCAGCTCATACCCCCGCTCTCTTTAAAATAGCCAATCAGGATTAGTCTAGTCTGTGCGGTCTAACCCTAGCCAATAGGGGAATGACACAGCAGTAGGGGTGACCTCCATCAGGGTAAGTACCCCTTTTCCTCCCTTGCCCAGGTGTGGAGCACCATTGCTCCATCCGTGAGGTGCACCCTTCTATAGAAGTAAACTACCTTACTGAGAGGATTTATCTTCAAGTGCTGTTTCTTTTGTGGCATCAAAGTTTTACTTATAATAGCCGTGGTGGTGAATGCCTGTAGTCCCAGCTACTTGGGAGTCTGAGGCAAGAGAATCACTTGAACCCAGGGGCTGGAGGCTGCAGTGAGCTGAGATCATGCCACTGCACTCCAGCCTGGGTGGCCAGTGAAGCTCCATCTCCAAAACAAAAAAGCCCACCATGGGATCTATAGCACAGCTCTCACTCCCACCGTGAGCTGGGCCAGGAATGTCGAGGGGGTGCGGACTGGACAAGCTGACACTCTGTTCCTTAGTTGTTTAGATGTATAAAGCCTGAGGGCTTTGCGCCTAATTAGTGGTTTGTTTTTCTCTCATCTGATTACATTTGCCCTATGGAGAAGAGCCTCTGTCCAGGAGGCATCGCTCTCTGTGAAAATCTGTCTCAGCCCAACAACAGGTGCAAGAAAGTGGGCTCATCCCCCACACACAGTGAGTGGCAGAGAATCCCCTAGGGAACAAAGACTCCTCCCAGGCCGTGGCTCCTTCTCGCTCCTCTCCTTTCATTATCTCTAACTCCAGTGTCAGCCCGCCAGTACTCACCTGCTTTTTCACCCCTGGCAAGGTGGGGAATGTTCCCTCAACCTGCTGCTTTCTCCTTCAGGAACAAAGCGCAGCCTCTTAGCAGATAGCAATCAACTTCTGTGCTCGGGGCCTTCCAGCCAGACCTTCCCCAGTGCACCCTGGTAGGGGGTTAGTTATCTTGACCTTGGAAAATTTGAGTGAATCACCTCTGACAGAGGGTAAGGGTTATCGTAAAATACATTCCCTCACCTTCAGCTATAGCTTAATGCGACTGATGATTTCCCACAGTAGATCTCAAAAGAAACTTCTGTTTTGCTTCTGGGTTTGGGCCTGGGTGATGATAAAAGGTACTTAGGAAGCCAGGCCCAACAGAAGCACGATGGCCCTCAGAGGGGTGTGGGGTTGAGGAATCCATGGGGATTCAGGGCATCCTGTCTCAGACACAGGAGCTGGCCCAGCCACAGGGTTACAGGACAGAGTGCAGCCAGTTAGGGAAGCAAAGAAACAGACAGCATCTGAGATACCTACGCCCAATATGCAGGAGCTGGGTCCATGGCCTTTGAGCCTTAATATGCAGGAGAGCCATGTGGGGAACTTTATAACAGCACAGATTCCCACTCATTCTCACAGCCAATTCTAATCCTTAAGTCTGGAAGGGGAACCATGGGTCTGGTTTTTAACCAATATCCAGGCAATTTGGAAGCAGATAATGCAGAGAATACTTTTGAGAAACACTCCCCTACATCACTTAGGATCAATTCATTGTTCCTGCTTCTTCAAACTGCTATGTGATGAGTTTCCAAAATCATTGCCTGAGATGGGCAGGCTCATTGTGTGACACAAATCACCAGCTGCATGCTTGCCTCCGCAGTCCTGTTCTAAGCTCGGCCTGATATTCCTCCCACCCAGGGCGCTCCTGCCACTGCCTCACTGCAGAGACTGGAACTCTGTTCTCTAACTACCAGCTCAGAGTGGTTTTGTTTTTTTAATCTTCCCAAAATTCTCTATCTAAGGGGTCTGGGGAGTCAAGCCCTACAAACCATAAATTATCATCAGATGGGTTTTCTTTGACCCTATATATCGTGACTTACTTTCACGCCTGACTCTGGCTTCACATCATGAGACAAGGAAGAAAATCGAAATATTTTACCCCAAAACATGGGTTTCTTGTCCATATCTTGAAATGGCTCTGCAAAGCTGTCCTTGGTGGGGAAAATCTGCACTTGTAAAGAATCTCTATTAACATAGCTAGATATTCTTATTCCAGGCCCTCCCAATCCTAAAGAGATTACCTAACAGTCTAGCACCTTTTAAAGATCTGAATAGGAAGCATTCGTCATGTATTGCCTCTAAGGGCAGCCACTACAAAACTGCCAAAGAAACTTGGTCTTCATCCTCTATCTTAACCTGAACATTTCCTTTCTATGGATCTCAGGTCTTTAAACAAACTCATTTAAATTTACCTGTAGCCTGGAAGTCCCCCTCTCCTCTCACTTTGAGTCGTCCCATCTTTCTGGAGAAAACCAATGTCTTTCTTTTTTTGTTTATTTGTTTTGTTTTGTTTTTAAAAAGACCAGGGAAAAGCACGAACGCAGTCCCCCACTACCACAAATGATGCAGTCAAGTTTCCCACATTTGCGGAAATCGCAGGGGTCAGCACATCCAGAGTGCAATGGCTAAGCCTCGCCCTGAGAAAACCACCTTCGTGATCATGGTATCTCCCCCGCCAGGGTCTTTCTTAAATGTACTTGATTGATGCCTCATGCCTTTCTAAAATGTATAAAACCAAGCTGCACCCTGACCACCTTGGGCACACGTTCTCAGGACCTCCTGAAGGCTGTGTCAAGGGCCACGGTCACTCCTATTTGGCTCAGAACAAATGTCTTCAAATATTTTACCTAGTTTGCCTCTTTTCATTTACAGGAGCAATGGAAACGATTGTCTTTGATCAATCACAGTGTCAGCTCCCGGCATTGGGACGAGTCCAGCTGTGTTGTGGACTCTTCCCTTGGAAGGAGAGAAAGAGACAGGTCTCAGTGTTGGAAGTCACCCCCATCTCTAGCATCACAGTGCAACAGGCCCCAGCTGCATGCTGATTCAGTTCAGGACTCCGGGCTTAGGATACTAAGATGAAATAGAGACAGTTCCTGCCTTTGAAGGGTGTGATTACTGGTGGGGGGAAAGGGAGACGAGGCCCATGAAAAGTCATGTCTCTAGAAGGTAAGAAGGGGTGCAACCATGAGGACAGGGGAGGGAAGTTACAAAGAAGGAGCATTCAGCCCCACCAGGAGGTCCCAGGAGGATCAGTCCCCAACCTGACTGTAACGGGGAGCAACACCCAGATAACAGAAGAAGCCCACAAAAAGAAAGAGTCAGTGAACAGACAAAATTCCCTCCAGGATCATGAGGGGAGCTGACTTCTGATTAGGGCATTTCATCCTTCTCTGTAACGCGACTGAGAACTGGTCGACCTCACTTACTTGCTGTGACCAATAGCAATCACTGATGACCTCACCACAGGTCCAACAGGTGCCCGGTCCCATCCATACCTTGCCTCCAGCCCCTGCCTGGGAGCTCCAAACAGGACACCCTGCTCCTTATTGATAAGGAAATAGGACTGAGTTACAAGCTTCTTTCCATGTCAAATATTTAAAGGCAATAATGTTTTTTTTCTTTTCTTTTTTTTTTTTTTTTTTTGAGATGGAGTTTCGCTCTTGTTACCCAGCCTGGAGTACAATGGCGCGATCTCGGCTCACCGCAGCCTCCGCCTCCTGGATTCAGGCAATTCTCCTGCCTCAGCCTCCTGAGTAGCTGGGATTACAGGCACGCACCACCATGCCCAGCTAATTGTTTGTATTTTTAGTAGAGATGGGGTTTCACCATGTTGACCAGGATGGTCTTGATCTCTTGACCTCCTGATCCACCTGCCTCAGCCTCCCAAAGTGCTGGGATTACAGGCATGAGCCACCGTGCCTGGCCGGCAATAATGGTTTAAATAATTTTTCATGTATAATTAAACAATCCCTTATTGTTAAATAGTTAGATGGGTTTCAATTTTGTACTACTATAATCTGTGTATGTGCCCTTGATTAAATCCTTAAGATAAATCCCTAGAAACATTATCTTAGGGTCAAATGGCTTAGATATTTTTTTAACTGCTGATATTTATGGGAAATTGCCTTCCAGGAAGGTTATAACAATTTGCCTGGTCCTCAGCAGCAACAGACTTTATAAAGTACACAGTATCTAATATTTGACTTTGATAAAGTTAGGGAAAGATGGAATTCTGGAGAGCATTGGATCTTAGATTGGGAGTCTGGATATGCAATGCCCAAACTTCTACCTTCTTTTTCACTTAAAATGCTGTATCCCGCCCACTTTTCAGTATCTCTTCACACCAACAAGACAGTTGGCAGATGCTAACAATTCAGAGTTTGCAAAGCACCTTTATATAATTTTAATCCTCCTAACAACTGTGAGAGATGGAACTTACTGTTATCATCCGCACTTGCAAATGAGGCCCTGAGAAGCTGAGTGACTCCATAAGGTCTCAGAGCTAATGGACACTGGTAATGAGATCAAACGCAGGGTCCCTTATCTTTGGAGCCCAGTGTGCCTTCCACATAGGTGGTTCTCCACCCAGGCTGCCCATGAGAATGTGGAATCTCCAGCAGTTCTGATTTCACTGGCCTGGTGTGGGTGCCTGTAATGGGTGAACATTCCCAGACCCTTTTAAGAACCTGATAAAATTGGTAGATCCCCTTCCCAGAAAAAAGGGACACACAACAGCACACAAAATAATTGTCTGAGTGAGTCTGATCGAATCAAATGAACACTTTAAATCTGGAACTAGAGGTCAGAGACTGAGAACACCAGAGATGCAAAAGAGATTCAGTGCAAAAGAAATCATCCCACTGGTTTCAAAGAGGGATGACCCTGTGTCAACAACCTGAGAGTGGCCTTGAGGAGCTGAGAGCACCCCAGACTAACAAACAGCAGGAAGAATATGGGGACCGCAATCCCACAACCACAGGCACTGAATTCTACCCACAACCAGTGAGCCTGGAAAGAGGACTTGGAGCCCCAGATAAGAAGTGACCTGGCTGAGCCCTGACCTCAACCCTGTAAGATCCTAAACAGACAATCCAGCCATGCAACGCCCAAACCTCTGACCTATAGAAACCATGAGATAATAAATGGGCATTATTTTTTTGAGACAGAGTCTTGCTGTGTTGCAAGGCTGGAGTACAGAGGCATAATCTTGGCTTAATGCAACCTCTGCCTCCTGGGTTCAAACAATTCTCTGCTTCAGCCTCCTGAGTAGCTGGAATTATAGGCGTGCACAACCACACCCAGCTAATTTTTATATTTTTTAGTAGAGATGGGGTTCCACCATTTTGGCCAGGCTGGTCTTGAACTCCTAACCTTGTGATCCACCCACCTCAGCCTCCCGAAGTGCTGGGATTATAGGTGTGAGCCACCGCACCTGTCCACATTGTTTTAAATCACCAAGTTCGTGGTCATTTGTTACAAAGCCACAGGAAGTGAATTTACCTGATGTATCTGAGAACCTGCTAGGTATCATGAAGATGACTGTTATAAGAAAAAATGATTTTTCAAAATCTTTCTGCCCTACCTTCCATGAGCATCTGGTGATGGAAGGACACACACACATGAAGACAGTGTTTCGGTGGGCGTGGTGGTGCATGCCTGCAGTCCCAGCTACTCAGGAGGATGAAAGAGGAGAATCACTAGGGCCCAGGAGTTCAAGGCTGCAATGAAGCTCTGATTCAGCCACTGCATTCAAGCCTGGGCAACAGAGCAAGACCCCAGCTCTGAAAAAAAAAATACTGTGTTGAAGGCTACAAATGAGATTGGAACTTGTTCTGCTTTTTAAATCCAAGGAAAGGAGGCTTCAGTGGAACGAGGCCTCTGTTAGATGACCACTGACAAACAGGAAGACTGTGAGCTGGTCTTTGCGGGAAGCATGGGCCTGGGCAGCTCTGGGGGTGAGGATGGGAGTGCTCTGGGGGCAGAGGAGACAAGCCTGGGGCAGAGACACCTCAGGGCATTTTCAGAAAACAGCCAGAGCAGCCATTAGATCCAGCTTGCTCAGGTAGATGGCAAATCAATGGGAAATAATTCTAGAAAGGTAGGGAAAGATGGAATTCCAGAGAGTGTTGGATCTTAGATCGGGAGTCTGGATGTCTTTCCATGTATATCAGGAAGGCATGGAAAATTCACGGACTGGAGCGGCTTTTGCAAAGGTGGGATTTAGGAAGACTGATCAAGGCCTGGGATAGACCCATGGATAAATAGCCTTCTGGCTGGTTTGTTCCTGTGGTTTTCTGCGCCCGAGGAGATTGGAATGTACTGAGTGAGTCGGCTGTGGACTTGTGTCCCACCTCACTCCCCACTGTCGTGGATGTGTTGGCTCATCTCCAGCGCCATCCCTGAAAAACAGTTCTCTCAGTTTGTTTCTAACCCAAACAGGGCCCATTGTCTTGTCCTTGCCTGGGGATGCCAGAGTCCAGCACTGCTGATTTCTTCCACCTGAGCACCAGTGGGCTCAATGATGACTGCCTTGTGGTCCCAACACCACCAATGAAAGGGAACATCGCCACTGGGGCCAGTACAGCCCAAGAGACAAACCCTATTCCCTCCTTTCTCCCCATCCCATGGACCCTTGATCTGCTAAGTGGGAAGACACTTTCTTATGGTTTAATAGATCATTTAATCTGCACAATTGCTTCTGCAGGCTGGCTCAGCCAGAGACCCTTGATATCTGGGCAAAAGTGCGTATAACTTTTAAAAAGATTGCTACTGTTTTTAATATTCCATCTGTCTTGAGCCAGACCACTACCAAGGGCAGATCAGATATCAGATATTGTATATCAAAGTCCTGCCATCAGCCTGGAGGATTTATGACTAGAATTGGTCCACTCCAGAGCTATGAGAACCAGTGGAATTGGATCTAAGGCTTGGAGTCAATTCTTCTGCATGGAAATTTGATGCAAAAGCTCTAATTTATTGGCCCTAAAAGGCTTTGACAAGTCGTTTTGGCAAGTCACTGAACATAGAGTGAAATTTGCAGAGGTTTCTCCTCTGCTCGAACAGTGGCATTCTCAGCACATACAGGGAAGTTCTGCCCTCTTCCAGCTGGGTGAGCTAGGGGATTTTGCCTTCCCAGGCGCAGTGGCTCATGCCTATAATCCTGGCACTTTGGGAGGCCGAGGAGGGCAGATCAGGAGGTCAGGAGTTCAAGAGCAGCCTGCCCAATATGGCGAAACCCCATCTCTACTAAAGTACAAAAAATTAGTTGAGTGTGGTGGCAGGCACCTGTAATCTCAGCTACTCAGGAGGCTAAGGCAGGAGAATCACTTGAACCCGGAAGGCAGAGGTTACAGTGAGATCATGCCACTGCACCCCAGCCTGGGCAACAAGAGCAAAACTCCTCTCAAAAAAGAAGAAAAAAAGATGGGAATAAAAATATGGTCCTAGATACATGTCTCATGCTAGGCACAGAAGTAGGGTACTCTCTTCCCTGAATGCCTTGCTATTGACCCATCACCAGTAAGACATGCACTCACTGCACAGAAACCTAGGTATACACAACATGCCCAATGTTGTGCGAGGCCTGACCCCTGTGAGGATGTACTTCCATCTGTGTGAATGGATTCACAAGACCAGCCCTTGCTGTCGACTCAGGGCGTTGGGGCTCTAACCTGTCTGAATAGTGGAATCACCTGGAGAGATTCTGTAAATTACCAGTCCCATTTCACCCTGAGATTCTGATTTCATTGGTCTGTTTTCACTGCAGCCTGGTCACTGGGATTTTTTAAGACTCTCCCTAGGAATTCCAATGTGCAGCCAAGTTTGCAGCTACACAAAGCCAGGTTAGCAGTGCAGTCAGCATGGTGATAATGGGACTCATGAATCCATGACCTCAGCTTCATCAGGACCCACTGCTCATTGCTGCCATGCCCTTGCCACTGAGATCCTGACTTAAATATGTACACAGATGAATGCTGGTTTCTTAGCATGAATTTTAACTCAGCCGCTGCTCCTGCAGCAGTGAGTCCCAATGCCAGTCAGAGGGAATGGCCTCTTCCTGGTCTCCGCAGTCTGCTGAAGCTGCTCAGCTGTAGCCCTGGGAGCTGCGGGACCAACTCTGACTCTCAAGGAGGTGACCTCTGTCTCCTTTCCAGGGCCAGAGAAGTGACATCACACGCTGCCTTTGGAACATGTGATTAAGCTTTTGGCTGCCAGGAGCCTGACAGCTTCCAGCAGCTTTGTCTGCTCCTGTGTCCGCTTCTCTGTGCCAAAGTCGCTGAAACAAAGGGACTGCAGATGTTGCTGTGAAGTCCTTCGATTCTCCTGGACAGAGGAAAGCACTACATGAGGGTGGGGCGATGGACAGTGGGAAACCTGCAGGATGGGTATGAAACAATGCAAATGAAAGCTGGATTTTCTTCATGGCACTTGCTGCCACAGAGATGCATGTGGCTCTGTGTCCCTCTCACCGGAATGTAAAACTCCCTGAAAGCAAGGACTTTGTTTATTGCTTTATCCCAAGAGACTGACACAGTGCCTGGCACATGGTAAACACCCAATAGATGTTTGAAATATGGAGGGAGGGAGGGAGGGAGAAAGGGAAGGAGAGAGGGAGGTAGAAAGGGAGGGAGGGAAGGAGGAAGTGGGGAAGGAGGAAGGAAGGGAGGGAGGGAGGGAAGGACAAAGGAAGGAAGGAAAGAAGGAAGGGAAGGGAAGGGAGGGAGGGACGGAGGAAGT
Organism: Leontopithecus rosalia; assembly: GCA_028533165.1. Classification (NCBI taxonomy): domain Eukaryota; kingdom Metazoa; phylum Chordata; class Mammalia; order Primates; family Cebidae; genus Leontopithecus; species Leontopithecus rosalia. The sequence goes on from CM052666.1 coordinate 39,643,446, forward strand.
GGGGAAGGAGGAAGGAAGGGAGGGAGGGAGAAAAGGACAAAGGAAGGAAGGAAAGAAGGAAGGGAAGGGAAGGAAGGGAGGGAGGGAGGCTGTGGCGTTGGATAAACTTGGCTTTAAATCCTTTCTGTAGCAATTCTAGCTGTGTAAAAACACATGAGTGAATCGTTTATTTTCTTTGAGTCTCTTTCTTCGTCATATTACCAGTGAACAGGGCTGGGGTAAAGAGAGTGATATGTATAAGGTTGCCAGCACCACGGGCAATAAAAACATGAGAGCTACTTATTTGCATTATGGGTAACATTCTTACTACTACTGATATTATTAGCTGTGGACATTTCTAATGATGTGAGCACGGGCCTCTTATCAGAGCTTACTCTGGGTAAGGAATGTTCACCAGCTTGTCTCTGCTCGTTGTGCCAAGGTTCCTGCTTTATCCAACAACATTTTCTTCTTCTGTTTTCCAAATTTAGTGAAAGGATTAATCTTTTCACTGTCATTCTGCCTGTTTTGTTTTCCCCAATATGAGTCCCATCCTTCCTCATGAAATGGGCATCTCAGTGATTGAGCCCAGCCACCCACATATTTGACCCTGATCCAAGACCCTCATATCTGGGAATAAACCTCAGATCAGCCGTGATAGAGGAAAGCCTGTTTTTATCCAACAATTCTCATAAAATTATCCCCAGCCTGTTCAGTGGAGTTGTCAAAACATAATTTTCAAAAAGTGAAAACACGATTCTTATATAAGCCTATAGGGAGTGTGTATCAAAGATCTGTTTACTTCACAAAAGAAAGAACCAGAGGAGGTAGAGCTGTTTGAAAAGAGAACTGGAAGGACGAAGATTTGGACAGACCATCAGGACCAGCAGGCTGATATAAGTTTGCTAATTTAGAAACCTCACTTGTTAATGTCCTATAGAGTAATAAAATGTTTTTACAGGACAAAAATCATTTGCATCTCTACCAGACAAAAATTAACATGTAACTTGGCAGAGTCTGGACCCAAATCAATAGTAAATAGTAAGTCAAACAAAGATTCAGTCCCTTCGAGAGTTAAAAAAAAAGCTTTGGTGGTTTCTTAGGCAACTTGAGTATGGCATTAGAAAGACAGTCATCTTATTTTTACTTCCAAGTTTGGGAGACATTTTTTTTGAGATAGAATTTTGCTCTTGTTGGCCAGGCTGGAATGTAGTGAGATGATCTTGGCTCACTGCAACCTCCACCTCCCTGGTTCAAGCGATTCTCCTGCCTCAGCCTCCCGAGCAGCTGGGATTACAGGTGCACACCACCATGCCTGGCTGATTTTTGTATTTTTTTAGTAGAGACAGTATTTCTCCATGTTGGGAAGGCTGGTTTCGAAATCCTGACCTCAAGTGATCGGTCCATCTCAGCCTCCCAAAGTGCTGGGATTACAGGCATGAGCCACTGTGCTCGGCCAAATTTGGGATAAATTTTTGAGATATAATTGGTGCCCCCCAGCCTAGTGGATGCCTTTGCAGTATGTAAAAATACTATTACGTTCTAGACGCCTGATGCTCTCTGTCAATTCCCAATGGCTGGAAGAGGGCATCTGCCCAGATCAGCTCAGGTGTCTATCCCTGGTCCCATCACCTGGGCCCAGGGTTAGCATGTCAGGTACACCGGGCTGTTTCTTCTCTGCTATTGGTAGAGCAGCTTTTCCAAGAAGGGGATAGGCTGGAATGGAAGAAAAGAGTCCAAAGAGGAAGGAACCACAACAGAAAGACAATTGCTTTCCTTTCTGTGGTGGGAGCATCAGTTTCATGCCTCCTCTTTTCTACATTTACCCAGCAGAGGAAATGTTTGAACCAAATGACAGAAAACCTAGGGTAGCCTTTTTGGTGCCTCCTGCCAATCACAGAAGCAGGCTGGTGTCCTGCCCAGGTATGGCAGAGCAAGTGAGCCCACCTAGGTGGGATCCTCACCCTCCTAATCCTGCAGGTTCATGCACGATCTTGTGTAGACCTTATACTTAAACCATCATTTAGACAGTTACATGAAATTGGGTATTTTCTGGAGAAAAAGACAGTGAATGGGAATTTCTTTTTTTTTTCTTTTCTTTTTTGAGACAGTCTCACTCTATCACCGAGACTGCAGTGCAGTGGCACGATCTTGGCTCACTGCAACCTCTGCCTCTTGGGTTCAAGAGATTCTCCTGCCTCAGCTTCCAGAATAGCTGGGATTACAGGTGCCCACCATGCCTGGCTACTGTTTGTATTTTTAGTAGAGATGGGGTTTTCCATGTTGGCCAGGTGGTCTCAAACTCCTGACCTCAGGGTGATCCACTCACCTTGGCCCCCCAAAGTGCTGGGATTACAGGCATGAGCCACTGCGCCCGATCAGGGATTTCTAAGTCCACTTGGCTCTCTCCCACTGGGGCCTCAATGGGGAGCCTCTTATCTGTAGCCTTTTTATCTCATAATAGTTTAACTAATGGATCTGTTTTGAGTAAAGACATGTACAAATCCTTCTGTCATTCCACGAGGAGATGAGAAGTACAAAGTGCAATCATTAAATTATCATTGTCACCATTATCTCCAATCAGCACATCATTCACAGTGACAGTGCTGAGAGCTTTACATGGGGAAGGTGTAACCTAGTGCAAACAGAGTGCCACCATTACTGCTCTTGGCTCCCTTAGGATTAGGGGTGCAGGTTATCATCTAGACCCTGTGGTCTGCTGGAGAGAGCAGGGAGCACTAATTCCATTAGTTGAAAGAAAGAAATGGAAACATTATTAGATAAGATGAGGCCAATGACTCCGTTCTTGTGACAACCAGTCAATTCAGTGTCAAAGAAAAACTTGATCAGCTTTGATGTCTTGCTGTTAACCCACAAAATAGGTAGAGCCACACAAAGAACATGAAAAAAAATGAAGAAATGGTTTAGTTCCTGTAAGGGTCTTTCATACTTAGTTAGGCATTGCTTAATCCAGATGGTGGATTTTTCAAAGTATCTTGCCTTATCTGATTTGAAAGTACACAAAATAGGTGACTACTTCACTGCTCATCTCTTGGCTCTAGGATCCAATTAGGATCAGGCTTTTGGGGTCAGGATCTTTGCAGATCAGAAATGTCATAGGGGAGTCTACCAGGGGTCAGACGAACTTATGCTCACTTAAGCTGTGTAGGAAAATCTCTTTGCTACTGGTAAGATTTGGCTCTGTTTCCCCACCCAAAGCTCATGTTGAATTGTAATCCCCAATGTTGAAGGTGGAGCCCAATGGGAAGTGATTGGATCATGGGGATGGTTTCTAATGGTTTAGCACCATCCCCCTAGTGCTGTCACATGAGTGAGTCCTCATGAGATCTGATTGGTTACAAGTGTATAGCACCCTCCTTTAGCTCTCTTCCTCCTTCTCCAGCCATGTAAGACATGTCTCCTTCCTCTTTGCCGTCTGCCATGATTGTAAGTTTCCTGAGGCACCCCAAGCCATGCTTCCTGTATGGCCTGTGGAACTGTGAGTCAATTAAACCTCCTTTCTTTCTTTCCTTTTTTTTTTTTTTAACACAGAGTCTTGCTCTGTCACCCAGGCTGGAGTGCAGTGGTGTGCTCTCTGCTCACTGCAACCTCCGCCTCCAGGATTCAAGCAATTCTCCTGCCTCAGCTTCCCGAGTAGCTGGGCTTACAGGTACCCAAAACCACACCCAGATAATTTTGTATTTTTAGTAGAGACAGGGTTTCACCATGTTGATCAGGCTGGTCTCAAACTCCTGACCTCATGATCTGCCCACCTCAGCCTCCCAAAGTGCCTCTTTCTTTTCTTTCTTTTTCTTTCTTTCTTCCTTCCTTTCTTCTTTCTTTCCTTCCTTCCTTTCTTTCCTGCCTTCCTTCCTGTTTTCTTTCTTTCTCTCTCTTCTTTCTTTTCTTTCCTTTTTTTTTTTGAGACAGAGTCACCCTCTGTCACCCAGGCTGGAGTGCAGTAGTGTAATCTCAGCTCACTACAACTTCACCTCCCAGGTTCAAGCAGTTCTCCTGACTCAGCCTCCTGAGTAGCTAGGATTACAGGCATGTGCCACCACACCCAGCTAATTTTTGTTGTTGTTGTGTTTTCAGTAGAGATGGGGCTTCACCATGTTGCATGTTGGCCAGGCTGGTCTTTAACTCCTGACCTCATGATCCACCTGTCCTGGCCTCTCAAAGTGCTGAAATTACAGGTATGAGCCACCATCCCTGGCCCACCTCTTTTCTTATAAGTTACCCAGTCTCCGATAGTTCTTTATAGCAATGCAAGAATAGACTTATACTTTGAGTCTCACCTTTCCTTCTTTGGAAAAATATCTCCATGGAAGTGTTACAGAGAATGTTGAATAAAATTAAAGATATTATATGTGTAAATGACTAAGCAAGAGCCCAGTGGATAATAAGCAGTGAATAAATGGTAGCTATCAGTATAGTCAGACTCTAAGAAGACAGCAAATGTTTATTTTCAAGAAGAATTGTGCAGACAAGGCCACTTTTAGTCTTCTATTTCCCCAAATTCCTTGAAGGAAGGATATCAGCAGCAACGGAAGAAAGAAGAATGGGCATGAAATACTGCAGATCCTTCTAGCAATGAGGTCCCTCTGTCTGTGTGTGCCTAAATTTAAACCTACACACTCATGAGATGCACTGTGTTCATTAGGATGTGCACGTTCCTCCTAAGAAGCTGAGAGCTCCTAAGGGACAGGGATGGTGTCTTATTCATCTTCTCTCCCCAGGTCCTGGCTTAGTACCTGGCACTAACTGGGTAACAAATGTCTGTTGAATGCATGGACAAGGAAAGGTAGGAAAGGTATGAATAAGATGGAGATTCTGATCAGCAGAAATCTCAGTCACTTGGCCTGGGCTCTATGTCACCTCCCTGCGATTAGGCCAGTGAGAATGGAAGCACAGATGCCTAAAGAACGTCAAGCTTCCTTGGGACTCTGCCGACCAGACATGACATAAGGTTGGACAGCTCCTGGGGATCCTCCAAGAGCTGGCTCCAGGCAAAGTGGCTAATCATAGGAGCTGCTGACTTGGCTGCCTCTCTCCCCACCTCGTTTGCAAGATTGGTCAGCTCCAGCTTCGAAATGGCATTTGATTTTCAGACATGAGTTGACAGAGCCACGATTTTCTAATTCTGTTCCAAAGGGGCTAACGTACCTCTGAGGATCAGCTCAGGCTATGACCAAACTCTCCCTACCTTCCTTCCACTCCACTTCCTGCCTTGCCCTCCACCTCTGCCCACTTTCTATTTCCTCAGGCACAGCAGCTTCTACAAACTCTGGTCATCCATCTATGATTCCATTAGGAAAGAGTACTGCTACTTTCATTTTCTTTTTTTAACCACTGCCCTAGAAGAATCGCCCCTCACATTCTCTGGTAGACTGAAGCCCATAGCTCCAAGGATGCTCAGAAAACCAGGCTTCTAATCATCAGCCGCCTGCTGCACTTCCTGTCCCTCTGGCTTTGCAATGCACCTTTGAGGTAGGCATAAAAATCCCCATTTACAAGTGAAAAACCAAGACAAAAGAGTTTCAGTTTATTTCAGGCTCAAATGTGCTTCCAGTAGCTTATAGCCTCTACAGCGGATGTTTATACTCAGGTCTGAAACAAATAGGAATAAGAAGAGGAGGAAAAAGAGAAAGAGAAATTCTTTTCTGTAAAACAATTGTTTATGCAGCCAGCATTTGTTAAAATCCAGTTTGTGCCTACGGACATAATCTTTGAATTTGCTTTGTTTCTCGATGAATAACTTGGAAGCTCTTCTAGTGAAGGAAGACTTCAAAGGAACATCAGGAGGTGATTTTTGACTGACCATGTGTCTGCTTTCTGAACCAAACACATTCGCAAATAAGAATATGAGAGGGCCGGGCGTGGTGGCTCACTCCTGTAATCCCAGCACTTTGGGAGGCTAAGGCGGGTGAATCACAAGGTCAGGAGTTTGAGGCCAGCCTGACCAACATGATGAAACCCTTTCTCTACTAAAAATCCAAAAATTAGCCAGGCTTGGTGGCAGGCACCTATAATCCCAGCTACTCGAGAGGTTGAGGCAGGAGAATTGTTTGAACCAGGGAGGTGGAGGTTGCAGTGAGCCGAGATTGCCCCACTGCACTTTAGCCTGGGTGACAGAGCAAGATTCCATTTAAAAAAATGAGAGGACATGAGCCTGAGGAAATGACAGGCATTCAAACCTCACCTGCTTGGTGATGACCTCCATGTGATTTCAACAATGATTTCAAATATTTCACTTTAAGTCAGTGTGACTCAAGTATGAAATTGGTTCTCCCTAAAGCTCCCCTAAGGCCTAAACAGTAATCGTTACCATAGCTGTGACAGGGAGACTGCCGAATTTATAACCTATTGGCCATTCACAGCATAATGTATAAGCTTATCTCCTGATTTCTTTGCAATAGAAGTGTACTTATTCCTCATATTCCCTTCACAACTTACTCACCAGACCAGGCTTTGAGCTCTCCTCCTGGCTTAGCATGGATCATTTGAAATGGTCAGCTATCCTTCGGCCCCAGTACCTAAACTAAAGTCTATGAAGAATAAGAGGATTTTCTTGAGTGGGACTTTTTTGTTTAATAGAATAAGACATTAGATATCTCCCCTGGTACAGGGCTCAATATTTTTCTTTTTAAAGCATTATTTCTCAAAGTACATTTTTTTCAAAGTACTTTTCACAGAACTTAAGTTTTCTTAGCTACTTCACTAAAAGAAAAATCTGTGATCTAATAAATTTGGAAAATATTGAGAATTAGAGCCCCCTCTTAGATATGTACTGTAGCTACTCAGCTTATTACAGATAACGTAAACATTGTAATATGAGCATTCCATGGAATGGAATGAGTAATGAGTATTCCATGGAATGCACTTTTGGAAACCCTATTATTCAAGAAAATTCTGGAGCATGAACGCTACTAACAATGAATCCATTCACAAAACCACACCAGATATCTGAAATCATGCCAAAAATCTCCTAGAAATGGGTTGAATTGCCCACTTCAGAGACGAGGTGATTCTTCTGTAATTATGAGTATTGTCTGCTGAGTACTTACATCCCGCTGAATCCCGAGGGCCAGCTCACAAGCTAAGTGTAGCTCTTTTCATTACACATGACAAACAAGGCTCAGGGGGTTGAGAACTTGCCCAAGGCCACAAAACTGCACAGTGACAAAACTAGAATTTTTTTTATTGCATTTTAGGTTTTGGGGTACATGTGCAGAACATGCAAGATAGTTGCATAGGTACACACGTGGCAGTGTGTTTTGCTGCCTTCTGCCCCTTCACCCACATCTGGCATTTCTCCCCATGTTATCCCTTCCCCGCTCCCCCCCGCTGTCCCTCCCCTATTTCCCCCAATAGACCCCAGTGTGTAGTTCTCCCTTCCCTGTGTCCATGTGTTCTCATTGTTCATCACCCACCTATGAGCGAGAATATGTGGTATTTCATTTTCTGTTCTTGTATCAATTTGCTGAGAATGATGTTCTCCAGATCCATCCATGTCCCTACAAAGAACACGAACTCATCATTTTTGATCGCTGCATACCATTCCATGGTGTATATGTGCCACATTTTCCCAGTCCAGTCTATCATGGATGGGCATTTGGGTTGGTTCCAGGTCTTTGCTATTGTAAACAGTGCTGCAATGAACATTCATGTGAATGTGTCCTTATAGTAGAACGATTTATAGTCCTTTGGATATATACCCAGTAATGGGATTGCTGTGTAAATGGAATTTCTATTTCTGGGTCCTTAAGGACTCGCCACACTGTCTTCCACAATGGTTGAACTAATTTACACTCCCACCAGCAGTGTAAAAGTGTACCTATTTCTCTGCATCCTCTCCAGCATCTGTTGTCTCCAGATTTTTTAATAAACGCCATTCTAACTGCCGTGAGATGGTATCTCAATGTGGTTTTGATTTGCATCTCTCTAATGACCAGTGATGATGAGCATTTTTTAAAACTAGAATTTTGACTCTAAGCTCAAAGGGTCACCAAACCGAATTTGGGTCCACCCACCCAGCAGGTCAAAGCAAAGCACTGATATTGGGATTGGTGAGACAAAGCTGAGGCATTTATTGCAGGCAGCAAGCAAGGAGCTAAGCTTAAGGCCTAATCTCCCTGATGGCCTCGGTGTAACGGTTTAAAGGTGGGAAGGCAGAGGCTGCAGGCAAAGTCATAAATCAATACATGGAGGCTACATGCTGGTTTTGCCAAAAAAGGCAAAACATTTCAGAGTGAGGGCCCACAGGACAGGTGATTAGATCGAGACCATCCTGGCCAACATGGTAAAACCCTGCCGCTACTAAAAGACAGAATTTATCCGAGCGTGGTGGCACATGCCTGTAGTCCCAGCTACTCAGGATGCTGAGGCAGGAGAATCACTTGAACCCAGGAGGTGGAGGTTGCAGTGCACCAAGATCACTCCACTACACTCCAGCAAGACTTTGTCTCGAAAAAAAAAGTGTTCTCTGGTTGATGCACAGGGCAATGGGCATGTCATTTCTTATGATTAAGGTCTAGAGTGTGTACAATATTACTGCAGTAGACCCTGAGACTGAGTTAGCATTGTTTCATGGCATCTGGGTTGCTCCGTTGGAGGAAAGTGCATATGATGGGCATTCATTTGCTTCCCCTATCAGATAGATTCTCTACCTTTGTCCTTCCTGCAAAATTCCCTGGGAAGCAGCACTCAGGTTCTCTGCTGTCCGGATTACAGTTGAGTTTGGTCGCTGCAGGACCCAGCAGAAACGTTGAAAGTAAGAGCAAATAGGTAGTTAACCATTCTTTCCAATAACAATGGGTGTAACCTTCTGTGGCCTCAGCCCCTGTGGGGAAGTTCTGGTGCCAGTCCCTGGGTGCTTCACCATTTTTAGTTAGTTCCTTAACCCTGTAAACAGACCCTTCACTAAACCCTTCCCAGTTAACCCATTGACAGTGAAACCATTTCCTGGCAGGACTCTAACAGAAATAAGGAACCCTCAGCCAACTGTTGGGTGTGCAGACGACCTAGTACATGGCTCTGCACTGCCATCTTGGGGGCTGGCACTGAGTCTGGGGAAGGGAGCCGGGTTTGGAGGCGTGGAGGGGAGGGCTGTGCATAGTTGCTTCCTGATCAGCTCTTCAGTTGATTGAGAGTGAGGTAGGGAAGATTAGAGGGAAACTTACAGCAGAATTCAGGGCTGAGGCTGCTATTCTTTTGCTCCTTATAACTTATGATGTTGTCAGCATCCATATGCTTCTCCGTGGGTCTCAGGGCCAGGTTACCTCATCTTAGGTCCAGAGGCACCCTCACTGGCTTGGTGTTCTTGAACAATTACCTAACCTTTCTGTACCTCAGTCTCTCGGCTGTAAAATAAAACAGAAGAGTAACAGTACCTCCTCTGTGGCATTGATTTGAAGATTGAATGAGCTAGTATGTACCCAACATTTAGAGGCGGTGCCTGATACATAAAAGGCTCTCAACAAATGCTGTCCTTTACTAATATCCTATGTGTCTGTATCAGTGTTGGGGGAGTGCGGGGACAGAATGAAATGAGAGAAGGGAAAGAGATGGGCAAATGATCTCTAAAGTCTCTCTGGCACTAACACAATTCTTTATTATGTGTTTTGTCTGGCACTTTACATTGATAGCTGTTCCAGAGGCAATCAGTACCTATGAGTCAGTTTTATTCTTATTTTTTCTGATGATCTTACAGGGGAGCAAACTGAGGCAAAGTATGAACTTACTTCTCAGGAATGTAACCATTATGTCGGCAATCACCGTGACTATTTGAACGGCAGCATCTGGACAAATTTAGTCACCTAAAATACAGAAGAGAGATTTCTCATGGTTAAAACGAAGCTCTCTTTATTTGCTTCTGCTAATTAAAAATCAGAGCTAAAGATACTTAAACACTACAGCTAAAATGCCATGGCTGTATATTGGCTTAATGAATTCTCTTATGAAATCAACTCTAAAATGTTATCCATAGTAAATCATGAAGCACAATTTTTCTCATTCTCTTTTGAGCTTTACAATTCATCTTAAAGATCAGTGTTTACATTCTCTTCTGTAGGTTGGGTAATAACCTTTGGTAAGAAGAAATAGAAGTCTGACTTTCTTACTTATAGCTGTGTTCTCTTAAAGCAAAAGGGAAAATACACATTCTCTTTAAAATTTACAATTATTGGTCACCCTCAATTTTATTGAACTTACTTCTGGCCTCTTTAGATGTAGCTCTCTACATAAAACTGCCCAACAGAATTCTCTATCTGAATGCCTCCTCCACGAACAACATTTTAAGAACTAAAATAGTCATTTTCCCTTCCAAATATGCTCTCCCTGTGGCCCCAGGCTCTCCATGTGTAGAGCTGACTCAATTTTCCACTCAGTTTCCTCACCCCATCAATTACAAGTCCCAACAACTTTGCCTTTTTAACATCCCTCAGCTCTTCCAGTCCATTTTCTCTTCTCTAACACCTCCTCCACTCCCCAGCTCATAACTAACTCTTACATAGATTACTACAATCACCTCCCAAATGGTCTTCTGGCTTCATCAGCCTTGTGACCTTCAAGTTCATTCTCCACATAGATGCCAGAGTCACTTTCTAAAATGAAAATATGACCATGTTACTCTCTTGACTAAATCGATCTATGGCTGCTGTTAGGGTCAAGGCTAAACTCCTGACCGTGGAACATAAGGTCTTCATGCTCTGGTCACTGCTTCTCCACCTCACCTGCAATCAACACCACTCAACATCCATATTCTGCTAACTGTGTATGGACATGAACAGGATGTGGTTGTTTCAATCCCCAAGAAGACACTGGGCTTTTTCAATCACCTATTGCTTGTAATAACCACCCCCAAACTGACCACATTATTTAATTTTGCCAGGGTTCCTTCATTGGGCCGTGTTCAGAAAAAGGGTTTACTGAGCTGGCAGGTCCAAGATGGCCTCACTCACAGGACTGGCTGTTGACTGGGAGCCTTGAAGCTCTTGGGCTGAGCCCTTATCCTCCAGTAGGTTAGACCTTCTTACAGCAGTCTCAGGCAGCATTTCAAGACAGTAAAACGGAAGCTCCAAGGCTTCTTACATTCTAGCCAAAGTCACGTAATGCTGCTTCCTTCCTTTTTTTTTTTTTGGCAAACCTGCCCAGATTAGGGTAAAGAGGCTCCTTTTCTTGATGAAAGGAATAGTGAAGTCACCTTGCATTTTCCTTGTAAAGGGACATGCAGACCACATGAGTGAGACTATGTGACTGTATTTTGCCATGTGTAACAAGGACATAAACTAAATGTTTTCCAAAAGGAATGGGGCAAAATAAAAAGGACCTTGACCACTCCTGTGGCCCTGATCAAACCCATGAGGTCTAAGAGTGTAACTATCCTGAGGTAGAAAGATGGTCCCATTCTGGGTAAGAGAGACCTGGGCTCTTCACTTAATAAAAAGAGAGCATGTTTATATTTATAATCACCATTCCCAACGCTGGGAGCTCAGGCAGCTACCAGGAGGAGAACAAAGGAAGTAACCAGGACACCCATCTACTCTAAACCTGTTAATTTAATCACACAGAACACTTCTATTCAAAATTCCCAAGGATTAAGATGTAAGAATGCTTATCAAAGTAAACGCTGTTCACGCTGCTTGAAATATCAGGCCTAGATCTCTATCTGTCCGAAACAACAATATCAATGACAAGAACAGCAACATGATGATGGGGCAATTTCTGAATGGCATCATGTGTATTATTGATACACGTCTGTTGCAGGAAATCCAGGTGAATCAAAAAAAGAAAATAAATGTTCTTCACAATCCCATAGCCCAGAGCTAACCACTATAAAGAACCCAGTGCGGTTTTAACTACTGGACCAAAAGATGCTCATCAAAGGCTTTCAGCTTTCCTGAGTCCAAGCAGGAAGCATCCAGCATCTCTGGTCTCTCCAAGGCTGCAGGTGTCTTTGCCCACAGTGTCTGTTTTATGCCAGGGCAAAAATCAACCTGGGAGCCAAGCCCAAGAATCAGGATGACCAAGACACTCTTGACAAGGAGGGAACAAACCCATCCAAGGACATTCAAGGACAAATCAAGCAAATGAATTCAAGGGAGACCTACTCATGATCACCAGTTCTGTTTTGCTGCTCAGCATGGCTGGAAGGCGCAGTGGAAGATCACGCAGACTGCCCATGGAACTCCTCTGCCAGAGTCTGAGAGCTTTCTACTGTCACAGGCTAGGGGTAGGACAGTTGGAATTGATCCATGCCTTCCAGCTGGATTGTGGGTCCCCTCAGTCTTGGACATGATGGCAGCCCAGCATCAGACAGCGGTCAATATCAAACAAGAAAATGTAATAAATCCTGTCAGATCTGTGGACCCCAGGAAAATGTAAACGGCCCATCGTGGAGGAAAAGTTCTCTCAGTGATCTTATCTTTATGTGAGTCCCTTGCTGCCTGGAAACAGATTTCCTTGGGGATGATCTAGTCATAAGATTGGTGAGGGTGGTAGGGAGGCGGCCTCTGAAGGTGGGGCATTCTGCTCACCTGAGGCAGGGAGAGCGTGAGGTGAGTGTCTGTGCAGGCTGGGGAGGAGGATGGGAGCAGTGCTTCGAGAATTATCCATTTTCTCCTTATTAGATAATAATGAATGGGTGATTTCCCTAGTCACTGCAGTGTGAGGAAATCTACAAAAGTAATTTCCCAGTACGCTTGACAGGACACGTGGGGAAACCCATGAAGCACAACTGCAGTGGGTTATAAAAACGGCCTTTCAAGTTGAGCAATAAATTAGTTTGAGCAGCCATTCTGAAGGACAAACGTGGGCTCTCCACTTCAGAGGGGCATTCCAGCCCTTCCCTAGCCACCTGGGTGACAATGGCTCACCAAAGCCTCTGGTGGCCACCACAGGATGCCTGAAGCATATGTTTTAAAGCTGAGCACCAAACTGCAGACTTAGGGAGTAAGTGGGCTCCCTGGTTTTTATTTTGTTTTACTGCTTTTAACATTACAATAACTGTTAGAGGTTCCAGCAGGCTAAGTGGGTGGAAATGAGTTCTGTTTTATCTTGTCTCTCTAAAGAGAAACTAAGTCGGTGGACTAACACCTAATGAAAGCAGAGCTATCAACAATTGAAACTGCATAAGATGCGCTGTGTGCACCACATGCATGCTGTGGGTGCCCGTGTGTGTGCATGTGCGTGTCCTTACAAGTGTGTGCGTGTGTTTTGGGATAGAGTGGTAAGAAAATGGGAAATAATAATAATGTTCAGCCCATAGCCTTTCATTACAAAAGGGTGAGCTGTAATAAATGCCAGTGCCACATGTAGCCAAAACTTTATTTCAGCCAAAGGTGATATTTTCACAATAACATCCTGTGATTGCTTTGTTCTTCATCTTTTATGTTCTTCCTAGATGGGCTCAGAACATACAAGAATTAAGTACACATCTTATTTTCCAGTGATCATGCTACCAGCCAATTCTGTTGTTTGTATCACTAAACTAGTGCTTTGTTTTGTCAATTCAGCAAGAAATTAGACCAAATGGTGGCTTAGTGCTGTGTTGATCTGGCTATCAATTTGTTTTCACTTTTCTGCAAAATATTTAATTCATTATTAAATTGAATTGTGCTGGTGCCACAGTTGTTCTTGTCTCAATTGTCTTAAAAGTCATTTAATTTTTTTCCTTTGGAATGCATTATTCAAATTTTAACTTCAGTTCTCAATATCTTATTTGATTGAAGAGACTGAGTCCATTAATAAGGACTCCATGGCGCTCCATCATGCCCGAGGTTTTGGTTTGTTTGTTTTGTCATTGTTGTTGTTTTGGTTTGTTTTTGTTTTTGTTTGTTTTTTTTAGAGCTGGAGTCTCGCTCTTGTTGCCCAGGCTAGAGTGCAGTGGCGTGATCTCGGCACATGGCAATCTCCGCCTCCCAGGTTCAAGCAATTCTCCTGCCTCAGCCTTCCAAGCAACTGGGACTACAGGCACCCGCCACCATGCCAGGCCAGTTTTTGTATTTTCAGTAGAGTCGGGTTTCACCATGCTGGCCAGGCTGGTCTTGAACTCCTGATCCGCCCACCTCGGCCTCCCAAATGTTGGGATTACAGGCTTGAGCTATTGCACCCAGCTGAGATAGATCTTTCAAAGGAAAATTTATTGGGATTTTTTTTGTTGTTTAAGAGCTTCCTCTCCAGGTGAGCATGGAAGAAAATTATACCAGGAGAATACAGTAAACTCTATGAGACAAGCTATAAACATGTAGTAAAGTTGTGATTAGGGCTGGTTCTCCTTCTAGAAACATGGTAGGATTGAAATTTCATACTCTCCTTGAAGTTAGAGCCATGTGACTCATTGGCCAATGACATATGAACAGAATGGCATGTCACTTCTATCAGAATCTGAGATGAGAGAGTTCATACTTTTTCCATGTGCCGTAGCCTGATACTCAAAGCCTGGGTCCCTAGTGACCATGATAGGCAGAGCTCCCTGTTAAACCACGGAGATTTAGAGAATGGCTGTTAACACAACATAATCTAGCCCATCCTGACTAATCCAATATTAGCAAGTATAATAAAGAATTCAAGGCCAAGTACAGTGGCTCACGCCTGTAATCCCAACAATTTGGGAGGCCAAGGCAAGTAGATCATGAGGTCAGGAGATCGAGACCATCCTGGACAACATGATGAAACCCTGCAGCTACTAAAAATACAAAAATTAGCTGAGTGTGGTGGCACATGTCTGTAATCCCAGCTACTTGGGAGGCTGGGGTAGGAGAATCGCTTGAACTGGGCAGGCAGGGGTTGCAGTGAGCTGAGATTGCACCACTGCACTCCAGCCTGGGCAACAGAGCGAGACTTCATTTAAAAAAATTCTATCAACATGAGGGAAAATGATTAGTTAAGGTCCTAGGTTGCAAGTCTCAAAACCTTTTCTAAGGATCATAGACAGGAAATTAACATCTAATCCCTAGAGTTCCCAATCTCCTACCATCCCATCCTAATATGACAGAAGTAATTCCTGAGTTGCTTTTGAAACCAGAGCTTCTCTCAGAACCCTAACCTGCCAGATGGCTTCTTGGAAAGCCCTCACCCACTTTTCTCCTCCTGCTATTGCTGCCGATTCATTCCAGCTTTTAAAAATTCATCTTTATCCAGGAACCTCACTTTTAGAAAAGTCACACAGGAGGCTACATGGGCACTCGTATTTCTCTAGCCACATTCATTAGACCAATGCAGCAGAGAAGAGAAGCCTCAATAATTATTATGACATGGCATGTTAGAATACCAAGTAAATTGCATTTGTAAAATGTGATTTTCTGTTGGTATTAATTTCTGCTCTACTGACATTTAGTAAGTATTATCGATTGGCTAATTAACTAATGTGGTCATTAGTCTTTATAAAGAAAGGCTCTCTATAAAAACTGAGGGATGCCCTTTTCCTGGCATTTAATACCTAAGAATTGCCTCAGATGGAAAGCAGAGCTGCCTAATTGCTGTCAGCACAGGAGAAATACATTAACGTGCCTTCCCAGTAACACGTCTTTAGAAAGTCAAATATAAACAAACCAACGTATTTGTATGTGTGCACGTCGTGGTGAGGAGGGAAGGAAAAAGTTGGGAGAGGGTAAGAAAGAGAAATAAGAACCAAGTTTATTATACTGTATTCAGGGGGGAACACTTTTCCCAAGGCCCTAACAGAAAAGCAAAGTGTCACTGTCAACAGCCTCAGTAGTGTCAGGATTGCTTTTATAGCCAGTCTTCAGGTGCCCACTGTAGGAACAATGTCATTTAGCCTTTGGGATTATTCTGTACTAAATCTGGATAATGACTAATATTCAACACCAATATATTCTCAGCTGAGAAGAGCAATTAGCAAATTCATAAATTAAGTACTTGTTTCCTTTTTATAGTTAAATATAAATGTTTGTTAAAAGATGTTATTTAACTTTAAACTTTTTCTCTCAGAAATAAACAGATGTTTGAATTGCTGCTTGAGCCTCACACCATGTCATCCTGCCAGGATTCCAGATCCAGTTATAGAGTATCACATGATCATGAGTGTTGGTTAATAAGTCAATGTGAACTGGGAGGGGAGATTTTGCAGGAGTGCCACAGGGCTCTCCCTCTAATCACATATACTCCCTGCTTTTATTGGAAAGTGTACAGTGATGCCAAAGTGCCCCAGAATGGAGAGAGTTGGAAGACTGCCATTGTAGGGATGCCTTAGTGAATTAATAAGATTTTAATTTCTGGCTCTCAACGTTGTAGATGCAAAAGTTGATTTATCAACACCTGAGAAAGAATGACTCTTTCTGGAGGTGATATAATCACACTCACTAAGCACACAGAGAATAATGTGTAGAATCTGGGTGCCATGTTATCAGAATACATGGCGATTCTTGCAGTCACATGGGCTGATATGTAAGCATTGTCATGCCTAGTACATTCTCTCCCTGCAGATGAAATTATATGGGATGCTAAATTATAATCAGAACGATGTATAGGAGCAAGAAACTACAACAAGGGAAGCTAATTGGATGAATTTATAAAAATATGCCTCAGCCAAAATAGCCTAATGCAGTCTCCCTCATCATAAGGGTAATCTTGCCTAAAGGGACAGTAATAGTAAAGACACTAGGAAAAACTTCTCTACTTTGGACAACAGACCTGCATAGCCCATTAAGCCTCAATTCAGTCTTATGTATATCAGAAGCCAATTTACCATTTGAAGGTGATTCTCCATGTTTCTGCTCTAACTGTGCTTCACAATACTCAAAACACAGAATTACGGTGTTCCCTGGAGTTAAGGGAGCTGTCCATGGTCCTGAGAAGCTCTTAACAACCCAAAGATCCTACTGACTCCTCATCAGACTTCTTTCTCCCTGGAATTTTACACTTGAGCTGTTAACACCAGCCCAGGTCAAATTCGGGGGAGAGAGAAAAGCTCATTATGAAGGGTAAAATCCAAAACATTATGCACAAAGATATGTATGCACAATTTTTATTCATAAAAATTTTATAAAACTTAAACATCAGAAAATGAAAGAAGCTATAGAAAGAAAAATGATGGTAATGAGACATTAACTTACCCTTCTAATCTCATAACACAGCAAAAAGGTAATAAAAAGTCTTTATAAAAGGTCCTAAAATAACAAAAAAAGATTATGCAGCAAAGCCTGTAGCCTGAAAAAATAAACATTAAAATTTACATGTCCATGAAATGTTTACAAAATTGAGTATATATTAGACAACCTGTCCCCCAAAAAAATCTAAGCAAAGTAGAGAACATAGAAATGCTACAGCTTATGTTCTCTGATCATGACACAACAAAACCAGAAATTACAGCACGGAAATTTTAATGCTTTTTCCTAAAAATTCTAGGTCAAAGAGAAATCCAGGCTGAGCACAGTGGCTCACTCCTGTAATCCCAACACTTTGGGAGGCCAAGGCAAGCAGGTCACTGAAGGTCAATGGCTCGAGACCAGCCTGGCCAACTTGGTGACACTCCACCTCTATTAAAAATACAAAAATTAGCCAGGTATGGTGGTAGGCATCTGTAATCCCAGCTACTCAGGGGGCTAAGGCAGGAGAATCACTTGAACCCAGGAAGTGTAGGTTGCAGTGAGATAAGATTGCACTACTGCATTCCAGCCTGTGAAACACAGCAAGACTCTGTCTCCAAAAAATGAAGAAAGAAATCCAAATAAAATATCCAGAATATGTGGAAAATAGTAACAATAAAGATATTACACATATGTAATCCCAGCATTTTGAGATGCCAAGGTGGGAGGATCACTTGAGGCCAGGAGTTCGAGACCAGCCTAGGAAACATAGGGAGACCCCATCACTACAAAAAAAATGATTTTTAATAGCCAGGTACAGTAGCACTTTCCTATAATCCCAGCTACTTGGGAAGCTAAGGTGGGAGAATCACCTGAGTTCAGGAGT
The DNA here is from genome assembly GCA_028533165.1 of Leontopithecus rosalia. Classification (NCBI taxonomy): domain Eukaryota; kingdom Metazoa; phylum Chordata; class Mammalia; order Primates; family Cebidae; genus Leontopithecus; species Leontopithecus rosalia. The sequence continues at coordinate 39,661,359 of CM052666.1, forward strand.
TCAAGGCTTCAGCAAGCCATGATCACACCACTGTACTCCAGCCTGAGCAACAGAGTGAGATTCTGTCTCAAAAAAAAGTCGCATGTGGGAAATAGCTATAGCATAATAAAAATAAATATATTAAGTATCAACAACACAAAAGCTAGAAAAGTTGAACAACTATCCCTAGGAAAGTGGAAACAATGTATTCATAAATGTGAAAGCAGGCTGGGCACGTGGCTCACGTCTGTAATCCCAGAACTTTGAGAGGCCGAGGCTGGCTTGTCGCTTGAGATCAGAAGTTCCAGACCAGCCTGGCCAACATGGTGAAACCCTGTCTGCTAAAAACACAAAGCTAGCGAGGCGTGGAAACTCCAGGGAGTTGCGGGAGCTGTCCGTGGTCCTGAGAAACTCTTAGCAACCTGAGGATCCTACTGGCTCCTCATCAGACTTCTTTCTCCCTGGATTTTACACCTGAGCTGTTAACACACGCCCAAGTCAAACTCAAGGGAGAGAAAAATGCTCTCCCTTGAATTTGGTCGTGCACACCTGTAATTCCAGCTACTCTGGAGGCTGAGGCAGGAGAATCGCTTGAACCCGGGAGGCAGAGCTTGCAGTAAGCCAAGCGCACGCCACTGCACTCCAACCTGGGCGACAGAGTGACACTCCATCTCAAAATAAATAAATAAATAAATGCAGTAACTAAGACATTAGAAAATAGAAACATAGTGCTAATTTACATATTAAATCACTATGACTTGAAAAGAGGGAGAAAAAATTCTGAATTGAGGAATGGACGAGATGGGTGGAGAGGAGATGGGGGAAGGCAGAGAGAATTTAAGGAGCAAAAGCATCTGGAGAAGCAAAGCCACTGGAAAATGAACAGGGGTCTGAAAGCAATGCTTGATTGCTATCCTTTCAAAGACTACAGTTCCCAGTGACATCATTTTCCTCCTCCCTGGAAGTCTCAGGGGCAGTTCACTTGTCTACCCCTCTCCCCTACTCCTCACCCCACACTCAAAACCAGTCTATACTCCTCTCATTCTTATATGACATATTTCAGATGGCATTCTTATTTCCCTGATTTCTTTTTGAGATAGCTTGCATTTCCCGCTCTATAGAAAACCACAGGTTTATCAAATGCCTACATGGACCAAGCAGGTTATAAGGGCTTCACAGACACTTTTACTAAACTCAGCCAAAACTTTCAGGCTTTATAAATACCTTGTAGATAAAGAAATAGAAGCTGAGAGTTTAAGTAATGTTTCCAAAGCCATGTGGCTGGTAATTCAAACCTAATTTCTACTTATTCCAAAGCCTATTTTTCCTCATGATACTATACTGCCTCTCCATGGATGAAGGTGGAAATCACATAGTAATAAAATTTGCACCAAGTCAGCAAATTGTTGGAAAGGAAGGCTAAGATGATGAATAAAATCAAGAGCCAGATTATCTCAACAACCTGAAATAACTGGCTCACAGCCAACTTGGATAACTCTCTATGGGTGTTATTCTCAAGTAACTCTCCAAGTACTATATTTGGGGTTTAAAAAAAGAGTTTTATATATTCAGAATCAGGGAGGCCTGTTGGGTGCAGGTCATTTGAAAAACTCCTCAGCATTTTAGTGGTCTGTATGGTCTCTCTGTCTGTCACAGTCCTAGCAGGAAATGGTTGCACTCTCAAAGGGTTAAGTAGAAAGAGTGCAATAAAGAGTCTCTTTCCAGGGTTAAGGGAACTGCTAGGGTTTGGATATTTGACCACTTCAACTCATGTTGAAATGTGATCCACATTGTTGGAGGCGGGGCCTAATGATGTGTTTTGGTCTTGAATGTGGACCTCTCATGAATGTCTTGGTGATGAGTGAGTTCTCACTCTCTTAATTCCCACAAGAGCTGGTTGTTAACAAAAGCCTAGCACAAACCCCTTCCTCTATCTCCATGTGATCTCTGCTCATGCCAGCTTCCCTTCCCCTTCTGCCATGAGTGGAAACAGCCTAAAGCCCTCACCAAAGCAGATAGTGGTGCCATGCTTCTTGCACACCTCCAGACCTGTGAGCCAAATAAACCTCTCTTTAAAATTACCCAGCCTCTGGCATTTCTTTATAACAACACACACACAAACACAAAACAACAACCAAAAAAATCCCTACAGACTAAAACAGGAACTAATTAGAAATGGTGAAGTACCCAGGACTGGCACAAAGGCTCACCAATAGGAACTGAGCCCATAAGTAGAAGGACATATTCATTGTTTTTTTTTTCTAATGGTTAAGCAATTATTTGCTCTTACTTTCAAAATTTCTTCCAAGGCCTCCCATAGATGAAACTCAACTGGAACCTCGAAAGCAGAGAACCTGAGTGGTGCATTCAGTGGGAGTCGGCTTTCGAGGGAATCTCGCAAGAAGGACAAAGGTAGAGAATCTGTCTGGTGGGGAAGCAAACAAATGACCATCATGTGTACTTTCCTCCAAGAGCACGACTCAGATGCTATAAAACAAGGCTAATTCAGTCTCAGGGTCTGATTGCAGAAACATATACTCCAGGTTTTCATCATCAGAAATCAGTCTTATTGTCTTCTGCACAGACCCAAACACACTTGGAGGTCACATTCAATATGCATACCTCACAGAGAAGGACATTTACACACAAGAAGTACATCCTGAGAAAGCCAGCTGGCATGTAAACCACTCAAAAACTCAAGGTATTTACGATAAAAAAAGATGCAAAGATGCAGGAAGACAAGCATGAAGTATAATCTGTGGCACTCCACACAGCAGACATTAGACACATACAAGAGAGTTGTTAGAAAGCAGAATTTATCTTCGTATAAGCAATATTGAGATAAATCTCAGTATTTCAGATCTCTAGAACTATCTATCAGTGAAATGGGTTGCCAATAGAACGCATAATACCATAATCACTTAAGAATACAATCATGGGCCGGGCGCAGTGGCTCATGACTGTAATCCCAGCACATTGGGAGACCAAAGTGGGCGGATCACAAGGTCAAGAGATCGAGACCATACTGGCCAACATGGCGAAAACTCATGTCTAGTAAAATATAAAAATTTGCTGGATGTGGTGAGGCACATCTGCAGTCCCAGCTACTAGGGAGGCTGAGGCAGGAGAATTGCTTGAACCCGGGAGGTGGAGGTTGCCGTGAGCTGAGATGGCGCCACTGCACTCCAGCCTGATGTCTCGGGACAGAGCGAGCCTCTGTCTCAAAAAAAAAAAAAAAAAAAAATGAAGAATACAATCATGGACGAGGCTGCCACCTGCTGTTGGGGACCACTGCAGAAGAAATTCCGAATGTTGGACTGGAGGGCACCTCACTTTCCTTGCTGCTTTAAGTTTCTGACTCAGCGACCTGATATCAGGACCATATATACCAAGACCCACTTACACAAACGACTGTTCTTCACATTAGGCTCGTGGAGACAGGGCCTAAAATTCTGAATTTGCTCAGATGTTTTCTCTGCTACTGACAAGTAGACATTACACAATTCGTCTCTTCGTATTTAATCTTTGAATTTTGCTACTTCTCAGAGAGACTAATGAATAGCGATCAAATATCCTGAAGCTCAGAATACTTCTACATCCTCTCGAAACAACAGAATATTAATCAAAACAGAGCAGTTCGGCACTTAACTTTGGGTTTTGTCTAACGCCTCCTTTCTCGGCAGTAACTGTGGCCAGAATAGCTCTTTCCACAGACAGAAAGGACCTTTCGAAAGGATAGAGTCTCTAGATAGAAAAGCAATTGCCTCATTCCAGAAGGTCTTCAAATGCTGTGGGGATAACAAAGGGAACTGATTATAATCTATTCTGTGGGGAGAAAAGAAAAGTTCATGAAACAGGCCGGGCATGGAGGCTCACGCCTGTAATCCCAGCACTTTGGGAGGCCAAGAGAGACAGATCACAAGGTCAAGAGATTGAGACCATCCTGGCCAACATGGTGAAGCCCCATCTCTACTAAAAATACAAAAATTAGCTGGGCATTGTGGCACACGCCTGTAGTCCCAGCTACTCGGGAGGCTGAGGCAGGAGAATCTCTTAAACCCCGGAGGCAGAGGTTGCTGTGAGCAGAGATAGCACTCCAGCCTGGTGAAAGAGCGAAACTCCCTTTCCAAAAAAAAAGTTTATGAAACAGTATATGTATGTATAGTCTATAAAAAGAGCTCTCTCTCTCTCTACACACACAAACATAAATAAATATTAGTTATCTCTAACTAGAGGAATTCTAGTTGGTTTCTATTTTCTTTTTCCTTACCATGTTTTCTACAATAAGTATGTATTTTTTAACAAGCAAAGACTTTTCTGGTGTGCTTTTTAATTTTCTTTGTTTAAACAAAAGGGAGACTTTGTAACTGCATGGCTAGGTAGACTTTCAGAAAACTTGATTGCTCTGGAAAATTGGCATTTCCTGATTTCTTCCACAGTTTGGATCTTGACCTAGAGGGAAATATAAAAATGTTGATTTGAAACTGAGGGGTGCCATTTTCACTGCTGAAGCAGTTTCATGGATCATGAATTGGAGTCATGACTTCAGCAACACGAATGTTAAAAGCAGAAAGCACAAGTGACCCACAACAGATGATGGAACAAAGGGCAAGCTGGGAAAAGCAGTGGCCTTTAATACACATGCAATTAATTACCTTTTGAAATGAAGCCACACTCCGCTCTGCTCCCCAAATTCCCTTATGCAATTATAACTTAAAATGGCTCCTTTTATAAAACCCAAGGGTACCAAGTGATGTACTCAGGACAGGGTGGAGGGAGTGGTCAATCCCCATGGAAGCAAGAAGGCATTTTCTGCAGAGAACTGAAGAACAGTCATAACACTGAGTAAAATTGGGTCTGCTTTTGAAAAATCACTATGCATCAGCAATACCACCCACCCTTGGCACATCATCAAGGACATCGTAAATGCCCCAGTGGAGAATTTGCTGATGGGACAGGGGACTTTCTTCTCCAGTCTTGAAGAAAGCAAGCTAGAAAAGCTTTGGAATATGCCTCTATTCCCCTCTTACTTTTGCATTTTCCTCCCTCTCTTAACTCCTCTTTTTGTTTTTCTTTGTTTGTTGGGTGGTGTGAAGAGTGTGTATTCCTTCAACTAGAAATAGAGTCAGTGGGGTCACCTGTGTTCCAAGAACCTGGCAAAGGGCAGATTTGAGACTGGATGATTTCTGTTGATTTGTTTCTTTCATTCCATAACATTCCATTTTAAACTAGATTTTAGGGTCATATTGCTTTCTTTTTTTATTTAAAGAGTTTGCTCCCCAAATGTCCTCTTTTTTTTCACTCCTACATTTATATACAATTCTTCTGTAAATATTGGGGCTTGATCACGGGACAAACACTTTTGAGACAGATTTTACTTCTTATATGCTGCATGTCATTTTGCCAGGTATGTTATAATGGTTTTATGCCATTGTGCTATTAGAATTATATCACCTTGATTTTGCAAGGCTAAGTAGTTTCTCTACTGCATCTCTGATTACATAAAGTTAATATGCCTACAGATTCCACAGGGCCTGAAATGCTTTCAAAATTGCAGGCTCTACCTTTTCATTCATAGGGTATTTTTAGTTTTGAAATTATTTCAGGTAAAGTTGAAAACCAAGTATAGAGGAAACGCCCAGAGGAACAATTCTATTCCTACAATCCTATTGTTTTGTTCAACTGGATCTATCTCATTTTAACCACAATGAAATCAAGACAGAAAAAGAGTACTTTTGGTTTGTCGATTCTATCAACTCCAGAATCCACACACTACACAAATAGCAGTGGGAAAGGCTAAGGCATTGAAAACACTAGAACATGGCTCCAGGAGGACCCAGTGGTAACTCATTTTAAGAGTAAACTTTTTATTATATTTTTTGAGATGGAGTTTCACTCTTGTTGCCCAGACTGGAGTGCAACGGTGCAATCTCAGCTTGCTGCAACCTCCTGGTTACCAGCTTCCTCGTACTAACTTGCCTGTTCTGCTTCTGTAAAATTCCACTTTGCCACCCCCCTTCTCTAAGCAAGGTATAAAAAGGAATCAAGCCCCATCTTAGGGGCCAAGAGAATTTTGAGCATTAGCTGTCTCTCAGTCGTCAGCAATAAAGGACTCCTGATTCAATCTCAGGTGTGGCACCTCCCTTACAACTCTCTCGGTTACAGCATTAACACTATTAATTCTCCCAATACATAAACATGAAATATCTTTCCATTCCCTGTGTCTTCTCCAATTCCTTTCATCAATGTTTTATAGTTTTCATTGTACAGATCTTTAACTTCCCTGGTGAAATTTATTCCTAGAATTTTAATCTGAAGGTTTTTTGGTTTTTTTTTTAATTAGCCCTTATCAGCATGCAGTCAGTTGTGAAAATCCTTAGCATGGCTGAAATTTTTCATGTTAAGGAAAGACTAGAACTTGAGTAGGAACCTGGGAGGAGATACTGCTTAACGAGTGGGCCAAAGAAAGTAAGTTAGGGCAAGAGGTCAAAGTATGCCAGAGACCCAGGACAAAACACAGTGCAGAGTGATGTCACAGAGCCAAATGGGAGTGTCATCTATGGCAAGCCCTCCCAAGAAGTATGGCTGAAATGTATTTAAATTCAAGATCTCTCAACCCAAAAATTTTATCCACAGAGGAAGTAGAGAAACAAAAGCATTTGCTATTGAATAAGCATTAAACCAGAATGCAATCTGCACTGCAGGCAATCGCCTAAGAGACTCACAATCCACAAAGTCAGAACCATCATCCTTTTATACAGCCAAGCAGAAACAACCTATTACATACATGTTCTCAAGATAAATATTAACTGGGCCTCAAGCAAGAAGAATTGACAGCACCATTTGTCACATATAGTTTATCCTTGATTAACCTGCCAATTGGGGTGACCATCTTTGTTAGTTAACTAGTTTTCTACAAAGAAAATAAATGTTTTCTATCTTTGTGACAGGAGGTAGTTTTGAAAGTTGGACCAAGGCACCTACTATCACCCAAGCTAGGCGCCTCCACTTCCAGAGAACCTGGGAGACACGGTGCTATTTTCTTTCTTCTTTGATGTTTAAATACCAAAGAGATGGTTTCCATGCCTTTGAGAAAGACCCTACTCCTGGGCCAGAAAGCTGCCAAAAGGAGCTAGCTAGTTTTCAAAAGGATTTATATACATTTCAAAGACAGGAGGAAGAATTTATGATGACAATTTTCTGAAGTAAATGCTCTAAGAAAAGGAAGGAGAGAGAAGTTCCTTTCCTTATTTTCAACAGGAAAAAATTAGGCCACTTATTTTTAATTTGCACTTACATATGAATAGAAACTTCCATGCATTCAATCAAGATCAAAACTGAAGCTTTTTCTGTTTTGTTCTGTGTTGTTTTTATGATTAAGCAATGCAAGGTTGAGGAGTGAAAATATGAGAGGTATCAAGGACAGAGGGTCATAGTACTTTGAAACAAGCTCAATCAGGAAGGCAAATAGGGGGATAAGACTTCTGCTAGAGTATAATGTTTGCAGCAGAGATCCAACCAGGTTTATTTGCTAAGGGCATGGAGACAGGAAAGAACAAGTTTCAAAGACCAGGAAGAGAGGGGCTGCCAATAACAGTTCAGAGTTTTGGAGGAAGAGAGAAGAGAGATCATCAAGAGCTGCTTGGAGGGGTTCATCTTGGCCAGGAGGAGAGACAGACAGCCCTTCCTCCAAGTCCAAGGGATGGGAAATAAAGGACGAAAGGAAGCATGGGAATGTGTAGGTTTGAAGGAAAGGGTAGAGGAAGTAATGTCTACATTTAATTGTTTCTATAGTTTCTAGGGAAGTGGAGGCAACGAGATTCATTAAGAGGAGAATCATAGTTCTTCAACAAACCTAGAGGAAGGCAGTGTGGTACCTTTGGTTTGTGAGCCGAAGAGATGTGAGTGAGTCCAGTCTGGTATCACGGCATTGTGAGACTGAAATTAGATGATTATAACATGCTCTCTTAGTCAGCTTGGACTGCCACAACAAAACACATAGGGTGACTTAAACAGAAATGTACTTCACAGTTCTGGGGCCAGAAATCCAAGATCAGGGTGCTACCATGATCTGGTTCTGTTGAGGGCCCTCTCTGTTTTGCAGACAGATGGCTCGTGCTGTGTCTTCACATAGGAGAGAAAGAGGGCCTCTCTTTCATATCTCTTCTTATAAGGGCACCAATCCCATTCATGAGAGCAGAGCCCTTATGACCTAATGACTTCCCTAAAAGCCCCATCTCCAAATACCATCATATTGGAGGTTAGGGCTTAAACATATGAATTTTGGGGATTCACATTCAGTCCACAGCATATGCCCAGCACAACACCTGGCAAATAGCCATCGGCCAGGAAATAGTAACTGTTAATATTACCCAAAGTCAGACAAGCAAATGCCAGAGCCAAGACTAGAATCAGTAGTCATTGTCCTTTCTTCTAAGCCAGGCTACCTTTCACCATCTGGGTGACCTGGACAACTTGTTCACTCTCTGGGTCTCAGTCTCTTGCAAAATTAGAGGATTAACTTTATTGACCTAAGTTCCTTAATCCCCTTGTGTCTTTGGCAATGGAGTAGAAATCCATCAATCAGTTGGCATCCAGAAACACTGCAAGAGGGCATGCTGGGCTCATCAGTCCACAGAATGGAACAAGGAACCAGAAACAAGGAAACCTTGACACAGAAGCAAACTTCCTTTGCAGTTCAGTCCAACAAACTTTGTTGATAGCCCGCTATATTATAGGTGCTGTTAAAACAAGCACTCTGAATGAAGAGACCCCCACCAAACAGGCTTTGTGAGAGCAACATGGCTTTTTACTCACCCGGTGCAGGCAGGATGAGTCCGAAGAAAGGATCAGCAGAGGGCTGTAGGATAGGAGTTGGTTTTATAGGTTTGGGGAAGGCAGTGGAAAGTTACAGAAGTTACAGTTCAGGGTGGTTTTTGCAAGCTGAGAGGGGGTCGTAGGGTCTGGAGTCACGAGGTTGACCAAGGTTGGTTACAAAGTCCAATTGCCTTATCCATTGAGGCAGGAATAAGAAACAATAGAAGAATGTCTCAAAATTAATTAGGTGCCACAAGGGTTGATCATTCTTTCTCCTTTTGTGGTTTCCAACTTACTTCAGACTTTCCAGGAACTGATCTGGCATGTCCCTGCAGGTCACAGAGGCATCCATGGTGCTGTCAGTTGGTCTAAAAGACCTTACAGGTGCTATGCTGGGAACTTGATGCACATCATCTCATTTAATCCTCTTAGCCACCTAGATTAGGTTTTATAATACTCATTCAGCAATTGTGGAAACTGAGTCTCCAAAATTATGCAACTTTCCCAAAGTCATATGGCTAGAACAAGCGGGACCAGGATTCAAACCCAGATATCTTTGACTAAAGAATTCAAGATATTTTCACCACTTCAGGCCCAGGAAGTGTTCTTATCTTGTGTCTCTCTGCAGAAAAATCAATCAGTGAAGGTCAGATTAGGTCCTATAAGTGACTCAAGAGGGTGGAAAAACACCTATAATAGGGTAGTGCTCTTAATATGTTAAATTTTAAAAACATTGAGAAAGATTTTGAATTTTAGTGGGCATCGTAACTGTCTCATCCACCTGGGTTATTCCTACCTTTCATAGTGATTGACGAAGCTATGGCACAACCCTGTGGAAATAAAAGTCACCTCCAGAAACATATTGGTAATCAAATAATTTCTGCTACAGAAATATAAATTCTGTCCCAAGGAGGTTCAATTGGCTTCCCCCCCCACCACCCCCCACTTTCAAGTAGAAGAAGGCAGTTCTTTTTTTTTTTTAATGAGCTTAATGTAAATATGTTCAGCATTCTTAATAATAGGTATAATTTTGTCTGCTGTTTGGATTCTCCTTTGAACAATTTGTAACAATTTTCTGGCTCCTTCATTAGTTAATGAGTTACATGAAGTCTTTGATGTGTGTCCATTTAATATCTGTATGAGAGTCAGATTGTATCCTCTTCTAAAATCAATGTGTTCTCATCGTTGGTTGTTTCTAGTTTGAAACTGTCCCATAATAAGAGTTGTAATTAGCCTTTCCAGGTTATCTTCTCTTCCTCAGTGTAGCAGAAAGTACCCTACCTGCCTTTAACACCTAAGGCATTGCATTGTACACCTATATCAAAATATCTCATGTATCCCATACATATACACACCTTTTATGTATCCGTAAAAGTTTTTTTTAATTAAAATTTAAAAATAAAAATACATGGGGAAAAGAAATTGTAAGCCATGACATGATGTGACTGGAAAGGAGAAGATGGAATAGAGAAAGTAAGCCTGGCCCTTTACCCCAGTGGAGTGCAAAAAGGAACTAGGAGGTAGAGAAAGAACAAGGTCAGACAGCCGTTTCCTTTCCTTAGTTCCCCCAGATTTGAACCTCACACAGGGACAGGGCTAAGGAAACAGTGAGGCAGGTGGAAAAGCATTCAAGAAAACCAGTCCGTTTACCTACTAATGGATGGAGAGGCCCCAGCCTCTTTTGGAAATCTCACGTTCTGCCTCACAAATGTGCTAGGACAGGATTCCGATGGGGGTAAATGACTAGAGAGCTGCCCACGTCTCCTCCAGGTTTCCGCGTGGTGAGCAGACAAGCCGGAAGTCCGCCAGGAGGGGAGGCGGAAGTGCTGAATCACCTGACAAAATACCGGATGCCCAGGTAAGTTTGAATTTCAGATGAACCACAAATAATAACAACAATTGCTGTTATTGTTTTAGAGGCAGGGTTTTGCTCTGATGCCCAGGTTGGGGTGCAGTGGCGCCATCACACCTCACTATAATCTCTAACTCCTGGGCTCAAGCGCTCACCTCACCTCTGTGTTCCAAAGGCAAACAATTTCTAAATATTCATTTAGTTCCATGGTTATGCTAAAAATTATTTGGAGTTTATCTAAAATTCAAATTTACCCCTGTGTCATGTATTTTACTTGCTAAATCTGACAACCCCCAGAGGCTCCACAGTCTCCCCCTTGCCCCATCATCGAGGGTGTCCCAGAAACACACGCAGACACCGTCCCGGAGAGGGGCTGAGAGCAGAAATCTGGAAGCCAGTGTTATCCTAACAGGACCGTCTTAAAAGGAAGAGATTTTGTTACCAGTAATTAGCAAGTTTAAAGTTGTTGTTCCTGCCCTCTCCTGCAGGTAGGGATTCCTGTAAAAGATTAATTGGATAAGGCATAAAGAAATTAAGAAGCTGTTTTCCTTCGCACATCTAAACAATATGGGTGTTAAAGTTTTGACCCTTGCCATGCTGGCTAGAAGAGATGTTTGGCGTAGGTCTATGGACAGTTCCTAATATGCAGGGCCAGGAGAGTGCCCGTCCCCTCCTGAGAGAAATACTAGAAATTGCACCTACATCCAGAGCCCGGAGGCAAATGGCACCTGCCCATCCCTACTTGTACCTGTTAGGGTGCCTGGAAAGCACGTGGCTCCCCGAATTCCTATGATAAATGGTGAGAATTTGGGCTTCAGTTTTTTATATTCATTGTTTCTGCTTATGGCACTTCCAGAAAACCACAGGGAACGTCTACAAATTATTAATGGAGCAATTAAATTATATGCAGCAAGTAAAATTTCCCTTAAACAAAAGCACCTGAGCTGCTCTCTCCCAGAAGGAATTACCATTTCTACTTCACAAAGCTTTTATGAAGATTAATAAATTCATGTTTTCAAAGGTGGTTGAGAACTCTGGCTAGCAGTGTCTACATTGACTGTTTTAGAAATTTATGATAATTTGCATTACTACAGTACTTACTTTTAAACAAACAACCAAACAAAACAACTCTCAAGAAAACCCAAACAAGAAGTGTCATGTCCCATATAGCACGTTGCCACGTGCGGCTATTGAGCATTTAAAATGTAGCTAGTGTGACTGAGGTACTGAAAACAGCGAAAATTCACAGAGCAGAATGCCAAGAAGGGAGAGCTGAACAGAGAAAGAACTGCAGAGATCTGCAGAGGATTCCCCCTGGATCGTTTAGCCCAACACTGATCAGCACATTTGTGTGAGAAAACTACCCAAGGAGCTCACATGGGGCTGGAACTTGTTTCCCCCAGCCAGAATAGAAACATCTCATCAAACATTGGGTAGATCAGTAGGTAAGTTTTGCCTCTATAGAGGGATAAAATTAGCCCTAAAGACTGCTCTGATCCCACAGAATGAAAGCAAGCCTCAAAAGAATCAATGTTTCTAAGTAACTAACTGTATCCAAGAACAAAGCCCAAGGATTTCATAGAAACACGAAAATATCCAGTACTTAAAAAGGTAAAAGTTCAAAATATTTAGTATCCAATCAAAAATTACCAGGCATACAAAGTGGCAGGAAAGTACAATCTGTGAGGCAAAAAATTAATCGATAGAAAGAGACTCCAAAATGGCAAAGATGATAGCCTTGGTAGGCAAATCATGTCAGAACAATTATTAGAACGATTTCCGTATGTTCAAAAAGATAGAGGAAAGATGGAGCATGCTAAGTAGTGATGAAAGTTATAAAGATGAACGATCCAAGATGACCGATCGCTAACATCTCGGGATTGCAGCTCGCAGTTAAAGCTCATAGAACTAGAGGACGCCACACTTTCAGACAAATTCTGGTGGCTCAGGAGCAGAAGATTCCTAGTGGAGGAGCCACACGGGGCAGTAGTTTCGCCGGCACCTCCGCACGGCAGCTCTCGGA
>CM052666.1:39674529-39693091 GCA_028533165.1 Leontopithecus rosalia
AGGATATCAAGGACTCGAACTCAGATCCAGAACAAGTAAACTTAATAAATATTTACAGAGCTCTCCACTTCAAATACACAAAATATACATTCTTGTCAATACCACATCACATCTACTCATAGGTTTAAATGAAACATTGATTGGTCATTATTAATACCCTTTTTTTTTCAGAATAAAGCAATATTTTCATTCACCCTCCCTCTTTATCTTCCTATTTCTTCCTCTCCTTTACTCATTTTTTCTCTTTCTTTCCCTCTCTCAAAAAAAGAAAGAAATCAACTTGTAAACCTCTAGATCCAGGTCGGCAATATCTCTCTCATTGCTTGATTTCCTTCCTTCCCCTCCCTCCCTCCCTCCCTTCCTTCCTTCATCTCTTCCTTCCTCCCTCCCTTCCTCCTTCCCTCCCTTCCTGCCTTCCCCCCTTCCTCCTCCCCCAAAAAAGAAAGTTATAAAGATATGCTTTAAGAAGACCCAGATCGAAAGTACAAAATCTGAGATGAAAAATACACTAGAAGGATTAACGGCAGATTAGATATTGCAGAAGGAAAGATTAGTCAATCTAAAGACATAGCAGTAGAAATTATGTAAAATGAAACACAGCAGGGAAATGGCTTTAAAAATGAACACAGCATCAAGACAACTTTAAGGAGCCTGATATGTATGCAATTGGAATCTTTGAATAAAACGTAAGTAGGAGTAACAAAATAAACATTTGAAGAAATAACCAAAATCTTTCCAAACCTGAGGCCAACCATAAACTCACAAACCTCAGAAAGTAAAAAAAAAAAGCTCCAGACACCAAACACCAGAAATATGAAGATAACTACACCGATACACATCATAATTAAATTGCTAAAACAGTGTTAAAAAGACAAATCCTACTAGCAGCCTGTAACCAGAAAGTGAAATTCCAGCCCAAGCTCAAGAAAGTAGAGTCAGCATTGCTCTGCCTACCAAGGCCCCTTGCTCTTCTCCAGAGACTCTAGAGTATGGACATTTGCTTCATCTCCTCAAAACCTTTCTTCTTACCTGCTGTGGATTGGGAGGTATTTGACCATAGAAACTGTATCAGTCAGCACAAATTTTGAGAGAGATCCAAGATGGCTGATCGCTGACAGCTCGGGATTGTAGCTCCCAGTGAAAGCACAGAGAACGAGAGGACACCACACTTTCAGATGAATTTTTGTCACTCACGGACCAGAAGATTCCCAGTGGAGGAGCCCCACGGGTCACCACCATGACTCTTGTGGCCAGCGCAGCGGTTTTGCCGGTGCCTTGCCGTGGCAGCTCTTGGTGCAGAGTAAACAGGACTGGTTCCCCTTCAAACCAATGTTTGGGGCTCCGGGAAGGCAGAGTCTCCTATTACGGACTCAAGAAGGAAGCCAGACCAGAGATTCCTGGACAGAAGAGCACCATCAGTCTTAACACTGCTGTTTTGGCCGGCGCAGTGGGTTGCTCCGATTCTGGCACTGGGAATCCATAAACTGGACTCAGAAACCTAATTAGAAAGGTGGTAATTGTAAAGACAACAGATGGATAAATTTATAACGAAGGGAAGAAACCTGCCTTAAAAGGCTGAGAATACCTCAAATCAGAATGCCTCTCCCTCTACAGGGGATTATAGTTCCTCCTCAGCAACAGAACAAGGCCTGATGGAGAAGGACTGTGTTCCATTAACAGAAGTAGCCTTCAGAAGGTGGATGATAAGAAACTTCTGGGAGTTAAAAGAACTTGTTCTAACCCAATGTAAAGAAACTAAGAACTTTGAAAAAAGGTTTGATGAAATGCTAACAAGAATAGACAATATAGATAGGAATATAAATGAATTAATGGAGTTGAAAAACACAACAAGAGACCTTAGCAAAATATGCACGTTTTAATAGATGAATTGATCAAGCAGAAGAAAGGATATCAGAGGTCAAAGACCAACTTAATGAAATAAAATGAGAAGACAAGAATAGAGAAAAAAGGATAAAAAGGAGTGAGCAAAGTCTCCAAGAAATATGGGACTATCTGAAAGGACCTAATTTACATTTGATAGGTGTACCTGAATACGACGAAGAGAATGAATCCAAGCTGGAAAATACTCTTCAGGGTATTATTCAGAAAAACTTTCCCAACCTAGCAAAGCAGGACAATATTCAACCCCAGGTAATACAGAGAACATCACAAAGATATTCCTCAAGAAGAGCAACCCCAAGGCATATAATCGTTAGATTCACCAGGGTTGAAATGAAGGAGAAAATACTAAGGGCAGCCAGAGAATAAGGTCAGGTTACCCACAAAGGCAAGCCTATCAGACTTACAGCAGAGATCTCTCAGCAAAAACCCTACAAGCCAGGAGAGAGTGGGGGCCAATATTCAACATCCTTAAAGAACAGAACTTTCAGCCCAGAATTTCATATCCAGCCAAACTAAGCTTCGCAACTGAAGGAAAATTAAAAATTTTTATGAACAAGCAAGTACTCAGATTTTATTACCACCAGGCCCACTTTACAAAAGCTTCTTAAAGAAGAATTACACATAGAAAGGAACAACCAGTATTAGCCTTTCTAAAAATATACCAAAAAGTAAAGAGCATCAAGATAAAGAAGATTTACATCAACAAATGGATAAAACAGCCAGTTAACATCAAATGGCAGTAACCCTAAATTTAAATTGACTAAATCCCCCAATCAAAAGATACAACCAAAACCCAATGGTATGCTACATCCAGACCCATTTCACATGCAAGGTTACACAAAGACTCAAAACAAAGGGATGGAGAAAGATTTACCAACCAAATGAAGAGCATAAATAAATAAATAAATAAATAGCAGGAGTTGCAATTCTCGCACCTGATAAAATAGATTTTTAAAGCAACAAAGATATGGTGGTAAAAGGATCAATGCAACAATAACAGCTAACGATCCTAATGCCCAGATACATAAGACCTATAAAGAGATTTAGATTCCCTAGACTCCCACATAATATTGGGAGACTTCAACATCAATATTAGATAGATCAACAAGACAGAAAATTAATAAGGATATCCAGGACTTGAACTCAGATCTGGAACAAGTAAACTTAATAAACATTTTTAGAGCTCTCCACTTTAAATATACAAACTATACATTCTTGTCAGTACCACATCACACCTACCCATAGGTTTAAATGAAATATTGATTGGCCATTATTAAGCACAATTGTTGGCATAAAAGGGGTTTTCAATACCCATTTTTAGAATAAAACAACATTCCCATTCTCTCTCCCTCTTTTTCTTCCTCTCCTTCACTCCTTTTTTTCTTTCTTTCCTTCTCTCCTAAAAAAAAAAAAAAGAAACTGTATCAGTCAAGGTCAATTAGAAACAAGCATTGGGAGAGAAATAGAGGCCAGGCGCAGTGGCTCACACCTGTAATCCCAGCACTTTGGGAGAGCAAGGCAGGTGGATCACCTGAGGTCAGGAGTTCGAGACCAGCCTGACCAACATGGAGAAACCCCATCTCTACTAAAAATGCAAAATTATCTGGGCATGGTGGTGCATGCTTATAACCCCAGCTACTCAGGAGGCTGAGGCAGGAGAATCACTTGAACCCGGGAGGTGGAGATTGTGGTTAGCTGAAATCACACCATTGCACCCCAGCCTGGGCAACAAAAGCAAAACTCCATCTCAAAAAATGAGAGAAATAGAGATATATATACAGGTGTTAGAGATAAAGATAGAAATGATAGAGATAGATGAGAGACAGCACTAAAGATGAGAGATAGAAAAAGAAATATAGAGATGAGATGAAAATAGAGATAGGCATGGAAGAGACAGGGATAATAGAGATAGAAATAGATATACACAGGGTTTTGTTAGAGTTATGTGAGTTGTCAGAATCAAAGTGGAGTTGCTAATGTTAAGACAGCCTTGACAAATAGAGCCAGGGAAGGACACGAAGAGAAGAATCTCATGCTTACATGCCTGCTAAGAGAAATGACCACAAAAGACAGTAACAACTACAACTTTGCACAAAGGCTGTCACAACCTTACATGAAAAATACTTCTGCAAGGACATCTGCTCAGCAACTGCCTGTATACTCTCGGACCAGCATCACCCTTGCTATTCATCTTGGTAACCCAGGATAATTATTTCAAAAACAATTATGCCATCCTCCTTATTCTTTCCTTTAAAAACCTTTGTCTTCCCTCAACCTCCCTGAATACCAACATAGTTTACTATGGCATACATATTTCCATGGCAGTTATTTATTCCCAAATAATTATCTTTTAGAGAGCTTCCGTTTGTTATTTAGGTTAACAGAGATATTTACCCTTAAGCAATTGTGGGAGCTGGTTAAGTCATCTCTGAAAAGCTGTTTTTGTGTCTGATGGAAGTTGACATCTATAGGGTAGACAGTTGAGAACTGTGTTAGGCCATTCTGCATTGCACTAAAGAAATACCTGCAACTGGGTAATTTATAAAGAAAAGAGGTTTAATTGGTTCACAGTTCTGCAGACTGTACAGGAAACATAGCTCCAGCATCAGCTTCTGGGGAGGCCTTGGCAAACTTACAGTCATGGTGGATGAAGTGGGAGCTTGCATGCTGCATGATGAAAGTAGGAGCAGGAGGTGGGGAGAGGTGCCACACACTTTGGAACAACCAGATTTTGCAAGGACACACTACTGTGAGGACAGTACCAAGGGGGTGGAGCTTAAACCATTCATGAGAACTCCACCTCCTTGACTCAGTCACCTCCCACCAGGCCCCACCTCCAATACTGGGAATTACAGTGCAATATCAGATTTGGGTGGGACAAATATACAAACTATTCATATATCAGGAAGGAAAGATGGATATTAAAAGAGGAAGAGCAACGTGAAACCACATCATGAGCTGGAGCCCACAGAAATGAACCAAAGTCCTTTTCAGTTCTTGTTGCCTCTGATCTTGATGGTCCAGATTGTCCTTCAGTCACCAACACCCTTCCAGAGCTAAGCACATACCCAGGAGTGGGAGAAGCTGAGGCAGGCTTGGGAGGGTGGTGCAGTTGCAGGCCTGGCCCCCTGCCTCATGTGAACAAGGTGAGCCAGGAGATGAGTGATGATGTGTGTGAGCTACACAGTGGCTACAACTTCCCTTATTCCTCCCCCCACAGATCTCCTGGAATAATCTGGTTTGTGGCCCATCCCATCCAGAAAGCAATAGGAAAGGTTATTTTGGAAAATGTAATTCAGCAAAGCTAAACTGACACATTAAAAAACCACCACAGCAACTAAAATAGCATTTGTGGGATAGCAGAGAATTTCAATTACCCATATTCTTTCTTGTCTCAATTAGCATTGATAATCAAAAATGTGTCTGTGGGTGGTCTATCCAAGTTTATCACATAATGAATTGTTTTATAATCACCTTTCCCTGTATCTAGAAATCCTGCCAGAACACTGTGATGAATTCACCACGTACACAGAGCTCAAGCTGCTTTTTAATGGAGAGGGGATCAAAAGACTTACACGAGAATACAAACCCACTAAATAATGCTAAAGCAAGATTGCATCTGTAGAGAACTTCCCCTCAATACCCAAGGTCACAAGGAAAGAGGTGAAGGCATCTGCTCTAAGAGAGAACAAGGTTGGCCAACTGCAGAATGAGCCAGAATAGAAGGGATAGTTAATGAACTTGAATTTTAACTGCCTTAAAAAGATGATGATCCAAGCATGAGCTCTAGAGGTTAATGTAGTCTGATGCAGGAAAGAGCTCAGTGGTAACACATTTTTTTCCTGGGGCTGGCCCAGAGGTCATTTTCCATTGTGAGACAGGAAAGACCTGGAAACAGCTTAACTAGGACCCAGAGTGTTTTAGTGATGCTAAAAACTGGTGAAAGCAGTGGCCAGAATCCTTCACACAGTAGCAAAGGGACTCCATTTGTGAGAGCCAGGACCAACTTCAATTGATCTCTAGTGGATGCAGCTGTAGAGCCATCCTGGCGGTCCGAAGTGAGAAATGCGGCATCTGCCAGTGGAACGCCGGATGAAGACAGGCCTGCAGGAGAACAGCTGGCAGCAGAAGGGGCTAGGGGACTTCTTTTGAGAAGCTGGGTTTCTGGAGGCCGAGCAGGAAACACACACACACTACCACCGCCGTCACCATTACCTTCGTTTAAGGGGCAGGCAGTGCTGTAACAATAAGGGCTACAAGTTCTAAGTGTTCAGAAGATTTTATAGAAGTCATAAAGATGGAACAAGGGCCAGGGGCGGTGGCTCACGCCTGCAATCCCTGTACTTGAGAGGCGGAGGCAGGCAGATCGCTTGAGCCCAAGAGTTTGAGACCAGCCTGAGTGACATAAGAAGATCCCCTCTCTACAAGAAAAAAAATTAGCCAGGCATGGTGGTAAATGCCTGTGGTCCCTACAGGCTGAGGTGGTGCACACCTGTAGCACATCACCTCCTGAGTAGCCGAGGGACTGCAGGTAGTCCCATGTTGCCCTCAATTGTTATCCCTCCTTAAATCTATAATGCCTACCATGTAAATTTGCAGTTTCCTTCTGCTCAAGATGTAAACTGCCCCAACTTATAACATTGGTCTTGGCCATGTAACTCCCTCCTGCCTCAGCCTCCCAAGTAGCTGAGGGACTCCCTGCTAAGGTAGGAGGATCACTCGAGCCCAGGAGGTTGAGGCTGCACTGAGCTGTCATGCCACTGCACTACAACCTGGGTGACAGAGAGAGACCCTGTCTCAAAAAAAAAAAAGAAAAAGAAAGAAAAAGATGGACCAAGACATATATTAGGTCATTCAAGGGCCGCTGAGTTCACAAGAGATGCAAGGAATGTTGAGGCTTTTGTGCTGCTGGATTAAAGGGGAGTTCTACCTTCTATCTCCAAATTCTGAATGTACATGCATTTTCAGTTTCTTATTTCCAGGGGATTCAGGGACTCAGATTTTTACCCACCTTCCTGATCCCTGTAAGGATAACAGACATACCCTTTCCATCCTTACAGCACTCCTCTGAAGTCATCAGGGAAGTGGGATTTTTGTAACACTCAAGTTGATAAAAGCCTGGGGATGGAGGCGTGCTGAGGATCACTGTGTGACGGAAGGCGCCCGGGTCATCACCTGGCATCAATCAAGAATCACAGGCAGCCCACGTCTTAAGTGCCATTAAGGACTGGAGACCTGCACCTCCAGGCGAGGAGCTTTCTGCCTGTTCACATAATTGCCTCTGCCCAGAAAGGACTAATGGTTTCTCAGGATGAAGAAACCGTAGTAAGATGTGAGGTGCCCATTTACAGCTAATTGAAGATTAATGAGGTTTTAGTGCCATTTACCAAGTGTTACATCGAAAACAGGTAATTTCTAGGCCTAACTCCAGCGGTGCTTGGATTTCACATCAATTCTCCAGGGGAGATGTGTGGTTGTGGGCAGCCACAGCTTTTCACTGCCCACACACATCCCAGAGAGTGGCAAAATGTGAGGACTGAGTATTCTTTTGTTTCCTTTCTATGTGTAAAACTACAGTTGGCCTTCGATATTCTTATACTTGGCTTATTAAAGAATATCAGATATTATGAATTATCAAAAGCAGTCTTCATAAGCACATGAATAGAGCTGGTAACTAGAATTATATTAAGCTTCCTAATGAATCTATGATGCTGGTAATTCACTGTCACCTTGAAACTGTCCTGCCTCCCCATTTTCCCAATTCTGCCCTCCAGAAAATATACAAAGTTGCTTTTGCTCAGGAATTTACTAGCGTGGTAGATTGGACTATTGGCCCCAATTGTTCATCCCTCCTTAAATCTATAACTTCGACTTTGTAAATTTGCAGGTCCTTCTGCTCAATGTAAACGCCCCAACTCATAACAGAGTAACTCCCTCTGCCTAAGTGAACAGGGGAAAAGTGATGGTTCACTGGTTCTGTGCATAAGCTTTCAGAGGCTGCATATGCTTTCCTTTTCCCTCTTGGGTTTGCCTTTGCCAGGAGAAGAACACGCCCTAGCTGGCCTGCTAGTTCAAGGGCAATGCAAAACACGTGCAGCAGAGATGAACCCAACCTGTGGCTGACAGCCAACCTCAGCTGAATCAAGAGTAGATCAGCCCATGCCAGCTGGCTCACAGCTCCCGAGCAAAAGTAAGGCAGCTGTTTTAAGCCGCTGAATTTTGGGGTGGGTTGTAAAGCAGAGCTGATTATTGACTGAGCCCCTGTGATATTCTAGTCATGGGTTAAAAGCAGGGTGTACAGAGGTGTGGAAAACAGAAGCCCTTGCCCCCAGGAAGGGCCAGTCTCACCTGGACATTGTGGCACTTCACAATGAGGTACTTGTGACTGGGAGGAGGGTGCAGAGGGCCTGGCTTTCAGGCTCATTTCCAGCACCACTTTAGTTCACGAGTTCAGTGTCAGTAACGTAAACGATGACTGCCGTGGTGCCAGCAGAGAAATCGATTGAAGGAGTCACGAGGATTCTTATTAACTGTGGGCTTTTGCGCAAACTCTGGCAGCTACTTTTTCAAAATGTTTTTTTCATTTGCCAAAACAAAGCTACCGAAAGATCCCTTTAAATCTGTGGTTCTCAAAAAGCTGCAGAAGAATCACAGTGGGAAGTGAGTGGCTTTGTTTTCTTTGGAAATTCAGCGTCCTCAGGGAATCAGGATTCGGTCTGCCTGAGACGCGACACCAGAATCTGCATTTGTTTCATGCTTCACTCTTCTCCCTTTACCCAACAAAATTGTGATGCTGCAAGTCTACAGGCCACTATTTGAGAAACCCTGCTCAAAATGGCAAGCTTCTTGGGGATAGTTACCAGGTACATTGTCACAAATTTGCAGGGACCTCGTCCTAGAGTTAGTGGCAGAGCTCTTTGGCTAGTTCCTTACCTTCTGCAGTCTTGTTTCCTGATCCCTGCCTCTTGATCTGCCTGGACTCTAGATATTCCTCTGAACTGAGTAGGTGCCTGCTGTGGTTTGGGTATTTGTCCTCCCAAATCTCCTGTTGAAATTTGATCCCAGTGCTGGAGGTGGGGCCTAATGGGGCGTGTTTAGGTCATGGGGGCAGATCCGTCATGAATAGATTAATACCCTGGGTGGGGCCTGCAGTGGAGTGAGTTCTCATTCTGTTAGTTCCCAGGAGAACTGGTTATTTAAAAAGAGCTGGCACCTTCCTGATGTCTCTTTCTTCCTCTCTTGCCATGTGATCTCTGCACGCACCTGCTGCCCTGCTGCCCTTTGTCTTCCACTGTGAGTGGAAGCAGCCCAAGGCTTTCACCAGAAGCCCGGCCTTCCAGCCAGCAGAACTGTGAGCCAGATAAACCTCTTTTTGTAATAAATTACCCAGCCTCAAGTATTCCTTTTTTTGAAACAAAGTCACCCAGACTGGAGTGCAGTGGCGCAATCTCAGCTTACTGCAACCTCTGCCTACCAGGTTCAAGCAATTCTTCTGCCTCAGCCTCTCGAGTATCTGGGACCACGGGCATGTGCCACCATGCCTGGCTAATTTTTTGTATATTTTAGTAGAGACAGCATTTCACCATGTTGGCCAGGATGGTCTGGATCTTTTGACTTCAGGATCCTCCCACCTCACCCTCCCAAAGTGCTGGGATTATAGGCGTGAGCCACCACACCCAGCCAAGTATTCCTTTACAGCAACACAAATAGACTAAGACAATGCCCAGCTAATGTTTTTTAAATGAATTAATAAGCTTGTCACCACCTGGATCCAGGTGCCTGCCTGCTTATGACCACTGAGTGCTATAGATCTGAACACTGGCCTGATGCTGTGAGCTGGCTGCCCTGATCCATCTCGAAGTTCTGAATCATCCTCATTCCTTCCAGCTCCACCCCACATCCACCGCACTTGTCTTTCTCTGGTTCCCTAATACTCAGGGCTGACATTCTGAGCTTCATGTTCACTGGGGTCTACAGCCAGCGAGACCCAGGTGCCAGACCAGCATCTCTGCTATTATTGAGACTGGTCTGAACTCTCACAGCTTCAACACATCTTAACACATCTTAAGGAGGAAGAGAGATGGAAGGTTTCTATCTGTAAATAAGAACTGGCGGCCGGACGCGGTGGCTCACGCCTGTAATCCCAGCACTTTGGGAGGCCAAGGCAGGTGGATCACGAGGTCAAGAGATCGAGACCACCCTGGTCAACATGGTGAAACCCCGTCTCTACTAAAAATACAAAAAATTAGCTGGGCATGGTGGTGTGCGCCTGTAATCCCAGCTACTCGGGAGGCTGAGGCCGGAGAATTGCTTGAACCCAGGAGGTGGAGGTTGTGGTGAGCTGAGATCGTGCCATTGCACTCCAGCCTGGGTAACAACACAGTGAAACTCCGTCTCAAAAAAAAAAAAAAAAAAAGAACTGGCCGCCTGTGAATACACTGAGGCAAAACAGAATCAAATGCCATCCCAGAAATGTCGCAGTCACAGTGCAGCGGGCATGTTTACAGTGAGATCTGAATCATTTAGAATTATTGTAGTCCAGAATACAGTGCCACTGGCTATTCAATAAGGATCAATAAAAAATTTCAGCACATAGTGAAATTAAAACTCCATGTTGCCATCTGGAGCGTGGTGTTCACATGCTGATCAGAAGCCGACTAGATGATGTAATTCTATTTCTCAGAATATCCCAGAGCACAAAAGAATTTTTTAAAAAAGACACATGAGAGAGAATGAGGTTCAAGTCTGGTCTGCACGTTCAGGAGTTGCTCTCAGATATAGAACAGGAATTTGTTTTGCTCTGTTTTTGTAAGTGGAAGTCTCTGTACAGCAACCCCTCCAACCTTGGGATTCTGCCTTTTTTAGAGGCTGCTTAACATTAATTATCACTGAAATTCGATGTAATTTGGGGGCAAATAAAAGGAGGTTAAGGAGTGACATCTTTTACCCAATAAACACATGACCAAAGGGCTGTGTGTAAATTCATTTGTAGTCGTGGTAGATCAAATGACAGTTGTTTTGTTTTGTTTTTTGAGACTGAGTCTTGCTCTGTCGCCCAGCCTGGAGTGCAGTGGCACGATCTCAGCTCACTGCAACCTCCACCTCCTGGGTTTAAGTGATTCTCCTTCCTCAGCCTCCTGAGTAACTGGGATTATAGGCACCCACCACCACGCCTGGCAAATTTTTGTATTTTTCTTAGAGACAGGGTTTCACCATGTCGGTCAGGCTGTTCTCAAACTCCCAACCTCAGAGAATCCATCCACCTCAGCCTCCCAAAGTGCTGGGATTACAGGCATGAGCCACCATGCCCAGCCTCAAATGACAGTTTTGATTCAATCAGGAAGGTTTTCATTTAGAGAAATCCTGTAACAGATTCTTTTGTAAAATCAAAAATTACCTTAAAATATATAGATGACAATAAAAGAAAACTTTCACATGGATGCGCGGAACACTTGCCTGTACCTCTCTAAAGGCACACGTAAGGGTTTGTTCGTTCTAGCACTCTACTTCGGCCAGTCTACTCACTCTTTTAGAACGGACCTTCCTGATCATTGAATTCTGTCAGCACCTACCTCATGCTGTGAGCAAAGCAGGCACTTGTGTTTGTTAAATGAGTATCTGGAGGGTGCAGTTTATTTTGTTTAATGTGGCAGCCAGGGACATAGGCCTCTCTTTGGTATCAAAAGGTGACATCACCTGAAAACTTAAATCAACTTTGAAACGAGTTTAAACTTGTGTTCAAGAATGACAGCTCCGTTAATGGTACTATCTGAAATGACGTCGCCCACAATTTTTTAGGACGGCTATCCTTGTCTCATATATAGATATATAGATATATAGTCTCGTGCTGTAACCCAGGCTGGAGTGAAATGGCATGATCTTGGCTCACTACAACCTCCACCTCCCAGGTTCAAATGATTCTTCTGCCTCAGTTGAGTAGCTGGGATTACAGGTGCACACCACCGCACCTGGCTAATATTTGTATTTTTAGTAGAGATGGGGTTTCACTATGTTGGCCAGGCTGGTCTTGGACACCTGATCTCGTGATCCACCTGCCTCAGGCTCCCAAAGTGTTGGGATTACAGGCGTGAGCCGCCCAGCCTCTCTCTTATATATTAATCTCCCTCAATGTCATTGTCAGAAAAGGAATTTAGTTTTCCATAGACCAAGGAGGGCAGAGATGGGGGAAGTGGTACCCTGACAGAGCTAATGGTCCGCCCACGTGGGATTGATCCACAAAGTTAATAAGCACCCCCCATGTCAGAGTGGATTTTAAATCCCAGCACCCAGGTGACAGTTACAGAAACACATAAATGTTAATGATTCCAAATGGAGCTCTTTTCCCTATGCAAACTTATTACTCCTTCAAAAATCCAAAAGCATTTCAAAACGTTTTTGAGCGTACAAAAACAGAAGAATGAGAATGAATGGGTCTTAACTTTTAAAGTGAAATGACCTCGTTAACATAATCCCTGCCTTCAGTATACCTTTTGAACGCCTATCACGGGCTTGCCCATAGATCATTCACAATCTCTGCCCTGATGAAGCTCACATCCTGGTCAGGAGGAGAACCAAATGAACATGTAAGCACCATGCAAGATAATAAATCAGTAACGTATGTGTAACAATGCAAGGACTTGGCAGGAAAGATGGAGCATGTTTAGCAGGATTTGGAGAAACGACAGAAAGGAAACAGTCACTGATGGAGCTCTTGGGATAGTGGACATGTCAGCGCCCATCCATTCCCCTCAGATTCCTTTGACCATTTCTAACACCTCATTCTTAGGGTTCATATTTCTGCTTCTAATGCCACATGCCTCTGGCTTTTTCAGAGCACTGTCCTCAGACTACTGCGGCTGCTTTGCCTACACATACAGACAGACGCAAGCACCCGGGAGTTTTAGGATACCCTGCCCCCCACCGCAAGCCAATGGCTCTTTACAATTACTAGGGTGTGTTTCCTTTGTCCTAAATCATGTTTTACATGTCATTAATACTAAAAAAAATTAATTTAAACAATTACAGCATACTTCTAAAAATGTTTAATGAGTAATAATACTGAACCTAAAAGGGTAAATTTATAATGGTACAATTTCAAGTTTTAGAAACCAGAGAGGGAAGGATAGTTTAGGATTGGAAATATTCCTTAAATCACATTCCTCAACATCCATTCACTTCCCGTATATTTATTAAAGACTTACTACACGCCAAAATCTCTATATGATTCTGGTCCATCGATGAGCAGAAACACAGATGTCTACCAGTTAAGGGAGATGAACTCTCAGTGACTTCTACCACAATCGTTTCTTTCTGACCCATGGGACCTGACCATTGCTTGTTAACTACAGCTCTGTGGCAGACTATCATCCTTCTAGGACTCAGCCTGTTGGAGCAGCCATTATCTGCAACTCTGAATAAACAGATTGTAGTTCAGTAACACTTTGGAATACTATTCAGCAATGAAAAGGAACAATGTGTCATACATTCCAAAATGGGTGAGCTCAAAAATACCACTGCTAAGTGAAAGAAGTCAAATGCAAAAGTCAGACAGGATAAGAACATGGTAAACCCCATGCTGGCTCCTACAGCTTCTGCCTACAAGTGACAGTGCTTCTGCTTATATGTCAGCAGTCAGACCCAGTCATGTGGCCATGTCCAGTGCCAATGGGTGGGAAAAGAATAATCCTCTAGACAGGGTTCGGGCTGTTATTCAAATAACAGCACGGTTTACCAGTTACCTATAGATGATAATAACAGAAGAAATAAGGGTTATAGAAAAAAAAGAATAGCTGGGTGCGGTGGCTCACGCCTATAATCCCAGCAATTTGGGAGGCTGAGGTGGGCGGATGACCTGAGGTCAGGAGTTTGAAACCAGCCTGACCACATGGAAAAACCCCGTCTCTACCAAAAATACAAAAATTAGTGGGGTGTGGTGGCACATGCCTTTAATCCCAGCTACTCCGCACTTCAGCCTGGGCAACAAAAGTGAAACTCCACCTAAAAAAACAAACCAAAGAAGAGAATAGGGCAGGCAGGATTGGGATGCAATGGTATGGAGCAGGACATGGTGTTGAACAGCTCTCAGGGTAACCCTGTGACGATGTGGAGGTGAGGGAGTCGGCTAAGGGAATTATGAGGGAAGAACATTTCAAGATGGAACATCTAGAGCAAAGGCCTTGGTGTGAGAACATGCCTGGACTGTTGGAGGAATGGTAAGGAAGCCGGGTGGCTGGGGTAGAATAGGAGCACATAGTAGGAATGGAGGTAATCACAGAAATGGGGTGGGGTGAGCAAAGAGGACTTTGTCATCATCGTAAGAACTTTAGTTTTTATGCTGAGTGAAATGAGCTAGTACAGGGTTCTGAGCAGTGATTACTCTGGGCCAGGTGCGGTGGCTCACGCTTGTAATGCCAGCACTTTGGGAGGCCAAGGCAGGAGAATCATGAGGTCAAGAGATCAAGACCATCCTGGCCGACAGGATGAAACCTCGTCTCTACTAAAGATACAAAAATTAGCTGGGTGTGGGGGCACATGACTGTAGTCCCAGCTACTTGGGAGGCTGAGACAGGAGAATCACTTGAACCCAGGAGGCAGAGGTTGCAGTGAGCTGAGATGGCACCACTGCACTCCAGCCTGGGCGACAGAGTGAGACTCCATCTCAAAAAAAAAAAAAAAGGAAATCACCCTGGGCTGGGTGCGGTGCTCACACCTGTAATCACAACTCTTTAGGAGGCCAAGGTGGGCAGATGCCTTGAGCCCAGGAGTTTGAGACCAGCCTAGGAATGTGGCGAAAACCTGCCTCTACAAAAAATACAAAATAATTATCTGGGTGTGCTGGTATAAGGATCGTTTGAGCCCGGGGAGGCGGAAGTTGCAGTAAGCAGAAATTGTGCCACTGCACTCTAGCTTGAGTGACCAAGCAAGATTCTGTCTTAAAAAAAAAAAAGATAACTCTGGTTATTATACTGGGGACAAAGGGAAGAAGCAGGAGCCCAATTAGGAGGCCACTGCAAGAATCCATGCAAATGTCAGTGGTGATTCAGACCAGGGTGACAGCTGTGAGGGTGGTGAGAAGTGGTCAGATCCTGGGTATTTTTAAAGGTAAAGTCCGTGGCATTTCATGACAAATTGGATGTGGGTGTGAGAGAAAAATAGAGACAAGGATGACTCTAAGGATTGTGTTTGTTCATTTACTTGCTTAATTGCGTAACTGAAAAAACAAAGTTGGCTTAAGGACCTGCAGGCGTTTTTCAAAGAAGACACCAAAAAGCCCCCCAAGTACATGAAAAGATGCTCAGCGTCACCAAGCATCAGGGAGGTGGGAGTCAGAGCCACAATGCGATAGCACCTTATACATGTCAAGATGGCTGTTTAAAAGACAAGCGGTGTCAAGGGTTGGTGCGGACGTGGAGAAAAAGGAAAACCTGTAAGCTACTAGCACCTCATTGTGAAAAACAATAGGGAAAAAATTAAAAATAGAGCTACCATAAGATCCACCAATCCCACTTCTGATGCGTATCTGCAGGAAACAAAAATAATATCTCAAAGAAATATCTGCACTCCTGTGTCCATGGGAGCACTATTCACAATAGCCAAGAGGTAGAATCAACCTGTCTGTCAACAGATGAATAGATAAAGAAAATGGAGTATGTGGCGGGGCACTGTGGCTCACACCTGTAATCCCAGCACTTTGGGAGGCCAAGGTGGGCGGATCGCAAGGTCAAGAGATCAAGACCATCCTGGCTAACATGATGAAACTCCATCTCTACTAAAAATACAAAAAAATAAATTAGTCTGTCATGGTGGCACATGCCTGTAGTCCCAGCTACTTGGGAGGCTGAGGCAGGGGAATCACTTGAACCCAGGAGACAGAGGTTGCAGTGAGCCAACATCATACCACTGCCCTCCAGCCCAGTGACAGAGCAAGACTCCATCTCAAAAAGAGAAAATGGCATATATAATTAAACAGAATAATATTCAGCCTTAAAAGAAGAAAATCCTATCATTTTACACAACACGGATAAGCTTGGAGCACAGAATGCCCAGTGAAATGAGAATCAGAGACAGACAAATAGTGGGTAACCTCATTCATTTGGAATCTAAGAGTCAAACTCAGAAGCAGAGATTAGAAAGGTGGTTGCCAGGGGCTGGGGAGCGAGAGAAGTGGAGAGACGTTGGTCAGATGGTACACACTTGAAGATAGATGAATATGTTCTGGGAACCTAATGTACAGCATGGTGTCTGCGGTTACTGATTATTGTATACTTGAGATTGGTTAAGAGAGAGTAGATCTTAAATGTTCTCACAACACACAGACACACAGAGAAAGTAGCTGTAAACCAAAAAGTATCTGAGACAGGCCTTGATCAATTTAGACGTTTATTTTGCCAAGGATGAGGATACACTGGGAAAAAGATACACAAGTTATGGTGAGATCTGTGGCCCATGTTTTTTCCAAGGAGGGTTTTGAAGACTTCAGTATTTAAAGGGGAAAGAGCAGCAGGAGGGGAAAAGGAAAGAAGCAAGAGTCGGTAGATAAGAAGATGAGTGGTTGTATTCTTGTGATGCTTTCGTTAGTGCTTACTGAATTCACATGGCACACATGAAAGGAGGCTGTAGAGGAACAGTCAATTATGCCTTACTGTCACACTCAATAAATATGCATTTTACATAAGATAAAAATAGGCTGGGAACACTGGCTCAGGCCTGTAATCCCAGCACTTTGGGAAGCCGAGGCAGGCAGATCATGAGGTCAGCAGTTCGAGACCAGCCTGGCCAACATAGTCTTGTCTTTGTCCCATACTTGTGAACATAAGCAGTTAGTTAATTTACACTGTCAGGGTAATCTAGTTTGACTGTGTCTCCACCCAAATCTCATCCTGAATTCCCACAGTTTTGGGAGGGGCCTGGTGGGAGGTGATTGAATCACAGGGGCAAGTCTTTCCCAGGCTATTCTCGTGATAGTGAGTAAGTCTCGCGAGATCTGGTGATTTTAAAAAGAGGATTTCTTCTGCTCAGGTTCTCTTTCTCTGCCTGCTGACATCCGTGTAAGACAGGACCCGCCAGGATTGCGAGGCTTCCCCAGCCACATGGAATGGTAAGTCCAGTTAAACCTTTCTTTTGTAAATTGCCCAGCCTTGGGTGTATCTTTATCAGCAGCGTGAAAATGAACCCATACACAGGGTGAGGGAAGCCACCTGGAGAGGTATGCGGCCTTCTAGCTTCCAGCTATGAGCTTAGGAACAAAAGGAAAGCAGGTTTGGTTTTTTGTTGTTGTTGCTGTTTCTCAAACTTAACTTTTCCCTTCGGCATAGGGAGTTTGAGGTCCCAGGAGTCTATTCTCCTTTCACATAACCACAGAAAGCAAGGGAACATCTTAACTCACTTGATTGCAGTAATCATTTCACAATCTATGAACATAGCAAATCATCACATTGTACTCCTTACATTTATATAATTGTATTTGGCAGTTATAGTGCAATGAAGCTGGGGGAGAATAGGTTTATAAAAAACACATGGAAAGAAAAGAATGGTATTGGTGCAACTGAGGCGGGGAAGGCTGCAGGTGGTGTGGGCTTGGTGTGAGATGGGAGATCAGGGGTTAAAGCATTGTAAGCCTGAAAAGTCGGTGGGATATATAAGCAGATTCCCAGTGCAGCCTGGAGGAGGTCGGTCTCACCTCTGGTTGTCTGGTGTCACAGAATGCCCCCCAGAGCCCGAGTCAACAGATCCAGGTGATAATCCTGGCCTTACCACAAAGAAGCTCTTTGCCAGTGGGGAGGTCACTAGTACACTCCAGCTCTCCTCATCTGTGCAGTGGGCCAGTCAAAAATGCCAACAGAGTTCTTCTGAGCATTCTGTGACACAAGTGTATGGCAGAGCTTTGCAACTAAAACAGGCTAGAAAACAGCCTGCGGCTGTTACTGCTGCTCCAGCTGCTGCGGCTGCAGCCACGGTTCACACAATGGTCTCATCCAAGGGGTCGGCTGCTGCTTTGGGATGAAACACAACGAAAGGCGGATCACAGTTTCCTACAGTCTCCTGATCCCAGGGATCCAGAAACACAATTTGGAAACACTGAAGTTATTGAATTTTTCTTCCTTGGATTTTTCATTCCAGCCTTCTCCACTCTGGGCAAATCCCTGTAGAATTCCTTGAGCAACATAAGCTCTTTTGCTGACTCAGATAAAATTGGAAATTATGTAATGTCCTGTGACCCTTGCCTGGAAGTGATCCCACACCAGCTGGCTGCCAGGGTTGACTCAGACCCTCAGGACCAGGCCGACACTGAGGCCTGGTGACTGCCAAGCTCCCTGTTCAATGCCTGGAGGGCACCAAGCGGACCTGGGAGCTGGATCCTGTGCGGTTTGGACCAGTGGGACACACTTTTTTTTTTGAGACAGAGTCTCGCTCGCTTGCCAAGGCTGGAGTGCAGTGGCGCAATCTCAGCTCACTGCAAACTCTGCCTCCTAAGTTCAAGCGATTCTCCTGCCTCAGCCTTCCCAGTAGCTGGGATTACAGGCATGTACCACCACACGCCGCTGATTTTTTTTTTTTTTTGGGGGGGAGGAAGGGAGGAAGGCAGGAAGGGAGGGAAGGAAGAAGGGAGGGAGGGAGGAAGGGAGGAAGGGAGGAAGGGAGGGAGGGAAGGGAAGGAAGG